>CM028136.1:191260000-191910555 GCA_016271365.2 Neoceratodus forsteri
AAAGATTAACAAAAATCTTAGCAAACTGGGTAAACAAAGTGTTGCCTAGGTTGGTACACCCAGAACAAACTGGCTTCATACCCCCAGAGACACATTGCAAATAATATCCCATGGTGTTTAAATATTATTCAGGTGGAGACAAAGGCTAAAGAACAACATAGAACAATAACCATCAATGCTAAAAAAGCCTTTGATCATCTCCATTGGGATTTCCTTTTTTCTACCTTGATTAAATTTGGTTTTAGGGACACCATTTTGAGTTGTATCAAAGTGTTTATTATTATCCAACAGCAAAGATCAAGGTAAATGGTACAGTCTGAGACCCCCCCCTCCCCACCAGACATTGCTACGGGAACAAGGCTGGGTTTTTCCCTCTCTGCTACCTTGTTTACTGTAGTACTGAACCTAAGGACTGGAGGAGGGTGGATGTGATTCCCCTTCACAAAAGTGGGAGCAAAACAGAGGCAGAAAACTACAGACCTGTTAGCTTGACCACAGTGGTAGGGAAAATGATGGACTCACTTCAGAAAGAAAGATTTGTTGAGTACCTAGAGACCAGCGGGGCGCAGGACTCAAGGCAGCATGGATTCACAGCAGGAATGTTATGTCAGATGAATTTAATATATTTCTTTGACTGGGTAACCAAAGTAGTAGACCAGAGAGGGGCTGTGGACATGGCCTACCTAGACATTAGCAAGGCATTTGACACAGTTCCACATAAAAGATTAATAAACAAATTAGCCAGCTTGGGAGTTGGTCACAGGGTGGTAATCTGAATAGAAAATTGGCTGGACAATAGGACACAGAGACTAATAATAAATGGAGTTCACTCTGAAGTAAGGGGGGTTACAAGCTGGATATCGCAGGGTTCAGTACTGGTCTGGTCCTTTTTAATGTCTTTATAAGTGACATTGCAGAGGGACTAGAATGAAAAGTATGCCTATTTGCAGATGACACAAAGATCTGCAACAGAGTTGATACACAAGGAGGGGTGGAAAGGATGAGAAGGGACTTGACAAGGTTAGAGGAATGGTCAAAAGTATGGCTGCTTAGATTCAATGCAAAGAAGTGCAAAGTAATGCACGTGGGAAACAAAAACCCAGGGGAAGAGTACACAATGGGGAGTATTAACAATAACAAAACTAAAAGGGGACCTGGGTGTAGTCATATCAGATGGCGTAAAGGTAAGCAAGCAATGTGAGAAAGCAGTAAGGATGCCTGGGGGGATACTGGGATGCATAGGGAGAGGCATCGCCAGTAGAAAACAAGAAGTTGCTATCCCTCTGTACAGACAGTTGGTGAGACCCTATCTGAAGTACAGTGTGCAGTTCTGGAGACCCCATCTCTGCAAGGACATAGACAGGATGGAAGCAGTCCAGAGGAGGGCAACTAAAATGGTGCAGGGTTTGCAACAGAAGCCATACAAAGAGAGACTAAAGGAGCTTAATATGTATACCCTCGAGGAAAGGAGGAAGAGGGGGGACATGATAGAAACTTTCAAGTACCTCAAGGGAATCAACAAAGTCCAAGAGGGTAGCATCTTTCAGAAAAAGAGATGTGCAAGAACAAGGGGGCACAGTTTGAAGATATGGGGGGGGCTCACAAATAATGTGAGGAAGTATTTTTTCACAGAGAGGGTGGTAGACACATGGAATTGCCTTCCTGAGGAGATCATGAGGTCAAAAACAGTGGGAGAATTCAAGAATGCATGGGACAGACATAAGGCAATTCAGGTGGGGGGTAGGAAGAAGTAGGCTGTTGGCTAACTAGGATTTGTAGCTTATCCAATAGGTAGGGAAATGGGCAGACTGGGTGGGTCAAGTGGTCTTTATCTGCCATCAAAGTCTTTGTTTCTGTGTCTATGGCAGTTATGGTGAAGAAGCACTGCTCACTGCCAAGTATTACAATCAGGAGGGTGGAAAACTGGATTTCCCTTTACGCTGATAACAAAATGTTGCATCTGAAAAACCAAGTCCAAATGTTCCCAGTGCTTAGACAGATTTTACAGGACTAAAGAATGGTTTGGGGGTTCAAAATTAATGAGAGGAAGACAGAAGGCGTCCTCATAAGTGGAACATTCACCTCAGAGTTAAGAGGAATAATTCCCTTCAAGTGGGTGCAGACACAGTTCTGCTATCTGGGAATACATATTTCGGTTGGGCTTAGAGTATTTTATCATGCCAGCTATAGTAAATTGCTAGCATATGTCTTTGCAGATCTAACAGTGGGAGCTCTTACCCCTTTCCCTCTTTTGCAAATTAACTCAATCTAAATGAACATCCTCCCTAGATTTCTTTTCTAGATGTTGCCCCTTTCCATCCCAAGGGCTTAGTAGTCAAAAATAAACAAAGCCCTACATCATTGCATTTGGGGTGGGGAAAAAGCACAGAAAAATTGAAGGGACATGCAGAGGCCAAAAGCAAACAGTGGTGCAGATATCCCAAATTTGAAACTTTACTAACAGACGGCAACAGTATTACCCTGGATAGTGCACAAAAAGCAGCTTGGAGGTGTGGCCCGGATGATAATGGAACAATACAATGAGGGATACTTCCTAGGTTTGGTATCTGACACCACAATTGAGAACTTGACTGCCTATTCCACTTCTAATCCCTGGCTCAGGCAGTAGTATTTAAATTGTTGCACTTGTTGCACTTCCCCTTCCCCACTCCTTAGCAATCTATACTCCAATAGTTGACTGCTTAGAGTTCTCCCCCAGGAGTGACACCACCTTTATTAGTTGCCAGAGTTTAGGTCTGGTTAGATTCACACAGCTTGTACAAAATGGTATTATTAAATCATTTGCTCAGCTCCAGATAGAGTTCACCCTCCGATGATCAAAGTTCTTCTAATATCTACAGGGTACATCTTTCCTGAGGAAAGGGAATCAGCTACAGGCACTTCTGAGAACACCCCACTCCCTAATAGAAATAACTCAACAGGCAGCAGATGGTCACCTTTTTAAAAATATATTTCTCTTCTCAATCAGAGTTATATTCAGAGTGGGGGGGGGGTTTCCCACACTCTTGCGAGATCACATGGGAATTAGAGATAGGAGGTGCTCTGAGAAGGAATGGAAGGTAGTGTGGAAAGGGTGTTTTATTTATTTATTGATTTATTTATGTCTTGGAATTAATACCTTTGAGCCAAAGGCTCTTTTACATAGGCTCCATGTCATATCAAAGAACAGAACAAACAATATAGTGAGAAAATACACAGTGATCCTAAAAGTAAAGGTAACAATTAAATAGGCACATATGGATTTAAGTTACAAAATAAGATATTTTGCAGACAGACAATGGTTAGGAGTAAGCTTAACTAGCAAAAAAGGCATTAGGGTTGGGATCCAGCTACAGGAGGAAAAAGATGTAGCAAAGTGGCATTGTCAGAGACAGAATGAGGGAAAGGCAACAACTAGGGACATGGTCTTACAGGATAGACAGAAGCTAAGTGCTAGGGCCTAACATTGTTCCAGAGTAGGGATACTGCCAAAGGCATTGTCTGAGCAAGGGGGGGCGGTTTCCAGGAGGGAAATATCAGCAGACAACCATGGGCTGTGTCATTCAGTTTAAGAGTGCACTCCAGTGGGGCAATCAGTGCAGGAACTGATGATGGCCTCTATGGAGAAGCAAGCATAGTTTGATGCTGGGACTGGTTAAAGGGGACCTCAGGAAGGCAGGTAAGTTATAGGGTAGTAGCAAGGGTAGGGTGGTAGGGTGGAGGAAGTGTGGGGTAGGGTGTGGGTGAAGGAGAGGAAACAGACCCAAGTTGTTTTATTCACGGCAGACACAGGAGACAGTGGTGACTAGTGCTTGGCACAGTTTCTTTTTGAAGGAACCTAGTGTTTGGTCATTGGTAACATCACAGTAGAGTGAATTATACCACATTGGTGCTCTGTATGCAAATGAGCATTGCCCTTGGGTGGTACTGCAGTGAGGTACTATGAACGCATGGTTCAAGGTGTGTCTAGTATGCCGGGTGTTGTTTGGTGACCTAAACATTGAGTATTCACCAAGAGGCAAGAGACAGAGGGAGGCCTTTTTTGCTATTAGGCATGATTGGTAGGATAATCTGACTTTGAGCTGTTGCAGATTTGCTTGCTCATGTAAGTCATGTCTGTGTGAAGCGAGTGGCCCAAGTCAGAAGATGGCAAGCCTTGCTAAGGGCAGTGGTGACAGGGCACAGGGCAGTGTCAGAGACGGATCCATAGATAATCATTTATAGCAAGCTTGAGGGCTTCCAGGATAAGACAGTGTCTGTGGTTGTATAGTAGTCCAATACGGGTATTCACTGTTTTGGTAATATTGTCAATATGGCTGGAGAATGACAGAGTGCTGTCAATTGTCACTCCTAAATTCTTAAAAAGTCAAGTCTGTTCTAGAATAATGCCTGAGCTATTTCTGATTTCCATCTGGTGGGAGCGGAACCTGTTTTGTGCACTGTGAAGCAACATCATTTTGGTTTTTGTGTAGTTAAGGACTAACTTCTGTGAGTGGAACCATGCCTCTGCATTGGTAAAGCTAATCTGTAATTGGTTAGCCAGGAGTGTAGGAACAGTATTACTTGAGCAATGAACCATGTCGTCTGCATAGAGTAGGATCTGACCATGACAGGAGGCTGGGTGCTGATTCAGCAATATGGTGAAAAGTAGTGGGCCTAGGATAGACCCTTGTGGGACACCTGAATGAACTGGTTGTTTTGTGGAGAGTGTATCACCAATCCTGACTTGTTGAGTGCGTTCTCTGAGGTAGCTGTTGAACCAATTGTCGGTGTCCATGGATAAACCTAGATCAGATCATTGTTCAATAAGTAGAGAGTGATATATGGTATCAAATGCCTTGGAAAGGTCAATAAACACTGCTCCAACTAATTGACCTTGATCCAAGGCACAATGTATATAGTTTGAAAATTCAAGCAGGGCAGTAGTAGTGCTGTGCCCTTTGTGAAACACTTGTTACTGACTACAGTGAAGATTATACTTCTCCATGTATTCTACCAATTGATCAGACAAGATTCATTCTAATACTTTGGAAAGTGGCGAGAGGTTTGATATGGACCTGTTAAATCATTTGCTTCCCTCAAAAAAAACTCCACCTTCCCCAGTCCTTAACACCGTATACTCCAATAGTTGACTGCTTAGAGATTCCCTCCCATGACTGACATCCAGTAACTGGAAAGAATTTAGTTGGAAGATGATGAGTTGTTATTTCCTCACTCTCTCCTGTACCAGATATTATACACAGGGACATGGTGACAGGTGCTGGAGGGTGTGTGATGTGACTGGGACACCTTTTTGTGTATTTTGGGAGTGCCCGATCATTCAACCATTTTGACAAGCACTGACTCCTGGGCTCAGTACAATGGCAGGTACTCCTGGACTCTTGGATTTTAAAATCTTGGTGTTGGGTATCTGGCCTCCGGGTAGATGATCTAACTGCAAAAAGCCTATTTGGGCATCTTATTAGCAGCAGTTGGTAAGGCAATTATACGGCGCTGGCTTTCTAACTGGTGCACAAAGTTGGAGGACTGGGTAGAAATAATTAAGAGTATTTACCACCTGGAAAAATGATGGTGGATCTGTATCTGAAAATAGACAAATTTCTAGGGGTCTGGTTGCCTTTAATGCACTTTATTGAAGAATTAGAAAATAGGTAACTCCCATGCACAAGAGTGGCGATAGGGCTCTGTACACCAATTATAGGACTATCTCTATCCTCCCCCTTCTCCAAAGCTCTGGAATGCATAGTTGCAGACCTGCTGGTGGAGTACCTGGATAAATATGCAATCCAATGTCTGCAGCAGTATGGATTCATAAAAGGGCATAGTACCACCACAGCACTTTTGGAATTCAGTGGCTTCATTCACAAATCACTTCATCAGGGTAACTTAGTGGGTGTGGCTTTCATTGACTTAATGAAAGCCTTCGATACTGTGAAACATTCTCTACTACTAAAACAGCTGTCCTACATTGGGCTTTCTAAGGATGCAGTACACTGGTTAAAAAGTTATTTAGAAGACCAACCCCAGCAGGTGAAGATTGCCAATGTCATCTTTGGACAACAACCCATATGCTCTGGCATTTCCCAGGGCTCTATATTGAGATTCTCCTGTTTAATCTCATCTTGAACAACCTCTTCCATTAATGTCACCAGCAGATACTCCTCTATGCAGACAATGGTGTCATATTCTGTAGTCACCTTGACCCTAAACTTTTGGAACAACACCTGCAGCTTGATTTTGAGAGTGGAAGAGTGGTTCAGCATGCACATGCTGGTCCTGAACTACAAAAAAACTAAGGTTATGCATTTCAGTGGGACATACAGCAAGCACAAGTTCCAATCTCTCACTATCAGGAACTGCACTGGTGTCCCACTTGAACAGATCCAGCAGTTTAACTATCTTAGGGTTACTGTGGACAGCTCCCTATCCTATGAGCAGCATATTGATAACATTGCCAGAGCTGTCAATATTAGGATTGGATTACTACACAGACAAAAACACAGCCTGATACCTGATGCTCTAAGACTAGCAATTCACACTTCCATCATCTCTATTATAGATTACAGCCTGGTCATCTATGGCTCAGACACCTCAACGGCCCTCTGTAGGATATCTGTGGTGCTCAATAAAGCATGTAGACTCCTCACTGGTGCAGCCTATCTAACGCACACCTGTGATCTGTATGTTCAATCTGGATGGCTACCGCTAAACAGTAGGATTCAATATCAGAACTGCTTGTTAACTAGAAAGGCTTTCCTCAGTCTCACACACCATGGGGTTGAACAGCTTCTCAGTGCCCATAGCAGCTCTTTGCACACCCAAAGTTCTGTGAATCAGATCTTCCTTGTTCCACGATGCCGGACCACCCCGGGGCAAAGGTCCTTTGCTTATAGAGCCCATCTGTGATTTAATCCCCTAAACAATGAAATCCAGTCTACTCCAAAACTGTTTTTTTTTTCAAATTATTGCTCCGGCAGTATCTTACAACTAACAGCAACTGTGACACTTCCTCCTAACTAGGGCTGCCTCTCTCTCTTGCTGCTTTACCATGGTATTAGCTTCCCATCTCTTTGCCTGTTCCAACCCCCCACCATGATCCCCTTTTCTCTCCTCCCATTTTCTTCCCCCTTACACCTCCCCTCCCCACTCACCTTCCACTTAGTCTACTCTGTGCTCTTCCCTCATTCTTTCACCCCACTTGAGCACTTATCCAACCCACTACTCCCATGTTAGACCCCCTTCTACCCTCCTCTCCTCAATTCTTCCCTCCCCCACCCTTCCTGTGCTCTCCTATGCTCTCTTTTCCTCACCCCTATTATCCCCATCAGCACTTACCCAACTCTTCTGCAATGACAAGGCCTCCTAGGCTGCCTCCTCACCTTTGGTCAATCTGTTCTGCTCTCCTATACTACCAAAGTTCTTTCCTTAAGTTACTTAAGTTGGTTGACATTTAGGATGTTGTATAGGCTTAGTGCTAAACTGTTATTACTTACAGCCTTAGTAATTGCATTACCTTTGTATGTTTGTTACCCTTCCCCACTGACATGGAACATTTGTAAATTAGCTGTTTTTGCTAAAAGGTATTGTAATCCAAGATTTCAATAAATAAATAAAATTAATTAAATAAAAAGATCAGTTTTATTCCAACAGTCAACTGGATATTGAAGAGGTTTAGGGTCAAGATGGATGGGCGTGTTTCACTTGTATAAGGGTACAGGGGACTGGTTTGAAAGGAATGCCACGCTTTTTCACTTTTTTTTTATTTGTTTGTTTCATTGTTTATTACTTGTCATGATCAGGATAGCCATCACTTTCCAGTATAACTCAATATTTTAATATAATGACATGGCATATCTGTTGCTTACCTCCTTTGTTTTTAAAGACTCATGGATACAGTAGGCACAGGGGTGGGTGCAAAGCTGGTGAGCTGGGTAGGGAACTGGCTTCAGGGAAGGCAACAGAGGGGTGGTGGTGGGTGGGGAGCTCTCACACCCAAGGGCAGTGACAGCGGTGTTCCACAGGGCTCAGTGTTGGGACCAGTGTTGTTTGGGATATTCATTGCAGACATATCATGGGACATCAAGAGCAAGATCAGTCTGTTTGCTGATGATACCAAGGTAGGTGCGGTGGTGGATGACCTAGGGGGATGGCAGGGGTTGCAGGATGATCTGGCAGAGCTTGAAACCTGGTCAGACACCTGGCAACTGGGGTTTAATGCCAAAAAGTGCAAGGTGGGATGAAGAACCCAAGGAGGAGTTACCAGCTGGGGGGAGTGCAGCTAGCCCAGACAGAGGAGGAGAAGGATCTGGGTGTGCTCATTACAGGGTCAATGAACAACTCAGCACAATGTAGGAAGGCAGCTGCAAAGGCCAACAAAATTCTGGGTTGTATTGCAAGGGGTATATCCTCGAGGAGGGAAGAGGTGATTCTGCCACTGTATAGGTCATTAGTTAGACCACACCTGGAGTACTGCGTGCAGTACTGGCGTCCGTATCTGAAGAGGGACATTAAGTTACTGGAGGGGGTGCAGCACAGAGCGACAAAGATGATCAAGGGGCTGGAGGACTTATCATATGAGAGGAGGTTCAAGGAGTTGAACATGTACTCACTGGAGGAGAGGAGAGACAGGGGTGACATGATTGAAACCTTTAAATACATGAAAGGAATAAACAAGATGGGTACAGAGGGGCTGTTCAAAGTAAGGAAGGGGAGGGCCACCAGGGGCCATGATATGAGATTGGAGGGAGGAAGGTTCAGGGAGGCGAGGAGACACTTTTTTACAGAGAGGGTGGTGGCTGGGTGGAATGCGTTACCTGCAGAAGTGGCATGCAGTAGAACAGTGGACTGCTTCAAAAGGGGATGGGACAGGACAAGGGGGAGGGTTAATGAAGGGGAAGGGTGGAAGGGAGGGGCAGCTGCAGAATAAGGGGTGCTAGCTGCACATTTGAGCAGACTTGATAGACCTCTAGGCCTTTATCTGCTGGCAAATTTCGTATGTTCGTATGTTCGTAATCCCCCTTTCTTTTCAGGCAACAGTTAAGATGCTACCAAAATGTTTCAAGGATGGACAATTTCAGTTCACGACAAGTACATAGTCCTCAGAATATCAGACTTTGTCCAGGCCTTCATTTTCATAATATGGGTGCTGCTTGGGTCTTTCAGACTTCACTTTTACAGTAACTTTGCCACAGGAATTTCTGTAAAATTTCTGGAGTGTACTGGATGTTCTTGGTTATACTGGTCATGCAATAAAAAGTTTAAAAGGTATATACACAGTGTCCTGATCAGAAGGGGTGGGATGTCACCTGCTTGCCCAATGAGGTATATGTTGGCTTTTGATAGAGATATACCCTTCTCTGAAAGTGCAGACCTCTGGGCAGCACTGATTGGGTTGCTATTTTGATTTCATGGGCCAGATTTACAAAACTTTGCCCCGGTGCAAACCCAGATTGCCCAGGGCAAACTTGACTTTGTGAATAGTTGGCATTCATAAAGCCCAGTGTGCCCCCACTGACTGAATTTGCACCTGGGCATAGTAGTGAGGGGGACCACAATGCAAATGAAGGGGCGGGGACTTGCAAATCCCCTCAATCCCATCCATTAAGGTTTTGCTCCACGCAAGGGCTGTTGTGAAGGTTCTTGCATGGAGCAAATTACCACCGACAAAAACCTGGCGGTAATCCCCACAACTCTAGTTGTTGGTGGAGGTACTGGGGCCGCCACCCCCCTCCCCAGTCGCCGATCTCCCACCCGATACAGTATAATATGTTTTCATTTTGTAGTGGTGCCTTCTCCCTCCCTGATCACAGATCTGATAATAAAAAGATTTTTCATAGTGTAGTGGTCCTTCCCCCTTCCCCAATCATGGATCCAATAATAAAAAGATTTTCCACAGTGTAGTGGTCCCCTCCCTCTTCCCCACTATCCTGATCACCAGTCACATTGTAAAACATTAGAACCTTGGTAATCTAGGGGCCCTTCCCCAATGTTCCGATCACCGGTTCTGCAGTCACTAGAAAGATCCCAGTACTTGTCCACTGCCCCCATCTCCAATCGCTGTACCTTCACCAGCTGTCTCTCGTAGGATTATTATGGCCTGACCAATTAACAGTCTCTCTCCCTTTGGCCTTAACAAAGATAATCTGATCAGTTTACCTTTTAAAAAGACTTTAAAATCTTTTTTTTTTATTTCAAGTTTATTGATTTTCTTCACAGGCATACATCATACATGTTATATGTGAAATGGATACAGACATAGAAATAGAAATAAAAATCTCCCCTCCCCACCTACCCCTCTCCTCCTCATCCTCTCTGCCCCCCCCCCCCACTGGTGTCAATAACATTTAGTGCCAAAGCTGGTGTACACCATTTGGAGTTTCTCTGGGTTAGCTGGTTATAGAACTATCTCTGACATTATAAGGTATAAAAGACATGTAAACTTTCCCACTTCTTTCTGTAAACTCCCAACCAGTTGGTGAGGCTAGCCATCATTTTCTCAATCTGTAAATTGTAAAGGAGCTCTTGCAACCATTCTATATAGGAAGGTTGAAGAAAGTTCTTCCAATGCTTTAGAACCACTTTCTTGACTGACACTGCAATCATCATAATATGATAGTTTCTGATCATAGGTGGAAAACCTATAAAATCCCCTAGCAGGCAAACTTCTGGAGTAAAGTAATCCTGTAAACCAAGTAGGGGATCTATCCTGGTTCTAATGAAATCCCACAATGGGGTGATGGTGGCACATTCTGAAAACAAATGGAACAAGGTACCCGGGCCATTATTGCATCTGTTACAGGTTGGGGTCTCTGTCCTACCCATTCTTTGCAGTTTGTGTGGGGTCAAATACATATCATTGAGGAACTGCATCTGCATTAATCTTAGTCTGTCTTGTGTAATGAGTTCATGACAGGTTTCCCACATTTTCTGCCATCTAGATGAGTTAGGGTATAGGTTGTTCTAGTAGTTGGGAATGTCATCCACTTTTGGGAAGACCAGTGGGTAAAGAAAGGTGTACAATGAGGAGACAGCATGTGGGGCTAAGGCCAAGATTCTGCCTGTGGAAACCCAGTCATGGGGGCTATCTGAACTCTCTTTGTTTCCATAATATACTATAAGCATGTGACGGATCTGATAAATTTGAAATGCCCATTTATTGGCTAGACCAAATTTTGCTAGTAGATCAGAGGTGGTTAACCATTCCCGGGTTTGGCTGCGGAAGTCTTGGACCACACAATGCTGCATGTGTAGTATCCAATTACCTGGAATTAGCATTACACCCAATCTAAAGTTGGGATTTTGAAAGACAGGTTGGGAGAGGTCATAGGTGTTGTCATATTTTAAGGTAGCACATAATTGTGTGTGTGTGCGAACCGAATATCCAACCAGGTTGTGTTGTAGAGTAGAGGGCAGCCTTTTGTATTTCAAGAAAAGTAGGCTGCAGGGTTTATCCCAGCTGAGGCTATTAATTCTTTTTTCTATTGTAAGCCAAGAGGGAATGTAGTTTGATGATTCCAAGGGAGCAGAAGGTGCTGCCCAGTAGAGATATTAACTTAAGTGACTGGCCCAGTGGTATAAAGTAAAATGTGGTAGTTTTAGTCCTCATAAAGGTTTGGGGGTGGCCAACTTGTGAAATGCTTGTCCTGGGGGTTTGCCTTTCCAGAGAAAATCTGTTAAACTGGAGTGAATGTGCTTAAATCAGGTTTTGGGGAGCCATAAATTTAAGAGATTTAGAGAATTAAAGAGATGTGGGAGTACATTCATTTTAATGATGTTTACACGTCCCCATAGGGTTAGGGTGAAGATCTTGCAATCGTTTTAAATCTTGTTGTACTTTTTTATACAGGTCTTCTAAGTTCAGTTTACGCAACTGGGTATCACTGGTTGACAGGTGTAATGCTAGATATTTTATGGATTTAGGAGCCCAATTGAGTCCCAACTCCAGAATACCCTGTTTATGCACCTTAAGGTTTAGTGGGAAGACTGAGGATTTCTCTGTATTGATCTTATAGTTAGAAAGGGAGCCATATTCCTGAATTAAGTGTAATAAAGTTTGTGTGCAAAGTTTGATTTGGGTGATGTGCAGCAAGATGTCATCTGCATACAGTACACCGCTATTTTATGTCTGGTTGAGCCTAATTGTATACCATGTACCCTAGGGGATTTCTGAATGGAAGCTATAAGGGGCTCTAAGTATAGATTGGATAGTAGGGGGGATAGGGGGCATTCTTGTCTAGTTCTGGCCTCCAATGGGAAGTGGGGAGAGAGAATCCCATTACAGAAAACTCACAAGGTGGGGGTAGAGTATAAAACTTGCAACCATGAGATGAATTTAGGAGGAAAGTGGAATCTGTGGATGGTCCTAAACAAGAACTGCCAATCTACCCTGTCAAAGGCCTTTTCCACATCCAGAGAGACCAGTGCCATGGCTTGGGAGGCATCTCTGGATGCAGAGAAGATATGAGACAGATGATGGAGGTGATCTTCCTGAGGACCTGCCCTTCATAAAACCAATTTGGTTGGAGCTGATAAGGGAAGGGAGTTCCTGTTCTAGTCTATGAGCTAGTAATTTGGCAAGAATTTTTAAGTCACAATTAAGAACGAATATGGGCTGGTAATTTGATACTCATGTCTGGTTTGGGTTTGGGGTTTGAGTAGAATTACAATGATTGCCTCCAGCATTCTGGAGTCTAGATCCACTTCATTTAGCATCCTTGAGAAGACAGCCAATAGCCATGAGGCCAACTGGGGTGCAAACTTTTTGTAAAAGTTGGACGGGTATCCATCCGGTCCTGGGGCTTTATTCAAGGGGAGGTCCCTGATAGTTGGGATAATATCCTGTTCAGTGAAAGGTGTAATAAGCCCCTCAATTTGGGTGGGGGTGAGAGTGGGAAGGGGGAGGCTTTCTAGGCAATGATTGACCTTATCTTGAGATGGGTGATTGGGCATCTGAGCATATAACTTCTTATAGTATTGTTCAAATTCTTTATTTATGTCCTTAGCCTGGGTTAAAGGCAGTCCTTGAGAGTCAGTGTATATTGCAGTAATGCATTTTGATGATTCTAGTTTTTTAAGCTGGAGGTCCAAGAGCTGTCCAGTCTTTTCCCCTTGTTCAGTATAAGTAGCTTTTGTTTTTAAAATTGCCCACTCGGCCTTTTCTCTGAGTAATTCAGAATATCTATCTTGTAGTTTTATAAGAGCTTCTTTTTCAGGGACTGAGGTTTTAGTGGATAGGTATTTCTCTTTTTCTCTAATTTGATCTAATAGGGTTTTAGATTCCTGGATTTCTTTCCACATCTTAATAGCTGACCATTTAACAAATTCTCCCTGAAGGAAGCATTTTTATGCTCCCCATTTAATGGATGGGGATTGTGTAGTGCCCCAGTTGGTAAGTCTGAAGGATTCTAGGGAGGCTACTATACTGTCAGTGGCTTTTTTGTCCTTCAATAATTGATTATTGAGTCTCCATTGTTTATCCCATCTCCGGTTTAAAGAAAGGGAAAGAAAACAATTCACTATAGAGTGATCTGAGCCTGTTCCTGGTTCTGATCTACTGTCCATTAGCCCATGTATCAAGGATTTATTCAGCCAGAAATAGTCAATATGTGAGGCTGAGCCATGGACAGCAGAGCGGAACGTATATTCCCTTTCCAAAAGGATGCAGTGTCCTCCAAGGGTCACAGAGTCCCATATGGTCCACCAGGTCTCTAATGGTTCTTCGGGAAAGAGAGAGACCCTGGGTCCTAGAGCCTGATGATTTGTCTAACATAGAATCAAAGGGAATATTCCAATCCCCCCCAAGAGCATTGGAATGTCAGAAAAGGGTTACAGAGCGGAGAGAAGTTCCATGAAAAAAGAAGGTGAATCTGCATTTGGACCGTACACGCTTCCCAGTAGTATGTTAAATTAGTACATTTTGCCTATAACCAGCACATATCTGCTGTGTTTGTCTCTGATACAATGCTCACATGTGAAGGGGAAAGCACTAGTAAGAAGGATTGCTACCCCTTTAATGTTACGGGAATCCCCTGCTGCGAAAACCTGCTCCACCTGCTGTTTTCTCAAAAGGGTCTCTTCTGCTTGTAGAAGGTGGGTTTCTTACAATAAGATCACATCACAACATAAGATATTTAAATGTTTGAGCAGCTGCATATGATTAAGAGGGCGTCTTGCTCCTTTTACATTCCATGTACAAAATTTAAAAGATTGCGCCATATCTCTGAAGTACTACTATTAAAACTGGTCTGGTGTCTCTGGCATCAAAACTTAACCAGCTAATTGGTATTAATTGCTTCCTAAATTGCCACATTCCCTCCTGTTAAATAGAAATTTCAATTAAAATTGCCCCGAGGTACTCCCACCGAATTCCCGTTATTACCCTTTATTACCCCTAGTTCCCCTCCACCCCAATAAATAGTATAGCCAAGGAAGAAATTATAACAATGTCCTCCTGTTTCTTTGAGTGTAACCTGGATCCTGTAATGCAACAATAAGAACTACCCTTCCCCCCATTGTGCTGGTCCATGATGATCAGCAGACTGAAGGCCATCCCTCCTCCCCGCTCACTCAACTGCAGCTAAATGTGTTGCATTTGGAACATAGTGAAAGAAACTGTACAAATAACCACACTAGGTTA
This sequence comes from Neoceratodus forsteri, assembly GCA_016271365.2. Classification (NCBI taxonomy): domain Eukaryota; kingdom Metazoa; phylum Chordata; order Ceratodontiformes; family Ceratodontidae; genus Neoceratodus; species Neoceratodus forsteri. The sequence goes on from CM028136.1 coordinate 191,274,636, forward strand.
TAAAGCTAGCTGTTAACCTTCAAGACATTTATACAGACTAAACATCATGCTGTCTGTTGTGCCAAAGCCCTGTTAAAATTCACAGGTGCCCCTTTACACTGGAAAAAAGGTGAAATGGCAACAAGAAATAAAAAATGAAAAAAGGGAGGGGGCAAAGGAAATGGACTGGCCCAGATCTGAGCCATAATGTACTGTAAGCTCCCTGAACTAGTGGCCTTGATGGAAGAGGGATGCCTGGATATTGTGGCAGTCATTGAAACATGGTACACAGAGAACCATGACTGGGATGTCAACATACCAGGATACACAGTCTACAGGAGGGACAGGGTGGGTAAAAGAGGAGAAGGAGGAGTAGTAGTAGCTCTCTATATAAGGAAAGGGATTAAAGCAACAGAACTAAAGAGTAAAAAGGAAGTTGATGAGTCACTATGGGTCACTCTGTAGACAGGAAATGGCACCACAATCTGCATGGGGGTTGTGTACAGACCCCCATCTTGGGAAGGAAATGGACAAGGAAATGATATAAGGCATCCTTAAAATGGCAGAAAAAGGGGAGATATTATTAATGGGGGACCTGAATATACCAGATGTTAACTGGAGTACCTTTGCTGCAGGCACACCCAAGAGTAGGGTTATTCTTGATGCCCTACAGGGGGCATGCCTCAGACAGCTAGTGTTGGAACTCACTTGGGAGGGAGTAATCTTAGACTTGGTGCTCTCAAATGGGGAAGGAGAAAGGATTTCAGATTTAGAAGTGGGTAGCCATCTGGGAGCAAGTAACCACTAAACAGTGTGGTTCACAATAAACACAGTCATAGAGTCAAGCCATACAAAAACAAGAATATTATACTTTAGGAAGGCTGACTTTGGGAAAATGAGAGAGTGCCTCAGAAAAGCACTAGCAAATGGGCAACAAAGAGGGGTGTAGGAACAATGGGGAATAATCAAAACAACCATCACAGAGGCAACAAGCTTTTGTGTGAAGCAAATCAACAAAACAAAATGAAAGAAAAAAACACTATGGTTCTCAATAGAGGTGGCAGAGATGGTTAAGAAGAAAAGGATAGCATTCAGGAAATATAAGGAAACACAGAAGGAGCAGAACAGAGAACTTTAATAGTTAAACAGAAGGAGGCAGGGAAGGCAGTCAGAATAGCAAAGGCACAAACTGAGGAAAAGATAGCCAACTCTGTTAAGAAGGAGGATAAAACATTTTATAGGTACATTAGGGAGCGAAGAAAGACCAAGGGAAGGATACAGAGACTTAATAAAGGGAGGGAATGTGGGCAGAGGATGACAGTGAAAAAGCAGGGATACTGAATGAATATTTCTGCTCAGTATTCACAGTGGAAGAGGAGGAGGTACCTAAACCAAACAAGGGAGAAACACTGAATAGGGGGGTTGATACCAGTTCATTCACAGAAGAAAGGGTTTTGAAAAAACTCTTGAAACTGAGGGTGGATAAAGCAATGGGGCCTGATGGGATTCACCCAAGAATTCTAAAAGAACTAAGGGTAGAACTAGTAGCACCACTGACTACTCTCTTTAACAAATCATGGGAGGATGGGGTGGTATCTGAGGACTGGAGGAGAGCAAATGTGATTCCACTTCACAAAAGTGGGAGTAGGGCAGAGGTAGGAAACTACAGACCAGTTAGTTTGACTTCAGTGGTAGGAAACGTGATGGAATCACCTCTGAAGGGAAGAATTGTTGAGTACCTAGAGGCCAGTGGGGCACAAGACCCAAGGCAGCATGGTTTCACAGCAGGAAGGTCATGTCAGATGAACCTAATAGATTTCTTTGACTGGGTGACCAAAGTAGTAGACCAGGAAGGGACTGTGGATATGGCATACCTAGATTTTAGCAAGGCATTTGACACAGTCTCACACAAAAGATTAATATACAAGTTAGCCAGCCCTGGAATGGATCCTAAGGTGGTAGCCTTGATAAAAAACTGGCTGGACAGCAGGACGCAAAGGGTAATAGTTAACTGAGTCCACAGTGAAGAAAGAAAGGTAACTAGAGGGGTACCACAGGGTTCAGTACTGTGACCGGTCCTCTTTAATGTCTTTATAAGTGACATTGGAGAGCACCTGGAAGGAAAGGTATGTCTCTTTGCAGATGACACAAAGATCTGCAATAGGGTTGATACACAAGGTGGAGTGGAAAGAATGAAAAGAGACTTGGCAAGGTTAGAGGAATGCTCAGATATGTGGCAGTTCAGATTCAATGCAAAGAAGTGCAAGGTAAGGCATCTGGGAAACAAAAACCCAGGGGAAGAGTACACAATGGGGAGTGAGTTAATAACAACAACAAAAATCGAAAGAGACCTAAGAGTAATTATATCAGATGACCTAAAGGTGGGCAAGCAACGTGAGAAGGCAGTAAGGAGGGCTAGGGGGATACTGGGATGCACAGGGAGAGGCATCAACAGTGGAAAACAGGAAGTTGTTATCCCTCTGTACAGACAGTTAGTGACACCCCATCTGGAGTACTGCATGCAATTCTGGAGACCCCATCTCCACAAAGATATAGACAGAGTGGAGGCTGTTCAGATGAGGGCAACCAAAATGGTGCAGGGTTTGCACCAGAAGACATACCAGGAGATAATGAAGCAGCTTAATATGTATACCCTTGAGGAAAGGAGGGAGAGGGGGGACATGATAGAAACTTTCAAGTATCTCAAGGGAATTAACAAAGTACAAGAGGGTAGTATCTTTCAGAAGAAGAGATGTGGAAGAACAAGGGGGCACGGCTCAGAGGTAATGTTAGAAAGTATTTTTTCACAGAGAGGGTTGTGGATGCATGGAACAGCCTTCCTGAGGAGGTTGTGGAGTCAGGAACAGTGGGAGAATTCAAGAATGCATGGGACAGGCATAAGGCAGTTCTAGTGGGGGGGGTAGGAGAAAGTAAGCTGTTGATTAACTAGAATCTGCAGCTTATCCATCAGGTTGGGAAATGGGTAGACTAGGTGGGCGAAGTGGTCCTTATCTACCGTAAAATTCTCTGTTTCTATAAATTGCCATCCAGCGGTGAAATAATGACAACTCAGGTCCTTCAACTAAGGGTAACCCCCTCGTATTCTGTGTGGGCAGTAAAACACTGGTTCTGGTGATAATGGGCCTCTGAGATTCATGTCACCAGTCATGCAAACCAGAAGAGGACCCATGTGACCTGATGTGAACTGATAAATCGGGCATTATGAAATAAGATGGGAGCTCTCTGATTTTAGAGTTCCAAGAGGGGTCTTGTCCCCAAAGAAGTGTTGATGTCTCTTGTGCAATGCAAATAATAGTTCTTCTCTCTTAAAGAGGTGAATGTGACCCTTGAGCCATGAAAATTGACCATGGTCAGTGAAAGCTGGTGTCCTGATCAAGGAAGCTTTATGAAAGAAAGTCAAAAAGTTAAAAAAGGGGGAGGGGAATCTGAAGAATGACCAGAGAAAATGAAAGTTAAGTTCTCTATCGGCAATAATTTTTGTAGCCAAGATAATAATTCCCCCGATGTAGTTTAACAATGTATCCCTTGTATAAAGGCTCACTGTTGGGTCAGATACTAAGTGGAGGAAGGGCACATTCAGGGCATAAAACCATAGGTGTTAGTGCTCAGATTAATTAAAGTCTTTTGGAAGCTAACATAGAGCGATACAGTCCAAAATCAAAAGTTTAAGATCTCTATATTTTCCTCAATAATTAGTACCTGCAGATACCAGGATGTTCTCAGTGATCAGTAAATAATGCAGAGTGCTTCTGTTTAAAGAAATCCATTGCAGGGTCCACCTCTTTGAAAGATGACCAGGATCCACCCAGTTGCACTTGGAACTTTGCAGGGTATACCATACGGAATTTTATTCTCGAAGCGATACACTTGGACACAGTCGGGTAGAGTAATGTCCAGCACTGATGAACGGTTGCAGGCAGGTCTTGTGTTACCCTAATCTTTTGTCCTTCCCACAGGACATCTTGTATTTCCCTCAGTTTTTGAACTATGTGTTGCTTCTCTTGATAGTTGAGGAAGCAGCATATAAGCGGCCTAGGTTGAGCTTTAGGTGGAGGCATAGACCTGAGGGTGCTATGTTCTTTCTCCAATTTATAAGTCAGCCTGAAGGGGGAAGGCCCAGCTATTTTTGTCAGCAATTATTGAACAAAGATGAGGGTGTCCATCCCTTCTTCCCTCTCGGGAATGCCAATTATCACTACATTATTTCGATGACTTCTACCTTCTAAGTCTTCGATTTTATTCTCTAGTTTTTTGATAGTCTGGTGGTTTGTAGTTATGAGCACATCCATTCTATCTGCCCACTTCTCTATGGAGTTAATGAGAGCCTCGTTGAATGAAGTGCGCCTAGTGGTGTCCTCTAGAGCATCAGAAATCGCCTTCACATCAGAGTCAAGTGAGCAAATTTCTTCTTTAAATGGTTGGAACTCCGAGAGAAATCATTCCAAGGTAAGCAGAGACAGCTCAGTAGCTGCAAGAGGAGAGGCTGAGGCTGGCTGCAAGTGGCCTGTGGTAGTAGGGTTTCCCTAGTCATCCTTGACTGCTTTTCTGGTGTGACAAGAGGTGTATGCCGAGGCACCACCTGTTGCATCTCTGCTTCCATTATCAACCAAAATTCATCTTCTGGGGAACTGGATAGATTTCTGTGAGCTGTTGGGCACTGTTTTATGGTTGTTCTTTAGAGAAATTGAAGTTAAAGGTTGAAACAGCTAGCTGGGTGAGTGGAGCACTAGTGGAGCATGTCCTATTCAGTTAGCTGAATCACATGACCGTCAGACTTTTAAAATCTATGCTATGCCTCACTAGAGGCATCCCTTATTGAATGGAGGCATCACAAGACCATGGGATTGATTCTCAAAGGGCTGTCCAAGCTGCATCAACTGCAGCTTGCACCAATTGCCAGTGCACCAGGGACCCTGTGCCCAACTCTCCATCAGATAGGGTCCTGGCAGTAAAGTTCCATAGCTTGCAACAAAGGTGGCCAAGTGCCAATGAGATGGCACACTCAAGAGTTTTGCTGCAAGCTGCTGGCACAGTCAGATGGCACTATCTGAAGGTGAGAAAACTGTGTAGGGTAATGCCACACAGCCAGACTAGTACATTGGTATATATAGTGAAACCAACAGCAGAATACAATTATAATTAATCTGCCCAAAGGCAATGACTGGTGTCCAATGGTCCCCACCAATCCCCATAAAAATTTAGTTATACATCCCCTCCGTGATGTCTAGTGGTCCCCTCTCACCATCCCTGATCCCACGTATATGTAAAAGTCAACACTGTCCTGGTGTCCAGTGTTCCCCCCCATCTCTGAGCTCCCTATTCAACAATTCCCAACAGTCCCTGGTGTCTATGGACCCCTACCACCACATCGGCAGGTAGTGCCCCACCACTCAGCTCCCCCATCCCATCCCAGAGCCAGCTACATGACAGGCCACCAACTAAGCTGTCAAGGATCACATGCTGTAATAGCTGATTGTACAGTAGGTGCTCCTTGACAGCTGAGTTGGTGGCCAGCCATGGTAGAGAGTGAAGGGCTGTGCAGGTCACCAGCTCTGGGATAGGATGGGGACAGCGGGATGATGGGGCACCAACTGCCAGGGTGATGTGGTTGGGGACCCCTATACACCAGGGACATTTGGCTCAAGCTTGAACGAAGCTCATGGATGGGGGAACACTAGACACCAGGGCAGTGTTAATCTATACGTATACATGGGATCAGAGATGGGGAGGGGGGACCACTAGACACCAGGGAGGGGATATATACTTTATATTTTATGGGGATTGGTAGGGGGGTCACTGGACACCAGGCAGTGCTGGCATTTATTTATACTTGAGGTCGGGGTTGGGGAGATGGGACCACGGCACATGTTCCATCCCACCAAGGTAGGGCTCTGGGGTGACGTAAGTTCTTTAAATCCTCTCAGAGTACACACTTCTAAGTACCATTTGACAGCTCTGTCTGGTCTAACAGTACCTAGAAGTGTGTCCCCTGGGAGAGTTTTGAGAATCCTGAATTAGTGAAAATGGCAGCTTGCATCTGCTGCAAGCCCCCAAGAGCCCTAGTGCACCCAGCTACATGGTGCAGACCTGGCACCAGGCTGTTCTGGTGCATTGGGTCCCAGTGTGGTGCAGGGAGTTCTTTGAGAATCTTGAAGTACACAGGTTTTGACACAAGGTGCTCCTTGCACCACTGTTGTATGGCACAGGTACATTCCATCAAAGCTGGAGCTTTAAGAATCGGGACCCATGTCTCATGACTAAGGGGACAATTGAAATGCTGAGCTTAACAGTGGGCAGTGATCCTAATAAACATTGAGTTTATTTCACTGATGGAGACTGAGTTTCATCTTTTTCTTCTTTGAATCAAGGAGATGGTGCCTGATAGCCAAATCAGTAAGCCTTAGAGGAGCAGGTGGATCATTTGGACTCAGGTCTCAGATCTACCATCCATTGACATTTGATCTCACTCCATGGTGCCAAAGACCATACCAGGCAGTGGTGTCACTTCTAAATAAACAGCAGTGTCAGCTATTTCTTATAATGTAAGTTAATACGGCCTCTGCTTTGTGTCTCTTATTATATAAGAGACTCCAAATGTGAGAGTTGAGTGAAAGGACAGAGAAGAGAAGCTAAGCAGTTCTGGCTGCCCAGACCTTATGAGAGAAGTCACTTATACCATAAGACCCTATTAAAGGGGAATGCTCACATGCTCACTAGGAATGTTGCAGGACCATGAGGTCCCAATTAACAGGAACGCAGTAAAAGTACAATTTTTCTCTTACTCACAAGTCCATAAGTCAATTTTTTATCTGGTTGATCCTGCGATCCCCTGCCCACCATGATTACTCATTACATACCCCTGTGTCCCCCACGGCCAGCCTCTGATGATGAGACTGATGGACTGATCCACAGGGGGCTTCTATGTGCTGGCAAGTCATTTAATAGTGTGTTATCATGAAGCAGTGCATGATCGTACTCATTCTACTGGTACTGGTCAAGCTAAGCTTAGCACGATTGTTACCAGCAGAATAAGTGTGATCATGTGCTCCTTCCCAATAACACACTATTAACTCATGTGCCTGCACATAGAGGTGCCCTGTAGCTCAGTTCATCAGTCACGTCATCAGAGGAATGGCCACGGGGGACACTGGGGTATGTAGTGAGTAATTTTGTCAGGTGGAGGGCCAGAGGATCAACCAGATAAAAAATTGACGTACAGAATTGTGAGTATGAGGAAAAAATTTACTTTTACTGCATTTCTGTTAATCGGGACTTAAAGGTCCAGCAGCATTCCTTGTGAACGTGTGGGCATTCCCCTTTAATTAAGCAGTAACAACCAAGAAGCTGGTCATTTCTGCGGCAATTAATGACTGGTTGGTGGTCACCTTCCTCCAGCCAGTTGTTAGTCCAAGGAAATGACTGACTTCGTGGTTGATATTGTGATTATAAGTCTAATCACAATAACAACTTTAGTTTTTACTGTTTTTTTCCACTTACATTTAGGTTTTTAGTGGAGTGGTGTGAGATGCATTTGCTATGAAATGTCCATTGGCAGCTGAATCAGTCATTTTTAAGAAGTTAATTACTGAGCAAGTAGTGAATCCAGCCACTAGGTTCATGATTATTTAATTAAACCTACAACTTTTTATAACACATTACAAATCAATTGAATTGCTGCAGCTAGAGTGATTTATCAACATTTTTTGAAGCTTTTTTTTATTTCAAAAGTTAAATAGCGCCCATCTTCTGCCTAGCTCTGAAGTGGAATTGGCTACTATGTGGCTGGTTGAGTAAATTCCCTACCATACCTGCCATGAGGTGTCAGCCATGCATGAACTCAGGTAGGTAAGTCTGGGAGGATCCAGGTGACAGGGCTGGGGGGTTGGCCTCACAGGGCCCAGACTGGATGATGATCATAAAGCAAAAAAAAATAAGAGGTACAGTGGCTCTTGACACTGATTGGCTGAAATCATGTAAGTGATTTCTAATACAGAATGCTGCAGTTGGCAGGAGGGCACATAAACTAATGGACCATTGATCTTTTTTTTCATCCAGGATAGCCTATGTTCTTGTGTTCCTATGAACACAGTTTCAGGTCTGGCTAAGTTTGTCAACTGGCTTGGGGGACATTGTGCCTTGCTCTCATCACCCATGTGGGTGGTGTTAAATATAGCACTGGTAACTCAATGATTTTATTTTTCCTATTCTGTTTAGACTCCTTCTTCTGAAAGCTCCTTCCTGCTGGCTGCCTTATCCCCTTCACCTTGACTTCTCCCAGGGCTTACCTGCCATTTGTTCACCCAGGATGTGCCCCCCATGCGGTTGGGGGGTTCCCCAGCCCCTGCCATGACACAGATCTGGTTGGTGGCAGGGCCTTGGTCATCATATGTGGGGTGTGCGAAATGCTGGAGTCATCCTGCCAACTCGTATTTTCAATTGTTCTGTCCCACTGAAGGAGTGGGCATGCAATGCCATCATGAAGCATGGCGCGTGCTTCCAAACAACATGCACTGATGGCCACTACTCCTTTGCGGCAACATGCAGTCCTGAGCTGCCTCCCTCATAGCCTTCCCTAGGAGCCAGAAATCTGGACTATGGTGGAGAACATTGGACCACAATCGTATCTGGTCCACGTATACCATGTTTGTGTAACAATTTGTGTAGTACAAGGACATCATATCTGAACGTCATGATCACATCATGATCAGTTATGCTGGCAGGCAAGCTCGCTATAGATACTGTGGTGGACTTGCAATGAGTAAAGTGAGGTAACATGCAACCTATGCTAATAAACACCCAATGTTATTGTATAGTGTGAGCAACAAGTCTCTGCATTCTAACAAAGACAAGTAAATGTATGTAACTAGGCTCTGTAAATGAGCTCCCCATATACATAATGGTACAGATAATAATTCACTTGAATTGGGGGCTCTGCACACACATCCCTGATTTTTTTCTAAATGGGAAGTGGGTGGGGGTGGAGCACAGCCCCCCATTTCGAATGAACTACTAACTGTATCATTATAGATATAGTGAGAATGCATTTATAGAGGCTATTTGTGATGTGATTTATACAGACAATGATGCAGCTTATAATTTGTTTGAATTGGGGGGCTCTTTCTCCCCACCCTACCATTTTTTTCTTTCCTAAATGGGAAGTGGGTGAGGATGTGTGGGGGGCAAAGGCCCCAAATTCAAATGAACTACTAACTGTATCATCATCGATATAGCTTGAGCTAGCGGGAGTTAAATCAGCGCTTACATCATTACGTATTGTTACACATTTTGCCATAGCAGCTCACTACAGATATTGCAGTGGTCTGGTATTCACCACTATCACTGGAATATAAAGGGCTTGTCCCTCCCCCCCGCAATAGTCCTGTGGACACTTGAACCTTATCCCCTCATCTCATCCTCCAATGTCCAACGCTCATTCTCGAACTTGGGGCATAGGAACAGCAAGCAGCAGCACTACCACTATGCCAGCAGGCCAGCCCCAACTCTTTGAATGTGGTGGAGTCTGTGCACAGTATCAGCTATGGATTATCAGGTCCCAAGAGATTAAAAATATTTGCATTATTGCAAGTTAGCTTCTCCTGCAAATGTTAAAACCCTCTTTTAGAAGAGAAAAATGCCTTCATAGAATTTCAGTTATCATCATCACCTGTGCTTAATCAATCAATCAATCAAAATCTTTATTTATCCAGGTGGGCACCATTGAGCAAGGCTCATCTGCAAGGTGGACCTGGTAATGAATACATCACAGTACAGTACAGAAGCAGGTGTACAAAAAGCAATAATATACAAGGAAGAAAAAGTATATACAGTGTATACAGTACAGTACAAGGTTGAAATAAATAGAAATAAAAAACAGCATTATTTTACAATTGAAGAAGTCAGCAGATGTACAATCAACCATAGGCGTACAGGGGTTGTAAGTGAGATCTTTTGAGTGAGGCAGCCAGCAAGTACACACATAGGGGAAAGAGGCCGTGTAAGGGGTGGCAGGTTAGAGAGGTAAAGAAGAGGAGGGATATATTACTGATGACTGGGGGAAAAATTGAGCTAAAACCACAGAAAGTGACAATGGCTGTTGTGTACTTGTTTATTATGATAATGACGAAGGAGGAGTAGATAACTGGGACACTGCTATGGATGGGGTGGGACTTTAGCCAGGCTGGAGTGGACAGGGAAGGGTGGGTGCAGCAGGAAGAGTTACTAGGGAAAGAGTGAGAGCCATGGGTAGAAACATGGCTAGCATCAGGATGGAAAGGGGGAGTTGCGGAATTAGTGGGCTAGCGGTGAGGAAAACATTTGCAAGGTGCTTTCATATAGCGATCGTAGAGTGCCTTGAAGATATTCAGGCTAACAGGGCAGCTCAGCTTCAAGTTCCTTTATAAAAAGTTCCACAATGTGGGTAAAGAGAAGCTTAGAGCAGCTTTGCTGAAATGAGCATTGACCCTTGGAACTTGGAGGGCAATTAGGGAATAGCTCCTTAGAGCATAAGTGCCTAACACACTCCGGGGAATACAATCTGAGACATGTGAGGGGAGCTTGTTGGTCACTGCTCTGAAGGCCCATAGGGTGGCGTTTCTATTCCTTCTATAGTGAAGGGAAGTCCAGCCTAACAAAGAGTACAGGGAGCAGTGGTGTGTGGAAGGCCAGTAATGAACCTGATAGCTCACTGGTAGAGGGTGTCCAACCTAGACAGTGCAGAGGCAGTGCAGTGGCTGTAGAGCAGGTCCATGTAATTTATTAAAGATAGGAAGGTAGCTTGAACCAGTTGAATCTTGGCCTCCTTTGTGAGCAGGTGGTTAATTCTGTAGAATAGTCCTAATCTTTGCCTTAGTTTCTTCTGTAGTTCTTCGAGATGGTCAGCGAAGGAAAGTTTATGACTGAGCCAAACTCCTAGATATTTGAATTTAGCTACATACTCTAGTGTTTCTCCAAGAACAGTCGTAATTTGTGGGATTCCCCCCCCCCAGCAGGAATTGCCACATGCAAGGAGGGGGAGAAGAGCATGGCTTTTGTCTTTTTCGCATTGAGCAAAAGCTTTTTGTTTATGATACTCTTCAGTCTGGTTTTAGGAAGAAACATAGCACGGAGACTGCCCTTGTCCGAGTATTGAGTGACCTCCTAATGGCCAGAGATCGAAAGGCATGTACCATTCTGGTCCTTCTCAATCTCTCTGCTGCATTTGACACTGTAGACCATGGTGTGCTATTGGATCGCCTGCAGGTTTATTGCAGGCTGTCTGGTACAGTCCTCAAATGGTTTCATTCTTACCTCACAGACAGGTTTCAGAGAGTTACCACTGGAATTTATTCCTCTGGCACTCACTTCCTGCCTTGTGGGGTACTGCAGGGCTCCATTTTAGCTCCCATGTTGTTTGCAGTGTATATGATGCCATTGGGAGAAATCGTCAGGCGATACAGTTTGGGTTTTCACTGCTACGCAGATCATAGCCAGCTGTATCTGTCCTTTCTGCCCAGGCAGGATGATGCACTCTCCGTGCTAAAAAATTGCCTTGCTGAGATCAGACTTTGGATGAGTTCCAGCTGGCAGAGACTGAATCTGGACAAGACTGAGGTATTGGTAGTGGATCCAAGTCATCCAGGGGCTGGTTTGGGAGCTGGATAACCATCAGGCTTGTTACTTGGTGGTATGTCACTCCCTACCTCTGATCAGGTGCGAAATCTGGGTGTTATTTTTGATGGCGGTTTGACCCTAAAATCTCAGGTATCAGCTGTCATCAAATCCTCTTTTTACCATCCGAGGAATATCACCCGGTTCCTCTGGGTGATCTTCCAGCATTGGTCCATGCCTTTGTCACTACCCATCTTGATTACTGCAACTCCCTTTACCTAGGGCTACCTGGGGTTGATATCCGCTGCCTGCAGCTGGTGCAGAACGTGGCAGCCAGGCTTTTGACTGGTACTTTTAGAACCAATCATATTACACCTGTGCTCCACAAACTGCACTGGCTGCCTGTTAGGTGGTGGATCACCTTTAAGGTTGGTTTACTAACCTTTAAAGCCCCACATGATCAGGGACCCGGTTACCTGAAAGATCTCCTGATTCCCTACTGCCCCCTCCATCCTCTCCACTCCGCCAATGAGGGATTGCTAGAGATTTCCAGGATTTGATTAAAGAAATCAGGATCTCATGCTTTTGCTTTTTCAGCACCAACCCTGTGGAATTCTCTACCTCAATGGTTGAGAGAATGCCCAGCCGTTGATAGTTTTAAAACTGGTTTGAAAACATATTTATTTAGTTTAGCATTTGTTTAATTATGGCTATTATATTTTAATGCAGTTTTTAAAATTTTTATTAGTATGTATATGTTTTATGTAAAGCGCCTTGGTTTTGAAAGGCGCTATAGAAATAAAGTTGACTTGACTTGACTATGGTAGAAGGTTAAATTCAGCTTGGAGGTCTTTACAGGCTGCTTTCAGCATGGGATGACTCAAGTACAGTACGGTGTCATCTGCGAATCAGTGGATGTTGGCTTTTTTGATGGGGTCATTGATGTTGTTAATGTAGACTGCAAAGAGGAGGGGACCATGGATAGAGCCCTGGGGCATGCCCTTCAGCATAGGTTTTAATGGACAAAGATCACCTTTAGCTTTATCCTGCTGTTTCCATTCTCCAGGGTTGTCTGCAAACCAGTACATAGATTTATGGTCCAGGCTTAAGGTGCTTAGGGGAGGAAAGAAGCAAGCTGTGATCGACATTGTTGAATGCCTTGCTAAGATCCAAGAAAACAGCAGAGACATGCTTCTTGTTGTCAAGGTCTTGGAGCCAATCATTGGTCACCTTAGCTAGGGCTGTTATGGTGCTGTGCTTTGCTCTGAATCCAGACTGGACCGGGTTTAATAGGCTTCTGGATTCTAAGTATACCCCTAGCTGGCCACACACTATTTTTTCTAGTAATTTAGACAGGATGGGGAGGAGGGAGATCAGTCTGTAATTATTTAGATCACATGGGTCACCTGCTTTTAATAGAGGGATGACATGGGCTATTTACCATTGAGGGGGGAGGCTACCCTGGGAGAGTCACATTTTGAATAGGTGGGTGATTGGCACCGCAAGCACATGGTAGGCACATTTCAGATAGTATGGCTCTATGAAGTCAGAGCCTGCTCCCTTCCTGGTGTCCAGTTGCAGCAGTAGGTCTTCCACCTCTTTTAGAGAGACAGGCAGGAGGGAGAAGGCCTCCTCAGTAGAGGGGTACTCGAGGGTTGGTGGGCCCTGAGCTGTGCGGAGGTCATTGGCAGGAGAAGTATCAAATGCTAGCCCTGCTGTTGCAAAATAGTTATTGAGGGCTTCCCAATATCTCCGATCGGTTAGCTATAATGCTGCTACCGGACTTAATTTTTGCTGGAATGGAATTACCAGATGCATGTCCAGACGTCTTGTAATGTTTTCCAGAGCTTTGAAGGATTTCTTGAGGCAGAGGCTAGCTCCGAACGATAGTAGGTGGCCTTGGCTGCTCTGACCAACTTAGAGCACTTGTTACATGCTCTCTTAACAAGACACCAATCTGAGTCATTCTTGCTTCTTCGGGCTTTTTTCCATAAAGTATCCCTTTCTAACAGGGAAGCTTTGAGGTCAGGCAAGAACCAACTGCAGGTGCTGCTCCTGACCTGCACCTTAACCAAGGGTGCATGCTTATTTAAAACCTCACTTAAAATATCATAAAAAATAGTATATGCCCTGTTAACCATTTTGGCTAGGAAGAATTCCTGCCATCGCGGTAAATGTTTCAAGTTGTGGACATAAGCGAACAAATCAAAGTTGCATTTGTACCTCTTGATAGAGAACTTTGCCACAAACTGTGGGTTGTGCACAGATCTAATGGTGGTGATTATACAATGATCGCTAATGTCTGAGAAAAGTGTTCTGACATGAGAGAACAGGTGTGGCTTGCTAACCAAAATTATATCTAAGAGGGAGCTGTTGTTAAGGTTCTTTTTATTTGGGTGAGTAGGCTCACCAATGAGTTGCACCAGCCCTAGAGTGTCACAAAAGGATTTCAAGGGAGCTGATGCACTTGATAGCCAATCATAGTTCAGGTCGTCAAGAATAAATCAAATCAAATCAGCTTTATTTATATAACGCCTTTCAGAGCCAAGGCGCTGTACATAAGAACATATACATAAATTGATTAAAACAACATTAAAATATATCAACTATATTTAAATAAAAGCTAAACTAAATAAATATGTTTTTAAACCAATTTTAAAGCTATCGACGGTTGGGCATTCTCTCAACCAACGAGGTAGAGAATTCCACAGGGTTGGTGCTGAAAAAGCAAAAGCACGTGAACCTGATGTTTTCAATCTAACCCTGGGAATCTCTAGCAATCCCTCACTGGAGGAACGGAGAGGACGGAGAGGGCAGTAGGGAATCAGGAGATCTTTCAGGTAACCGGGTCCCTGGTCATGTAGGGCTTTAAAGGTTAGTAAACCAACCTTAAAGGTGATCCGCCACCTAACAGGCAGCCAGTGCAGTTCACGGAGCACAGGTGTAATATGACTGGTTCTAGATGTCCCAGTCAAAAGCCTGGCCGCCGCATTCTGCACTAGCTGCAGGCGGCAGATATCAACCCCAGGTAGCCCTAGGTAAAGGGAATTGCAGTAATTAAGATGGGTAGTGACAAAGGCATGGACCAATGTTGGAAGATCACCCGACGGAACTAGGTGTTTCACCTGGGCGATATTCCTCAGATGGTAAATAGATGATTTGATGACAGCTGACACCTGAGATTTTAAGGTCAGTCCCTCATCAAAGATAACGCCCAGATTACGCACTTGATCGGAGGTAGGGAGCTGCATACCACCAAGTAACAAACCTGAGGGTTGTCCAACTCCCAAACCCACCCCCTGGATGACCTGGGTACACTACCAATACCTCAGTCTTATCTGGATTCAGTCTTAGCCTGCTGGAACTCATCCAAAGTCTGATCTCAGCAAGGCAGTTGTTTAGCACGGAGAGTGCATCACCCTGGCCAGGGAGAAAGGACAGATACAGCTGGCTATCATCTGCATAGCAGTGAAAACCCAAGCTGTATCGCCTGTTGATTTATCCCAATGGTAGCATATACACTGCAAACAGCATGGGAGCCAAAATGGACCCCTGCGGTACCCCACAAGGCAGAGAATGAGCACCAGAGGAATATATTCCAGTGGCAACTCTCTGAGACCTGCCTGTGAGGTAAGAATGAAACCACTTGAGGACTGTACCGGACAACCCACAATAAACCTGCAGGCATTCCAGTAGCACACCATGGTCTACAGTGTCAAATGCAGCAGAGAGATCAAGAAGGACCAGAATGGTACATGTCTTTCGATCGCTAGCCATTAGGACATCACTCAATACCCAGACAAGGGCAGTCTCTGTGCTGTGCTTCTCTCTAAAACCAGACTGGAGAGTGTCATAGACATTATGAGTCGTAAGATGATCATCCAGTTGCAGCGCAACCACCTTTTCAATAACCTTACCAACAAATGGCAGGTTAGAGATAGGCCAGTAGTTAGCTAGACAATCTGGATCCAAGGAGGATTTTTTAAGGAATGGTCGAATGACTGCCTCCTTGAGGGTGTCAGGAAAGACCCCCCTCTCCAAGGACTTCCAGACAGTGTCAGCAAGGATTGGGCAGATAACTTCTACACATCCTACTAAGAGGGGTGTAGGGCCCGGATCCAAACTACAGCTAGTTGGTTGCAATGTCTGGATGATCTTTACAATGTCACTGAATTCCAGCTGGCGAAAGTCTGACCAGTCAGACCGAGTACATGCTACTTCCCACTGATCACCTCAGTCCCTCAAAGGAGAGGTCAGACCGATGCCAGACCTGATGCTGGCAATCTTATCTGCAAAAACCTGAGCGAACTCCTCACATCTTAGCTGAGAAAAAGCTTCTTTGGGCTGGAGACAGACTGGATTGCACAATCTGTCCACAGTCCGAAAAAGCTGAGCCAGTCGGTTCTGTGCAGCAGAAATCTCCCTGGACAGGAATTCTGCCTTCTTACGGGTGATTTCTGATTGATAGCTATCATAATGTGCCGTCAACCTAAGCCTGTCAGCATCATTGCTGGACTTCTGCCAGACTCTCTCCAACCTTCGGCCAATTCGCCTTAACTCCTTCAAGGAGCCATCAAACCAGGGGCTCCTCAGACAGAGGGAGAGAGGCCAAACAAGAACAGGAGCAATTTTGTCCAGAGCATCTCCCATATCCTTATTATAGGCTAGTACGAAATCATCTGGACTCATGCATTCACCTGACAAACCCGATAGATCCAGTACCACCGTTAGGTCACTGGGGTTAACACTCCTTAAAGGGCGGTACCGAACCATCTCCGTAGGGGCAGACCTAATTGGGGGGCCCTGAAACTGAACCTTATGGTGTATCAGACCAGCTGACTGGTTCCACCCCCAAATCAGTGATCTCCATACCCAAAAGAAAGATCAGATCCAATGAATGTCCCCCTACATGGGTTGAGGAGGTAACCACCTGTGTTAGGCCTAGGCCCAGCATTATCATCAGCTGGAGGAGATCTTGACCAAAATGCGAGAGTTCATTGTCAACCCAGGCATTGAAGTCACCCAGAACTATCAGTCTGAGGAACCTCAAAACCAAGTCGACGATGAAGTCTGCTATCTCCTGCAGGAAATCACCACCGTCACCTGGTGGACAGTAAATGAGGAGAATCCCACAACCTACACCCTCTCCCAGGATATATTCAAAGGATCTGGTAATTCCTAATGGCACATCCACAAGGTCCAGCTCAGTCTTAAACATAATGGCTACACCCCCCACCCCTGCAATCCAGCCTTGGACGGTGTATCACCGAAAACCCGTCTGGAACTGCCAAGACCAATATAGGGCCTGGATTTTCATCCTGCCAGGTCTCAGTGATGCAAGCCAGATCAGTTGACCCAACAAGATCAGCTATAATAGCCATCTTGTTTTTTATAGATCTGGCATTGCACAACACCGCCAAGGCAGGATGAGTTGTTGAGAAAGACCTCGGCATCTGTCCATTAACATCGGAACCCTTGGGTATGGGGACAAGACAGGAATAACCCCTATCCTGACCCTGTTTCACCCCAGGGCATCTCCTGGACCCCAAAACCCCAATCCTCCCACCCCTTTCCTGTCCTCCAACAGGCCCAGCTCTCCACCTTCGCCTACTCTTCCTGAGAATGCCCAATGCACGACACCTAAAATAGGTATCAGATGACAATGGAGGGCATTCAAAGGGGTGTAATTCCCTGAGCCTGGTGGAGGAATAACGCCCAACCATCACTAAACCTCCCCAACACATTATAAACAATATAACAAAAAGAAAGGAAAAGAAAACAAAACAAAACAAAAATAATGAGCAAAAAATAAACCTATAAGTATCAAATAACCAAAAATAGTAAATCACTCCTTCACACTCTCTCACAGAGGTGGGAGTCAAACAAAAAATAAAAAGAGAAAAAGGCAAAATAAAATCCCAACCCAAAATATAACCCCAAGATAACAATAAAACTATTTCAATAGTTACCAACAATTTTAAAATTAATAAATCCAAACTAAGAACTTCAAACATAATCAATTACACATATAACAAACAGTAGTAAAGTCGAGGTTTCAGAAGTCCAAAAAACAGTCCCCAGAGCCTCTTTTCCTTTTTAAATCCAAAATGAAAGCAGAATCAACTCTCACTTGATTCAATTCATGAGTCCCAGAAGGAAAATATTTTTTTGGACTTAGACTCTCTCACACCCCAGAGCCATAACCCAGTTTATAAATGCTTTCCCCAACCACAGTTCGATAATGCAGGTTGGGTAAATAAAATTCAGGGTACTCTCACCACCCAGTCTGAATTGCAGAACAATCAAAAACATGAAGAAAAGTGAAGAATGAGGCTTGCCACAGTTCACATATTGCTGTAATATCTTCCTGACACAGTCAGTCCTAAGGGAGTAAATCAAAGATCTTTCTGCCAACCCCGACCTACCCCGAGGCAGATAGATAGATAGTCAGAAGAAACACCTCCACCTAAACCACCAGAGCTGCTTGACCTGAGACAGGCAGCCCATGGTAGCTCAAAGGGAACTAGCCAGATGCCCATCCTTTGGTCAACACCCCCAGCCCCCGCAGAGGAGTTCCCTAGACCCAATACCCACCTCAGCGCAAGCTGGTCTGGCTTTAAAGTTCAAATTGTTGTTCAAATGGATTCAAATGGTTTCAAAGGAACTGAGCCCCAGTACGGAACTGAGGTGAGACAGGAGATGAGGCCTGGCAGAAGGGGGCCTGTAGCAGCCTATTATGCAGAGTGCACTGGAAGGAGAAAGTTCAATCTTTAGGGTCAAGCACTTGAATTCTTTGGTGGAGGACAATACGTCCATGCATGTGGCTGAGTATTTGTCCCTTACATAAACTGCCACCCCACCTCCTCTTGATTGCTTATCCACTCAGAAGAGTAAATCATTTGGGATATTGATTTCATTGTCTGGGGTGGCTGGCCTAAGCCAGATCTCAGTGATCACTAGGACGTCAGGTAGGGTGTGGCTCACCCAAGCCTGGATAAGGGTGAACTTTTTCGGCAAACTACAGGCATTAAGATGCATAAAAGACATTACTTTGATGCCTGCCAGGTCTGAATGAGAAGCAAGGGTGTCTAATGGTCCAGGGCTGAGTTCGACATTGCCTGAGCACAATAGTAAAAGAAGCAGGATTCTTTTTAAGGCAGCGAACTGTAATTTGTAAACACTATTTTTTGAGTGATAGGGGAGGCAGTGTTGATGGGTAGGCCTGTACCCACTCCTGGTGTTATACTGGCCTAGTGTTGCAGCCACTAGTGTCCTGGCAGAAATTTGCCATGAGCAGGAAGTCTCAAGTCTGTATGGGGTAGTAATCTCCAGAGGTAGCTCGTGAGATGTCCCACTCCCCAGCAGAGACAGCTGAGAAGCACAGTAGTCCAGAATGGCTACCTGAAAGGAGCTGTTGGATGCAGGATAGGGAGAAGCACAAGGGTCATTCCACTTTAAGGAGGGATGAGGGTTCCGAAGAATTGAGCTGAGTGCTAGTAAAGCTAGTGACACACCGAGGAACCAGCTATAATTTCCCATGGTAGATCTAAACGTCACAACAGAATTCAGTAAACACCACTAGAAGCCTAGACCAATTGGTGATCAGGTGTCATAAGTTCAAAATCCTTTTGCTGGCTGAGAGGCAGTTTTGGCACTGAACGTACCTGTGGAGCAACTCTTTGCAGCTGAGCCAGTGAGGTGGTTCAAGGCTGCAATCCGGTGTGGAAAGATTGGTCTGTAGCTTTCGTTTCTGTTTCTGGCCCTGCTCCACCAGTACAGAATGAGAGTGGGGGCAGGCATTTAAGATTTTCAGCCTTAGTGGATGAGCATGGTTTGGCCTGAGAAACAGGCAGAATAACCCCGGGGATGGTCCTCAGAAAGAGAGGTATCCCAGGTCCACTAGAGCAGAAGAGGAAGTAGAAAATATAATGTGTTTCCTCTTTAACAGAAAAGACAGCTGTTGTAGCCCTCTAGTAGCTATGTAGTATAATTTGCAAATGAGAAAGTAGACACCTAAAAAAAAATGAAATTCTTGCTTTACAATAAAGGATAGTCTCCCAGGGTCAGCAGCGCTGATAAACGTCTCTAATGAAGCCAGGTAAAATGGAGACCAGCAAGAAGAAGACAGTGAGGCTGAGATCCTCCAATCAGAGTGCTGGCACTGAAAATTCAGAATGTCCAAAGGTGCCAAATACCAACGTACCCGAGGTGGTATACAGCTTTTGGCTGTTTCTGTAGATTTCTGGGCCCTGCAATGAACCGGAGTTCAGAGGACCCTGGGGGGCAGTTTCAACAGGGGAAGAAAACCTCAGGGTCTGCTAATTTACAGTAGCAGAATCGTGGGTTGCTTCCCAGGACAGGCTTGTAGCTTTTCCTCTGGTGGCTAGATGTGAGCCCCAGGAGGGCACAGCACATCTGAGGGGGAGAGGAAGGGAGATGGATTAAGCAGGGGCAGGCAGGAGAGATGTGGTTAACTGAAACAAAGAAACAGGGTGGTCACTATTATTTGGAAGGAGGAGGCTAAACTACAAAGTGGGTAATAGAAACAGGGGTGAGATGGAAGTGGGTTAGAGGGCAGACAAGTGGCAAAGCGAGAGGCAAGGCTTGGGCTTTAAATTTAGAAATCTAGCCAGTACACTGAAAAGTCTGGTCAATTTAAAACTACAGCTTTACACATAAATTAATTCTAAAAAGGATTCAGCTCTTCGCTTAGAATAATAGACAGTGCACTACAGGTCTAATAATCTTAAGACTCTACAGTTTTACACTCAGAATTAATAATAAAAAGGATTAGGCTGTAGTTTTAGGATATTAAGGAGTGCATAAAAGGTCAACTTAAAACTCTTCAGCCTTTCACAGAGAATTAATTCTAAAGAGGGATGTAATAACAGTGTATTCAGAGCAGGTAAATCACTTTAAACAATGGCAGTGTAACACTGAATGGTCTAAACTGGATTGATAGATGAGGAGAGAAAGAGTGGTGAGGGGGGCTTTCATGCCATTCTAGCTTTACAAAAAAAAAAATTTCTTAAAAAAAAAAAATGAAATTCTTGCTTTACCAAAAATGATAGTCTCTAAGGGCCAGCAGCTCTAATAAATGTCTCTAATGAAGCCAGGTAAAATGGAGACCAGCAGGAAGAAGTCAGTGAGGCTGAGATCCTCCAATAAGAGTGCTGGCGCTGAAAGTTCAGAATGTCCAAAGGTGCCAAATACCAATGTACCTGAGGGGATATACAGCTTTTGGCTATTTCTGTAGATTTCTGGGCCCTGCAATGAACCGGAGTTCGGAGGATTCTGGTTGGCAGTTTCCACAGGGGAAGAAGGCCTCAGGGTCTGCTAATTTGCAGTAGCAGAATCGTGGGTTTCTTCCCAGGACAGGCTTGTAGCTTTTCCTCTGCTGGTAAAAATTCTGGAGATCTTCCTAGAAACAAAAAATAAATTCTAAAATGTATAAGATAAGCCAAATTGTATGCCCAGAAGTTTTAAATAGCTGGACTTAGGCCATTACACACTCTTATCCCTGCCTGATACACACACAGTTAAAGCACTCTACTCCCTTTAGATGGTAGGCTGTAAGGCAGACAGTTTATTTGTTTCCACAGCAGGCAGTGTAATGATTAATGAACACTCTCAGTGGATCTGAGGAGCAGACTAATTGCAAATGAAACCTTTTCCTCTTGGTAATTGTTGTCATCTGCACAGCAGTTACTCCAGTTAGCAATGTATGAAGGGTCCATTGCTGATGCATTATTTGCAGCAATAGATTGCTGGAGCCATAAAAAACAGGTAGTGCAGTACCAGTTAATTGTATTTGTTTGTGAAATCTTTCCTTTCAATTAAAGTGTTCAATTCTGATCATCAAATATTCATGGTGCACATCCAATCTTTTGTATTACAATAAGGGGAAAAAAACATTAATCTGGGCAACAATGCCTTGGAGAAGAATAAGAGATGATGAAGACTTAATGTTGGCTTTTGTGTGTTATTTTTACATCTTCAAAGTCTATGTAGCAATGCATTTCTCTTACTCACTGCTTTGTGCTAGCTATTTCATTTTTGGGCCAGTGCATGAGAGCTTGGTTTTACTTCTTCATCTACTACATCCAGGCATTCTTTTGATTTTAACCCTTAAACAGCAAGGATAAGAAACAGTAGCTGCACAAGAAGTGTTTTGTTTTCCTTGTCACATACTCACTGATGAATGCCACCTATCACAACAAACTGGGCATGAAACATTAAGTATGAGAAAGCACAATGCCATAACTATACCACTGATGCCAAAAGGGATGGATGTTGTCAATTTTAGAAAACATTAACTGGCAACCAAAGGGATTAACTTTGAAGGGTACATTTAGTGCTGTTGAAAGGTTGTCTTGACGGCACTAAGAAACTAAGCTCTCTGGTCTTACAAGCCATGCCCAGAGAAGGTGAAGAGTATCTTTCAGAGGAAAAGGTGCTCTAAAACTAGAGGGCATAGTACGAAGCTGAAGGGGGGGGGTGAATACAAGTGTGATGTGAGAAAGTACTTTTTCACAGAAAGGGTGGTGGATACCTGAATGGCCTTCCAGAGGAGGTGATGGGGTGAAAATAGTAATGGGATTCAAAAATGCCTGGGATAGGAATAAGAGAATCATGGAGATAGGGTGAAGGACAAAATAAGAATAAAAAAAACACAATTGGGTAGACTGGCTAGGCTCAGCGGTCCTTATCTGCCATCATATTCTATGTGTATATCTATGTATCTATGTAAGGTATAACATGTATAGGTTTTTCCTTTGCTACTTCACAAAGGCACATCATTATTGGTTTGAGAAGGTAACTCAATTCTATTCAATCCAAGATCTATGATGAACAGAAATGGACAGTTGGGTTAGATATGATACCAAATATTCCTTGATAGATTTTTATGATGTACACAACTGTCTGCTAGGAATTTGTGTTTAACCTTTTTATTAAGTTTCTGAGCTATAACATATAAAGACAAACATTACATATTTGTTAGTCTGCATTCCATTTCATTGGTGGAGACAATATGGCAATGGCCATAAATGAAACAATCAATCCAGCAAAAGTGGATAGCACTTAACTCATATTAAAACAGGCCCATTATATACTTTAAACCTTATAAAGGGTGGAAGGGAATCTTATTATTAAATGCCAGAAGCATTGTAAATAAATTTGAGGAACTTCAGTACATTTTGACATCCCAAAAAATACAAATATGTGCAATCACTGAGACATGGTGGGATAAAAATGATGAATGAGAACATGCCATAAAAGTCTATAACTTATATTGTAAATCTAGGGTGTACAGAAAAGGCGGAGGGGTGGCAGTCTATGTATCTGAGGATATACAGATGGAAGAGGTAACCATAGACTCAAATGACCTAGAACAAGTATGCATTAAAATAATGCCTGTGAAATCCCTTAAGATGACATTAAGAGTCATTTACAGACCACCATCTACAAAACCGAAGAATGATATAGACCTTCCAAATTATATCCAGTGCCGAAACCCAGCTGACAGGCTGCTATTAATGGGGAATTATAACCTGCCAGGAATCTCATGGGAAAATTTGCGAAGTTCATGCAGAGTGGAAAATATCTTCCTGGATATTTTTGACCAAGTGGGCCTGGAACAGTTAGTCAAGCAAAAGACTAGAGGCAATAAAACCCTTGATTTGATTTTAACAAACATGGGTGACTCTATTCAGGATTGTCAGGTTACTGTACCACTGGTGGTAGTAACCACTAAATGGTAACCTTCACAATAAAGGAAGAAAATTCAGCTAGCACAGGTGAAACTACAACACTTGACTGTGGAAAGGCAGACTTTGTCAAAATAAGGAAAGCACTGGCTGAATGGAATCGGAACCAGGATCTGAAAAATGAAACACTGGCAAATATGTGGGAAACCTTTAATCATAAAATTGACCAGATAACTAAGAACAATATACCAATCAGGATGACTAATATGATCAAGAGGTTGATAAATAAGAAACATAGGCTGTACAGGGCCACAAAGTGCAATAAAAATGAGGAAGGATGGAATAGATATGGACATTTGCAAAGGAAAGCAAAGAAGGAAATCAAGAAAGCAAAGGCAGAATATGAGATGAAACTGGCTAGTAAAACCAAGGATAACTATACAGCCTTTTATTCATATGAAATAACAAAAATGGTACACAAAACACTGTTTGGCCTTTAATGGATCAGGATGGCTCAACTGTATCCTCAAATAAACAAAATACTAATGTTCAGAATAAATATTTTGCTACAGTTTTTAATGCAAAACAAAAACAGGACAGGGGGTAAATCAGGTAAGAGCTACACAAAGCCCAATCCAACTAGACCAAAAAGATATTGGGGACAGACTAAGCAAAATAAATGCAAACAAATCCCCTGACCCGGATGGTTTTTATCCTAGAGTTATTAAAGACCTGGTCAATGAAATAATGCCCCTCCCCCCCCATCGTTTATCTTTCAGACAACCTTAGACATAGTAGAAGAAGCTGATCCCTGGAAAATAGCAACAGTGGTACCATTGTACAAAAAAGGATGTAAGAAATACCCATCAAACTATTATCCAGTTAGTTTGACATCAGTCCTATGTAAGATTCTGGTGGGGATTATTAAGGACTACATAATAAATTACTTAAATGAAATAATTTAAATGGCAAGACACAACACAGCTTTACAAAAGGTAGACCATGTCAAACAAATATGCTGGAATTTTATGACAGGGTGAACAAGACCTTAGACAGAGGAAGATCAGTGGATGTTGTTTTTTTTTTGGATTTCCCCAAAGCATTTGATAAACTATCCCATCAGGAACTAGTGCAGGTTCTCATTAAACTAGGAATTCATGAATATATCACTTCATGGATTCACTCCAGGCTCTCTGACAGAAAACAGAGGGTTAGTGTAATGGGTTAGTAATCGGACTAGAAGGATGTGTCGAGCAGGGTCCAGCAGTGGTCAGTATTGGGTCCGTGTATGTTTAATATATATGTCACCTCCCTGTAATACAGTCATGAAAAATGTTGGTTAACAAAATTTGCAGATGACTGTAGACTGGGTGTTGAGGTAAACAGTCCTGAGGATTCTAATGTTCTTCAAGATGCATTAAACCATATCCAAGAATGGTGCAATACACACAAATTATGTCTTAACTTGGAGAATTGTACAGTAATGCACATGGGCAGAAAAAATCCAAATATTATGTATTACTTAAGTAATACTATCCTTAGGTGTGTAACAGAAGAGAAAGATCTGGGTATTACTGTAACAACTGACCTACAGTTTAAGACACATTGTAAAACTCTAGTCCAGAGAGCAGGGTTATAAATTGTATAGTCAGACACATTTAAAGTAAGGAGAGCAAAGTGTTTACATCCCTGCATTGTTCCTTGGTGAGACTGACCTTGGAGTACTGGGCACAATTGTGGAAACCATATAAGAAAACTGAGATTGACATGCTGTAGAGGGTACAAAAGAGGGCAACAAGAACTATTTTGGATCTTAAGGGGATGGATTATGAGTCTAGGCTAAGAGAGCTAGACCTGTACACCTTGGAGTACAGGAGAACTAGGGTGGTCATGTGCTTCTTTCACAAGGCCCAGACATACTGCGATTTATGGGAAAGACTGGGTCTGACCTTAAGGGACCAAATCTACAGCACAAAAGCACATGCGCTACAATTAAGGGTTGGGACATGTAATTCATTAAAGAGACAAAATAGTTCATTCAGAGGGTGGTTCCTGTCTGGAAGGCTTTACCTATGGAAATAGTGGGTAGCTCATTCCTAGATAGTTTGAAATCTAAGTTGGATATACACTACAGAACTAGTGAGCTTCCTTTTTATGTTTGCTTGCACGCATGCACAAGAAACATTATGTGACAGCTTAGGAGAGAAGCAGGTTGTGGAGGTGCGGCAGTGTTAAAGCCAAGGGAGGCACTGCATTTGGGGGTTTGGCACTGGTGGACCACTAAAGGCACAGTGTGCCAATGACACTGGTCTCCAAAAAGTGCACCAAGTTCTAACGTCTTCGCCGCAGCAATCAGGGGCTGCTTCATCATTGCAGCATCAGTCATTGTGCTGCAATGAAGAAGCGACCCATCATTGCAGGGCGGAATGTTAGCTAGCCTAATACTGTTTGTGAACATGGCGGGCAGCTTGCCGCCATGTTCATAAACAGTATTAGGCAGCCTCCCATGCTGAGGGGGTGCCCAATTCCCCTCAGCAGCATGTGCCCCCCCAAAACAGTCTTTGTCGGTTGACGGGGGCCCCAATCCCCTCCAGCTTCAGTGCCACAATGTTTCATTTAGCTGATGGGGAGACCACTTCCCATCAGCAACATGTAACCCCTCACCCGCTGTTATCTGCTGATGGGGGAGCTCACTCCCCATCGACATGATGTATACCCCCCATTTTGCTGCCTGCCAACGGGGTGCCCAATCCCCATCAGCATGATGGTTCTCCCCACGTTTCCTGGTGTGCCGATGGGGGTGCCCAATCCCCATCAGCTACAGCTGCCCTCCCCAAAAAAGAGTCCCTTGGCATGCTGGGAGCCCACTCCAGCATGTCAAATGCCCTTGTGAAATTGAAAACCGTCCCGCGTTGTCTATTTGTTTTTTTTTCCCTGTAAAGGAAAAACGGTCCCTCATGGTCTGGGAGAACCCACCCACTGCACACCCTGCCTCCCCACAGCCCCCCTCATCCCATACTTACCTCCAGAGTCCAGTGCGATGATCTTCGGTGGACCGGGAACACTTCTGTACTCTTCAATGCCGACTGCAAACTGAGGAAATGCCGGTAAGCTGTATAATATAATAAATAGGGTTTTTTCAACTTTGCTGCATATCTCAGGCATTTTTTGGAATTTTGCTACCAAATTTTCAACATGGGGTTTTGGGGACCCCTCCTCATGAATTCTGTCACTGTCATGGCGTTAGTCGGGCCAAGGTGATTTCACAGTCACTGTGTGAAATCACCTTTCAGGACCAATTAACAGAATCACAGTGCCAGTGTTCATAAGGTGGGCTCTCAGAAAGCCTATGTTGCAAATTTAGTGAAAAAATTCCTAAAAATTATTGTTTTACGAGCGTGCATTGCGCAGTTCATATGCACGCTCATAAGTTTGCAAATTTATAACATTTGCACTCCAAATTTTCAACTTTGCCATTTTATCACACCTACTTATGAGCAGTACAGCTGTCATTTTTCACATCTCACCCAAAATGTGTTTCCGCGCATGTAGCGCACAGTGGAGCAGTCGGTGTGCAAAATCAATGTTTGGGACAGATTAAGAAAATCACAGTGACACTGTTCATGAGTAGAGGTCTTGAAATGGCTATGTTGAAAATTTGGTGAAAAAATTCCTAAAAATGACTGTTTTTCGAGTGTGAGTTGCGCAGTTCCTACGTACGCTCATAAGTGCATTAATTTTTAATATTTGCAGTACAGAATTTCAACAATCCCTTGTTATCACACCTACATATGAGCAGTACAGCTTTAATTTTGCACATCCTGCCCAAAATGTGTTTCTGCGCATGTAGCACACAGTGGCACAGTTGGTGTGCGAAATCAATGTTTGGGATAAATTAAGAAAATCACAGTGACACTGTTCATTAGCAGAGTTCCTAAAATGTCTATTTTGAAAATTTGGTGAGAAAAGTTCATAAAATGACTATGTTACTAGCGTGCATTTTGCAGTTTCTATGCACACTCGTACCTTTGCACATTTGCAATATTTTCACTCCAGATTGCCAACACTGCCATTTGCCCGCACCTCCTTATGAACAGTACAGCTGTCATTTTTCACATCCCGGCCCAAGTGTGATTTTGCACTTGCAGTGCAGACAAGCGCGGTTGTTGTGGGAAATCCGTGTTCAGGACACATTAGGAAAATCACACTGACATTGTTCATCAGCAGAAGTCCTAAAATGGCTATGTTGAAAATTTGGTGACAAAAGTCCATAAACTAACTGTGTTATGAGTGTGCATTGTGTAGTTTCCACGCACACTTGTAACTTCGCACATCTGCCATATTTTCATGCCATATTTTCAACATTGCCATTTTTCCACACCTTTTTATGAACAGTGCAGCTGTCATTTTTCACATCCTGGCTGAAATGTGTTTTTGCACTTCCAGCACAGAATAACATGGTAGCTGTGGGACATCGCTGTTTAGGACACATTACAAAAATCACAGTGACACTGTTCCTTAGCAGAGGTCCTAAAATGCCTATGTTGAACATTTGGTGATGAAAGTCCATAAAATCATTGTGTTATGAGTGTGTGTTTTGCAGTTTCCATGCACGCTTATAACGTTGCACATTTGTAAAATTTTTTCACTCCAGATTTTCCCCTTTCCCCACACCTCTTTATGAGCAGTACAACTGTCATTTTTCACATCCTGGTTGAAATGTGTTTTTGCAGTTCTGGTGTAGAATACCATGGCTGCTGTGGGAAATCAGTGTTCAGGACACAGTAACAAAATCACAGTGACACTGTTCATGACTACAGGTCGTTAAATGCCTATGTTGAAAATCAGGTGATGAAACTCCATAAAATGACTGTGTTACAGGCATGCGTTGCGTGGTTTCCACGTATGCTCAATGTGCAAGCATTTTTAATATTCCCACTACACATTTTCAACATTGCCATCTCTTCATACCTCCCTATGGATGTATGGATGGTACAGCTGTCATTCTTCACATCCTGCCCGACCTGTGTTTTTGTACCTGTGGTGCAGAATGGCACTGTCACTGTTGGAAGTCAGTTTTCAGGACACATTGACAAAATCACACTGACACTGTTCATGACAAGAGGCCCTGAATGCTTTCATGAGGTGGGGTCACAAAAAGGCCATGTTCAAAATGTGCACTGTGAATACCAACAAATGCCTGAAGCATTACGGTTTCTAACCATAACATCCTACCCTGTACAGACAGACAGGTATCGGGGTGTGCCTTTGCATTGCCAACTGTACTGCTCATGCCATCCCACCCCCACTCCCCAGCCACTGACAGGCATCGAGGTGTACCTTGGACTCTTCGTTCCAAGACTTCACCCCATTCTCCTATGCTGCACCCATTTCAACATATGTCCTTATGGAATGGGGCGACTGTAAAGCTAAACACCCCAAGGCACAGCTCAACACATGTCAGTGTCTGCAGAATAGGGTGAGGTGACATGGTATGACCGTCATGGGTGTCGACCCAAAACCTTTCCCCAAATCCTGTCCGTCTCTACAGGATGGAGGTGGGGTTCATGTGAAGTTCAGTACTTCACTGCCATTCCTATTTTGCATCTGTCTAACTCCTGCATTTCTAATGCTAATACTAGCAAGCAAACATTCAGCATTGACAAATGCTTGTTAAATTATGGCAAGCACTATGGGTGGAAGTATAACAGCTCTGTCAAACCTATAAAACCTATTAAAATCAGAAAAAAATTAAACTCTATCCCACTGGATCTGGGAGCTATAAACACACATACAGTACATTGATGTTACTTTCCTTTAGTATGTGTACAATCTCCTTGTGTTACGTAAGAATATTACCAGTGGAGGTGAGTATTAAAACAAATGAAAACATTCAAAAATACAGTAAGTATTTAGATTAACCTAAAGACATGTATATTCATATCCTATATATTGTAGGTCTTGAATGTCACTGTGAAAAATTCTGAAACAGTTTTATTTAAACCATTTAATCTTCTATGTCTTGAGCTACGGCCAAATGTTCTTCGTCAGATGCAGAGGGGGATTCCCCTTCACTAGTGGAGTCCTGCACAAACTGGACATACAAAATAATACCAACAGGTCACTATAAAAAAAATGTGATTTTTTTGCTTTCAAGTGCAATCCACATATTGGCAAGTGTGAGCAACTGGAAGATGCCCCCATCTCCACGATTTGCTGTCAATAACTGAGAAATTTTCTTCTCCTCTTCTGTGTCTAAAATGTCCAGCTTGATATAAAATCTACAAGTTTTGCATAATAAAATGTCTTTAATTCCTGAGAGCTTGATGAGTAAGTCCCTATAAGAGTCAAAAGCAAAGCTAATTATCATTGTCAGTTTTACATTTGTGTAATTTCCCAGGGGTTCTTCTGAAGGTATATTTGTTTCATCACAAGTTCTCACCAAGGCTCTCTTCAGGTTTCATTTGTTTACTCTAAATGCCTTAGTAATAAAGGGGAGCTTTTTTGGGGGATAAATCAAAAACTTTCACAAATAATTTTTTTTATCAGATCACTGACTGTTTAAAAGTCACAATATAGGCTGTTTGAAAGATCACAATCCTCAGATTCTTATATCTTATTTGACTTTCAAGATGCTCTGTTCTTCTAAGTGGTTCTACCTTTCTTTTAAGAAAGCAGCATTAGTGGCATCCAGAGCCAAGCTTTATTGTTCAGGTTTGACATCTTCTCAGTCTTTTCTGTAATTTTTCAGTATTGTTGTTGCAACTATCTTTTGTAACTTCAACTTCCTTTTGCAAACGATCATTGTTAGCACTTACAGCATCTTGTTTTCCTTCTAGTCTCTCTAACATTATAAGCACCAGGTCTATTGACTTACTGAGTGATTGCAAAGAATGTTCTCTTGTGTGGTGACTGGAGGTGGAACCTGACAAGGAGTATCCTGCTGATTTCATGATTCCTCTATCCTCTGCAGTTGCCCTGGGAGCTGCTGCCATTGAAGCTGTTTCAATCTTTATGGGTAAACTGGGCAGACTGGATGGGCCTAGCAATCCTTATCTTCTGACAAGCTATATGTTTCTATATTTCATCTGCATCTCTTTAATGTTAAAGATCAAGGGCTTGGTTTTGTTATTAGAGGGATCATTTCTTTCTCCACTTCACTCACTACACTTGTCAGGTGCTGTTTTTTATTTGACTTTTTACTCCCTCTTGAGTTAGCTGAGGGACTCAAATGTGGCTGAGCAAACAGTTATTGAATTACAGGCACTGCTTCTGCAGATGCTTTTGAAATTGCCTCCCTATACATTCCATCTTGGGAGGTTGCCTTAGAAGTAGCCAAGCTAGAATGCCCTCTGCATCAAGGGCTGAGTCCTGGCCACAAAAACCACTTCTCAAGAGGTCAGACTGAGGGAGAGGTGAACTCTTCACTTGAAGAAGAAGTTGCTCTTTCTTCCTTTCCTCCTTTCCTCTGACATGGATTGATCAGGTTTGTGTTGATATTTACGTGTTATATAAACATAATGAGAGAGCTCCCTCAAAGTGCTACTACTGCATCAGCAGCCATATTGTCATCTATTACGAACTGAGGACAAGAGTGCCATACTTTCACTAGCAGCAGACTCAAGTTTGTTCCTAAACTCCTATCAATGAAAAGCAGGCATAGATGAAAAGAGATTTCAGTTCCATTTTACAGCTGATTCTGAACTTGTGAAACAAACACTATTTTCAGAAATCATTAGAAAGACTACATATGCAAATGATGTAATTGCTAACTTTCTCTTTCATATCACCCTATCCATACAGTATACAAATCTTAACATACAGTGGAACCTGCTAGACTGTAATGAAATGTTACTGATTCCTGCATGACAAAAGGGATTGCATTGGAACTGCCTTGTTTCCTGTAGTAACTCTGTTGAAATAGTTTGCAGTATTATGTTGTATCCTGGTAGGTTTCACATAGAATTCTGGTGATAGAAGGGGATTATGGTCCATCTTGTCCAAACCTGTTAACCAGCAGCAAATATACACATTTTGATTATACATACATTTACAAACTTCTCATTCAGAATTCTACCCCTAGTCATGCTCTATAAACCTCAATTAATTTTTTTTCTTAGGAATCTGCCTAGTCCTCCTTTGCAAGCCTGAACAGTTCTACAATTTGTATATTTTCCAGGCAGGCAATTCTATCCCATTGGTTAACTAAGATTGAAAGAAGTTTGCCATTATTAGCTTTGGTGTGCCTTTTTTTTTGGCCCCATCAGTTTTGTTCGGCTTAGTTTGGCCACCTTGGTTCTCAATGCAATAATTAGCATGGTTGAAGCAGACTAAATATAGAAGATATTATTAGACTTTGAACCACAGTTCTGGTCTGTGATTGGATAAAAAAATCATGATGTGACCAGAAATTACTGACAATGCTGCTCTGCCCATACCACTCAACCTGATACGACCAAAATCAGGGACACTCCCCTCAAAAATCAGGGATAAATGACCAAAATCAGGCACATCATATTTTATTCAGCTTGATGTCATGCCACTGCATGACATGCACATCATATGATGTAGTATACTGCAACATATGTAGTCTCTTTAGTTTATGCTTTTTAAAATGTCAAATTCACCTACATGCTACTAAATGGCATAATAACAGAAACACAGGCAAATAGTTTGCATCTTCTTTCTGTTGACATTTCTGTTCATTTACCTACTTAAAACTAAAATGTAACATGAGCACTGCTAGAAAAATTATTTTCTTTAGGATCCAGTGTTAAGTTAATGTCCAGGCTTTTAAGGATCCATAGTTATTCATTTCCAGACTTAACTGAACAGAAATATACTGTATTGGAATGCAGTGTGTGTGTATGTCTTTCTCTCTCACTAGAGACACAGATAGGTCTGTGGAATGCCAGGGAGGGCTGTTTCTTACAGACTGTTTTTGTCTGCTTTTACCGATTTAATCCTTGCTGTGTTGTTGACTGATATATATCAGTCCAGAATTCCCATAGTTGAAAATTATGTTGGTAGCTTAAGGGTTAAACAGGTCTGCTAAGTTACAATAGAAGCAATTAAGTCAGGACTTTGGGACAGGGAGTCTAAATTTGGGATGTCCTGAAAAATCTGGGACAGTTGAGAGGTATAGTTTTGCCAGCTTTGACAACAAGCAGTAGTCCAATCAAAAGGCAATAGTTTAAAATCCTCTTGCTTGCTAAACTGGTGTATGAGCAAGATCAGTTTAAAGAAAATGGCACCAATCCTTGACACCATATGACTCTTACTTTTATTTTTTTATTTTATTTTTCCCCCAGAAGTCTAGTGCTAACTGCTGATCATGTTAATCACCTCCCCACTTCCCCTGACCTTAGGATCTCAACAGGTTTTTCCCTCTACTCACCTGTGCTACCAGCTGTTGTCCCATGCAAGTGCAGTGACTTACATTATCTATTGTAAGTGATGTGTCTATATTGACACAGTCACTTAAATAATGCAAGTCATTGCACGTGGGTGAGACAGCAGCTGGAAGCACAGGTGAGCAGAGGGTAAATATTGACAACTGTCTTGAGATCAGAAGGAAGTAGTGAGGTGATTATGATGATCAGGACAAGGGTCCACTAGACAAATAGGGTAAACATTTTTCTTTTAAAAAGGGGAAATGGAGGGTGCACTACCATCAGGAAATTATTCTTTCTTTTACCTGCCAGCAATGTGTTTTTGGGGTAGGGTAGGCTACTTGAAGTTATTTTCAGTCTCACATTTACTCTTTGCTGAGGGGCAACACAACTCTTGGCAAGGTTTAATAAAACAGATACTGACTGGAGTTGGTATGGGATAAAATGGGGATGATATTGACACCGTAGGATGAAATGTTGACTCCAATAATCCTATTTCCCTCAGCCTTCAGCTTTGGGTAATATAACTATTGCCAGGCAATGGTTTATCCCTCAGGGTCAATATTTTCCTACTATGTCCTTTACTTTCGGTCAATATTTGGGTAATAAAAGCATCAAGTTCAGCAATGAATATTTATTTCTTGAGCTTTCTTATGGAAGGTAGTGGTGGCATGCCACTACTGAACATTGGTGTGTTTGTGGTGGTGCAACAGAATCGGCAGTCAGTGAGGCCACAGTTGGGGTTGCCACATATCCAGTACTAGACTGGATAAACTGGATTTTACCTTATAAAGTCATCTGGTTTTACTTATAGGGGTTCAGTTTTTGAGCCATTCTGAGTACTCACATACTCTTAAAACATTACTACATCTAATCAAGCACTGTTTTGTCTGCATGTTCAATTTACAGACAATTTCTGATGTCATATAGTTCTTTGCTTGTAAAATCAATCAGTCAAGGGAGTATAGCTCTTAACAAGCTAGTGGAACCAAAACAGACAGGAAAATTATACAAGTTTTAAGAAGTAGTCAGTTGTGACCATTTATTTCTGAAGTATTTTTATTTTTTCCTTTTGCTTGTTGGAAGTTTTTTATGCAATGTGTTGTCCTGGATATGTGAAATAGCTTCCTTCTTGGCAACTGTCATATCTGTCTCTATTCCTCCCACTACATAAGCAGCATTGTGATCCCGCTGGCAGTGACATCACAGGTGACTGACCTGGCAGCTACAAAATGGCTGTTCCTAAGTAGCAGTGATGTCACAGTCAATGAGATCACAATGCTGATGATGTGGGTGGTGAGGGATAAAGATAGATATGTCAGCTGCCAGGCAGAGTGCAGTTCCTCACATTAGACCTACTAACATCAAGTTAGCAATCTTCTCATTAACCAAAGGGGAAAATATAAAGTACCTCAGATATAAAAAGTAGCGGTTGACTGTTTTTAAAAAATAATATTAGTTTTAGGCAGTACACTAGCTCTTTAAGACCATTAACAGTAAAGTAACTATTTGAGTGCTGAATATGTTTAGAACAGCCAAACAGAAACAGATGCTGTGCAAATTAATACTCATGTCCTAAGTGATGCTTGAAACAGATGCTGAATTTATTGGGAACCAAAGTAAGGATGGCCACAAAACCCTAGCACTTCAAATTGCACTGATTCTTCCTCATGGGGCCCCCCTGTGGAAGAATCAATGTGATTTGAAGCACTGGGGTTTTGTGCACATTCTAACTTTAGCTCCCAATAAATTCAGCACTTGTTTCAAGCACTACTTGGGTCGTAAGTATTCATTTGCCCACCATCTTTTTTGTTTAGCTGATTTTCCTGTGTGGTTTGTGGTTGCAGCATGTATCAACTGCCTTTTTTGGCTCCTGGTACTTTTTTTGCTGTATATGTTTAAAACATACAGTGTATGATCCACTCAGAATTTTTAGTATGTTGTATTACTGCTGATGAATGAAATATTGTTTATACCTTTATACACACTCCTGTTTACATGTTTATGTCTGTCCTATATTCTGATATGTTTAGACCATTTTTTTGTTAAATTAATAATCTCATTTTTATTGCTTTTGTTACTACACTGAATCCCACTCTCATGAGTCCCCAACAGATACTATTCTGCTTTTGGTTTTTCTTACTACCTGAAAATTTCATAACATCAATTGCACCATTCCAGGCCCATTCAGATGAATAGCATGGAATGGTGTTACTGATGTCATGGAATGTATCAGAAGTATGAAAACAAAGACCAGCATTTGTTGAGGTTAAGTGGACACAATATGAGAAAAAGACAGAATTCAGAGGGTGACAGTGCTATGTATTAAACACAAAGGCCCAGATATTCAAACTGCGCCCAAAAAGTGTGCAATAGCAGGACCAAGCGCAAGTCTATTGCGCCCATGCGCAAGAGATGCGATATTCAAAAACGGAGCAGGCCAAATTGCGCCTACAGCCAAAGACTGAATATCACACCACCTGCACCATAGCGCAACTAGGGAGGGGAAGCTGAGCAGATCTGATGTGCCAAAGTGCAACAAGGGATGTTCAGCTGAGCAGTCCAGAGGCGCCATAGTGTAACCAGGGAGTCCCCCAGCAACAGTGCAATGTAACAGCATAATCAGGGAGGTAGGGGCCCACTACCCATGCCACAGATGGGCACAGGAACACACAGCAGAACAGACATCATCCCTCCACACCCCAAGCACAACACAACTGGGGGAGGGCTGGAATAACCACTGGCCCATGGAGACCAGCAACCAACCCACAGCCTCGCTATGGTGCCCCATCACACCTACCGGCAAGCTGTGACTGGCACACAAGGAGGGCAGACCACCCCGTGCCACACCATCCCCCCCAGTGCAGAGCACACCCTGCACCATGACCCCCAGACACCCCCCATGTGCAGTGACCACCACTGCAGGAAACCCCATGCATGCCACCACCCCCATTGTGTCAATGCAACCCTGTGCACCACAGAACCGTGCAAGCCAGCCCCACCACGAGCTCCCATCAGTGGGCTGCAGCACACGGCAATGCAACAATGGCAGACATGTTGCCACCATGTACAGTCCCCGCGAGGTACTGCTGAGAGACTGACCATGCGTTGGCACAAGAGGTACCCCACACGGGACAGGGCATGCCCTTGACACCACCACCAGTGGTACAGCACCCTGCACAGTATTCCAGTGACACACCCTGACCCACCACTGGCCACAGCAGCCAGCACAGACACCCACAGTGGTGCGTGGAAGCATGCACCACACCGGATGCCACACAGTTTATGGACAGACACCCACCCATACCCAAGGGCACACCAACACAGGGACGCAGTGGTGGGGCAACCAAGCCCCCATTGTGGGCCCATGTAAGCCATATACACACAACCCACAGTCCTCCATGGCACTGGAGTGCCAGCCATCCTGCGCAGGCACTGTAGACCCGTACACCACCAGTAGTCACCCGGAGCACAAGTCACAGACAGTGGGGCACATCCCCTGCAACACACACAAGGCACAGCATGGAGGTGGGACAATGACTGTGGTGCCCACAGTGCCACCCGAGCCAGGTATGCACCACACCAGTGACAGAGGCAACCCAGCAAAGTGATGGGTACAGTCACTGCCCTGCAGGGACTGCCACCACTGACATGCCAGCGGACAGTGCAGGTCACAGACATGCATGTGTGTCAACTGCACAGGCCATGGACGGGCCGATGGGTGCACCATGGACACAGAGCACGCACCATGGACCACTGCACACAGTCATCCAGTGCACAGAGAACAACACACACACCACAGACAATGACTGACAGCTACCCCCACACCATAGTCACCTCCACACGGACACACACACATACCCATGACTGCACCACCCCTGACGCCATGCACACCACTGCAGCTGAGCACCTATAGCCCACTGCAAATCAGAGACCACCACAGTATTCATATCAAAATCAAATGTATTGAAAAATGTAATTGTCAACTATGTACAAGATTACAAAAACTATATACAAGCTTGGGGGGGCCACAAACAAGGTGGGGTGGGTAGGGGTAGGGGTGGACAAATGGGATGGGATAGGAGGGGTGTGAGGGTGGGTCCAGAGGGGTAGGGGAAGTCAGGGACTGAGAGATCTCTAGCAGGGCCTCCGTTCAGCACTCTCTGACCTCTGGCCTCTGTGCCTCCTCAGTACCCCGGTCATGTCCAGTCTCCAGAGTATGTCCAGGGATTCCCTGGCCAGCTGTTGAATCTCCCTCAGGGTGTCCCATATGTCCCTTAGATGGTGGGTACCTAGGACAAGGGAGCACAGTCAATAGGTGTGAATGCACAACCCCATACAGCCCACCCACTGTGCATGGCATACGGCCATAGGACATACCACTGTGATGGTGTGTGACCACCCGCAGTGATCACGTCCATAGGACCTTCCCAGCCAGGCGCATACAGCCATGCAGAATGCTGCACACACCCACCGGCCAAGTCATGCACAGCACCACCATGACCATTTAGTGACATGGCTATGTGGTGCAAAGGCAGTGGCACAGCCATGCACCTGGTGCACACATGGACCACCATTGACGCACTCCCAGACATGCACTGCCACTGGACAGTGTTGACTGTAACAAGTTGCGTGCATGGCAGTGATGTCGATGAATGGTGGCCATGCTCCGCTGCCCACCCTGTCACACAGCATGCAATAGTAATCATGGATGTATGGCGCTCACCCTCATTGGGCCGGTCAGGTGGGCGTTGATGGCCCTCGCCCTGCCTGGCTGCACTGTCCTCCTCCGTCCACCGCTCTTCCTGCAACCTGCGGCATTCGTCCTAGCCTGTGGGGAAAACAAGGAGAGAAGAACATCAGTACAATCCCGAAGCAAAGTCCCCCTTCCCCAAGGTGTGTGCCCTCCCACCCAGCCAGACCCACCCACCCCACCCTGTGAACACCGCACAGCCAACCCCAGATGGTCCCTCCTCTATGTGCTGGACACATACAACACTGTGACCCATATGGACGATAAAAGTGTGTTGACAGAACCCCTACCTGGATGTGGCACCGTGCCCCTCCTGGCACATGCATGCAGTCGTGCCAGTAGCTCTGGCTCCCTTCTCTGCAGGTCACCATAGCGGTGCCTGCACTGCTCCATGCTCCTCCCCCATCCGGTGGCCTCTTCCAGGGCAGTGACCACCTCCTGCCACACCTGGGTCCTGGCCCTGTCCAGGGGAGCCTCCCCGAAGAGAGGCCCATGGTGTGGCTCAACAATTGCCACCAGATTGGCAAGCTCAATGGCTGTCCACTGCACTGCCCGTCTGTATGCCATCCTTGCAGCTATAGTAGGCAATATGATGCTCTGCAACACAGCTCCCCATGTGCAGATGCTGCGCGGTACAGTGCTGCCATTCCCTATTGCACTGTTATTCGAACAGCGCGATAGTGGTGCACCCATGCCCGATACATGGCACCTAGGGGGCAAAGGTTAGGCACAGGGTCAAGGGTCTCTGGCGCATGGCCACGCACAGTGCCATTGGAAGACAATGCATGTAGCATGATTGGCTGCCTGTGTGCCAGTGCCATAGCGGACTACTGAGCAGTTGGGCCAGTGCGCCTATGATGGCCCAGTGTCACAGCGCCATGTATTGACCATCGCTATAGCGCTACTGGCACAATGGTGACCATGCCCTGCATTGCCTACCGCACACAGCATGTCATCAGTGTGGCAGATGCCTGCATCAGCAACCCCAGGCATGCACAGTGAAGTGTACTACGCATGTCACAGAACTGCACCATTGGCTCAGCACGTTCAACACAATTGCGAAAGTGCAACAGCGCGATATTCAGCCATCATATGCAAATCATCTCATCAGCCCTTCAATGGTGCAGCACTGCAATTTACATCTACTTAAAGTTGCTCCTCGCCTCATTTGCATGGATTGCGCTATAAAAGTGTGACAATGTGCTGCAGTGGCCATAGTCGGTTACTGCAGTTTATTGGTGAGTTGCATGCTGTTTGGGAGTGTGGACTGTGGATTCAGGGACATGCATGGGACTGCACAGTCACAGGTAACAACTGCCATTCTTACAGGCTACATAATGACTGAGCAGGTTGTTGGAGAGGAGGAAAACAGTGGTGGGAGGAGGAGGAGGAGGAGGAGGAGGCTGAACTTTCCAAAGACTGAAACCGAGGCCCTATTCGAGGCCTACCTGGATCAGGAGCCACTTCTCAGTGGATGGCGGGGAACCCCTCAAGCCTGTGCTGCTGCATGGGAGGAGGTGGCACATGCTGTGAACCTGCATGGCAGCCACCAGCGCTCTGTGCAGGAGTGCAAGAAAAAGATGGGCACGGACAGGAGGAGGGTAAAGGAGAAGGTGGCTACCATCAGGGCAGCATGTGCTGCAACAGGTGGGGGACAGCTGGAGTTGGTATAGCTGACCCCAGAGGAGGAGAGGCTTGCTGGAAGCATGCAGCACGGTGCCATTGAGGGTGTTCCGGGTGGTGGCTTCCAGACGGGTGGTGGCCCATCACTGCATGGTAAGTCATGGTCTGTCTATGGGGGGGCAGGGCAGGTCACACGCAGTAACGCAACTTTGCTTTCCCTTACAGATCCTGAGCATCTGCATGGGTCAGCAGTGGTGGGCCTGTCCACTGCAGACAGTCGGCTGGAGTTGGAGGAGGGACCATCCACCTCCACAGGTATATGTGGATCATTGTGACAGCGAGGCTGCCTGGCTGTCCACACTGATGTCATTGTAACAGGTGCGGAGGAAGCCCTGCCTGTGTCTCAGCATGCTGGCATCCACGGATGCCAGCACGTTGTGGCTGTGGCCGGTGCTGAGTCCATCACCAGTGATGATGACACGACAGTCATGGGCAGTGACACGTGTGGGCCACAGGATGGCCACACAGGAGGGCAATTCATGCCCATGGCCATGGGTGGTGCCGCCATGGAGGCTTGCGTGTCAGCACAGTCCCAGGCTGTGCCTGTCAGCACCAGTGGGGCAGCACTGGTGTCTGTTCAGGACAGTGGGACTGTTGCGGGCACTGCGGTGGCACCACTGAGCCCTGGGTAGTGGCAGCAGGAGGCGCAGCATCAGCAGTCACCCAATGGGCTTGGGGGTACAGGGTTCAGCGGTGGCATCTGTGCACTGCCTGTGGACATGCCCAGACCTGGTCCTGGTGTGCAGCACCCACCCTCAAGGGGTGCTGATCATCGGGGCCATGCACACCCTGAGGGACAGGATGCTGAGGAGGCTGATGACCTCTTGGACGAGCACACCCACCTACTGCAAGCATCAGTCCAGCAGCAGATGCAGCTTGCGATGTCTGTGGATGCACTGCATGTGGCTCTGGAGCGGGCAGAGGAGCATCGCAGCAGGAACACCACACTGATCCTGGCAGGGATGGACCATTTGCAGGAGGATGTGACCCCTGCCATTGACAGGCATGCACAGGCATTCATTGCTGTCATGGCCACAATGGGCACACAGTCAGGTGCCCATGCATCGTGGACACCACGCAGTGCATTATCCACCCCCCATTCCTGGCATCATGCAACTCCCACCCTGTCGATGCCGGGTTCAGCTGTGGGCATCCCGAGCACTCCTGGTGCAGGCATGTTCGCTGTGCTGCAGACCCCTGCACGAGCATGGTCATGTTCACACAGTGGAACCCCTGGGGGACCATCGGTGCCACCCCATGAGGCCAGTGGTCAGCCTGTCAGTACTGCCGGGTCTCGGCAGGGCAGCCCATGCATCTGTGGTGGCTGGGGCACTGTGTCGTGTGACTGACCTGTCTCCCAGCATGGCTACTGTCTGGTGCTGCCCTGTGTGAATCGTGTGTTTCAGTGGGCAGTGCACGGGTGGGTACCTGGCCCTGCACGTGGATACACTGTCCACCTGCACACCCTCCCGGCTGCTGTCCGCAGTTGTGTGTGCATGATGATGCCTGCATTGTGCTGTACACCAATGTGCAATGGTGCTCAGCATCTGACACACGCACATGGACAGGCAGTGGGCATGGTGGCCTGTGGACATCTGTGTTGCTAGGGTGTGCATTCTGGGTCGGTGTGCCTTCTACCCTCTGTGCAAGTTTATTGCATTGTGTGTGATTGTGTGTGTGTGTCTTTTGGTGTAGCATGTTAATCCTCACCATTCCTGGTTGTGTGTGTGCTTCTGTGCCCTGCCACTTCCCTTGATGGCATGCACCCCTGGTGTGTGTCCATGTGTGTTTGTGGGTTGTGCCTTGGCCACTGGTGGTTGCGCATGGCCCCATGACTTACCTGGGTTGGCTGAAGTGCTCATCCGTGATGGTGTCCCAGTGCAGCTGTGCCAGCCGAAGCAGTAGGGGGTCCCATCGGCCAAGGGGGGGCTGCCCATCACCATCATCACCGGCATCCCCATTGTCCCCATCGCTGTCCCCCTCTTCAACCTGTACGGCTATGCCACATTCATTGGCCATGTTGTGCAGGAAGCAACAGGCCATGAATAGCCCACAGGCCTTTGAGGGGCTGTACTGTAGGGCACTGCCAGAGGTGTCCAGGCAACAGAAATGTGCCTTCAGCATCCTGAACACCCGCTTGATGACATTACGTGTGGTGGCATGTGCCTCATTGTAGCGTTGCTGTGATGGGGTCGCGGGCCACCGGTAGGGTGTGAGCAGCCAGGGATGGAGTGGGTATCCACTGTCACCTGTGTGTAGAGGGTGGAGGTTAGTTTTGTGATCAGCATCGCCCTGCCCCAGGCCATGTAGGC
The DNA here is from genome assembly GCA_016271365.2 of Neoceratodus forsteri. NCBI lineage: Eukaryota > Metazoa > Chordata > Ceratodontiformes > Ceratodontidae > Neoceratodus > Neoceratodus forsteri. The sequence goes on from CM028136.1 coordinate 191,316,070, forward strand.
CACTACCCATGCCAACTCTGGCCATGCCCCCAGACCCTATGATTGTCCATGTGGTTTGCATACTCACCCTAGGTGGCCAGTGGGAAGTCCCACTCTCAAATCTGTGGCACAGTGCTGACTGGTGCCAGATGAAAGAATCATGTGCTCCCCAGGGTCGTGGCACGAACATTGATGATCGCCCCTGGCACGCACACCACCTGGCAGTTGATGCTGGCATAGCCCTTGCGATTTATGTATGTGGCCCCCTCGGGGCCAGGTGGTGTGCGTATGGCCACATGGGTGCAGTCTATTGCCCCTAGCATGCCAGGCATACGTGCTACCCTGTGGAACTCCTGTATGTTTGCTGTGCGCTCCGCCACTGTGCTGGGGAAATGGATGTACTCCACAGCATGTGGCAGCAGTGCACTGAGGAATTGGGTGAGGTAGCATGACATGGCCGACTAGGTTATGCCTGTGGTGTCCCCAGTTGGTCTCTGGAAGGTACCCGTGGCGAGCAAGCACATGCAGGCTGTTACCTTAGTCTCCACTGCCAGGGCATGGCTCCATCGTGTAGGTGCCTGTATCACATCACTGCACAGCTCACAGAGCCACCTCAGAATTGCCCTATTCAGGTGGTACCAGCCCACAATCTCAGTATCAGTGTACAGCTCAAAGCTGGTGTGGGCTCGGTACTGCCTGTTGGGTGCAAACTGCTGATGGGCCCTTCCATAGCCACGCCCCCCTACCACCCACCTTCTCACCCCCCTCAGTATGGCCTCCATGTGGAAGGTGGCACTGGCCATGTCCCTGGCTTGTGCTCACCCCCCCAGCAGCTGTTGCTGTATCCCCCCTGCTGTCCTGGCTGCTACCTCCCCTGCACCGGGTACACCTGCCTGTGCTGGCCTTTGTACTGTGTGGCTCCCCACACCTTCCCTGTGCCTGACTGTTCAGACTGCCCTTTCCCTGGCCTGCCCTGTTTGTGCCTCCTGCCCTGTCTGTCTGCCTCTGCTTCTGACACATGTCGCTTCCCTGCAGCGTTCTTGCACCTCTCCCTTGCTCCTTTTTATTTTGGCTCATTTCTGCTATGGCGCAACTTCCGCTTGCTCCCCTATTGCGCATGGCGCAAGTCGTTGAATATCGCACTGCGCCATTTATGCATGGTTCTTCCCCCTTCAGTTGCACATGCCTTCATTATCATTGCGCTGTTGCTCAGCATGATTTCAGGGGCGCAACTGCCTCCTGCTGAATATCGCAGAATGGCACAATTTCAGAATTGCACAGGCGCAACCCTATTGTGCATGGCTCAACTCTTTTGAATATCTGGGCCAAACACTTTAGGAAGAACACTATAGGAAAAAAAATGAAACAAGTACTCACCACCTTATGGATAGTTGGCTTCTAATGATGTGAGAAGTCTGGAAACTTTGCTTTGCAAAACTGCATAGAAACATAAAAACTGTCAGCAGATTAGGATCGCTAGGCCCATCCAGTTTGCAAAGTTTTCAGAGTTTGCAAATTGTGAAGTGCAACTTCACACAGTTCTTCATGAGGGGGAGGTACCTACTTTACCTAGCAAAAAAACACATATACTGGCACATCACCAGTTAAGTTGCTGGTATTGTACCACTATGTGAAGTTTTCATTGGGGAAGTAGCACCTTGCCCATGTAGAACTTCACAAAGTGCCTTTAAAAAAGAAAACAGTTTTAAAAAATTGCCAGGCCCCCCACCCACTGTGACATCAACAAACACCCCATCCAACCACACAGACCCTTTAACATTAGTTCCCCCTACCCATACGCTCTCACTCCCTGAAGTGAAAAAATCCTCTTCCTCACTTCCTGGCAAAGTTTGCCATAACACATAATGTGACTGTGTAATATAGAATGACACACAGAATGACTGAGTCACTTCCTCCACCCACACGCCAAAAACGATTGCCCCACCCAACCCCCACCTGATGCAACCCCAATCATGAATAAGAATTTCCCCACTCAATCTCCCTCTGGTCTTCACCTCCCCCTTCCCAAATGAGCACCACAAAAATATAATTTTTTCTGTTATCTCTAATGAAGAAAACCAATCTGCAGTCCAGAGACATCAGCTCTGCTCAGTGCAATTATTGTAAATGCAATAAATAAATGCTTATGTCTTTATGTATAGTGAAACATCCTGATTGGATGAGTCTGGTTCAGTCTGTACTTTATTAAAGTGCCAAAAATGCCTAAATATCTTATGCAAGCTCAACCAGCTAACATGGTTACATTTCATGGGGAAAAGCGTTCTGTATGTGAAAGGCATTGGGAGAACTGTACATGTTACCTACTGTAGCTGAGCTTACATAAGACAGTTTGACATTTTGTGTCCCTTAGTAAAGTGTGACTGCACCTACAGTAACGTATATGGGACTTAAGAGAAATTTCTTGAAAGTAGTCAATTCTCCATATGCTGATGAGTGCTTATTTCTAACTTTAGTCTTCAGCCCCACTTCATCTGGCAAATGGTTCGATAATATGTCCATACTTCAAATCCTGTAGGCGCTCAAGGGACATTTGTGACAGCAAAACATCAAGTAGGGGTGGGGGGGGCTAAAAACAAAAATAAACAAGAAATTTAAATGTAGTTAATGAACAGACCTTGAATTTGCAAACCTGATTATTGAACAGACATTTGTCTGAATTAATTTTAGTTCCTACAAAAAAATGCCCAATAACTAAACTCATCACAATAAGACTAGTTCAACATTTGGAATGCAGCCATCTCCTGGCAAGAAGCTACTCTGAATCCCAACTTCTCTTGTCTTGTGACACCTGGATGATTATTCATGAAGCATAAGATAGGTCTGGAGCAATGTGTGTACTGGTATAGCTGCTTTGTAAGTGGGCCTCAAGGCCACTTATTAATCCGGCTACAGGACCAAGGCAATGTGTGTAATGGGGCAGTTGCTTCTTGCGTCTCACAACAAATGAGTCCAGTGTTCACCTTGGTGTGTAACTGCATTCCTCATCCTATGTTATTTATTAATGATGTTAAAACATGTTCAGTTGTGATCTTAGGTTGTGCTTTGGCATTCAGTTCAATGGAGTTCATAGGGTAGTGAATGGGGTGGATGGTGTTAAGGTTAAAAACAAACCCTAACATCGCATTTTCTTAATTTTCTTGCATCAATAACAAACCCCAAATTGTGAATGAATGCTGTTATTGTTGCAGTTTAGTCATAACAAGCTCACACTGTCAAATTGTTTTCTAAAAAAGGCTTTATTTGTTCTTCCATTATAACTAATACATTACAGCAAGCAACACATCCATGCAAACAAAATGTTTTGGCACATTGCTCTTCTTAAATTATTTAAGCAGTGTCCACTGATACAACACTTTATGCTTACTATGGGATGGCTCTCTTCTTCTGTACTGTTTTTTTTTTTTCTTCTTCTTCTTCTTCTTTTTGATCTTCTACTCCAATATAAACTGTGTAGTTGCAAAAAATAATCTACCTCAAAGAAAATGCATGGTCATGAACCAAAATGCCTTGGGTAACACTGAAAGAAATACTGTACCCTCAAAAAATAGCAAACAAAGAGACTGTTTCATAGTCTTAAGGTGTGTGTCATCCTACATGGTTATTCTTTCTTGGGACTACTACATTGTTTCAATCAGAGTATTAGTTCAACAGGATAAAGCCATTGATAGTTTGCATATTTATCCTGCACTGATTACACATATATTATACAGCTTTGTTTTGTTGTTTCTTTCTGCCTGAAAAGACACATTAAGCCAAATTATATATCCAAGAGTACCCTAGAAGCCAAGGGAGGTTAAAGAGCAGCTGACACATTCAGAACAACTTTAACAAACCATAATATTTAGACACAGTTCAGCTTGTAGTTCTGGTTAGTTTTGTATTTCCCCTCCCCATTATTTGTTACTGAGGTCAATTGCAGTAAAATACAATGTTTGTCCTGAAGAGTTCATCTGTTCCTTTTGCTTTCTCCCTACCCGAGGTCATAATGCACTGTTTGTAACACCACAGTTACTCTCATGGCAACAAATTGTGATGTCATAACAGAGGATTATGACTTGAAGTAGGGAGTAAGCTATAGATGCAGATGAACTCTAAGGAAACTCTAAGGGATAAAGATCATGTATTCATGCATATTTACTCAGCAATAAATAATGGGAAGAGAAATATATAGACTACATATAGAATGCAAGCTGAATTGCACCTAATTGTTATGTTGTTCAAAGTTTTCTTTGAGCCATAACATGGTATGCAAGGGAAGGTTAAGTGATTCAAACTCAGGTCTGTTGGATATACCAAGCTTTTTCCCAGCTCACTGTGCTAGCAGTTATAGCACAAACATGGTGATAAATATATATTTATATGGTTTGTCTTTCCAGTGACTGTCATTACAGACAAATCATGATCTTAATTTAGTATTTATGAATTTATTGACAGCTATCATAACTAGTGCTGGGAGAATTGTTTTTGAGTGAAAAATCACAATAAACCCTGTCTATGCATGGTAGGTACCATCACAAATACTTAAATCTGTTTGTCAATTTTACACAGTGTTGAAATTACATAAAACTGAATTAAAGTCCTTCATTTTCAAGCAAAATTATTATTTTCACTCAAAAAAACATTACTAGTTGTCAAGTGAAAACAGCTATTTGGGGAAGAAATCTGGGATCTTCTTGTAAAAAAATGTATACAATACTTTATCAATGAAAAACATCTATTTTTGCACAATTTTGGCATTTTGTAAAGTAATGTTTGCAAAAATATTTGAGTCAGTTTTGTCATAGTCATAATCATCTGCTATGGCATACACAATATTTTAAGTTACTCAGTAGCATGATTATTTAATACCATAAATCAGAGAGAAAGAATACTGAAACCTGATTGGTTTACATGATGTTCTGGACATGATGTTATTGCAGTACATCAAGACAGTCTGAAAGCAATCTACAAAACACTACATGAAAGCTTTTTTTTTTTTTAGAGGGCAATTTTATAATCTTGTTAAGACACTCCATGGTGTGTGTTATGCTTGTTAATATTATCTCTTGATTGAGGAAATCATTTGGCTCTGCCTCCTGCCTCACAGAGCACCCAAGATGTGACATCCCAGTATAACTCACATCCTGGTGGGTCTTATTGCAAAAATCATTGGTTCTGTGTCCACATATTGTAATTTTTTCCTGTGACTGACAAATTAGACCATTTAGGTCCTTACTTCAGCATTTCAAAATTCGTGACAGCTGTCAGAATTGTTTGCATTATATGGAGTTTGGAATGGTTTCTAAGGTTGCTGCAGCTAGTATATACATTTATATATAACTCAGGTGGATCAGTGTGATGAATTTTTTTTTTATTTGCCTCCGTATTTTTGATGCTATGGTGTGTTATTTCAGGTAGATAAATGAAAAGAAACATGATTTTTTTTTACAAAATCTTTTTTCAAAGCACACTACTTACAGTAAATCATTTCTCCTTTGAGTATTCTGTTTGGTTTTTGCATGGACAGTGTTTTTTTTATTTAAGTTGAATGTATGCACTGCTCTCCTCTCTCGGGGAGGGATCCAGGGTCAGCCCGGCATCACAGTGGCCCCCGGTGGAGACAGGAGGTACTGCAACACCTAGGGCTGTACGCAAGGGAAGATGTCAGGCAGAAGCCTTCCAGATGTGGGTGGGAGCACTCACACCACAGGCAGGGCAACATTGCACATCCTGCATCTAGGGACCTACAAGCAAAAAAAAACCTACCATGGGTGAGGAGATGATGTGGTTTCCAGGGACACTGCTCACATCCCACTGTTGGCCCCACATTTGGGGGACTCCACTGTAGACCTGCCACCCAGGAAAGACCTCTCTAATCCCAGAACAGACCATCATAGCAGGGCAGGCCTGCCCCAGGGGATGATCTGGGGGGCTAGGTCTGCCTGGGTGGTCAGGGGAGTCCCTCCGAGCATAGAGGGTTCAGACCAGGAGTAGAAAGCAGCAGTCACATGAATACCCCAGAAGGATGCCCGAACGGAGTAGTGAATAAACAGAATTTGAAAAAAAAAGTTGAATGTATTCAGTATATGTCCTTGAGCTGTAAAAATGAGACAGCCATTGGAAGGTAACTTGGTAAAAGAATAATGTGAGTACTGAACAACTGAAAGATCTCCAGCTTAAGTTTTTTTTTTATTTTGGCATGTTTACAAACATATTTCTTTCAGAGTTTTCCAGAGATATTGGGATGATTATGCCTCAGCTGTTATGAAAAATTAAAAAAAAAACAAATAAGCATAAAATACATTTACAAAAAAGAAACAGTAGAAAGGCGGGCCATTTAGATTATGCCAACTTATTCCACATGCACTCCTTCCAAAATATACACAAACACTTATGCATGCACATGAACACACACACACACATGCACTCACGCACACACACTGCAAGTATACATATAACTCAGAAGCATAACTGGTAGTATATACAGGACACCATTTATTTTTGTAATTAGTTAACATGATTATAGAAGCATATAAATATAGCCAATGTCAATAAAAAAAAGCACACTGAACTAGAACGTGTTTTTAGCTGCAACCTGAGAGAAGATGTTCTGAAAATGAGGCAAAAATGAGGTAAGCAGTTAGAGTCATACAATAACTAGCAAAAAGTAAACAATGCAATTGGGGGAAAAACAGCAGTAACAAACATTTCTAATTTTTAATACTGTGGAAGAAGGAGATGGTTGACACAGGTAGAGCAATTAAAACTACTACTGTAGGTACCAAAATATAATATATACTGTAACATATATAAGAAATAAGAAGAACCAGTTTAAAATGTTGCCAAAATCATGCTGAACACAGATATCCAATTCAGGAATGAGGATTCATTTAACATTATATTCTGGACCTAGAGCAAAAGTTTATTGTAATGGAGTCTTTTCTTCGGCTTTCCCCTTAAAATCAAGTTCCAGGCAAGGGTGTCCACTTTCTCCATTATTATTTGGTCTATATTTGGAACCATTAATAAGACAGCTAAAAGCGTCACCAGTAGTACAAGGTATCAAGATAGGAAAGTTCCACCTAAAGTTATCGGTTTATGCGGACGACATCCTGCTCCATGTTACCAACCCCTGTGAGTCTACCCAAGCCACCCTCCAGATAATCCAAAGGTTCAGCATGGTATCGAATTACAAACTTAACAATGGTAAATCAGAGGTAATGCCCTTGAGCCCCCTGCTCTCCAGGGAAGATATTACTCTGTTATCAATGACATGGTCTACCCAACTTAAATACCTAGGTATAATACTCTCTACATCTGTGTCCCTGATGAAAAAGCTGAATCTAGATAATCTAGTTAAAGAAATTCGATTAGATCTGAATAGGTGGAACTCTTTGCATCTATCCCTTCAAGCGAGGGTTAGTGTAATTAAAATGAATGTCTTGCTGAGAGTATTTTATCCACTCAATATGTTGAAGGCCTATCTTCCCCTGAATTGGTTCTGTAGACTCCATAACGTAATCTCTCAATTTATATGGAGGATTAAGACCCCACGCAGGGCATATAATCGGTTAAGTGCCCCAAAGCAATGGGGGGGCTTAAAACTTCCCAACTTTTATCACTATTACTTAGCCAGTCATATGGCTAAGTATATGCGCTGGGGGGGGCTAACCCAATGGACATAGACTGTGTTACCAATTTTCCTATCTGGCTACAGCTGGAGCAAGATTTATTAGCTGAATTTTCCCCGGAGATCCTTTTATTTATCGGCCCAGGTAAGATACCCAGCGATCTAAAAGGTTCAGTCTTATACACCTCACTAAAGGTTCATTCACAATTTTGCAGGTCCATGAAATACAATAACCAAATGGATTTGTCACAGCTGGTGTTCAATAATCCTAATTTTAAATTTGGTGATAAAATTATAAACGCCCTCAAAGAATGTTCAGATCCCCAAATCAAAGTTTGTGATCTGGTACTTGATGGTAGACTAAAGGAATCACCGGAAATATTAACTTCTTTGCGTCTTCCCAATAAATACACTTTTTTTGGGCTCCAGCTCAGGCATATGTTCATAAAGTGGTTCGGCTTAGGAAGATGGAACACACAGTAGTCATCTCCCTTTCAGCAGTTTCTTGACTGTGTTAACAAACCACATGCTATATCCAAGCTGGTGTCACTGATATATGTGACACTAAATCCAGAGGTATCAGGCCAGTCTAGTTATTGGGTCCGTCATTTCCCACAAGATAATTTCTCATGGGATAAAATCTGGGAGGGAGTCCATCTATATATTGCCAATGATCACTTAAGGCTAACACAGTTTTATATATTGCACAATATCTATTACACTCCAGCTAAGCTATATGGCATGGGTAAGACACAGAGTAAAATGTGCTTTAGGTGCGAGAAAGACCCCGGAACATTACTTCATATACTATGGGACTGCCCCAAAGTAGCCTCCCTTTGGAGTGCTATTCGGGACAGGGCAGACCCACTGTTGGGGCTGCAGGATCATTTTTCACCACAGGTTTGTATAGTGGGTGATTACTCTATTGTCCCTTTTAAGGAGAAATGATACTTTATGGCTATTATCTATTTGATGGTTAAATGGCTTGTTCTTTGTTACTGGAAAGACCAGCATGCAATTTCTTATCTTGAATGGGTCAAGGAGCTATTATATAACTTAAGAGTTGAAAAAGCAATTGCTAGCCTATGGGGTAAGCTCCCCCTGTATAATTCTAGATGGGAGAAGCTCTTCACACTTTGGTCTCTCTCCCTACCCTCTTAATAAATTCAGCTGGGAAGAGTAAAGTAGGTTAGGGAGGAGTAAGGCCTTAGTAGGCCACCCCACAAGAATCCCAGGATGCCGCATATTTAAAGGGTTTGCACAGATGAGTTCTTAACTTCATGTGACACAGACAAAATGGTTGTGGTCTTACACACAAGCTGGAAAAGGCACCACCAGAGAAGGTAATTGAGGCTCTGGGGAATAGGAGTGGGGGGGGGAAGCAGAGGGGAAGTAGGGAGGGGAGGCACACCTTTGACTGGATGGCATGAGGAGGTTCTCTCCCTATTTTTGTGTTTTATGTATGATGAGTAAGCCATAAAGTTATAAATGTCTGTTACTTGCACTGCTGAGATCTCATGCCACTGTGCCAATGCATGTATTTCTGTAAAGATGCATGTTTACCACTAAAGTGTTGTATTAGCGGTAAATGAATAAAGTTTATTTAATTTAAAAAAAAGAATGAGGATTCAGATGTAAAAAGTACAGTATTGTGAAGGTGTGAAGAGACATAGCAAGAGGGATGGTCATTGAAGAAGATACTTTAGATAGCAACATACAGTAGGTTGCAGGATACAGCTCTGTGGGACTCTCAACTAGATAGAGAGGGGAGGGAATAGGACATCACTATTGCTGTGCAGGAGGCAGAATTCTGCAAGTGGAATTAGTGTGGAATGACCATTCCGCCAATGGAATTTCTACCAGAATTTCTCAGGTTCTTTTTCAGAATTTCATCTGCTGTGATCTGTAGTATTATATTCGCAGAACAGAATTTTTCCATGGAAAATCATTCTGCAGCCATTTCCACAGAAAACATTGAGATCCATGGAATAGAATTCTGCAGAAATTTTGCAGAAAACTCATTCCACATTTTTGTGCTGTGGAATTTCAGCATTCTGTTACTGATGAATATAGGCGGCACTTCAGTGGAACTTCAAAAATGTTGCAGAACTGTATTCCACTGAAATCTAAAAATTCCATACAGCACTAGGCACCACCAAACTAGACAGCATTGTGGCTTGGTCCTAGCTACCTTTTGTTATCCTTGGTTTGTGCATCAGCAAATATGGGTGTGTATGCAGTGGCTTCCTTATTTTTCATGTCGCTTATTTACCACTGGCAAGATGGTCCTTGTAGGTGGCCATTTTGTTTTGCATTTCCACGCTGGGTAGCCTGTACCTTTCTCTCTGGGAGCCTGTCTTTTCTCCTTCATTACCTGCCCTACTCCTGCCAGTCCTGTATGTGTATGCTCACAAACTCATCCCCCCATGTGGCTGTGCTGTGTGCTACCACCACTCTATTGGGTCAGCCAGTACCATTCCATTCTGTCACACAAAGTAATGAAATGGGTCCAGTAAATTACAAAGAATGTAAGACTTTTGTACCCTTTTCCATCCATAACAATTCCTTTGCATGTGAAGTCAGACTTGCTGTAGATCTGGTGGACCTCTGAAGCACCTTCGTGGCTCTCTAAAAGCATACCATTAGAGAAGTGAAAAACAGGCCACAATCAGGACTTGTTTCAGAATCATTCACAGAAACATAGAATCTCTTAGCAGAAAAAAGCCCATTGACCCATTTTGTCTGCCCATTCCTGCCAAAGTAATGTTGAATGAGAGAGACCTTGAGACTCTTCATTCTCCTCTCCTCCACCCCTTCCTTTCTGGTGCACATTTTACTAAATCCTTGTATTAGTATCATCCTTGTTTGAATCCCCCTCCACACTGAGTTTGCACAGACCACCTCCTCCAGCAACTTATTTACCCCCTCCACCACCCTCACTGTGAACAAGTAATTCCTGGTATCTCTCTTAAATTTACACCTACCAGCTTTAAAGAGTTGCCTGTGGTGTTTGTGTTCCCATTCAATTTTAATAGGTCCTCATTATTCACGTTATTTATCCCATGGAGGTATATATGTTTTAATCATGCCCCCTCATGCCCTTGTTCTGCCAGGCTTGTACATGATCAAGTCTGCCAAAGCCTCTTCATATATCCTTTCCTGCTGTCCCTGGATGATTTTGGTTACCCTGCACTGAACTGTTTCTCCTTTGCCCTGTCCTTCTTCAGATGCAGACTCCAAAACTGCACAAACTACTTCATGAGAAGACAATCTAGTGACCTATACACTGGTAAAAACACCTCCCTTCACCTGCTGATGATCTCCCTCACTATGCACCTCAGCATCTTATTTGCCCTGCCCTCCACCCAACTTCATTGTGCTAATGTCTTCAGACTGTCTGAAATTATTTCTATACTTAAAATTGCTCTGACAAGGATAACTCCATGAGAAGCAGCATCTCATTTTCATGGTGGTTCCAAGAAGGACAGCAGTGGTCAAAAGGTTAACATAGTCGAGCAGGAATAGTTACATAAATGCTAAAATATACACAGGAACAAAACAAACAAATTCTTAAATTATGTATATCCAAACATTAATCAAAACAAGCTAACAAAGTTGGGTTCACTGCAAATAAAGAGCTTAAGCATTGTTATATAATGGAGGAACTGAAAAGGAAGGTGTGTCTCCTTGCAGATGACACAAAAATCTGCAAAAGGGCGGATACTCGGGAAGGGGTGGAGTGAATGCAAAAGTACTAGGGAAACTAGAAGAATGGTCTAGGGTGTGGCAGCTAGGTTTCAATGCCAAAAAGTGTGAAATCATGCACCTGAGGTGGGGAAACCCCAGAGAGGTGTATGGGGGGGTACTTACAGTCACAAAGCAAGAAAGGGACCTCAAGGTAGTCATAGCTGATTATCTAAAGGTGGCAGGGCAGTGTTACAAGGCAGTAGGCAAGGCTAGTGGGATGCTGGAGTGAATATGGAGGGGGATTAATAGCAGAAGAAGGGAGGAGTTGCCACTGTATCACATTTACTAGTGTGACACCATCTTTAGTGCCATGTCCAGTTTTAGAGACCACACCACCACAACCAGGACATTGACAGGGTGTAAGCGGTCCAGAACAGGGTTACTAAAATGGTCCAGGCATTGCATGGGAAGTCATATATGAGAGGATATATGATCTCAACATGTGGTCTATAGAGAGGAGGGGAGAGGAGGGGAGAGTGAGAGGAGAGTGACAGGGCCATAATTAAGATCTAAAACCTCACAGGGGTGAACAAGGGGCAGGTGGGGAGTTTTTTTCAATGGAGGAAAAAGCACCACAACATGGAGGCATGCAATGAAGCCAGAGGGGGAAGAGTTTAAGAGAGGTGTGAGGAAATACTTCTTCACAGAAAGGGTGGTGGACACCTGGAACAACCTGCCAGAAGAGGTGGTGGGGTGAGGCAGTGGGGAGCTTCAAGCATGCAAGGGATAGGCACATGAAGCACATCAGCATAATAAGCAGAGAAAAGGGATGCGGGAGGGATGCCAATGACTAAATAAGGACTGAAGAGTCAGAAAAGACAGAGAAAAATAGAGCACACTGGATGGGACCATTGATCCTTTCCTGTTGACAAATTCTGTGTTTTTATACAATAAGATCATGGTCAATTAGATGGGGATTCCGAACCAAAACAAATTCAAGGAGTTCTAGGGTAGCTGGAAAGACTGGACTTGAACACTTGCAAGCTAGAAGCAGTCTTCATCTGGAAAGGGAGTTTGTTCTGGGAGTCTGGTGCCTCAAATGCAAAGGCTAAAAATTATTTTCCTCGGCAGTACTTTCCACTACTACCTACCCCATGCTATGTTCACAGTTAATATTCATTGCCTCATGAGCATCACATCACATCACACTTTTTAGCATTACATTTTGACTGGCATACTTTGATCTCTTCTCCAATCCACCAGGTGCTCCTCATTATTTTTACCCCATCATCACTATTCACCCTGCCACAGATATTAGTATAATTTGTGAAAAGGCATATCTTCCCTGAGTCCCTACCACTATGTCACAGATAAAGGTAGTTTTCTGACAGAAAGTTTGTTGCAAACAATATAACAGCTATACCATAACCATTATTATTGTGTACCTTAGAATCAATACAGCTCTGTGCCAAGCTATCCTTGGGGTAACAAGCATAAAACAACACCATCCCATTCCAATGAGATTTCAGCTTTCACATCTGCACAGCCATTCGCTTCTTTTTGTGGCTGCATTGCATTATGACGCTATGCTGATGTATTGCTATTACAAGAAGGGTTCTGACCAGAATTCCTAATGCAACAAAGCTTTGTTGTTATGAGTGCATGGAATCGCAGCACAACTTCCTGAAATTCTGTACAACTCCTCGCATTAGCTACAATGTGTTTCCTTCTTCTCTCCCTCCCTCAGCGCACTATTTTCTTGTGTGAAACATCATTCGCAAATAGTTTTCATTCTGTTACTGTATTGTGCCTTAATTTAATGTGTTGTAAGCTAACTTGCAGAACCGCAGCAAATTTACACATGAATTTTTACTTGTTTTTACAATTTATTCCAATACTTGCTCTAAATGGAAGCACCACTGTACAGCAACGGGGTTAATGCTGACAGCCACCACAGCGAAAGCTGTATACTGCCACAGCCGAACCTGCTGCAGCACATACCAAACACCATGATCCCAACACAGCAGCCATACCAGACACCCCATCGGACTGCAAAGCACACAGCAGACAGGGTGCACTGACATCCCATGACACCGGTGCTATGGCACTGGACCAGTCAGCGCGCCCCCCCCCGAACCACTTCAGACCCAAAGGACAGTGTAGTGACACTGCAGGATGTGGGTGGGGGCACTGGTAGGCACCACAGGGGCAGCAGGTCTGCTGCATGGTGGCAATGCCAGGACAGGGGACACCCGAGGGCAGCAGACACAGGGTGCCCATGCAGTTCCCATGGAGCACCACAGTTGGGCAGGGGCCAGGTGCCTGGCCAGGGTATGTTACATAGGTGCCTGCCTTGCATGAAAGTTATCTGATAGCTTCAGTGGAGCTAAGCACATCATATTTTGTAGGCTGTTTTGTCTTTCTGTTTGGTTGTCCTTCATACCAGCATACACAGACACTGAAGGTAAATATATGGTGGCAGTAGACATGTTTGCTATGTTGACATCAGGTCTTGGAATGCTCGGCTGCATATGTTTTGGAAGCTGTTGTATTATATTGCTGAGACCTGAGACCAGTGGTGCTGCTGTGGGGGACATGTCGGCCGCTGTGGCGGCTTGCTCTTGCAGTGGTCAGGATTCCGGCTCCCACTATGCAGGTGTTGGGATTGTGGTGTCTGCATGACACTGTGCTTCCATTCTGAATGTCTGAAACACCCCCCATCTCATGCTCTGAGTCTGGCTAAGCAGCCTAGTCAAACAGTTCACTATGCACATCATAGGAGGTGCTGATTAGTATAACTGTATGTACTCCCCTACTGCACAATTTTCTTGCTGACCAGTGTGTGTCAGTGGCAACATGGAAGATAGATAAATAAGTCAACTGTACTCCATTTTATGGCTGCATAGGACCAGAGAACAACTCTCTCTCTCTCTCTCTCTCTGAAAATATATATCATATGTCTCTGAATATATGTTAATAATATCTCTCTGAAACTGTGTGGACCATCCAGTGTGACATGACATACATACAGTATGTTAGCAGCAGGTAGAGCATATGCTGAGGTAGACCTGCCTCACTTGTCCATGTGTTTTTCCTGATGATTTGTAACATGAATGAACATATAGTGAGACATTACATTTACATGCTCCCCAGCAGCCAGCTGAGCTCTGCCATGCTAATCCTGCCTCTCATCTCTCCGTCTCCCTCATAGTACCCCTCCCACTTTCTGCCATCATCATCACTCACCAGTGTTCATTTTGTGTTCCACTAATAAAGCTTAGAATAGCCAAAAACATGGTGCTGCAAACTCTTAACTTTCTACCCCTCCTTGGTGCCAAGGTGTTTAGGGTAGGCTAGCATGCAACCTTTTACTCATCATTGTGTAAAATAATCTCTGAAGCAGACAACAAAATGTACTGTAGCATGCCCCAGGTCTGTTTTTTTTCTACATACTGGGCTGTCCATACCGGACAGTCAGTTCTTATTCTAGAACAGCCTGCTGACAATTTTTTTCTTTTTTGTCAGCTGCAAGTGCAGCTGTGGTATTGTAGCTGTTAATGCCACACCAAACTGACTGACTTGCCGATAAACCCTGTCTTGGCTTAAGTATCACTGGATGGGGATGGGTCTGTGGTAAAAGAGACTTGCTGGTGTTTCACCTTTATGATTGTCCCAATCTGAACATCTTTGTGAACCCCTCCATTTAAACATTTTTGTGAGCCCCCATGTGAACTTATTTGTGTCCCCCATCCGAACATGCTTCCCTTTGCTTTTGCACATGCCCATTTGGAAATTCTCATTTTGGCATTTAGTTTATGACTCTCTAATGATGTGCCCAACTATAAGAATCAGGAGAGTCCTGGAAAAAAATGTACATTTGTGAGATGAAATATCGTCAAGTGAAGACTGTAAGGTTGCTTCCTAGTGACAATAGAGACCCAAGTCTCAAACAGACTTTGGTTCCAAACTACTCAGTGCAAATCTAACCTAATTTGAATTGGGTCTGGTCCCTTAAAACAGCTGTCAATAAGGGACTCAGAGACATTTAATTTATTTACTGCAGGTCTGGGGCACAATACTAGACAAAGGGGAAGGGGCACTTTGTATTTTCCAATCAGTCATCTTTGTTTGATTTTGCAATCTGCAACAGTATAGCTCTTAATATTCCCTTAATTCAATAGTGACAATAATACAAGGGTATAAAGCCAGTTCTGTTTGCGTTTTCTGAAGTTCAGTGTCTATCAATTGTTTTCTCAAAGGTTTGGTACTGGGATCAAGTATGGGACTACCAAAAGGGTGCCCAATCCCAAAGCTAAACAGTTCCTGTTTTCATTGAGTCAGCCCTTTCCTAGCTATGCCAAACGGTGGCTATGTGTTCTTTCTTTTTTTTCTTACTGTTGACATTGATCTAGTTATTTTAACTTGTTTCTATGTACTGTGTACTGTACTGTAATATTGCACATTGCACTTTGTCTTATCAATCTGTGTGTATAATCCACATTGTAGTTATGTTGCTTACCTCTGTTGTGCTTACTATAACTACCATTGACATCATATCATCTGTCACTAATTTGTGTTAATCTGAAATCAATTCATATCCTGTATCTAACTTGTCCTGGGTCACTTGTGAAAAAAGAATGAAAGCCAACCCAGTCAACAAAATGCAACATAAGTGAATAAATAAATAACTGGGTGCAGTACTGGGTGGTTAATCAAGGAATGACTGATGAGGAGAGGAACCAATTCATATTCCCCCAATGAAGAGTAGGAGTCCATGACCTCTATTATATGTCGTGGGGGAATATAAACACTAATGTGCTGGCAAGCCAGAAAACAACTGAAAGAGGTGAAAAACTTGTTTTACAGCTGAAAACATAAGCCTCCTTATCCCTTTGTTACACCACACAAAGGCCCTTATTGTTGATCCCCCCACAAGCTAGGCTGCGAGTTCAACAGCCACATCTCCTGCATGGAACCCAAAGCTTCTTCCATGATCTTTATCATGTCTACCTCACTATGATTTCTCACCCCCACCCATCTCTCTTGGTAATCGGGGCCAAGCCTCCCACTTCATCCCTCTGGTGTTCATTCCAAGCTAGCAAACACATGCAGCTGTGAACATTTAACCTTCTACCCCTCATCAATGTGTTTAGGGTAGCCTGGCATTTTTAATTGTTTACCCAGCATTGTGTAAAACAGATAATGTCTGAAGCACAAAATAAAATCTAGTATGCCCAGCATCTGCTTTTTTCCGGCAGACTGGGCTATCCACAGTACACAATCAGTTCTAGTACTAGAGCAGCCCACTGACAAGTTGTTTTTTTTTTGTCAGTTGTAAGTGCAGCTGTGGTATTGCAGCTGTTAACACCACACTAAACTGTCTGAGTTGACAATAAACTCTGCCTCAGCTTAAGAGTCATTGGATGGGGGGGTCTGGAAG
Organism: Neoceratodus forsteri; assembly: GCA_016271365.2. NCBI lineage: Eukaryota > Metazoa > Chordata > Ceratodontiformes > Ceratodontidae > Neoceratodus > Neoceratodus forsteri. Next base: position 191,332,806 of record CM028136.1, read on the forward strand.
GTGGAAGGGGATTTGTCCCCACTCATCATAATTGCTATGGAGGTCAATGATTCTGAGCTTTTGGAAACTGGCAATTTAATAGAGATTTCAGTGGGAGAGGAGGAGGAGGAGGAAGAAGAAGAGATGGAGCCAGACATACCTGCAGAGGAGGAAAATAGATGGACAGTCAGTATGGTGGTATAGAAGCTGAAATCAGTACCGCAAGAAAAAAAAAGAATTATTTAGAAATGATGGCTGAGGACGAAGCCCAATATTTGGTGGAATGGGAGTGCCTCCTTGGCAAATGCCAGAATCCAACAGCTGCTGATGTGTCAGCTGAGCTGTTGACAGACTCGGCTCTGTCAAAATCAGTTGTGAAGGTAGGAGCTTTAATGGACACCAGAAAGACTAGTGGCATTTGGAGAATGTGGGGGATGGCTGCTGCAATGAATAGTGCACAAACCTCAACTGAAGCCGGGGAGTAAAAAAACAGAAATGGTGCAAAGCTAACCAAAGTTTAAGCCGTGGGGCAAATGAATAAAGAAATGTAATCCTGGTCTCCTGAACAGGCTCTGTGGCAAGGTCGGTGGATGAAAGATATTGAAAATAAATGGATCCCTGACTCCTCAGACCCAGTTACTTCAAGTTATATATAACCTGTATCTGCAGTAACTATGGAGACTGTAAGAATATGTACTGAACTCTAAGAAACAAACAGGGGAGGGAAGAAAATGAAGGGGCTCGGGCTGAAATTTATTTATTTATTTTATTTATTCATTTGTTTTTTTTTAACTTGGTTGGTGCACTGATCCAAAGACCTTTTTCAGGCATGGCCCAGGCCAGGAACTGGCAAAAACAAAGGGCAGTAAGCAAACAAACAAACAAACAAACACTATCAATCAATCATTTTTATTGTTCAGTTAAAAACCATTACAATAGAAAAATAAAGCACAATTATATATAAATACACTTCCATACATATAAATAGGATATCAGTAGTTAAAAAGACAGCAGTGATAAAAACACTTCCACATATTACAGTCTGAAGGTGATAACTGTATCCAAAATATAGTCCTTGGATTGACTTTATATTATATATTTGCTTTTATTGCCAATCAACTTATATTATATTATTTAATTGATTTCATCAGAACCCCATCTAATTACATTAAATATTGGGCAATATTCCCAAGTAATAACCTTTGAACTACATATCACCTATTTTCATAGATGAACTGCTTTCAAGAAAGCTGCAACCTTTTCCATAATATATAATTCATTTGTTTTTAAGAGATGCATTGTCATAGCTTCTGGGGGGAGGTCGAGACCAGCCATAAAGTCACCCAGCCATTTTTCCTGCTGTGATTTGAATAAAGGACATATCAAGATGATGTGTTTAGCATCATCTTCCAGAGACAAGCCACATTTACAATAAGGTGAATTTACATTTTGTCTCTTTTGCCAGTAGTAAATGTAATTGGCTTTGTAGATTTCAAATCTGAACCTGGTTATTGCTTTCTTTTTCGCTGGGTCCGATACTTTGGACAAGTATGGTTTCAACCCATGTTCTAATTTTATATGTTTGTACCATATGAGTAGTTTCAGATTTTTTAGTCTCTTTCATGACTGTTTTTCTATATCTCGGAGCCTGTTTTTGATGAGGCTTACAATTTCATCCCATGTGTATGTAAACACATCCCATAGGATGTGACCTAGACCACAAGGAAAAAGTAAATTCTTACTTATCTTAATAGATGGTGGTTCGAAGCCCAGAGAGGAATATCCAATTTCTTCCTCAAGGCACTGTCTTGGTAACCTCATTTCTTCCAGCAACAGTGTTTTAATAATAGCAATTATTTGTCTCTCTGTCACTAACATGCTTATGGGATATTGTCCTGTTTCAAGGTTTAAGATCACCATCAGGACTGACTGTGGGACCAATAAAAATGTATCTATTTATTCTATTCAAGATTACCTGCAAATTATTCAATCTAGTAAATCCCCAAATGTCTGCTGCATATAACAGACTTGATTTTATCTTGGCCTCTAGTACCATCAAAACTCCCTTTACTGAATTTCAGCCTGTTTTGGTATTAAATATTTCAAATGCATTAAATGCCATTTTAGTTTTTTTCATGTCAAAACTATATGATCTTTCCAAATAAGGTTTTCCAAAAATCTAACTCCCAGGTAGTCATAATATGTGACCTGTTCAACGTTTTCCTTGTTTATCCATGTAGTACATTTTTTCCTACTATTGTTGCTAAAAATTAATACTTTGGTTTTGATCATGCTAATTTTCAATTTGAGTTTAATACATAGCTTGTTCAAACATTCAAGTTTTCTTTGTAATCCCATGTTTGAAGTTAATATCAAGACCAGGTCATTGGCATATGCCAGACAGTCAATCCTGGCATTTCCTACTTTAGGAGCATGGAAATCTGTGTTCTGAAGTTTTATAAGTATCTCATTAATATAAATATTAAATAACGTTGGTGCCAGGAGGCAGCTTTGGCGTACTTCTAAATTGGTATGAAATGATGATGCTGTATGTCCCCAGTGATCATATTGCACTTTAGCCCAGGTATGATTATGGAGCCTAATTAAAATATTTAGCAAATCTGAACATATACCCAGGTTTTGTAATTTATCCCAAAGAATAGATCAACTTATGCTGTCAAATGCAGAGGAAAAGTTTAATATGTTCATACTTCCATGCCATGTGTTTCAGTACATGACAGTGTTGGATGTTTGATCTTGATTTCCTAAAATCATTCTGATTTTCATGTAAGATAGCCTTCTTCTTCCCCACCCAATCCTTTAGTCTCTCTAGTATTACTATTGTAAAAATTGTTTGAGTACAGTAATATCAATAAGACTGATTGGTCTATACTTTCTGGGATTATTTGGATCGTCTTTCTTATAAATGGGATAAATAATATTCCCCTGCTGGTTGTTAGATAAATCATGTCCTTGTGTGATAATATTGAATATCTGGTATAGTACGGGGGCCCACCAATCGATATAATGTTTATATAGGTCACCTATGATTTTATCCATTCCTGGGGCTTTGTTGGCTTTTAATCGTGACATAGCATATTTTATTTCTTCTAGAGAAATAAATAAAGTAGTTGAATATCTAAGATAGCCATATTCACAATGAATACCTTAAATTTTTGGGTCTTCTTCTATGGAAAAGTATAGATCAGAGAAGTGAGCTTCCCAAGTATCTGGAAAGATATGTGCTTCGATCTTAGTAGATTATTTGTTATCACCCTAGCTCACTATTCTCCCAAACTTCTTGTTATCTTTACTTTTTACTACATTTTTTAGTTTTCCCCACAGTTCTTTAGTGTAGGATTGTCTTTCTTGATTCAAAATTATATTTCTTTCTTTCCTTATTAATGTTACAAGTTTTCTTATTGTTAATTAGTTGTTTCCATTTCTGTTACCTCAAAACTTTAGTTAATTCTTTTTTGCTTTCCTGCACCTAGAATTAAACTAGTTTTTACCTGAAGTTGTTTTAGTTGCTATCCTATTTATTACACAATGTGGTTTAAATAGATTGTTTATTTCATGTCATTGATCTAACGAAACATTAAAGTTGGTTTCTTCAATAATAGAAAGCCTAGGGTTTACCATCATTGATCCCTTCAAAAAATGATCAAAGAATTCTATGGCATTTGGAACCCACTGTATCCTTTTTTGATGTATTATTTCAACCCTTCCCTAACATGTGATTCAGCTCTTTCTCTATTTTATTTATTTATTTATTGAATTTTGTTGACACGTTAAGCCCACTTGGCCTAGAAGTCCCTTTTCAGGGGTGACTGGGGGAAGGGGGAATACAGATGGTATGTATCTGAAAGTGAACAAGATTAAGCTGTTGGTGGTATTTTTAGTGAATGTGAGAAATTTGGCCAGGACACCGGGGAAATTCCCCTACTGTCCTGCAGGGGGACTTGCTGTTGTGTTGGACTAGCTACAGTCAGTCTAAGGCTGGCCACCACTGAGAATGGTCATTGTGTAGAGATGGAGCCATGGTCTGGGGCTCAGTCTGAACCGATGGATGATTCTGAAGCATTTACTGAGAATGCAGCGAGAGATGCCAGAATAATGCATCAAGTTAATCCTAATGATGACCTTTTATTTTCTGGCATTGCTACACCACTGGAATTGTGTGAATCTGTGGAGCAGAATCCTGAACAGGTCAAGCTTTAGGCATGAGGCACTGACCGGGAGTGTACAGGTGGACCCATTGTTCAGGGACCTGCAGTGGATTCTCCTGTATCAAATTCTGTCTGAGAAGCTGTCAATTTGTGGGTAGCACCTCAGCTGATCCAGGCTGATGTCAGCACTGCCACGGCAGAAAGAATGCAGAAGTCCTTTCAGCTCATCGCACCGAGCGATCCATCTCTACCTGACGACTGGTCTGCTGAGGATTCCCTACTTTATTCAGGATGGTTGAGAATGGAGGACGGGAGATGGGTACCTGACCCAGACTGGGCATCCTTTTCTGGTGAGCAATGCACTTCTGGACAGCCCAGAAAGCCATTGGTTGGTTCTGACTGTTTACTGCCTACACTAGCACCAGAATCTATTCCCCAAGTTCATGCTACACAGGCGACTGGAGATTTTGAGACTCCTGCATCTAATCCTATTCTAGAAGGGGACCTCCCTCCCTCTCCCAGGCAGGGAAATCAATGGAAAGGCCCCACTTTTACTGACCTATTTAAAAATAACAAAGTGGATCAAGCACCTCAGAGAAATGTAGTTCGCCTCCGCTATAGGGGTGGGCTGCAGGATCACCCAGAGAGACAATATGTGGCCAAACAATTATTAAAAGACTCAATGGGCTTCATTGCCCCTGACATTTATGCCCTTATTAACATCAGGGGAGAGGATATTTTTGATGTTAGTTTCAGGAACTTTTCTGGTTTAGACTCTTTCTGGAGAAAATATGAGACTGTGAAACATCTACCTTTATGGACCCCATTTTGGGCCATTTCTTTAACTTTACAAGACCATAAATGTTATGTTTAGGAATGAAGGGGTAAATGTGGGAGACATATATTTTTGGTTGGAAAAAAATGTCAGGTCTTGGGTCCCCCTTCTGCTATCATAGATACAGAAGGTATTTGGATAGGTGGCTGGTGCTTTAAAATAAAATTATTGATGTTAGGGGATGATATCCAGCACATCCCCAATAGTTTCTTTCTAGGGAAAGACAGAGGGGTAGTTTTCTACCATGGACAACCCAAGGCCTGCTACAAATGTGGGACTCACAGGCACTTGAGTAGTACTTGTGATAGAGTGATTTGTGCACTTTGTAGGGATTATGATCACACCAGTAATATATGTAGAAACATGCACAAATGTAATCTTTGTGAAGAACGGGGTCATGCGTACCATCAGTGTCCCTGGGCAGGCCAGAACAGGCAGGGTGGCTTAAACAAGGATGATTTGTTTTTTAATGACAAGACAACTATAGGCTTTCTAGGCCTGACCTCCCCCCAGTTCATCCCCCCGTCCTCGTCCCAAGCATCCTTGACTGCAGGGATGACAACTCATGATTCAAGCCAAGTTGTCATGGTTAACCCCCCATCCTGAGGCTATTCCTATGAATCCCACTGATAAAACAGAGGAAGGGGGTGGTGAGTCTAGTATACCTCCTCCCTCAGATGAATTTGAAATTCCTGCTAAAAGTATTACTAGGTCTTCTAGTAAAATATTCTCTTCACTAATGCCTGTGCCTACAAAAAAATCATTTGATATATTATTGGAAACAGAGGGGGAGCTGGAGTCTGATACTTATTCCATTTCAGGGGTTGTGTCCGAAATGGACTGTGAAGAAGATTTGGTTGGGCCTCAGGCAGGGAAGAAGAAAAAGGGAAAGAAAAGGAAAAAAGCATCTGAGATAGGATAAATTATTTTTCTCTTCCCTTTTCGGTAACCTGGCATCTTTACATCTGGTCTCTTGTAATACATGTAGCATAAAAAATGCTAAAAGACATCTGATATGGTTTAATTGCCTTACCATCCTATGGGCTGAAATATTATTTTTACAAGAGACCAGATTTAATTCTATTATAGATATTCAGCAATCTAAACGATCTTGGCCCTGGGGACCCTCCTATTGGTCTCTCGGGACTGATATGGCTGATGGTGTGGGTATTCCTTTTCGTACTTATGATATCAGAGTGCAAAAGTTTATAGATTTGGTGCCAGGCAGAGCTATGGTTCTAGACTGTATTGTTCACATTTTTTTTTTACTCCTTATCAATACATATTCTCCCCAGAGTAAGAGTTCTAGGATTAATTTGTTTAATCAAATTAAACCTTTTCTATTTACCACTAGATCTGTCATCTGGGGATGGAGTATGAATTGCAGTTTGGATATTAAACTTAAGGATGGTGTGGAGAAAAATACTTCTTGTGATTCCCATGCCTTAAGGGGTATTTTGGACACAGCTATGTTAAAAGATGCTTATTGTTCTTTGTATACGTAAGGAGGTACTACTTATAGAAGAAGTGCATACTCCACTAGGATTGATTACTTCTTTGTTTCTAGACTTCTCCATGTTTCAAAAATGCTCGTATCTTTCAGCAAATTTTCTGACCACAATCTTTTGCACTGCACACTTGGTTTTGGGAATGTTCCACCATGCTTCCCTGCTATCCCCCGACATTGGAAATTAAATTCCTCAGTAATATTGGATAATACTATTGAGTTGCAGGTTTCTAGGTGACTTCTTTTTCGTAAATCTGTAGCAGACATGTACAAGGATTGGGGTTCTTGGTGGTTAGACACTAAGGCCGATCTTAAAGATCTTTTTTTTTGAATCTGGAACACAAACTTGGAATGCTGCATATATATAAAATTTGCATAATAGAGACCAGTTGTATAAATTAACATCCCTCCCGAATGTTAGTGACTGCAGGGTTAAGTCTCAAATTGATAAAATTAAGGAGAACATGAGGGCATATCATCTTTCCAGAGCTGCACTTTTATCCGCTGAGTTTAAATTTGGTAGGTGTTTTCAGCCATTCTCCAACCCCTTTGAAGCATGTAAATGTAAAACTCAACATAAAGCAATGGAAGGCATATATGATTCAGCTGGGGTTTTAAAACATTTAGTTTTTGGGATTTTGGAAGTTATTAATGAAGCTTTATCGATTACTTTGGGGAAGGTCTTCTGTTCAGAATTGGTTTGGAATCAGGTAGTGACCTTTCAGAACAGATTATTTCCACCATTAATGGACCTATTACACTTTGTGAAGTTTTAGAGGCTATTTCTAGTTTAAAGGATGGAGTTCTCCCAGGGAGGATGGCCTCACGAATGAATTTTTCAAAACATTTAAGGATGTGCTCGGTGAACTATTGGTGGATACTTACAATGATATAATAACTTCTGGTATTATGCCACAGGGATTTACCAATGTTATTTTAATTTATTTCTATAAGAAGGGTGATAAGAAACACCTTACCAATTGGAGACTGATTAGCCTGTTGAATACTGACTATAAAATCTTGTCATATGTTTTATGTAAGCGATTACAGAAGGCTGCTGAAGAACTTATTAACCCTGTACAGATTTGTTCGGTCCCCAGTAGGAATATTCAATTGAATTTAAGATTGTTGAGGGAGGTTTTTGAATATGGGTCTCAAGGTTGATTAAAAGGTTTCATATTGTCACTTGATTAGGCTAAGGCCTTTGATGATGTTCCGCATGATTTTTTGTTTTGAAGTATTGCTCAGGTATGGTATTCCACAAAACTTGGTCACTTACTACCATACTAAAATGCCAGCAGAATAGGCCTAACAGTCTTTTGCGTCTGCTCGTTTGGTCAGCCCCCACCCTGGGTGCTGACGTTGCTGTCTCCCTTGCCTTCTCTGGCTTCTCCCTTCCTAGTTCCAGATATTCTCGCTGCCTTAGATTTTGCTTCCAGAACCCTTCCCCTATACCTAACCCACCCCCTCTTGAACCCCTCCACCGTCTCTGCCTCCACCAGCCCCCTGGGCAGTGCTTTCCATGGATCCACCACCCTCTCAGTGAAGTAGCACCTCTTCCTTTCTCCCCTGAATCTTCTCCCCTCCAGCTTCCACCCATGCCCTCTAGTTACCCCCTCCTCCTTCCTTTGGAGCATCCTGAATGGTCCTCCCTTATTTACCCCCTTCATGTACCTGAAGACCTCTATCATGTCCCCCCCGGTCCCTTCTCTCTTCCAATGTGTACATATTTAGCTCTTCAAGCCTCTCCTGATAGGTCCTGTCCCCCAGGCCCCAAATCATTTTGGGTGTCCTCCTCTGGACCCTCTCTAGGAATTTAATGTCCCTCTTTAAGTGTGGCCTCCAAAACTGCACACAGTACTCGAGGTGCAGCCTCACCAAGCAGTTATGCAGAGGGAGTATCACTTCCCTCCTTCTGGAGGTGATCCCCCTAGCGATGCATGCCAGCATCCTGTTGGCCTTGGCTGCTGCCCTCCTATAAGTCTCTGAGTTGTTCATCTTGACATCCACCACAACCCCCAGGTCCCTCTCAGCCATCAAGATTTTTAGCATTCCCCCCCCAGGGTGTACACCTGGCCTGGGTTTCTGGCCCCCAGGTGCAGTACCTTGCATTTCTCTGCATTGAACCTCAGCTTCCACTTTCTAGACCAACTTTCCAGAGCCTCCAGTTCCCCCTGTAGGGCCACCCTCCCCTTCTCCGCCCCCAGCTTTAAGTCATCCGCAAAGAGACTCATCTCACTCCTGATACCTGTCCTTATGTCAGAGACATAGGAGTTGAACAGAAGGGGCCCAAGGACTGATCCCTATGGGACCCCACTAATGACCCTCTTGGGGATGAGACTATCCCACCAACTATGACCCTCTGGGTCTGGTCCTGGAGCCAATTACCTATCCATCTGATCATCTGATCATCTGGTTCCCCACCCCCATTTCTTCCAGCTTATCCAAGAGGCCCTCATGAGGAACAGAGTCAAATGCCTTGCTGAAGTCTAGAACAAGGACATCCACTGGTCTACCCAGGTCCAAGGCACTTGTCACCCAGTCATAAAACTCCACAAGGTTTGCCTGTCATGATTTCCCCAGGACAAATCCATGATGTCTATCGTCCAGGCACCCTGACTTTTCCAGGTCCCCTCTAGCCTCTGCTTGACAATGCCCTCCATCACCTTGCCCACCCCTGATGTCAGGCTGACAGGCCTGTAGTTCCCTGCCACCTCCCTTGATCCCCCCTTTTGGAGAGGGACTACATGCGCCACCTTCCAGTCCTGGAGCACCCACCCTGTCCTCAGAGGGATGGTGAAAATCTCCACCAGGGGTTTCGCCAGGACATCCGCAAGTTCCTTCAGCACTCTGGGTTGCAATTTATCTGGCCCCAATGCTTTCTCCATCTTAAGGGACCTGAGGGCTTCCCTCACTCTCTGTGCCGTGATTTCCACCTCTGCTACCTCTTCTCCCTGCTTAGCCTTCCCCTCTTCTTCCAGTGATGCCTCCCCCTCTCCCCAGACCTGCCTATCGGTAAGGGTCCCCCCTCCTCAGTATCACTGTCTCCTTCCATGCATGATGCAGCACCCCCATTTTCCTTGGTAAAAACTGAGGTGAAGTACTCATTTAGTACCTCAGCCTGCTCCCCCAGGTCTTGTGCCCATCTGTCCCCTGTTTTAATCCTGCTAATCTGCCCTTCACCCTTCATTTTTCCCCAATGTATCTAAAGAACCCCTTGTTCCCTCTCCTAATTTCTCTGGCCAGGTTCTGCTCCTTCCTTGCCTTAGCCACCCTCACCACCCTAGTGGCCCTTCTAGCCATCAGCTTGTACTTCCCTCGATCCCTTTCACTCCTTGAGCACTTGAATTGCCTATAGGCTGCCTTCTTTCCCCGCACCACCTCCTGGACCTCCCTGGTCCACCAGCAGGGTTTTTGGGCCCTACTGCATTTTTGTCTTACTCTTGCACAGGTGCTGGTACCATCCTGCACCCCTCTCCTGATGATTTCCCACCTACTGTCAGCGTCCATATCTAACCCAATCACTTCCAAATGCTCCTTAAGGATCCTTTTCATTTCCTTAAAATCTGCCTCCCTGAAGTCAGTTACCTCCATCTTTGTGCAGCCTTGTACCCCTCCTGGGTCCAGGCAGAACCAGACCATGGCATGGTCACTCCCTGCCAATGGGTCCCTTACCTCCAGGCCCCCAATCTGATCACTGTCTGCCAGAACCACATCCAGTACCCGCGCCTCCCTGGTCGGTTCCCCCACCTGCTGAGTTAGGAATGCATCTTGAAAGACATTCAACAACCTCTGTTCCCTGGCCACCGAGGATGTCATAGTCTCCCAATCTATTCCTGGCATGTGTAAGTCCCCCAACACCACCACCCTTCCTCTGCCCAATCTGTAGTGTCTCCCAACATCTGCCGCCAGACTCTCCTCCAGCTCCTCCACCAGTGCAGGGGGTCTATACACCACTCCTATTTTTACTCTCTTGCCCCCCCTTGTTATCAAGGTGACCCAAATTGCCTCCATGGTTCCCTCCACCTCCTCTACTCCCCCTATGCCAATGCAGTTTTTGACTATTATTGCTACCCCTCCTCCCCTTCCCTCCCCCTGTCCTTCCTGAACATAGTGTAACCCTCTAGGTTCAGGTCCCAGTCATGTCCTGTGGTGGCCCAGGTCTCAGTGACCTCTGCCACATCCACCACTCCCTCAGTTAGCATCGCCTGGAGCTCAGGCATTTTATTGCCCAAGCTCCTGGCATTTAGCAGGACTACCTTCCACCCTTTCCCTATACTTCCATTTCCCCCTGCTTGTGTTCCCATGGGGATTTCCTTTTCCCATGGTCTGCACTTTACCAGTCAGCCTTTTCCTGCATTCATCCAGCTCCCCAGGGGGAGGAGACAGAGTCCCTTCTTTATCAGACCCCCCCTCAACAGCCTTTTCTCCCATCCCTCCCCCTCCACAAGTTTAAACCCCACTTTTCACCAATGAACCCCTCTATTTTCAACTTAAGGATTCCCCTCTCCTCCAAATTGAGATGGAGCCTATCTCTAGCATACAGCTCCTTATCCTTCCAGGTCTCCCCCAATCCCCCATGAACCCATACCCTCTGGCCTCACACCACTCCCTGAGCCACTGGTTTATCTCCCTAATCTTCCTATTGTGTTCCCCACTAGCCCTTGGCACCGGCAGGATTTCCAAGAAGGAAATAGTGCATCCTACATCATGACAGACCCTAGCAAGCTCCCTGAACCTTGCCTGTATCTCTAGCTTGCTATTTCCCTCAATGTCATTTGTACCCAGGTGGACCAGTATGTCCAGGGAACCCCCACAATCCTTTGCCAGCTGATATACCTCATGCTTGGCCCTGTGCACCCGTTAGTCCAGGGAAGCATTTTGTTTTAACTGGTTGGCTTCTCCCTCCCTATCCCATTTGATACCCTTGATCATAGAATCCCCAACAGGAGCACTCTGACGCTCCTTTTCCTCCATTCCCCTTCCATGTCCCTCATCCTTTCTACCATCCCCTCCACCCAGCCGGCTCCTTGTTCCTCCCCTATCAGGGTGCCACATGCCACCCCCTCCTAATTTACCCAGCCACCCCCTCTCCTCCGATCCTATGCCTCTCCTCCTCCCGAGTATCCTTCTGTACCTCGCTAACTCCCCCCTCACTGCTCGCGACTAGTCCTTCTCCCCCATCGCATAAACTAGCCTGGCTCATCCTCCCTTCCTTCCTGTCTCCATTTAGTCCCTCCTTGCTTGTCATGCTCCCCTGGACTAAACCCTCAGCTCCCTTTACTGTATCCTCCTTGTACTTCTGGTCCTTCTCCTTGCCCTTTCCTCCCAACCAGTCTTTCTCCTTGCACTTTCCTCCCTCTTCTCCCTGCTGTGATCCCCATTTTCCTGCATTCCAGGTTCCCCCTGTTCCTCCTGCTCTCCGGTCCCCGCCTCCTGCCCCCCACTTCCTTTCCATCTCTAACCACCCCTGTCATGACTACATCACCCCCCTCATCCTCAAGCAGAAAAAGAGAATTGAAGTGGTTACTGAGTGTAAGGTCCAATCCACCTCCCCACCTTGCTTCCTTCTCTCCAGCCCCAGCCATCTGCCTATTTCCCTGAGAATGTTGTCCTTCTGGCCCCCCCTTTGTGAGGGTCCCCAGTTACCTGCCTGCTTCCTTGGTAGTGTCCTCCTTTTTGGCCTCCTCTGCTAGGGTCCCTATGTGACCCCAGAGCATTCTTCTGCACTCCTTTCCCTATGCCCCCACCCTTAGTGCTTGGTGCAACCCCATGGGAGATCCCCTGCCCTCTTCCCCAACCATACCTCCCCCCTTCCCCCAGCTGTCTCCTAATCCCCACAACCTCCTCCCAAAGCTGTGCCACCTGGTAGCACACTGGGAAACCGCTGAACTTCCAAGCCCAGTCCAGTATCATGGCTGCCCAACACCCTGTGCACCCCACCACCCTCCCAAAGATGCCAGCCCTAATGACATGTGGTTCCCATCCCCCTCCAAGTAGGTTTCCTTGGGTAAGCCACCAGGTTCCCCACTAGTCCAAGATACACCCCTACTGACTAATCAGGTTACCCACTAATACTAGATACAGTGCCACAGTAAACCGGTAACCCTGTTACTAGATGCAGTACAACACAGTAAACTTATAAGGGAAGTGAACAACTCCCTAAGTTCCTCTCTCCCAGCCTTTAAATCCAACCCCAATGGCTAGAATTGCATGAGCTGCACCTGCACCTTTTCCTCCAATTGCAGGACAGGTGTTCCCTATAAATAAGCAGAGCTCTGGGAGGGAGGGAGGGTGGGGAGGGTGGGATTAGGGCCTACACCCGACTCTCGATAGAGTGTATCAGCCCTGTGTCTGGCCCTCCAAGCCCTGCAACCAAAGAACCAGCACCAAGCAAATCCCACCAAATAGGTTTTAAATCAGAAGAAATAGGCCTCCACCAGCGCAGCCTGTTACACAGTGAAACACCCAACAAATGAGCCCATTTACAGCCACCAAACCAGTTTTCCAACTTCCAACAGCCCCAAAAACAATACCCTGCTAGCCCCTTAGAAGCAAGAAAGAAAAGAAATAACCTTCCTCCAAGTAAAATCCACAAGAAACCCTGTAAAAACAACAAGAAGCAGCTACTGTACTGGAACACAAGTGATCCTGTCTTCTTCTAGTTCCTTGGATTAAACTTGGATTAAACTTCCTTTGGATCAAACCCTAGTTCCTTGGATTAAACTTTTATACAACCAGGCTTATACTTGCCCATCGGTGAAAATTTAGGTACTCCAGTCTTGTTGAAGAAAGGGGTCTGACAGGGGTGCCTCCTTAGTCCCCTATTGTATATTTTTAGCCTCGACCCCCTGGTTAGAGTTATTTTGAATACTACAGAGATTGTGGGATTATATCCCTCATTTACCATCCCTTCTCTGAAACTTTCTGCATATGCTGATGATGTGTGTCTTTTAGTCTCAGATGCACATTCTGGTGAGCGTGCTTTACAGTTATTTAATAATTTTGCTCAGTTGTCCGGGTCTGGTTTGAATTATAACAAAAGTAATGTATTAAAGATTGGTTCAGATGATCCAATTGATTCTATTGCTGGTATAACAGTGCAGAAGGGGCCTCTGAAGATTTTGGGGGTCTTTTTCAGAGTTGGAGATATGGCTTTCCATAATTGGAATGCTAAACTGCTCTTCAGAGAGCAAAAAGTGCAACTCTGGAAGTCCTGGGTGTTTGGAAAATTAAAAAGAGTCCAGCTTATTAAACAATTTTTATTTCCAATATTTTTATATTTGGCTGTCATTTTCTGGTTCCCAGCACATTGGAAACAAGGCTTGTTACATATTTTTTCAGATGATTTGGGGTAGTCAGTTAAATCCTGTTAAAAGAAATTTTACATGTCTTTCAGTCTCCCAGGGTGGCTTGGGTATGATTAACCCGGTAGTTTTTTTTCCATTCTTTTATTTATATTTTCGACTTTTGGTTCCTCATTACAAAATACTGCTATATAATGGGACCCCTGGACTAGGGGTCTCTTTCAGGCATTTGAGGAAGCATGGGTTACAGAGGTTCCCAAACTTTGTGGGGCAGTTTCTGTTCCAGACTTTGCCATTACTACTGTTAAAAAATGTAGATTATTGGGATTTAGTAAAAACAATTTTACCACACAAAGGAAAGCATTATATGCCAAAATAATGACAAAAGTTCATACCCCTAGGGTTGACTTTCCTAGGTGTCTTCCCACCAAGTTGGACTTGGCTATAAAACTTTTGTGGGATAAGAGGATCCCGCAACATACATGGGATGCACAGTGGCTGAGTTGCCACGGTAGATTGGGGGTGAAAGGCAATTGAAAACATAAACCGTTGACAGACAGGCAGTGTCTAAGGCCTGAGTGTGAGGGACAGGAGGAAACGATGGAACATTTCTTTATTTCATGCACTTATGCAATACAATTTTGGAGAGATTGCTCTATAGGTGGAATTGGGGTCCTGTATAACATCTCCAACATAAATGTCTAATTTTGGGTGAATATACAGGTTCCTATAAGAAATATCATCCAAGTACTCTGAATGTTATATTCACTTCCCTTAAATACCATTTATGGCAGGCTCGATGTAAGTTTTCATTACAGCATGTTAATACCTTATCATCATATTATTAGCCAGTGTTGAGGCTTCACTAACCCAGCTTAAACAAAGAGAATATATGGTTTTTGATATAGGGAAATTTAAGGATCTCTGGCGACATGTGCATTGGTTAGGGTAGTGATTTATTTCTTATGTTTTTTTATCATGGTATTTTTGTGATTATTTGTGCTATTTTTTTTATCTACGTAGAAAATGTTCTGAGTGTATAACAGAATTATAGTATGATTATTGTTGATTTTCCTTCGTGTTGTTGAATGTTATCTTTACCTGATGTTATGTATTCTGTTTTCAATAAAAAATTCCCCTACTCTTTTTTGATAAGTGTCATGGAATCTTTAGCATCCATCTGAACTACCACCAATCCAGGCAGATGGGACCTCGGTTTAATTTCTCATCCAAAAGATGGCACCTCAGAAGTGCAGAACCCCCCTCATGCTGCACTACAGTTCAGTATTGGGATATTAACCCAAGTACCAGATATGGGAATTGAACCCGCAGCCCTCTGATTTCCCGGCCTCAGAGGTGAGTGTACTACCTACTGAACCTCTGACAATAAATTCCATCCGTTTGGATTTTTAGGCTTATAGGATTGTGAGCCGATTCTATTCTATTCTGTTTAGAAATTCAAGATCTTGTATTATTTTAACAGCTTTAAGACTGCCCCATATAAACTCCATAATAGATGATTCTTGTGGCCCATTATATGTTATTTGCCCATGGCTGTCTCCTGGCAATCTTCCATTCAACAACAAAAGATTTTTACTTGTTAAAGAGAGAACTAGCAACTTTCCTCTTTTATTTGAACTCAGATCCTGAGTTGTTCTAATATTACTGATCCTGGGATTAAGTTCCAACAAGATAGGTAAATATTACCTATAATTAAAATTGTCTGGTATCCGCTCATTAAAATCTCCTAAGAGTATTATTGGCACATTAGACTCCCTATTAATAATATAGTTTAGTGTAAAATTAAATTTTAGTAGGAGTTTATCTGTATCCTTATTAGAAGGTGGTAAATAGGCATTAACTGTAATTAGTAGTAGTGGGCAAAGCGGCCAAAATTCACTCTGCAGACGGATTCACGGAGTAACATGGAATCCACGAAGTGCCCGCAACACGAATCGGAGCACTTTTCGTTATAATGAGGAACGCAAAGTCCATTGAAACCAATAACTTTGCATTATTCCGCCTTCTCCAAACCACTTCTCCACCAATTTTAAGGTGAAGTACATTGAAATCAGTGTACTTCATATCACTT
Source organism: Neoceratodus forsteri (assembly GCA_016271365.2). Classification (NCBI taxonomy): domain Eukaryota; kingdom Metazoa; phylum Chordata; order Ceratodontiformes; family Ceratodontidae; genus Neoceratodus; species Neoceratodus forsteri. The sequence continues at coordinate 191,348,695 of CM028136.1, forward strand.
CGCCTTGTAATTGAGCTCTAAGGCAAATTTTGCAGTTCTTCATGGGATTGCAGGTCACATGGGCTCTAGATTGTTCTGCATAGCTTCAGTTCTGTGTAGTGTGTGTGTAGTGGAAGATGGAGACAGTTTCCTCTCAGAGCTCTGCTATTCAAATCCTCTAAAAGCTGTTAAAAAAGCCTTTTTGAGCCATTTTGTTGCTCAACATTTAGTACATCGATTGTAGGAAACCCTCCTGTGCTCATATCATTGAGTGTTCATTGTCTGTGTGTGCATTTTGAACGTTAATTTAGAACAGCCAGTCTGTGTACTGTGAAGTGTGCTTTGGGGGAGGGGCATCCGTGGTGTAGGTAGATTAACTGGGAGAAAAAGGCAGTCTTTCTGTTTGGGTTATATTTTTCTTGTATAACTGTGTTAATGTACACACAGTAATATTTTCAGTAATTCTTGACTTTTTTTGCTGATTGTTGTGGTGCAGCAGTGTATAATTTCAGTTTGTTTAAAACATTTGGTTATATTACTAAAGGTTTTCAATTTGTTATGCATTACTTGTAGCATGTGCGTGTGTGTGTGTGTGTGTGTTCGTGCGCGCAATGCGTGCAATTAAATCAGACACCTTTTATTGTGCCACAGAGTAATTGCAGCAGTGTGAACCTGCTATCCACTGCACCTACTGTACATGAATTTTTTTATACTGCTTTGTGGTATCTTTACTGGTAGTGGACTGTTACTACCGTGCACTACCCCCTTTCCAGATTTGGATTTGTGACTTGTGAGCACTGGTTACATATTGTTGTGCTTTTACTTCTGCATCTCTTGAGTGCACAGCGCAATCTTAATCTGTCTGTGCATTTACACTTTGCAGTACACCATTAATTCTGGGAGACTTTGCATTTCTTGTTACGCTCTCATTTCACTTCATTAGCACTGGGGAATTTTCTGGACACAAGACAGTAACATTTTGGGGATACACATTAATTCTGGTGATTGTGTGAGACCACTGCACACATGACTGAGTGCACCATTAATTTTGGGAGACTTTGCATTTCTTGTTGTGCTATCATTTCACTTCATCAGCACTGGGGAATTTTCTGGACACAAGACAGTAGCATTTTGGGGATGTACATTAATTCTGGTGACTGTGTGTGTGAGGGGCTGCCAATATTTATTTATTTGCTTTTGTTATCCGGGTGAGCACACTAGACAGTCAAGTGCCTATTTTCAGGTGCGACCCAGGAGGGTTACAAAGTAAATGCGTACAAGTACAGTAAAGAAGTCAAATTAAGCATACAGAAAATAACAGGCATCACAGGGATTACACTAGGTAGCTAACAGCATTTGAGAACAATTTGGCACATGATCAATACAGTAATGGTACATACAGGATGGATTAGGAGGTGAATGGCAGTATACATAACAGGTTTGATTAGAGTAAACAGAACTGAAAATAAGTGCCAGCGGGGGAAGGGTGCACAAGGCAGGTAGTCTAGTACTAGTTACTCGACCAATTACAGGAGGATAAGTGCGATTTGCACTGAGCCCCCCCCCACCAGACCGGGGGGAGAAGTGGGGCTCTGCTAGTGCACTACGAGGTGCAGAGGCATGTGGAGGAAGATTTTAAAAAGTTCCAAAGGGAGGCTTTAAAGCTGGGATGGGAAGAGGACCGAGTTAGTGCAGGGAGCGAGTTCCACATTTTTGGGGCATAGGTGTTGAAGGCCCGATCACCCGCAAGGGTGCGGGTTCTAGGAACCAAGCGATCCAGCGACACCCTAGATCTTAGGTGGTAGGAAGGGGTGCCGGGTTTGAGGGGAAGGGTGAGAGCAGAAGGGGTGGCTGATAGGATAATGTTGTCGATGAAGTTTCCAAGTACGACGGTGCGGTGCTTATCCAGGGGAAGCCACTCCAGACGCGTGTAGAGATAACAGCGGTGCATGAGGGGAGGGCCGGAGAGTGCAAAGCAGCAGATATTGTTGTAGGCCATGTCCCATTTTAAGAGGCTGGATTTAGGTACTGGAGCAAAGGTTACGAGCCTGTAGCAGAGTGTAGGGAGAAGGACCCCCCTGGCTAGGGCCATACGAGCAGCCGGGGTGAGGCAGTTTTTGGCTCAATAGGCTAGGCCAAGCTTACCATTAGTTGCCTTACAAACATTCTGAATGTGAAGGGTAAGGTCCAACTGCGGGTCCAGAGTGACGCCCAGATACTTGACGGCGGCTACCGTCTGTAGGGGAGAGCCATCAGCCCCGTAGATTTGCAGAGGAGCAGGGCAGGATTTTATTTTGTTCGAGGAACCAAAAAGCATGGCTTGGGTTTTCTTGAGATTGAGGGTAAGCCTGTGGTCACCTAGCCAGGTTTGGATGCAATTGAAGTCAAAATTTAATTGGGAGTTTATTGTGGAGATGTTCTGGGAACTGGCCAGGATGACGAGGCCATCCTCATACAGGGTGGTATGTCCATGGGCAGTGATGGACGGCAGTTCGTTAATGAAAAGTGAGAATAGTGTGGGACCAAGGAAAGATCCTTGGGGGATCCAGCAGAGGACTGATGAGGGGTTGGAGAGGGTCCGATTGAAGTCAGTATACTGCTGCCTGCTGGAGAGGTAGTTTAGGAACCAAGCATGGGTGGGGGGGGAGAACCCAAGGGATAGAAGTGTGGAGCAGAGGAGGGAGTGATCGACCCTATCAAAAGCTTTGGAGAGATCCACAAAGATGGCTCCAGTAAAATTGCCTTGGTCAGCGGCAGTCCTAATCTGTGAGGTGACTACAGCAAGATGTGCTGTGTCCTTTCCTGAAGCCATGTTGTGCAGGAGAGAGGATGTTGTAGTTCTGGATATATTGGGACAGCTGAGAGGTGACAGCTTTCTCCAGAAGTTTGCAGGTGGTGGACAGAATGGCAATGGGATGGTAGTTAATGGGATCTTTGGGGTTACCCTGCTTTAAAACAGGGATGACCTTGGCCACTTTCCATAAGTCTGGGATGAGCCTAGTTTTAAGGGAGGTATTGAAGATGTGCATGATGGGCCTGGCAAGAAGGTGGGCCCCTAGTCTGAGCAGTTTTGGCTCGAGACTATCATGCCCTGCCCTGCTGTGAGGGGAGAGGCCAGCGAGCAGCTTCTGGGTCTCGATTGCTGAGATTTGTTGTAGGTGGAAGGGGACATGGGGTTGAGACCATATGGGGATGTATGGGGGGACTTCGTGGTGGAGGATTGGGAAGGGGGGGCAGGCAATTCAGAAAACATGGAGTTAAAGGCATTTGCAATGGTAGGGGGTTATTGCAGCTGACCCCACCAACGAGTAGGTCAGTGACCTGCACTCTAGCAGACCCACCAACAGCATTCTTGATATTTTGCCAGAAGCTCCTCGGGTTGCTGGCAGAGGAAAGTAGGGCAGATTGGCAAAACTCACTTTTTGCTGAGCAGATGGCTCTTTTACAGGAGTTTCTGAGGTTCCTGTATGCTAACAGGTCATTGTTGCTCTGGGAGGCCTTGTAGGTCTCCAAGCATTTGTCCCTCACCTTCATAAGGGAGAATAGGCCCCCATGAAGCCATTTAGTGATGGTGCCCCTCACTCTCCTCCTAATAAGGGGTGCATGTTTATACTGCAGGGGGACAAACTCAGCTAAGAATAAGTCTAGAGCTTGTGCCGGGTCATTGGTGGCAGTGACCCCTGACCAGTCAGTTAATAGGAGGTTGGAAAGGAAGTCGTTAATGTTAAATTTAGAATAATCCCTCAGCTCAATCACCTTGCTGGGGATTTTAGGCTGTGAGGTGCCCAATATGCAATAGATACGTGAGTGGTCAGAGATGACATCTGGGAGAATTCCTGAGGATGTGATTCTGTCAGGTCTGTTGGACAGGATCCAGTCGATAAGGGAACCTTTATCCCCCTGTGAGGAGAGCCTTGTGGGTTCAGTTATAATTTGGCTTAGGGCAAGACCCGAGAGCAGAGGCTCATATTGTTTACAATTGGAACCCATCCAGTTAAGGTTGAAGTCACCTATAACTAGGAGCTCATTGGGGCCCGCTTTATCACCATTGCAGTCGAGCAGAGAGGAGAGTCCAAGCAGACCACCCTTAGGGGAGTTGTAGGCACAGATCAGGTGTATTTTCTTTGTGTGACCTAGCAGAAGAAGGGCATGCAAGAACTTGCAGGTTGTCACTCTGCCTTATTTTGTGTTAAGGAGGAATGAAAATGCAAAGTAATAATTACAAGGTGAAGTGAGCCTTTTGCTTTGGCCACTCCTCATAGTGGAGTGACAACGCAAAGTAGCCACCTCGGGGAATTTAATTTTGCTGCATCTCTAATAATTAGTTATTACGACTGTTCACTTCTTCCACTAAGAGAGCCAAGACATCATCAGGTGTGTTATAGTCTCTGTTAATTTTAAAATTTAAATCTGTTTTTAGGTAAATGGATATACCTCCCATCTTGCTTCCATAATTTTTTATTCTCACAGCTGCTTTTGACAGATTGAGATAGCCAGGTAATCTTGGTGATTCTTCTATTGTATACCATGTTTCTTGTAGGCACATTATGTCAAAAGTCTCCAAAAACTTAGCTACTTCTGGATCGGCTATTTTTAAGTTCCAAGACAGTATCTTTAATGTTTTATTATCTGTGGAGACTTCTTTTTTAATATTACTTTTTGTTAGTCACTGAGCATTTCCATTTTTTAATAACTCATATCCATACTTAGATGTTGAGTTCTACAATCTACCTAGATTTGTTCTTTCCTTATTATAGGTTTTGCTTGAAACATTTTAATGGAAAACATTTTTTTGTACTGAGTAAATCCAATCTTCTGGGGTCATGACATACAGACCTACCCCATCCAGTGTCAATGCTTGATTTAATATATTTTGCACTATGATTGGATTCTTAAAAGTAATATCTATCTGTGAAGTACTATTGTAACATTTTTATATCTTAATAAATTCTATTGTTTTCTGAGAAATATTCATACCAGTAAATCTGGAGAGAAAATCTGTAATTTCATGCTTAATGTATCTTAAAGTATCTTGTTCTTTAGTCTCCCAACCAAACATGGTTATGGTCTTATTGTACGATGTATCTTGTTGTCTATTTTTCTGAAATATAGATTCCTGTGCATTAGTTCTATTTTCCCAACTGTTATTATTTTGAGATGCTTTTTCTTCAATATTCTTCCCTACCTCTGTTGTTTCTATATTGCTTTGTATAGGTACAAAATGTGCTGGCATTAATATAATATCCATTTGACTTAAAAACTTTTGTTGGTCCCAGATTGTGTCTACCACTGGTCCTAATTTAGTGTAAAGTAAAACACAATCTTCATGTTCTTTATTTGGAGGTCTTGTTATATGTATTTTTGTTTCCCTATGTTTCACATGTAGAATGTGTAATACTAGTCCTTTTAAATTTTCTCCTGTTTCTTCCTGTAGTTTATTCCTCCCATAGATTTCCATAAGATGTTCTATTTCTATCCCTTCCAAATCAAAAAATGTATTTGTGGTAATTGACTTATTTCTATTTGTCAGATGTTCCTCACCTGGTTTCTCCTCCACTAAGCTAATGCTGGGTGGTGTCTGGCTGGTCTTGACTTCCCTAGCATCTCTTGTTGTCTTAATTTCCATATTCTCTTGCACTGTTCTATTCTCCCATCTCTTGTTTCTATCTTCAGGTCTCTCCTTACCCTTAGAGGATGTGTGTACCTTCTCTCTTTCTTTAGCTTCCAGTTCCTTTTTCCCTTCCCTATTTAATTTCTCCTTGCCCTGGATTCTCTTTAATGGAATCTCCAATATTGTATCCTCCTTTTGTTTTCCTTTGCCGCTCTTTTTTTTACATTTCTTTTGTTTTTCAACTCCCTGATAGCTTCTATTAGGTCCTGTAGTTATATGTTTGCTCTTTGTTTTATCTTTGCCTCCATTACTTTGTCCTAAATTGCATACACATGGTAAGTTTTTATCAAATGGTGGGGGTAAGCTCACCTGGACAGCCTTATTATCTCTCTGGTTACTGTCTTTTATCTCCTTAATATTGTCATTGATGTAGCAAGATTGTTCTGCTACTATGTAATCTTTCTGATTGAGATTATCCAAAATTGCCCTGTTATAAAATAGGCAATTTCTGATGTCATCCATCTCATCCTTGATTGCAATAAGATTTTCCAGAATTACTATATTAGCAATGTAAGGGTTTTTAGTAATTTCAAGAAGTTGTTTAGACAGGGAATTAAAGAAGACAAAGTCATCTTCCCCTGTAAAGTGTTCTTTATCAAAATTTGAACCTATGTTATTCCTAGCATTAAAATATGTATTATTTCTGATATTTATGCACTCACCACAGCTGCCAAATTCTCCTTGGATTTTCTGTAAATTTTTCAAGCCTTCTATGACCTCACTTAAATTTTTTGTAATTTCATTTTATCCCCTTTGTACTTGATTTTCCTTCTCTGTCTTCTCTGTCCTTCTGATCTATTATATTAGGCCACCTCAGGGTATGTTTTTTAATGGCAGAACCATCCAGTAAACCTATGTCTGATAAAAGCCTTCTGAGGAGAACTGACAATTATCTCTGCTATTTCTACTATATGGGTCATATGTTTCTAGGCTGATTTCATTTTGCCTTTCATGGAAGGAATGATCCGATGAAAGATAGGGCTCAAAAGATTCATAAGAAGCCCATCCATAAGAATCTAATGAAATTCCTTCCGTTGTAGGTGTCAGTTTGACATTACTAGCTATCTTTTGGTTACTTATGCTGGAATTCCTTTCATCCTCCTTTTATTCTTTATTTCTAGGAAGGGTTAACTGACTAGGGGTACTTGTATAATTATTATGATGCAACACTAGAGGTGCTAGGGAATTAGAATCGTTATGCCACATTTCTGTAATCTTAAATTGGAAGAGATCTTCAGTATTTTCCCACTGTGATTTTTTCCCCTTAATTTCCTTATTGCTTTCACTATGCTTCTCCAGTTGGTTTCTTTCCATTTTATCTCTTACTACCCTATTCATGGCCACTCTCCCACTTCTAGTTTGCACAATCTAAAAGGAGTATAGTAGCGAACAGTGAGGGGCAGTAAAAAAAATATACAGGGGGAAAAAGCTTAGAAGGAGAAGAGAGGACAAAGTGTTGCCTTCTAAACTAACTATACATTCAATCAGACAGAAATGGTGGATTTTATACCTGGCAAAGGTATTTATATTATTCCCTTAGCTCTATAGTAGACTCTTTGTGCTTTAAGGTAATATCAAAAAACTACCTTGAAGAGCACACGTACAGAAAATTCAGCCTGCCTGTGACATCAAAACAGGAAAGCATAGTTCAACTAACAATTTAGGTCAAGCATTCAGAATCCAAACAAGAAATAAGAACCCAAAGACCTGGAGACTCTTAAAAGGAAAGTTCTGTTCTGTTCTCTATTTTAACTTGATGGTGTCTTTTAAGATTGCTGTCTTCAAATTCAGGAATTCAAGATGGAGTGCCATAGAGTTGTAAAAGCAGCACCTAATTTCACCTGATTTCTTGAGTGTCCTATTTCCTCCCTTCCTTTTTATTCCTAGTGACAGAAGTTAGAGCTTCTCTTTTTTCCATGTAACCAGAGTTGTAAAGTTCTGTGTCCATCTCCAAGTTCTTTGTGCAACATGATAGAAAGGAAAATATCTCCAACCCCACCCAGCAAAGCTTTGGTACATGACAGTCTTGTAGTAAACTTCACTGTAAACTTCATTGTAATTAAAAGAAAGCAGCAAGAATAACTTCAAGTACCTAAACCTTCAAAAATATGAGACTTTAAGAAAAAGAACCTTCTCTCAGATAAAACCAAAGTATAATTTCTAAAATACCAGCTTTACTTACTTCTGGACTTCATTTAGTAAAACTTAAAAACAATGTAGGTGCCACATCTTCCAGTGAATCAACATGTCCTCAGTATATCTGCTTAAACCACTAACTACTGTTTATGTAGACTGCTTCTTGACTGCTTTTAGGTGGCCTGCAGTAGTTAATTTTGCCAAACAAAGTAAAAAACAACATAAGCAGTACTAGCTAGCACAAGATCAGATTCTGCATAGCCAAGGAGCATCTCTCAAAGTAGCAAAGATTTGTTTGGCAGTAAGGTCAATTCACTATGAAGAAGTGGCGTCTGATATATATATTCCCCCATGAAAAATAAATTCAGACTCTTTTAGAGTTAAAATCTAATAAACCAAAATTAACATACTATGTACAAAAATAAATATACAAAATGTAAGTAAAAAGAAGTATGTCAAGCAAGCAAGCAAATAAAAAAGAAAATAAATGTGAGTGTCACAATCAGGAGAAAAAAGTTAAAATCCTTTTAAAAGATTTCTTAAAAGATTTTTAGAGGCCTGCCCAGTGGCGCTGAGGGCTGAGGCACTGGACACCACACCTCGTGCCATGCCTGCAACCTGGGTTCGAGAGCAAGCACAGGTCACCAGGGACTCGCAGGGGAGGAGAGGGATCAAGCATCTGATGGATGGCTCTTCCTCTCTCTGGGGAGGGGGTCCACAATGATTGGTGTCCGACTGCCCCCTGGTTGAGGCTGGGGGTTGGGGATGCATGGTGTACACTGTGGCAGAGTTGGGAGCAGTCACCTGGATGGGGACGTATGCAGACACATGCATGCTCATGCCCACTGGAGTCATTGCATGCCCGCCGACTCAGGGGAAAAACAGAACTGGAAAAATAGTGGCACCCACCACAGCTTGATGGCCGTCCACAAGTGTTCACTGGATGCTGGCTATTGAACTGGATCCATTGTGGTGGGGAGTTATGGGGATCCCTGCTGTCCCACTGTGGGAGGGTAAGCCACAAGGGTTACTGGGTGCCAGCAATCCTGGTTGAGATGGCCGGTGGCCGGATCTCCCAACAGGAGACGCGAGTCTAATGGGGGGGGCAGTTAGGGTGGCCACAGGAGGATAAATACCATAAAAATAAAAGAAAGATTTTTAGGGAGTTTCTTCTTTCTATTCACTTTCCTCTCATATATTGATTTCAAAAGTAGCAGCAAAAGATGATTGCCCAGTCATGTAGTCTGCAGTCCATAGTAAAATTTCTTTTCATTTCTCTCTTTCCTTCCAGCTGTCTATTCCAGCAGTTGCCTCCCTTCATACACACATTTGCCCATCTCTCCCCAGCCTCAGCCTTTCTGAAGGGCCCCTCCCTTAACCTGCAATCCATTCAGTGCCGGCAGCACCAGTTTTCACCATCTCAAGCCTCCTCCTGCAGGAACAAAAGACACTGGGGACAACAAACACCAGACTGAGGGGGCATAAGAAATATCGGTAAGGCTTGCTAATTTAAAAAAATGGTGGCATACCTTTTCTAAAAGGAAATAAAGCATTTAGCGAGCTCTGCTTTCACAGCTTCCAGCTAGTACAGCATGCAACCTCCTCACCTGAGGCAGTCAGGAATATGGAACGAATGTGGCCACATTTTTTTACAAATGTGGCCACCAAAGCAGGGAGTAGGAATGGGAAAACAAACAGTACAAATAGCAAACAGTCAAAGGGTCATAGCAGGCATAACAATGAGTGGCCAGATCATACAGAAGTAGGCAAACATTCAATACAAATAACAAATAGTCAAAGCAACATAACAGGCATAACAGTGAATAGGAAGATCATACAGTAGTTTGGTGAAGAAACAATACACAACATAAAGCACATCTAATCTGGTGAGCACTGGAATGAATCAATACAGATACAGTGCAGGGTAATGCTGCAACACAGGTAGCATAAAAATAAAGTCTAATGGCAAATTGCAGGTGTACGACACAGTCCCAGTGGGATTAGATTATGATAGGAAGACATCTACTAGCCAGAGGAGAAATGCAGTTTGGGGGTCTGTACACAAGGCATTGGAGGGAGGAGTTCTAGTGGGATGAAGAGTTGGAGGGGGAACATAGAATGAATGGCTAGGGTACTTGCCATGGGACATAGGCAGGCTGAGAAGAACAGGAAATGAGCTCTTATCAGTGAATTAAGGTTTGGGAGTCAGGGGAACATAGAAGTGGGGGAAGCCATTCCAAAGTGCAGGTCCAGCTGCTGAAAAAAGCTCTTTGGCCCATATTAGTGGAAATGTTAGGGCGTTCAATTTGGATGTGGGATGACTGACATAGGTTAAGTCTGAGGGTTCTGGGCTTGATCAGAGGAGAAAATGTTGAGTAGGAGGGTTTATGTAAGGCATCCCTGACTTTGCCTGCTAGAAAGTAGGAGAATCATGCTTAAGGGGGGAGTCAGTTGAGAGACTGGTAGAGTGAACAGTGGCTGGGAGCGAGAGGGGCATGGAGGGCAAAGCAATACAAATACAAGGAGACTCTGTAAGTGGTGACATAAACATTGGAGTAGTGGAAAATAACTGGCCAGGAACATGTGAATAAAGATGGTGAGGGCACAGTGAATAATACAGAAATAAATGAACGTAACAGTGCTGCAGAAAAGAAAAATGAAGATCTGATACATCCCCATTTGACTTTCCTATGAAGGATAATTCCAGGGAGTTTTTTTCACAGAACTCATAACAGCCCAATGAGAGCAGGTCTTGCACATATTTACATGCAGGATCCTGATAAAAGTGACTTCCTTAAATTTTGTTTAAATTATCAGATTTGTTCCAACATCAAGGGAAGCTGGCCCCTAGAAAAACATTCAGATAGGCTATTATACAAAGGAGTAGAGTTTGGATGACACAAAAATGTCCTGACCCTTATTATTAGGATCTGGATCCAGGCCAAAGTCTTGATTAGTTCTGATTACTTCTGATTTTAAATCAGAACTTTTTGTAAAATGTGATGAAACTGTTTTTCTAGGAGCCCTACTCTGTCTCCTGATCCCAACCCACACATTAATTTTATATCCCTTATCAACTTAATATATTAGCAGCCATGGTGACTCTGATCAGAGTTTATTTTATTAGGAATTTGGTATAGCTTGCATGCTTACACACCATCTACACTGTGTATAAGGAAAAGGTGCACAGGGGGTCACAGCCCACCACTTTCAACAAACATAGCTGCATTTTTTAATATTGAACGTTCATGTGTAAATATTGGCCACCATTTTGAATTTGATTAGGTGTTGCTTTCCTTTTTAAAATAAAACATAGTTATTTCTTTGTCATTAAAAACTACCACAATACTTCTCTGACATGAAATACATTAGAAAACATGTTGAATAAATATCTTTAACTATTAGTTCTATTAAAGAAAGAACAGTCTATAGTGATGGAGCTTGAGTTCTCTCTTACTCACTTTCCTTTTTTTTAGTTCAATGAGAGTAAGAGAGACAGAGAGCGAGAGAGTTACTCCCACATATGCAATTGCATATTGTATTTTTGATTTAACATGCTGTACCTGTAATATACGAAAGTATTACTTTTCTCCTACAATCCTCCTTCTGAAAGGAACAGACTGTAACTCTGACAAGGTCAATGACAGGATAATTCTTGTGTTTTCTTTAGAGAACAATGCATACAATAAAAAATTATTGCAATGAAAAAGGCTTGATTCCTGTAATTTCAAAGAGTTCCTAGTACAGTACAGGCTGTAAGAGTATGAAATGTGTTTTACACTATATATGCCCAGGATAGCATATCTGAGAAGCAATATTCTGAGTTAGCTCTGGGACTTTGCAAGTGAAACAGGTTATGCAGCCCAATACCCAACTAAGTTTTGCTGCTTATCTTTTACTTTATCCCAATATAACATGTGACACCTTTATGTTTTCTATTGGAAGGTGACATCAGTTAGTCCTTGGGTCTACTCTACCCCATCTTATCCTTCTTTATGCATCTACTTCTAATTGACTGGGCCATACCTTAGCCATGCCTATTGTGTAGCACTATTTAACAATTTTCAAATAACAGAAATTATTGGTTGGCTATTGTTTTCACTAATGGGCTTCTGCAGTAGGAGTGACAGATACTTCTGCACTTCATAACTGATATGCTGCATGTCGGGACAGTAATTTTACGATGTTATAATGCTGTATTTGAAGGCTCTGCATAGCCAATTGATGTCCTTTTTTGCTGATTAAGTACAACAAAAACTGAAAGAATCAATTAAAACTAACATTTCAAACTGAGAAGCTAACACTAACTCCAACTGGGAGAATCCATGAGTAGGGGAACCCTATCCACTGCATGGATTGCTGGTGTTGAAGACCAGTTATAGCAATATGTCACTTTCAGTAGGGTGTAATGATTAAAAGCCACACACATAGGAATCATTTTGTTTACTTTACTTCAGCATCTTCAGTAGAAAGCATCCAGACAGTCATATCCCTCTGTTTAGCAGATCTACATTCACAAACACATGCACATAGCATGCCAAGGTTGAGTGGCTCACATTCCCCTTCTTAAGCAACAGTATTACATTTTTTTTTTTTGTAGATTCTATTTATTCCCCAGGTGATCAGGAAATCCTCAGGAGTGCCCACTCAACTGCGATCTCTGCTTCCCAGCCTGAAATCACCTTCCTCCGGGACACTACTGAGCACCCTACTCTCTGAACCCAAGGGACCTTCCAGCCCCTCGATCACCCCCTTGGGGAGGGCCTGCCTTACCTACCTGGTGGCCTTTCTGAAGTTAGAGGGTCCATCCTTGGTCAGTTCAAAGAGCCCAGGAGAACCTTTGGAATGATGGTCTGGCCTTTGGGATGTGGGCTTTGGCTCCAGGGACCTCCATCACCTCCCCATATCCTACAGGGTGTTTTCTGCTTGTGCCCCATTATCCCGAGGCCCCAGAAGTGGTGGTGCATGCATACTGCAGCTCCAGTCCATAACCTCATCTGCTCTCCCCTGGCCTAGAGCCAGGGATCCTCAAACATGACACTGCCACCCCCTGAGGAGCCCCTCAGATCCCTCCCAAAGGATGAGAGCTGCCAGCTGACAGCTCAATCTGCTCCTCCCCCTCCCTCCACTGGCTGATCCCTGAAGGCCCGAGTCCATTCCCGAACCAGGATTGCCAGTGTGGCAGGAGGTGTGGTGTTCAGCACTTCAACCCTTAGCACCATCAGACCGGCTTAGTACTACATTTCTTTATATCGCCCCATGTGAGCTTATGTTGATAAGCACTATAAGAGATCAGTACTTGAAAATAACATACTAGATGCTCTCTATTAAGTTTTGCTGGTATACATATATTTCAGAACAATTAACAGTCATTACAGTTCATTACTGCAAATATTTTTCTGGCTTTCTTATCATCCAGCTGCTAACTCAGCTCACTAGTGGGGAACTTTCAAGGGCTATTGACTTGCAACTTGAGCACAGCGATGATGCCGATGCTAATGTTGCTGAATTATTTAACCATTACAAGACCGCAGACTGATATATCTATCCAGAACTCCAGTACATTCTAATTCTGTCAGCAGTCTAAGGGTTAACAATGGAGCATCTGAAGAAGTTTCAACCCCTTCTTCAGTTGGGACAAACTCTCCTTGTTGGTGGTGTTCGGCACCGCCAGTGTTTCAAGCGGCACTCTTCTCAGTGTCAGGTACTTGCAGTATATCCCTTCTGTTTCTTAGATATTTCTTGTTGTCAACCTCGACAATGTATGATGGGAGTTCTTTGGTGGACGTGACAACAACAGTGGGTGTCCACTCATTTTCTTTACTTTTGAGCTGTAACAGCTGTCCAGGGGACAGTCTGGGGAGTTGTTTTGTGTGTTGATTATAGTAGAATCTTTGCCATTCTTGTTTCTGTTGTGGGCATCATAGTTCCCGTTCTCCTGCCCATCAGCAACTGAGTAGGTGAACCAAAGTTCTCTATCTGGGTGCTCCTTATGTCCAGAAAGGCAAGGTATGGGTCCTTATGATCACTCTTGAACTTCCTGAGTATCCTCCTTATGGTCTGAAGAGCTCTTTCCACCATTCTGTTACTTTGTGGGTACCTTGGCGATGATGTGGTGCGCTCAGATTTATAAAGCTTTGTAAAGCACACAAATTCAGCACTTGAAATTTGCAGTTCATTGTCCTTAATTATGACCTCCAGTATGCTGTGTCATGCATACTGTGATTTGATGTGGTTAATTACTGGCTTGTTGGTAGTATTTTGTAGCCGTGAGATAGCTATGAATTTAGAGTAGTACTGAATCATTGCAAAGTAGTTTTCCTTTTCAAATTTGAATAAATCTACTCTTACCTTCTGCCATGGTTTATCATGAATTTCATTACCCTGCATTGGTTCCTTTGGTTGACCCTTCCTGTAGCAATTGCAGACATCACACTTGGTGATTGGGTTACTTTTTTGGCTATTCATGACACGGCCAGCATAACTCTAGCTCTTCTTTTGCATTTTGCAGAGCCTAAGGGGCTACTATGTAGTTTTTCTAGCATCTCTTTCTTAAGTAATCCTGGTACAATTGGCCTTTCTCCCTGTGACAAGAGTCCATTCTCGATGGTAATTTCTTCTCAAAACAGCCAATACTGTCAGAGGTCTGAGTCGAGATTGGCTTTCTATTGAGGCCACCTGTATTGTACAACATCTTTCAGTTTCAATCAGTTTCAATCAATCAATCAATCTTTATTTTCATGGCACCTTTCAAAACCAATGCATTGTAGAAATGATAAAATACAATATAAAAACAGAGAATATAATAACTTTTTAAAATCAATTCAATTAATCCTGGAAGGCAAAGAGAATAAATATGTGTTCAGCATAGATTTAAAATTGAGGATTGTCAGGCATTTCCTTAACCAATAAGGTAGAGAATTCCACTGGATCGATGCTGCAAATGAAAAAGCACGAGCTCCAGATGTTTTAAGATGAACCCTGGGAATGTCTAGCAATCCCGCAGATCAGAGAGGGCAATTGGGGGAGTAGGATGTCAGGAGATCTTTAAGGTAAGTAAGTGAAAATGTATTTCTTTAAAGCGCCCTTCCCAAGCTCAGGGCACTTTTACAATAATTCAAACACTTTAAAAACAAGCCATATAAAAACAGTATATACAACAACCACAAATAACCCCCAGTTATTAAGTCCCAGCAAATGCTTGGTGAAAAAGAAAAGTTTTTGACTGTTTTTTAAAACTTTCCATAGTCAGGCAATCTCGTATCAGATGAGGTAAAGAATTCCACAGGGTAGGTGCCATAAAGTCAAAAGATCTACCTCAGGATACACACACAGAAATGTGACGGCAGAGAAAGGCACCAAGGCCTATCTAGTCTGCCCAACACCCTACCTCCCACCCTCTGTTATGCTTCCACCCTCTTTTCCCAACCCCTTAAATCTATCCCAAGCCCTCTTGAACCCCTCCACTGTTTCAGCTGCCACTACTTCATCTGGCAGCTTGTTCCAGGCCTCCACCACCCTGTCTGTGAAAAACTGCCCCCTGACATTACCTCTGTATTGCTCACCTTCCAGTTTGAGGCTATGTCCCCTCGTGTTCACTCTCTTCTTCAATTTGAACAAGCTGTTACCCGCTACCTTATTTATTCCCTTCAGATACTTAAAGGTCTCAATCATGTCTCCCCTCTCCCTCCTAGTCTCCAGAGGGTACAAATTCAGCCCTTTCAATCTTCACTCATAGGGTACATTCTGCATCCCTTGTACCATTTTGGTTGCCCTTCTCTGCACCCTCTCCATCATCTCAACATCTCTTCATAGGTGAGGCCTCCAGAACAGCACTCCATACTCCAGATGAGGCCTAACCATGGTTCTGTATAATGGCATTAGCACCTCCCTCTTGCTGCTATTAAAACCCCTCACAATGCAGGCCAACATTCCAGTTGCCTTTCCCACCGCCCTGCTACACTGGCTGCCCACCTTGAGGTCACGCGATACCATAATCCCCAGGTCCCTTTCTGTTTCCTTCTCTTTAATCACCAACCCCCCAAGGAAGTAAGTTTTCCTCCTATTCTTCCTCCCCAGGTGCATCAGTGAGCATTTTTGTGTACTAAACTTCAATTTCCAGGTGTCAGACCACCTCTCCAGCCTCTCCAGGTCCCGCCTCATGGCTTGCACCCCACTAGGTGAATCCACCCGATTGCAGACTTTTGTATAATCTGCAAACAGGCACACCCATCCCTTCAGACCCTCTGCTAGGTCACTAACATAGATGTTAAAGAGTATTGATCCTAGCACTGACCCCTGTGGCATCCCACTGGTCACCGCCCATTCCCTGGAATGTGTCCCATTTACCACCACCATCTGACTCCTTCCCTTCAACCAGTTTTCCACCCACCTGGTGATCCTGTTGTCCACCCCTAGTCTGTCCAGCTTATGTACCATTCCACCATGCGGGACTGTGTCGAAGGCCTTATTAAAATCCAGATAGGCCATATCCACTGCTCCTTCCTGGCCCTCTATCTGTGTTACCCCATCGAAAAACTCTATCATGTTAGTCTGACAGGACCTTCCCTTGGTGAAGCCATGCTGCCTATCATCCTGCATGCCATTCATCTCCAAGTATTCTGTCAACCTGATCTTAAGTAGTGTTTCCATTACCTTCCCCACCACTGAGGTAGGACTAATAGAACGGTAGTTTTTGACCTCATCCTTCCACTGCCCCTTATGTAGTGTGACCACCTCTGCCCTCTTCCAGTCCTTTGGCACCACCCCTGTGACCAAGGACAAGTTAAACAGCCTCGCTAGATGCAGCGCCAGTTCATCCTTCACCTCCTTGAGAACCCTTGAGTGTATTCCATCAGGTCCCATTGTTTTGTCAACCCTAAGTCTACCCAGCTCTTTCCTTACTCCTTCAGCAGTGAATTCTGCCATAGCCACCTGCCTGTGGCTGTCACCCTCCCCACCCCTTCCTGGTCCCCTACCATCCCTTTCCTCTGTGAAGATTGAGGCAAAATAGCTGTTTAATGCCTCTGCTTTTCCAAAGTCCCCTTCCAGTATTGTTCCACTTCCCACCTTATCCTTCCAATCCCATGCTATGCCCTCCTCCTTTCTCCAACGTACCTAAAGAAGGTTTTGTCCCCCCTCCTTGCCTCCTTCGCTAGCCTCTCCTCAGTGGCCTCCTTAGCCCTCCTGATCTTTTGTCCAGCCTCCTTTCTTTTTTCCCTGTAGGTTTCCCTGTCCTCATCCTTTTGTGTCTTCCTGTATCTCTTGAATGCTCTAGTCTTCTCCTTGATTCCTAACGCCACCTCTCTAGTGAACCATAGAGGTCTTTTCTGTCTTCTATTCTTTCTTACCCTTCTTATACATGAGTCTATGGCTTTAAATACCCCTCTCTTGATGGCTGCCCATAATTCCTCCACCAGCTGATATCCCCTATCCTCAACATTTCTTCCTCAGCTACCTTCCTCATTCCATGAAAGTCAGCCTTTCTGAAGTCCATTACCTTGGTTCTTGTCCTAACCCTCTCCCTGCTCTCTCTCACCCTGAACCTGACAGCCCTGTGGTCACTGGTGGCAAGCTCTTCCCCCACCTCCACCTCCTCCACACTGTCCCCATTTGTGAGGACCACATCCAACAGGTTTACACCCCTAGTGGGCTCACTGACCCTTTGTTGCAGGAATATGTCCTGAAAATCCTCTAAGATGCCCCTGCTCCTTGCGGAGTTTGCTGTCTGGGCCTCCCAGTTGATGTCCGGAAGGTTTAAGTCTCCAACTAGCACAATTTCCCCTTTCTGTGCTATCCTCGCTACTGATTTTACAAAGTGTCCATCTCGTTCCTCCCCCTGCATAGGAGGCCTATAGACTACCCCAACATACAGGTTTTCCCCCTGTCCTCTGTCTAGGGTGACCCACATTATCTCTGTTTCCCCCTCCTCATCCTGCCCTTCCATGGTCCCAATCTCTTCCCTGATATATAATGCCACCCCTCACCCCTTCCCCTCCCTATCTTTCCTAATCAACCAATACCCTGGGATCACCATCTCCCAGGCGTAGTGATCATTCCATCAAGTCTCACTCACTGCTACAATATCTAGGTTCTCCTCCACCGTGTGGCCTCCAGTTCTCCCGTTTTGTTCCCCAGGCTCCTGGCATTTGCAACCAAAGCCCTCCAATAGGTAGCCCCATCCTGTCCTTCCCTGCTGATAAGTGTTTCCTTGATGAGTGTTGTGACATGGGGGGAGGCAGCTAGCCTCTCTGCTATCTCTCTCTTTTCTCTCACCTTGCCACCTCCAGCTCCTGTGACTGCCCTGATTAAACCTCCTATTTTCTCACTACCCACCCTGTTCCGTTATCTGACAAAGACATGTTTGGGAAACCTTTTCTCCTGCTATTGTCTGCTCACCACACCTTTCACTTAACCTCTCTGTTCTGGACTTTTTCCCTATTTGTTTCTCCTAATCTGGCATGACCTCTTTCTTGTAATAATAATAATGTGATTATTGATATCTCATGTCCTTTTGCACAAGTGATTTGATATGTATTTGGATATGTTTTCTTGCTCTTGACACAACACAAATTGTTGTGTTATCTATGTAACCTTTTGTACTGTACCTAATTGACGTGGAACCTTTGTAAAAGAGCCTCTGGCTCAAAGGTAGTAATTCCTAGAACAATAAACTAAACTAAACTAAACTAAACTGCTCTGCCTCACGTAACGCTGGCCCTGTCCTTAGCCACCCCCCCCCTATTTAGTTTAAATTGAACTTCCTTGCCATGAAGTCCCCCAGTTTACTCTTTAGTGCAGCTGCCCCTGAAAAGCTCAGGTGCAGCCTGTCTTGGGCATACAGCCCCCCGTCCTCCCATGTAAAGCCCCACTCACCTATCCAGCCGAACCCCATCCGATTGCACCAACCTTGTAGCCAATTGTTGAATGCCCTTATCTTCTCCTTTCTGGGTGTGCTCGCTCTTGGTACTGGCAACACCTCAGAGAAGAAAATGGAAGGAAAAAACAGTGTTGCTCCTACAGAACCTAGCAAGTTCCTCAAACCTTGCCTGTACCGCCATCAGACTGTTCCCTTCCAAGACATTTGAGCCCAGGTGAAACACCAGATGTGTCCTTTCATCCTGCTGCTTACCCCAGGAAGGAATATGATGCCTCACCTCTAGCACCATCATCCCTGGCATGCACTGTACCCATACTGTATTGTTTTCTGTTCCCTTCCTTTCCCATTTTAGCCCCTTAATTATTGAGCCCCCCCCCAAGAGTGCCACTGTGTTCCTGGTTGTTCTTTTGGACTCTAGCTTTGTATCGTGGGGTTTGGCTCCCTTTGGACTCCTCCTCATGTTCCATGCTGACTTGGTTTCTTCCCCTGCTCATCTTTTGTTCCCCATCACCTAGCCTATCCTAATTTTTACCCACACCCAGCATCTGTACCTCTTCACCCTCTCCCTTTAGCCTTTCATCAGACTCCTCCCTCATGTACCTCTTCATCCCTTGTACTTCCACATGGCTTCCTTCATCCCTGCAGACCCCTCCTGCTTCACTGCTTGAGCATGATCCAATTTCACCTGACCCCCCTCTAACTTCTCCTGACCTTCCCTCATCTGCATCACTGTGCAAGAGTGTGCCAACTGTGATTGATCCCCCTCTAACTGTTCCTGTCCTGCCCATCTTTGCAGAAGGTTTTGAGCACTGTACCCCACATGGGGAAGTCTTCCTCCTTACCACCTGCCCTGTCTGCATACTTCCCCTCTCCTGCACCCTGCCTGGCTCATGCCCCAGGCTCCTACTGCAGCTCCTTCCTGCAGGGTTTCCTCCAGTTCATTTTCAGTGTCCCAGGATATCAACTCCAGCTCTTCCAGTGCTTCCTTCCTGTCCCTTTTCTTATACCACCATTCCCCTAGTGCCATATTTTGGTGTGTCCCTAATGTGCCTGTCCCCTCCTCCACCCCTTCTTCTGCATGCGATGTGCCTGCCCCCTCCTCCCCCCATCCACTGCACCTGAGATCTTTCCCCCATGTCCCCCAGCCGTTCTGCACCCCCCTTCTCTGATGGCCCCTGCTGGACCCTTTCCTCTCCAATGTCCTTGACTAGAATACCTAGTAGGGCAAAACTATTTGTTACTTCCACCCTCTGGCCCATTTCACCTATGCCTGCGTTGTCCTTCATATTGGGCCTCTGTCTGCCTTTTCCTGAGCCTACTGTCTTCCATTCCTCCTGATCCCTGACTGATCCCTTTTCTCTAGCTACAGACATCATTTTTGTTCCTCTAGACTTCCTGCTGTCAGTTCCCACTGACCCCTTTCCTTCTGTCTCGGGCATTACTGTCCCAAATCTAGACTTGCTGTTGTCTGTTACGACCTCTGGTCAATCCCCTCTGGATTCCCTTCCATCCTCTCCCTCCCAAGCCTTTGACTTCTGGAACAGTGTATCTGATCCTCCAGTGAATCCACTCAGCCCTTCCCGCTCCTTCCTTGGATTATACCATCCCAGTCTCTCTACCCCCTTTCCCCAGCTTCCCCCATTTTAACCCCACCTTAGCCCCACTTCACTTCCTCTCAGCTGGTGAGCTGCTAACACATCATATAACCCCATCCTCCAAGCCCAATTTAGGATCATAGCCATTCCACAGCCACTGCACCCCACCACCCTGCCAAAGATCCCCCTCCCTTGGTTGCCTCTCCCTCTGTGCTGCCCTACCATTTCTTCTGTGATACTTAGCTACAGTCCAAAAATCACCCTTATGTATTTTTTGTGCCCCTGACCCTCATCCCTCTTCAGCCCCAACCCACAGTCAAGACTTTTTAGAAATAATAAAGCATGTGCAAACCATAGGCATCAAGAATTAATAACCATAGCCACCATGTTCAAGTCCAAGTCATCAAGTTCAAGTACAAACCCCAGCAACTCCAGTGTCAGCAGTCCAAGATCAAGTTTCCAGCACCTCCAGTGTCAATAGACCTGACCCAGTTTATTTCACCTCAAATCAAGTCCAAATCCCCAGCACCTCCAGCGTCAGTAGTCCAAGATCAAGTTCCCAGCACCTCCAGTGTCAGTAGTCTCGACCCAGTTAATTTCACCTCAATTTCAGCTCTTTTGTGAAGGATTTCTTAGTGTCTGTGTCAATTTCCCATATCCACCAAGGTTGAAGTCCATGTCCCCTGTGGAGAAATGCAGAACCCAGTTCCTTGCAAACCAGCTCCTTGCAGTGATTTCTTTAACTCAGGACACTCCTTGCTCCCACTTTTAGTCTTTTTATCAGTCTGGCTGGTTATTTTTAAAGCCTACCACCTTGGTACCTCTCTTCCTGATTGGCCTGATCCTACGCTGTTGTCTGCGGTTGGCCGTCCGTCCGTCCCTGCTTCAGTCACTGGACTGACAACTGTGCCCCTTGCTAGTTCAGCTCCAAACAGCTCAGCTCAGCTGTCCTTCCTCTGATCACCAACCTCTACCCCACTGCTGACTGCAGCCACAGCTCCACGCAGCTCTCCACTCTCCTTTCTCTGGTTGCCCACATCGACCCGCTCCCCCACTGCTAACACAGCTAACAAGCATAGGAATGCACAGTTCAGTTTCTTTCTGTACCACCTGGGCTATTGGTACAACTTATGACAGAGGTCACCCAGGGTCACAGCTAGGCAGATATTGACAAGAGGCTTTGGCTATGCAAGACCTGGCAGGCATGCACTCCCAGCCCCATTACATTGATAGCCTGTGGCACACTTACTCAAGTACAAGTGCAGGATGTGAAGTCTTTTGTCCTTGTGCTTCCTTTTGTTATTTAAAGAGGTTGTTTAAAAGCCACAAATAGATTCCTTAGGAGCAAGCCAGACAAAATGTGGATTTGAGCAGGACCCAGAGTCACTGGAGTTTGTCAGATCTAGTTGCTTGACTTCCATTTTGCTTGGGATAGCTTCCAAAAAGTTGATTTTAAACTGAAAATGCAAATACCTTGTGGTGATGCTTTGCAGAAATCCAGTCCAGGAGACCTTCACAGATGTAGTGAGCAAGAATGGTGTAGTTACTTCAAGCCGAAAATCTTGTAAATCTCTAAAATTTAAGCTACAGACACAGACAAACACAAACAGCCACCCACACAGACCCAGTTTTTCCTGTCTTTAAATATACCCTGGGTATCTCTAGCAATCCCTCGTCAGAGGATCGTAGTGAGCGGGTGGGGCAATAAGGCACCAGGAGCTCTTTCAGGTAGTGAGGTCCCAAATTGTGTAGGGCCTTAGAGATCAGCAATGCAACCTTGAAGGTGATCAGCCACTGTATTGACAGCCAGTGCAGATCACTCAGCACAGGTGTTATATGGCTAGATCTAGGAACTCCCATCAACAACCTGGCCATCGCATTCTGTACAAGCTGAAAGCAGCAGAAATCCACCCCAAGCAGCCCTAGATATAGGGCATTGCAGTAATCAAAATGGCTGGTGACGAAGGCATGGACCAGGGTAGGAAGATCTTCAGGCGGGACCAAGTGTTTCACTCTGGCTATATTCCTTAGATGGAAAAAGGCAGACTTGACTACGGGTGACACTTGCACTCTCAGGGTGAGACCCTCATCAAATATCACTCCCAGGTTATGCACTTGGCCAGAGGCCGACAGGGGCCCCCCCCCAAGATATAAATCTGAGGGTTTCCCAGTTCAAGCCCCTATGGTCCTCACTTCAGGGTCCACCACCAATACCTCAGTTTTTCCTGAGTTCAACTGAAGCCAACTGGTACTCATCCACTCCTGAATCTCCAGCAGGCAGTTATTAAACACTGTGATGGAATCAGACTCCTGTTCAGGTACAAAAGACAGGTAGAGCTGAGAATCATCAGAATAACAATGAAAACTCAACCCATACTCTCTTATAATGTCCCCCAATGGAAGCATATACACCACCAATAACATGGGGGACAGCACCGACCCCTGCAAAATCCCAAAGGGCAGTCAGTGAGGGGCCGAGGTATAAATCCCGGACACCAGTCTCTGATCTGCCCTCAAGGAAAGATCAAAACCAACTGTGGACCGCCCCCCTCAGGTCACAGAAAAACCGCAGGCGGTCGAGCAGCACCCCATGATCCATGGTGTCAAATGTTACTGAGAGATCCAGGAGAACCAAGATGGAATGGGTTCTCCAATCTCTCACCATCAGGAGATCATTTAACACCCGAACAAGAGCTGTCTCCATTCTATGCCTTTTCCTGAAGCCGGACTGGAGAGGGTCATAGATATTGTGGCTGGATAAATGATCTTCCAGCTTCAGAGTTACCATCTTCTCAATAACTTTGCCTACAAAGCGTAAGTTAGAGAACGGTCTGTAATTTGTTGGGCAGTGGGGGTCAAGAGAGTTTTTTTCAAAAGGGGGCGCACAACAGCCTCCTTTAAGGAATCTGGAAAGATCCCTTTCTCTAATGAAACTACCATAACAGCCAAGACTGGGCCAATAACATCTACACACCCCACCAACAGGTGAGTAGGGCCTGGATCCAGGGTAGGTCGTAGAGTCTGGATGATCCTCACTATATCCATGACTACTGGTTAGCTAAAGTTGGACCAAGACAACTGGGCATTAGTAACACCCGATTGATCAGTGCAAGGTCCAATGGATGGGTGCTGGTGGATCTCATCCCTGATGGAGGATACCTTGTCAGTGAAGAATTTTGCAAACTCCTTACATTGTACTTGTGATAACGCTCTACCAGTCTGTAGACAGGCTGGATTACACAGTCTGTCCACAGTCCAGAAGAGCTGGGCTGGTCTATTCCTCACTGCAGCAATTTCCCTGGACAGGAACTCTGCCTTCTTATGGGAAATTGCTGATTGGTAGAACTTATAATTTTCTAACAATCCAAGTCTATCCACCTCCACGTGGGTTTTTAGCCAGCGTCTTTCCAGTCTTCAACCCAGCCTCTTCAGCTCAATGACCTCCCCATCAAACCAGGAAGCCCCTAGGTGAAGAGTGCGGGGACGAACACGAATTGGAGCAATGACATCCAGGGCCTCTATCACAGCCCTATTATAGGCCAGGACCAGGGGCCCTGGGTCCATGCTATCCCTTGGAAGTCCTGAGAAGTCCAGCTCTTTCGTTAGGCCTTCTGTGGTGGCCCCTCTTAAAGGATGGAACTGTACTAACTATCTAGGGGCAGGCCTATTTCAGGGAGCTGCAAATCTGAACCTCAGAGCATGATGGTCAGACCAACTGATTGGCTCCACCTCCAGATCAGAGATCTCCATCCCCAGATGGCACACCATGTCCAATGTGTGCCCCCCCCATGGGTTGCAGAGGTACTAAACCATGACACGCCCAATGAATCCATCAGTTGGAGGAGGTTTTGACCAAATGGCTAGAGTTCATCATCGACCCAGGCATTGAAGTCCCGAGAATTAACCATCTTGAGACTCGAATACCAGTTCGGCGATGAAGTCCGCAACCTCCTTCAGGAACTCCCTCCCATCACCTGGTGGATGGTAGATGAGAAGGGTCCTGTAGCCTGCACCTGCACCCACTATACACTCAAAGGAGTTGGTGTCTCCAACTGGCACCTTCCTGAGATTCAGATCTTGTCTAAAACAGACTGCAATCCCCCCGCCCCTCTGATCCACTCTTGGGCAGTGAATCACTGAGAACCCAGCCAGAACTGCAGATTCCAAAACAGGACCTGCACTTCCATCCAGCCAGGACTCAGGGATCTACGCCATGTTGACAGAGGAAACAAGATCCATAATCACTGTGGTCTTGTTCCTAATCGACCTGGCATTGCTTAACACCGCCCGAATGGGACGGGATTCCAAGGATGGCCTCACTTCCTGCCTGACAAAATCAAAGTCAGAGCCCTTGGGTATGGGGACTAAGCAAGGAGGACCTTGCTCCTGTACCCATTTTGCCCCAGGGAGTCTCCTGACTCTCACTGTCCCTATCCGCCCACTCCTCTCCCATCCCCCCAAGAGTTCCAAGATCCCCGTCTCCTACTACTCCTTGATCTTAAAATGCCAAAACTTCAACATCTAAAATAAACCTCAGCAGTAAGCGGAGGTAATTCAAAAGGATGGAGATTCCTAAGTCTTGAGAGGGAGTACTGCCTAATCATCTCTCTTACACCCCAACACATATTTCCAGCACTCTGATGACTCAAAACCATTCATTCCCATACAATCAATTCCCTCCCACCCCCTAACTTAAAACCCTCTACAAAATAATACCCACCACCCTCAAAACACAATCCAAACTATAATAACACTTAGACAACAAAATACAATAAATAATCAAAACAAACTAAAAATCTCATCAGCAGATTCCATGTCTGCAGTCCTGTGCATTAAATTATTCAAACCATATATGTAAGTCCATTGGAGCTCTTACCTCTAGTGGAAAGTGAGCTAAATAATTGTTTTAAGCTGAGTCAGCCCCTATATGTAAATCCATTGGAGCTCTCACCTCCAGTGGAAAGTGAGCCAAATAATTGTTTTTAGCTGTGTCAGTCTCTCATATTGACTACAACAGTAAACAACAGAAGAAGTCGAGCAATAGGTACCCTCACTGCCCATACAAAACACCTCAAGTTGGAGAAATCGCACCAACAATTTGTCTGGCCTCAGTCCTTCTTTCCTCCTGGTAATCTCATTCTAGGCCTCTGAATAACTCCAAACCCCAAGTTCCTTCAAGTCTCCATTCACTATAAATGGATGGATTACAAAATCGAAAATCCTATAGCTGACAGAGGTTTAATAGAGAACAAGGAGGGGGCCCCCCGGTGCTCATACAGAAGGAGACCTCCCCCTACCAAGCCCTTGGTTATGGCTCCTGGCCCACGATCAACTCTCCAGGAGACCCCCCAGGACACCTAGTGCCACCAATGAAGCACTGTCAGCCCTCCAGCAGACACAAACCCAGCACCTGCCGCCTGTATCAGCAGCAGTGGTCGTCCCCTCAGGCAAAACAGGTGGAACCTCCCCACCCCACTCACAACCTCTGAAAGCCAGAAAAAAAAAACAAAGAGGAAGCGGTTCATAGGTCCATCCAAAAAGGAGTTCAATAATCCTCCAAATGGTCCAACCACCAGACATCACTGAGGCTGTCCCAGGAACAAGCAACCCTCTCCAGAAGTTCCTTCTTGTGGCATCTTCAGAGATCTCTCCTCACACTACTTCACCAAGGATTCAGGTCAGGTCCCTGTTCATGTAGGGCTTTGAAGGTAAGCAAACCTACAGTACCTTATAGGTGATCCACCACTGAATTGGCAGCCAGTGCAGTTTGTGCAGGACAGGTGTGACTGGACTTAGAGGTGCCAGTCAACAGCCTGGACACAGCATTCTGCACCAGCTGTAAGCATTGGATATCAACCCCAGACAGCCCTAGGTAGAGGGCATTGCAGTAGTCAAGACTGGTAGTAATGAAGGGTGTGGATCAATGTTGTAAGGTCACCTGGGGGAATCAGGTATTTCACCCGGGCAATATTTCTCACATGGTAAATTGAGGATTTGTCCACAGCTGACACCTGAGGCTTCAAGGTCAAACCATCATCAAAAACAATGCCCAAGTTATGCACCTGATCTGAGGTGATGAGCTGGACACCATCAAGCCAAAGGCCCAACGTGTGCCAGTACCAAAACCTGCCCCTGGGCAGCCTGGATTCATGACCAACACCTCAGTCTTATCTAGATTCATTCTCAACTAACTCAAGCTCATCCAGTCTTTGATCTCAGAGAGGCAGTTATTTAGCATGGAGGATCACATCAACCTGTCCAGACACAAAGGACATGTACAGGGAGGAGCTGTGGATATGGCCTACCTAGACTTTAGCAAGGCATTTGACACAGTCCCACACAAAAGATTAATAGTCAAATTAACCAGCCTGTGAGTGGGTCCCAGTGGAGTAGCCTGGATAAAACATTGGCTGGACAACAGGACACAGAAGGTAATTGTAAATGGAATCCACTCTGAAGAAAGAGGGGTTACAAGTGGGGTACCGCAGGGTTCAGTACTGGGTCCAGTCCTTTTTAATGTCTTTATAAGTGACATTGCAGAGGGACTGGAAGGAAAAAGTATGCCTCTTTGCAGATGACACAAAGATCTACAACAGGGTTGATACACAAGCAAGCATGGAAAGGATGAGAAGGGACTTGGCAAGGTTGGAGCAATGGTCAGATGTATGGCAGCTTGGATTCAATGCAAAGAGGTGCAAAATAATGCACCTGGGAAACATAAACCTAGGGGAAGATTACTCAATGTGAGGGAGGTAGTAACAACAACAACAATGGAAAGATGCCTAGGGGGTAATCATATCAGATGACCTTAAGGTTAGCAAGCAATGTGAGAAGGCAGTAGGGAGGCTGGGGGGATACTGGGATGTATAGGAAGACGCATCACCAGCAGAAAATAGGAAGTTGTTATCCCTCTGTACAGACAGTTGGTAAGACCCCATCTGGAGTACTGCATCCAGTTCTGGAGACCCCATAGACAGGATAGAGGCAGTCCAGAGGAGGGCAACTAAAATGGTGCAGGGTCTGCAAGAGAAGTCATGTGAGGAAAGACTAAAGGAGCTTAATATGTATACCCTTGAGGAAAGGAGGGAGAGGGGGACATGATAGAAACTTTTAAGTACCTCAGTGGAATCAATAAAGTCCAAGAGGGTAGCATCTTTCAGAAAAAGAGATGTGCAAGAACAAGGGGATGCGATTTGAAGAAGGGGGGGCAGTTCAAGGGCAATGTGAGAAAGTATTTTTTCACAGAGAGGGTGGTGGATGCATGGAACAGCCTTCCTGAGGAGGCTGTGGGGTTTAAAACTGTGGGAGAATTCAAGAATACATGGGACAGACAAGGCAATTTTTGTGGGGGGTTAGGAAGAAATAGGCTGTTGGTTAACTAGGATCTGTAGCTTATCCTGTAGGTAGGGAAATGGGCAGACTAGGTGGGCCAAGATGTCCTTATCTGGCATCAAAGTCTGTGTTTCTATGTTTCTATGAGTATCATCTACATTGCAGTGAAAACTCGAGCTGTATCACCTGATGATGTCTCCTAAAGGCAGCATATACACTGCAAACAACATGGGTGCCAATATGGAGCCCTGAGGCACCCCACAAGACAGGGGAAGGGTGTAAGAGGAATAAATTCCAGTGACCACTCTCTGAGACCTGCCTACAAGGAAAGATCAAAACCATTCGAGGACTGTACCCAACAGTCCACAAAGGAACTGCAGGGCTTCCAAAAGCACCTCATGGTCCACAGTGTCAAAAGGTGCTGAGAGATTGAGAAGGACCAAGATGACGCAAGCCTTTTGATCTCTCACCATTAGGAGGTTATTTAATACCTGAACAAGTGTAGTGTCCATGCTATGCCTTTTCCTGAAACCAGACTGGAGAGCTTCATAAACATTATGAGTTACCAAGTGATTGTCCAGTTGCAACGCAACCACCTTCTCAATAACCTTCCCCACAAAGGGAAGGTTAGAGACAGGTTG
Organism: Neoceratodus forsteri; assembly: GCA_016271365.2. Classification (NCBI taxonomy): domain Eukaryota; kingdom Metazoa; phylum Chordata; order Ceratodontiformes; family Ceratodontidae; genus Neoceratodus; species Neoceratodus forsteri. Next base: position 191,376,928 of record CM028136.1, read on the forward strand.
GTAGTTAGCTGGATCAACAGGATCCAAGGAGGGTCTTTTAAAGAGTGGTTGAATGACTGCCTCCTTTAAGGGATCCAGAAAGATTTCCCCCTCCAAGGATCTCCATACAATTTCAGCTCAGATCGGGCAGAAAACATCTACACATCTCACCAAAAGGGAGGTAGGGCCCAGATCCAAACAACAATAGGTTGGGTGCAAAGTCTGGACAATCTTCACAATGTCCATGAATTCTGGTTGGCTGAAATTTGTCCAGACACACCAGGTGGTCACCACCTCCCATCGACCTCCACAACCCCTCATGGAGGGAACTGGGCAGATTCCAGACCTGATGCTGGTAACCTTATCTGTGAAAAACTGAAATAGCTCATCACAGATTGGATTGCACAATCTGTCAACAGTACGAAACAGTTGAGCCAGGCAGTTCTGTGCAGCAGAAATTTCCCTGGACAGGAACTCTGCCTTCTTATGGGTGATTTCTGATTGATAGCCCTTATAATGTTCCATCAATCTAAGCCTGTCAGCATCCAGGCCAGATTTCCGCCATGCTCTCTCGAACCTTGAACCAATCCACCTCATCTTCTTCAAGGACAAATCATATGAAGGGGACCTTGGGTGAAGAGTGAGTGGTCGAATACGAACAGAAGCAATCACGTCCAGGGCATCTCCCACTAACTTATTATAGGCTATAATGAGGTCTGCTGGACTTGTGCTTTCACCCAGCAATCCCAATAGGTCTAGCACCACCGATAGACCATCTGGGATAACTCCCTTCAAAGGGCGGTACCAGACCATCTCCAAAGGGGTAGGTCCATTTGGGGGCGGCAAAACTAAACCTTATGGTGTGATGGTCAGACCAACTGACTGGTTCCACCTCCAAATCAGTGATCTCAATCCCCAGGAGGAACAGCAGATCCAATGAGTGACCTCCTATATAGGTAGAGGAGGTAACTACCTGTGTAAGGCCCAGCATTGTCATTAGCTGGAGGAGATTTTGGCCAAACTGCGAGAGTTCGTCTTCTGACACAGGCATTGAAATCCCTGAGAATTATCCATCTGGGGGACTCCAGCACCTTGTCGACAACAAATTCTGCAATCTCCTGCAGGAATAACCCCACATCACCTGGTGGACAGTAGATGAGGAGTATCCTACAGCCTACACTCTCACCCATGACATACTCAAAGGATCTGGTGGTCCCCGCTGCTAGACAGTGTAGGTTGTTTGTTTTAGTGTGAAATCTGACCAGTTTTTCACTACTGATGGGTAACCTTTGTATGCACTTCATACTTATCTATATTACTTTCCTGGGATGCCGGATTACTGACGTCTCTGCTGATTGTGTCTGTTATGTGGAGCTCTTTCCCTGCTTTATATTCCACCTTCACATCATATCTCTGCAGCTTCAACATCATACAATGGATTCTTAGTGGAACTGTAGAGAGCGGCTTCTTGAAGAGGCTTTACAGTGGCTTGTGATCTGATTCTACATGTACAGTACCTTTTCTCTGCCATAGATGAACTGGTGGAATTTGAGGCAGCCAAAACAATGGCCAACATATCTTTTTCAATGTTGGCATAGTTTATTTCAGCCCTGTTTAATGATCATGATGCAAATGGAACTAGTTGTCCTTCTTGTAAGAGGCATGGTCCCAGCCCTTCAGAGGACTCATCTACTGAGAGTGTTACAGGTTTATTCCAGTTGTAGTATGCCATAATTGGCAGATTAGTAATAACAGTTTTTAGTTCCTGAAATGCTTCATCATGGCAGGCTTCCCAGTGCCATGTAATGTCCTTTTCAAATAGTTCTCACAAGGGCTTGTTCAGTGTGGACAACTTCAGGATGAATTTTAAGTAAGTCACCATTCCCATGAATCTTTGCAAGTCCATCTTACACTGCAGGGTGGGCATGTCCACAGTGGCTTTATTTTTATCTTGAGTGGCTATAAGTCCATCTTAGCTCAGCTTGTGGCCAATATATGGAACTTCACTCAGTCCCAGTTTAGACTTTTTAAAGTTTAAGGTTAAATATCATTTTCCTATTTAAGATCCTTCAAAGTAGTTCTTTATGTTCTTTGATGTCTGCACGCTACATCAGAAAATCATCCATTATAACCTTTATGCCTTCAAGACCCTCAAACATCTGGGAAATTTTTCTTTGAAACACTTCTGGTGCTGAAAAAATGGCAATTGGCATGTGTTTAAACTTGCAGCGTCCTCCAAATGGTGTATTGAATGTCACTGGGTTCATCCAATTTGATCTGCCAGAATGCATGTGATGCATTAAGAACTGAAAAAATCTTTGCTCCTGCAAGCTTTGCAGCAATATCCTCCTCTGTTCTTATGGGGTAGTGGTCTTGCTTGTTTGCTTTATTCAACTTGCTTGGGTCAATGCAAATTCTCACTTTTTTCAATAACTACCTGAGAAATGACAAGGTTCCATATCACATCGAGTTTCTCCATTTTCTCAAGCTCTTCTTTCACTTTGTCTTTTAGTGCAAACGGAATCTTCCTTGGTGGGCAAATTACATTGCATTTAACTTAATACCTGAGAAGATTGAAGGACAGTCTCACTGTCAGAAATACTTGGGAAAATGACTTTTTAACATAATGTTGGCAACAATATGACCTGTTTGCATCCACAAAATGAAACAGCATACTAAGTGATACATGTCAAGTTCTTTCTTGACATGAAATATCACAACACACAGTATTGTGACACAGTTGTTGAACCTGATGAAGCTGACAAAGATTTTGCTGTGCCATGACTGTTAGGAGCTTAAAGTATGTCACTAATGGAAATTTGGGTTTCTCAAATCGAACATTATGCAACCTAATGTTTGAAGAGTTAAAACGTGTATTCATGCTTCAAGTCCGATATCCTCCATTGGGCTAATACAGTCTAGGATGACTCATAAGGGAAGACACCACTTGCTTCAACACTTTGTTACAATCCACTGAAGTTCATGGTTCTATTTGTGAACACAGAAACATATGAATATATATTTATTTGTTTGAATTTTTGTAACTGGGTAAGCCCACTGAGACAATGCAGTGCCTTTTGCAAGTGTGACCCAGGTCTAAGATACAAGTATAAAAATATGTGCCAAAAACTATACAAAGTAAGTGAGAAGAAATATAAACATGCAACATATATACATTAAAGTACAAGGTAGATGTGAGATGAATATACAGCATATACAACATATTTTCACACAGTGAACAGTACAATAAATAATTGATACAGATTAGTTCAAAGCAAAAATCTCAGTTGTACAGTAGATGGAGAACCATCACTTGAACATACATAGAACTACTGACCATGGAAGGTGCATGTAATATTAACATAAATATTCAAAGGGAGCAATAAATAGTAGAGAAGACTACAAAAGCAGATTTCCTTGATGAGGCTGTATGTTTCAATGATTAGGCAAAGCAGGTACATGGCTTAGGCTGCCGTAGGTATGCAGTGAGGGAGTGCTAAAACATAGCATGAGAGGTGAGAGAGAGGGTGGAGAAGGGGAGTGTATTCCAAGGTGTGGGAGCAGAATAGGCAAATTAATGCTTGTCAATTGTCAGGCAGGGATAAGGAGTGTTCAGCAGAGTGGCCGAGGAGAACCTGAGTAGAAGTGGAGATGGTTTACATATCAATAAGTTACTCAGACGGGGGAGCAAGAGAAGATGAAGGTAAGTTTATATATAAAGCAATGGAAGGAAAACTGCAATTGTTGGTCATAGTCTGGCCATCCTGATGACTCTATAACCTCACAGTGGTGACTGCGGGAGTTGACTGCTAGAGCAAATTGTCCCATTCTGTAGTAAAGCATACTCAAATGAGATAGTATGGTGGTCTTGGCAGAAATTAGATGAGGGCACCATATAAAAGTAAGGCAAGGAGGGAGGAGGTGGTAATCTTTTGACAGGAGGCATTAGAGAGGAGGGGGCGAAGGTGGTAGAGCAAGCCAAGTTTCTGGTTAACTTTTTTGTAGTCTGTGTTCCATGCTGCTCAAAAGAGAAATGGGGTCTAGCAAGGTACCTAGGTATTTGAATGATTGAACCAGTTCAAGGGATTCCCCATGTGGTAGAATTAATATGAAGTGTATTAAGGGGAGCCACTGTCACATGGAGGGGTTGAAAAAAATCATTGATTTATTTTTTTAGTGTCAAGAACTAGGTGATTCTTATGGAACTAATTCTCAAGAGTATGGAAGTCAGTTTCTAAATGATGATTAAGCCATTGGATATCACAAGATGTGCATTATAAAACAGCATTGTCAACATAAAGTTGCACCAAGGACCTGCCACAGTATAGGGGTAATTGTTTTATAAATAGAGAGAAAAGAAGGGTCACCAGGATTTATCCCTGGGACACACTGTGAGTTATAGTTTTAAATGAAGAGAGAGCCCCAGACAATTTTGTTCCTTGGGAGCGGTCAAATAGGTAATTACAGAACCAAAAGAGTTACTGACAGTCCATACCTAGAGAGTTTAGTTTGTGCAGCAGAAGGTTATGGTTTACCAAATCAAAGGCCTTCATTAGATCAACACATATAGCCCTGGTGTAAAGCCCTTTGTCAAGTGAGCTGATGATATCTGTGGATACCTTGGTAAGGGCTGTGAGGGTACTATAATTCTTTCTAAAACTGTGCTGACAATCAGGAGTTGATGGCATTCCAGATAAGACTGAAGCAGGTTGAACATTAGACATTCTTGTATCTTCACTAGGGGACAAAGGATTGAAATAGGTCTGTAGTTTTTAACTATGTATATGCCACTCTTGTAAGGTGGAATGTCTATTGCTACTTTCTATTTAGCAGGCACGCACCAGTGATAAGGGACTTGTTAATCAGGTCATGAATGGGAACAGCAAGGCTGGAGCTCCTAGTTTTAGAAAACGCAGTTCTAAGGAGTTGAAGTCTGGGAAGCTATCATCCTTTAACTATAACAGTAGCTGCAACACTTCTTTGAGGGTATCTAGTTGAGGTGAAACTCTGGTTGAGAAGGATTCTGCATATGTGGAAGGGAGGGAGGAGCGGTCAAAAGCAGAAGAATGGACAAAGCGCAAGTTATAGCTAGTGAGATCAGTGAAGAAGTGGTTTAAGCTATCTGCAATAGATTGGGGGTCTGTTAGGGTACTACTTCCTGTTTGAAGAATGCTGGCAAAGACTGGGGAGCTACCTTTATTTAAAGAGTTGACTTGTTTCCAGAATGCCTTTAGGGTACTGAGACATTCTGAAATCCATAACTGACTATGGACTTTTCACATATGGAGCAGTATCTGGCACCACATAGGAAATGCAGACAGAAGTGAACCATTACAGTTCATCAAGACCTTCCTCCACTTCTCAGCAACTATAACCAGGTTTCTGTATCCCTTATATTTATTGGGTTCAGATTTAAATACTCTTAGTAATTCAAAACTGACTACTGCTTCTTGCAGACTGTTTCATGGTGTAACACTGCCTAGGTCAAGAAACTACTCCCAATATTAATTTTAAATTGTTCCCTTCTCATGTATAGCTATATGGATCTTTTCTTATTCTTAGGTTCAGATTCTTCAATATTGTACCATCTTGAATCACTTTAAAAAACTAGGATCATGTCTCGCTTACCTTTCTCCTCTCAAGGGTAAACAAATCCAATCTAGCTAGTCTTGCTTCATTGTAAAGTCCTTCTACACTCTTAATTATCTCATTGCTGCCTTTAGCTGAACCCTCTCCAACCTGCCCACATACCTCTGCTTATGCAGAACCCAAACTTGAGCTCTGTACTCTGGATGCACCTAACCAGTGAACAGTACAGATGCACAACAATGTTCTATCCTTATTTATGAAACCATTTTTTTTATGAGAACTTTGCAGAATGTAGAATTCCACCAGTGGAACTCATGCAGAAAGGCAGTTAATGCATCTGAATTGCTTTTCAGAATTTCTTTTTTGAATTCCATGGAATTCTGAAAAGAATGCTTTTCAGAATTTCTTTCTTGAATTCCATGGAATACTGAAAAGCATTTCTATGTAAACTGCATAATAACTTTCCACAAGTTTAGCCAGTCACTGAATAAGTTTCTGTAGATCATGAACAGGAAACCACAGTTTAGAGTTATGTAAACCATGGATTACAAATCTCCTCCCCCAAAGCATTCCACTTTCAGAATTTCAATTTCAGAATAATGCTACCAGCAGAATTCTGATGAATTAGTCAGAATTTAACAAATTTCTGTACAATTTTGTTCCACTGAAATATGAAAATTCTCCACAGCACTATATTTATACTACTTATTATTTGGTTGCATTTTTTTAATTAATATTGTCTTGCTGGGCTTCTTGCTTTATTGTGTTTGACATAATCAACACCAGGTCTCTTTTAGTATTCATGAACTAATTCTAGGGTTCCAGTCTGTTTTAGAACTTGAATTCTTGAGCATTAAGACATGAGCAGGGGTTGAGTTATCCTCAGTCAATCTAATCCAAGGTGATCTTAAAGCACAAGGCACAGCCTAGTGCTTGTATGCCCTTAGGGTTTAATTAACAAAGTAACCTTGGATTGCCTTAATTCTGTTGTTAAACAACATGTTTTCATTTTTGTATTAAAATTAATTTTTTAAACTTAAAGTTCAGGCTATTCTATGATGCATGACATTTTCCAGACATTAACCTAATCCTTTTGAAAAGCTTTCACCAAATCAGAATGCTAATTTTCCAGACATTATTTTATAATCAAGCAATTACACATGCCAGAGTCTAAGATATTGTTGGATGTTGCCTCTCCTTGGGTTGCATCACTGAGACCTAGCTGGATGAAAATGCTGGTCCAGTATTGGCTTCAGCTATTCTGACCAGGTACTCAGTGATAAACCACCCGAGGATGGATCGTAGGAGCAGGGGTGCAGCAATCTGTTTTAGATCAGAACTGGACCTTACGGAGGTACCAGTAAGGATCACCAACACTTTGGAATGCATCATGGGTGCGGGTGTAGGGTGCAGGATACTTTTCATCTACCATCAACCAGGAGATCGGAAAGCTTTCCTGCAAGAAGTCACAGACTTCATCATCGATATTGTATTGGGATCCCCCAGATGGTTGATTCTGGGGGATTTCAAGGCCTGGATCAATGATAAACTCTCGCAGTTTGGTCAGAGCATCCTCCAACTGATGTGTTTATCAGGCCTTACACAGGTTGTTACCTCTGTGACTCACATTGGTGGTCATTCATTGGACTTAGTGTTACTCCTGGGGATGGGGATATCCAGCTTGGTGGTGGAGTCAATCAGATGGTCTGACCAGTACACCGTGAGGTTCATTTTTGTGGCTCCCCTTTATAGGTCTGCCCCATATGGAGATGATCCGGTACCGCCCTTTGAGGGTATGACCCCAGAAGGCCTAATTGTGATACTGGATCTATCGGGTATTCCAAGTGAATGCATATATCTAGGGAATCTAGTACTTACCAATAACAGGGAAGTTACAGAGGCCCTGGATTCCATAGCTCCTGTTCATGTTTGCCCACTCACTCTTTGCCAAAGGTCCCTGTGGTTTGATGGGACCTTGAAGGAGTTGAGGAGGGTTGGGCAAAGTCTAAAGAGGGGCTGGCAGAAATTGGGCCTGGAGTGTGATGGACTTAGGTTGATGGACCACTATATGGCCTATCAATCGGCAATCATCCGTAAGAAGGCAGAATTCCTGTCCAGGGAGATTGCTGCTGCACAGAACTGGCCTGCTTAACTCTTCCGGATGGTAGACAGATTGTGCAATCCAGTCTGTCTCCAGCCTGGAGGAGCCTTTTCACAAGAGAAGTGTGATGAGTTTGCTCAGATCTTCACAGATAAGGTTGCCACCATCAGGTTTGAGATCTGTCCAGCCCCCTCTGGGATTGTGGAGGTTGGCAGGTGTGTCAGGTGCTCATTTAACCTGGTTTGACTTCAGCCAGCCAGAAATCGTAGACATTGTGGGGCTCATACAGACTTTGTGGCCAACCAGCTGTAGTTTGGATCTAGGCCCTATGCCCCTTCTTGTAGGGTGCATAGATGAAATCGGCCCAGTACTAGCAGAGATAGTCTGGAGGTCTTTGGAAAGGGGGATCTTACTGGATCCCCTTAAGGAAGCAGTTTTTTTACCCCTCCTTAAAAGGCCGTCCCTTGACCCGGACTGTCTGGCTAACTACAGACCCGTCTCAAACCTACCCTTCGTGGGTAAGGATATTGAGAAGGCATTGGAGGAGTACACCCTTGTGGTCCATGGCACCATGCCATTGCCTGCCCGTAAGTGCCAAATCAAATCCCTGGTGCTAGTGGCCCCCTTCCCTCTAATCACCAGCCCATAGGTGTCAACTGAAATTCCTGGTGCTAGTGGTCCACCCTCTCTTCTGATCACCAACCCATAAGTGTCAACTGAAATCCCTGGTGCTAGTCATTCCCCCTCCCTCTTATCACCAGCCCATAAGTGTCAAAGGAAATCCCTGGTGTCAGTGGTCCCCCACAATCACTAGCCCATAGTACCACTGCCAACCCTCCCTGGAGGCCACAGGGTCCCCCCCAGCACTGCGGCTTACTAGTACCAAATGTCTGGCATCTAGCAGTCCCCCACCTCCACTGTGGCACCAAGCACCCACCTGTTGACACTTCACTGGTATCCTTGGTGCCACTACACATATTGCAACTGGCAAAGCCCTCCTCACATGTCCTTGGTCAGCTACCATGTGTCCAGGCAGGGAGCATGCCCCTTTTTAATAGGACAGGGTGATGTCACCCTGTCTTATATATAAGGGGTTTTCTCCCCATGGTAACAGGTTGAGTAGGTGTGAGGAGGGTTGTGCTGGTCACCATATGCACTGCAGCACTAAATATATCAGTAAGATGACAGGGGGGTGGAAGCTTGGTTCCACAGTCAGGGTGGGGGCCACTAGATGCCAGGGATTTGGTAATTGTGAGCAGCAGTACAATGCATCAGTGTTGGGGGGATCCAGTCACTGCCAAGGATGGTTGGTACTGGTACTATGGGCTAGCAATTGGTGAGGGATCACTAGCACCAAGGATTTGATTTGACACTTATGATCTAGTGATCAGTGGGTGGGGAGGGGACACTAGCATGAGGGATTTCAGTTGACACTTACAGGCTTGTGATCAGAGGGAGGGGGGACCACTAGAACCAGGGAATTAAGCTGACACTAATGTGATAGAAATTGAAGTGGGGACCACTAGCATCAGGGATTTCAGTTGACACTTACAATCTAGTGACCAGAGGAAGGGGAGGACCACTAGCACTAGGGATTTGATTAGACATGGGCTGGCGATTGGAGAAAGAAGGGACCACTAGCAACAGGGATTTCATTTGACACTTATAGGCTGACAATTGGGGGGCGCTAGCATCGGGGATTTCAGTTGACACTTACCGGCTGGTGAACCGATAGAGGGTGGGATCTCAAGCACCAGAGATAGCTACAGATGCTATGGATGGTGGGGGGGGGGCATTCCTTCACTACCTGCCTCTGCTACCCATGTAAATGAGCCTATTAGTGCCTTGCATGCCTAATAGGCTCATTTGCATGGGTACCTTTGAAAACTGCTAATAGCGCTCAGGCGCTACCAACTCTTGAAGCCAACTTCAGGACCCATGTTGGTGCAGCACTACCTGACTAATTGCTGTGCTGATATGGCCCTATATTCAGTTGGGTAGCGCTCCACTGAATATACCATCCAGGTTCCCTTGGGTAAGTGCAAAGCACAGTTCAAACATTTGTGCTATGCTTTGCTCCTTATTTAATATCAGGACCTAAACATTATTCACAAAAAAGTTAATCTGCCCAAAATATGAAATCCCATAATAAAGTGTGAACCATATATCCTTTGCCTTACCCTTCATATTGCCTCTCTGCTAATGTATCCCCCTCAAGCACTGCAACAGAACACCCTTTGTACATTTAGTAATTAGTTATGGGTTTTGTATGTACAGTTACATCAGTTATTTATGTTTGTATGTACAGTTACTGTGTCTTATATTTCTATTATAGTTTTAAGAATGCATTTCTGATTTCTTTTGCTGAGAAAACTGCAAAGCGAAGTTGAGCAGTTCTGACACATGAAAGACTTGAGGAGAAACTCGTAACTGCAAGAGACACATGAACTGTACATATACACATAATATATACTGTATATCATGTTGGAGATCTTAGTTTTTAGCAAGCGGAATTTTAGTTTAAACATTTTTATGTAACAGAAAATGTTAGAAACTCCTGTTCTGGAAATAGGCCATACCACTTGAACTTATAAGTTCATCATTTCAAAACAGCATGAGTGTTTCCAAAAATATCTGGAATGCATTGAAATAAACAATCCTGACTGTCTAAGAATGATGTTATGATTAATAATTCTAAAATATTGTACAGTTTTTAATTAGTTGGCCTGGTTGGCATCTCTTGTTTATTTTTTTAATATCAAAACTGAAAGAAAAAAATGTATTTAGTATTTAGGACCCTTGATATATACAACCCTGTTCCTCTTGAACCTCTGGTTCAAAATGGGTTCTCATCTCTTTACAGTGGGTTATGACAGTCCTAATTAACAGTGGCACTGTCATAGTGGAAGATCACAAAATGACTGACCCTCTGCCTTTAAGATTCAGTGTTGCAGAGGTAGCTTTATGCAAAGTGTTGAAGAAAGACATAAAAAGCAGGAAAAACAGCAGATAAGTGGCATGATAAAAGATGCATCAATTCACATTTGAGCGGCCTTACATTTTCTCCAGATGTCCCAATCTGATTTTCAGTTCTGCAAAAAATGGAGGAGCAAACCAGTGTATGGGAAAAAATAGGGACAGTAGGGATGGTGCAGTGCTGGACTTGGTGCTTACAAACAACCACAGCATTTTTTTTGAACTATTTTTTGCTCCGGTCATGGCTTGTGGAACCTCTTTCAGGAATTCTGAACAATTCCTGCCCATCTGAGGCCCCTCCATACTGTGCCTCCTCTCTCCCCCCCTTCCTGCAGCCAGCACCCCTGGTTTAACCCACTTGGGGTGGGTCGCCCCTCCTCTTGGGCACTCTTGCATGTCAGACTCTGGCTAGCAGGTAAGGACCCCGGTGGAGGACCTGGAAGGCCAGTCAGAGAGAGCCCGGTAGTAAGCATGGGGGACAGGTACTGTCGCCTGTCCAACAAGCCAGTGTTTTTCCTCTGTTTTGCGTTCTCCCCCCATACGTGGTGTGCCCCGATGGTCTGGTGCACAGCAACCCTGCCTGTGTTATCCACAACAGTTATGTGCTGCCTGGCTTGCTGCAACACCCCCGGTCTCCACAGAAGGTCACTGGCACACCAGATCATCTCCCCCCTTGCATCCTGGGGAGGAGAGCACCACAAGGGTACTCATCCTCAACCCTACCCCTGCTGACCCCCGGCACCCCCGAGCTCACTTCCGAACCTGGGTCACCAGCATAACATGAGGTGTGGTGTCCAGCACCTCAGCCCTCAGCACAACTGGACCAGGTACAGCATTGAAGACATCACAGTGGATAGTCTGATTTGTAGCAGTGATCACCCTACAGTGTGGTACAACATAAAAACAGAAGAACAGGCAAACCACATGATGATAAGAATTCTTGACATTAAGTGGGCTGGTTTTAAAGAAATGGGTGACTTTTCAGGCTCTGCCTATGAGGGGTGGAGGATTGCCAGGGAGGGTTAGAGGCACAATGGGGGGAAAATATGGAAGGGAATAATAAAGCAACCAACCTACGTGTGAAAGAAGTAAGCAAAAACAGAAGAAAAAGGTAACCATTATGGTTCTCCAAGGTGGTAAAGGTAGTAAAAGAAAAAAGGGTTGTTTTCAAAAGGGATAAGCAAACACAGAGACAAGAGAACAGGGATGTATACATAGAAAGCACAGAAGGAAGCAGGCATGGTGGTGAGGAGTGCAAAGGCACAGACAGGGAAAAGGATTGCTCAAGGGGTCGTTACGGGGATAAGACTTTCCTCAGTACACAAACAGAGGATTGGAAAACAAAGGCAGAGATAGTAAGAGTTCAAAGGGCAGAAGGGGAAGACCATGCAGAAGGAGACCAAGAAAGCCTGACATTTTAAACAGATTCTTCTGCTCAGTCTTCACATTGTACAGTAGAGGGGACGGACCACCAAGGAGAAATAGTGATAGGGTGGAGAGGGAGGGGATACAGGTCCATTTTCAGAGGAAAGAGTGCAGAAAAAACTTGCAAACCTTAAGAAGGACAGTGCGGTGCTACTGGATGGGATTCACCTTAGAATACTAAAAAAACACAATGGCAGATTTGTGCCTCCTTTTTATGATTTAATAAAGTGATTTTGTCCTTTATATGAGACCTGTGCCTTGTGTTTCTGAGGTTGGTGAGTGTTCGACTTTTTTGCAGCTGTGTTCATGATTCCTTAGTCTAGTAGCACAACTACCCTAGTGTGAATTCTGTCCTGTTATTTTTATTAATACTGAAAGAACTTACAGAGATTCTGGCTGTCCCATTGGCAGTCTTGTTCCACGACTCACTAAAACAGGAGTGTTTCCACAGGACTGGAGAAGGGCTGATGTCTCTCTACATATGAGCAGCAGCAGGGTGGAGGCTGGCAACTATTGTCTGGTAAGTCTTACTTTAGTGATGGGGAAATTGATGGAAACACTACTGAAAGAAATATTAGAATATCTTGAATCTAATTAGGTGCAAGACCATAGATGACACAAATTCACAAAGGGGATGTTCATGCCAAAGGAATCAGATAGATTTATTTGACTGAGTGACTAGGTAAATTGATCAGGATAGAACAGTTGACATGACCTATTTAAACTTCAGGAAGGCCTTCAACACAGTGCCTTAAAGAAGGCTGATCAGGAAGTTGACCAACCTAGGACTGGAATCCATAGTGATAAACTGGGTTAGAAAGTGATTAAAGGATAGGAGGTCAAGGGTGGTAGTTAAAGGCCCTCATGCTGAAGAGATGAGTGTGACAAGTCATTTACAACAAGGCTCAGTACTGGGACCAGTCTTTTTCAACAACTTTATAGGAGACATTACAGAAGAGCTGAAAGGGAAGGAGTGCGTTTTGTGAATGATACCAAAATCTACAATAGGGTGGACACTCAGGAAGGGGTCACAAAATGTGCAGGGATCTTGACAAACTTCAGGAATGGTCAAAAACCTGTCAGTTTAGATTCAGTGCCAAAAACTGCAAGATAAAGCACCTAGGACATAAAACTCCAAGTGCCAAATATAAGATGGGTGAGTACTAGCATACAATAAACAAGAAAGCAAAGAAGCGACCTAGGAGTTATCACATCTTATAAGCTCAAGGTGGCAGGACAGTGCAACAAAGCAGTGGGTAAGGCTAGAGGAATGTTGGGTTGCACATAAAGGGGCATTTCCAGCAGGAGGAAGGAGGTGGTTTTGTCATGATATCACTGGCTGGTGAGACCACACCTGGAGTACTGCGTTCAATATTGGATCCAGACTTCAGAAAGGACATAGACACAGTAAAGGTGATCCAGAGGAGGGTAACTAAAATTTGACAAAACCAAAAAAAAACTCACAACTCTCGCAGCTGAAGATACAACACAAGCCAGATGGTGTTTTGCTCCTTACCACTCCTTCGCTCTTGACAAAGCTGTTGGGCTTTTTAGCAGGGGTGGCATTTTTGTAATTTATCATACAAGTGTGATTTATATAAAATTGTATTACAGATATACCTTTTAATGCACAAACTAATCCGCACTCTGTCTTGTACCTTCAGTTGGGAGAGTTGGGAGTTTTTTTGGTTTTGTCTATACTGGTTTAACTCTCTGCAACAGCAGCTGGTGGGTGACTTCTCTTTGCTTTGGATTAACTAAAATTTGTTCATGGTTTCCATGAGAAGACTAGTGAAAAGAGACTGCAAGATCTCAACATGTACACCCTAGAAGAAAGGGGGTAGGGGTTATGATTGAGACCTACAGGTACCTCAAGGGAGTGAATAACATACAGTTGTGGAGAGTCTTTCAAGTAAGAACTACCAAAAGGACCAGAGTGCATGCAATGAAAATAAAAGGGGAGAAATTCAGGAGTTATTTGAGAAAATGTTTCTTCACTGAAAGGGTAGTTGATGCCTGGAATAGATTGTTAGAGGAAGTGGTGAAAGCCAAACAGTGGGGGGCTTCAGCCATGCATGGGATAGAGATAGGTGTATATTTTTGATAGAATGCAGGGACATGGGAGGGTCAGTAGATCTCAGGGTCTGTGGAGACAGAATATCTAGAGAATATATGGGCAGGCTGGGTGAGCTAAGCAGTTCTTTTCTGCTGTCAAATTCTATGTTTCTATTTTTGTAAAAAGAGCAGTCTTTGCTAAGTTTGTATATTGTTGCCACAATTAGTCTGCATTCTGCTGTCTAATACTGTGGTTGAACAGGACATAACAAATATCATCAAGCTCTAAAATGGTACTTACTAACAGTGTGACAATCAGAGTCACCCACTGAGTTTACAAAAAGACAGTGAAGATGAAACAAGAAAACTATCAGAATCATTGTTTAATAAACAGCTTGTTGATAAAAAATACTTGCAGGTTCAGCCCATTTCTCTTTGAGGCTGGAAGGTCAATCATATCCACACCCACTGCTTCAGAAGCAAGGATTAATAGCTATGCAGTAAAAACAGGTATACGTTTTTAAGGAAGCCCCACACATTTTCTTACCCAGGGTTCCCAATAATTCCTTTGATAATCAGAAATCTGTCTTGGTTTTCCTTAAAAGCTTGTACTATATTCAGATCCATGGTCTGCTGATAGAGTAGGCTATTCTATAGGCTTATCACCCTCTGTAATGAAAGATTACTCCAAACATTACCTCAGTACTCCCCACTTCTGAGTTTTTAGGGCACAATTGCCATATTCTGTTGAGGCACACCTGATTGAGCATCTCTGTTTGATTTTGTCTGTGGCCTTGAGTACGTAGAAGACTTGGATTGCTTTGCATCTTCCCTCAGTTGACACTATACTACCATTTTTTTCTAATACAATCTTTCCAATAATAGTAATTATTAAAAGTGATTCGGTTAAGTCCATTTTGGGAGTATTTGACTTCCAAAAATAAGGCAAAAACTTCCAAAATTAAGGGATTGGAAGTCATTAACTTTTAAATGTGAAACAAAAAAATCAGATGACTTCCAAAATTGCAGGTGTGGAATGTGCAAGTGAGAAGTGATTGATATTTCTGAAAGAAATAGTTTTTACTTTTAATATCTATATTAACACCAATAAATTGGTTCTCCTAGATACTGACTTCCAAAATGTGAGATCTGGAAAGCATTTTGACTGAAGTGAAGTTCCAATCCCAAGGTTCCTTTTATTTATTTATTTAAAATTGGTGACTGGTAAAGGCATACTGAGTTGATACTGGTTTCCAGGTGTGATACAGGTGAGAAAATCACAGAGGTTGGGCATGTTACAATAAGACATTTTGCAGAGGATTACAGAAACAGGAGCATAAATTGCTTAGGCACAATGGACATAAAGGTGGGCATAGATAGAGCAAGGCAAAGACAATACATAAGTGATACATACAGATTATAATATTATACAAGAAGAATACATAGGTAATATATACAGATTATAATATTATACAAGAATATTAAATGGTAAGGCACAATAGATACGAGGTGAGGCACAAATATAAATAAGGCAGGTATTACATTTGAGGCACCCTAACGTACTGATTGGCTAAAACTAAAACACTTTGAGGGGTAGTAAGAGCTCTAGAGCAAAACAGGGGCTGGGTTGTAGTCACAGAGAGGAAGTCTTAAGAGAAAGCTCAATTGGGATTAGAGGTGGCATGCACTCAGGGTCAGGGAGAGACAAAAAGGGGTTAGGAGCATAGGGGGCACTGGGAGGGGGAGTTTAAGGAGTCTTTTGAGGTGCTAGAAAGAGGTGGCAAGGTGAAGGTCAGGGGGGTAGGTTATTCCAGAGGAGATGGATATGGTATGAGAAGGTAGACAGACCTGCAGCAGAGTGAGGTCGAGGGATGGAGAAAGAGTGTGAGTCTCGGTGACAAAGAGAGCAGGATGTAGGTTTGGCAGGAGTAAGTCAGGAGGAGAGATGGGGGAAGGGAACTGAACCAGAATTTAGCAATTAGGGAGGTACAGTGAACTGATCTCCTGTGAGAAAGTGGGGCAAGGGAGAGTGGAGCACGAAGGTGACAGTGATGGGTAAGAGGGGAGTGGCAGTGGCGAAGTGGCAGAAGGAGTTGATAAGAGTGTCTAATCACTTTCAAATGTATTCAAAGAAGGCATGGGTGGGGGAGACTCTGCAAATCAAAATTCACCACAAAATCCAACCAATGCAGAATGCTAAACCCATAATCTCCAAAATTAGAGTTATAATCTTATTGTAATTACCGGTCTATTTTTATTACAATGTCCATATTAGTTCACAGGCTTCAGAAAACTTGTCAGTTCACCCCAAATACAGTATAACAATTCAATGTCCCAAACATGGTGTGGCAATTACAGAAAATTGTTTGTTCATCCCAAATATACTGTGATTTGGCACAATTCATGAATTACATTCTTGAAAGAAACTGTAACTAACATTTTAAGACCTCCTGGATCCCTTCCTCAGAGCACTGATCTCTAAAATAAACTAGATAAACACAAAAACAGTATTAGTCATCATCCTTCTGAAATCTATTTATGTAAATTTACTGAAATAAAAATAAAAATCCTGGCAGGTGGAACTGACCTCCTATACTACTGTACTTCAGTAAGTCTTGCCCCTGTGTTATCAAATATTATCTGTAAAAAAATAATCTTATATTTAATATTACATATGAATCACTCTGGGAGGTTTTCCATATATCAACTACACAAAAGAGGCACTATTAAAAACTTACAGGAAAAGATGAAATAACAATAGAGCACCAACTTGTTAAATAAATATGTACCTCTTTTGTTCTGTTGTACTGTATTAATCTTCTCCAAAGACTATTAAAAAGTGCCTCTAAACCAAAAGAAAATAGATCCCTTTAAGTGAGTCAAGTTTCATAATCCCATATGGAAAACTATTCCTCTACTGTAGATATATTGCTTATCAATATTGTGGTGTGATTTTGCAAAATTCTTGGGCTTGAAAAGTTTATGCAAAATCATGCTGCGATATTGGTAAGCAGTATATCTAGAGGAAAACGTTTTCCATATGGGATTGTGAAACTTGATTGTGAAACACTGGTTGGATTTTTATTTTAGTAAATTTATCTAAATAGATTTCAGAAGGATGGGGAATAAAACTGTTTTTTTTTTTTGATTATTCAGTTTATTTTAGAGCCCAATCCTCTGAGTAATGGATCCAGGGGTTCTTAACCCTTTAGCTACAGTTTCTGTCAAGACTACAATTTTTGAACTGGGCCAAGTCACAATATCTTTTGGATGAACAAACAGTCTTCTGTATTTTTCACGTCATATGTGGGACACTGAATTGTTAAAATGTACTTGGGATGAACTGACAAAGTTTTTTGAATCTTCTTTAGTAGTATGGACATTGTAATAAAAATAGATTAGGATGTACATAAGATTATAACTCTAATTTTGGAGATGTGGAGTTGTGTATTCTGCACTGGCTGGATTTTGTGAAATATTTTGACTTCCAGGAAATTGGAAAGACATCAAGATTTTGACTCATGGAAGTTTTAGATTTCCAATAATAATAAATTAACTTATCCCTGCTTATTATTCAGAAAAAAATGTATAAAAGCAGTTCAAAAACTAGAAAAAAGATAGCAATGACAGCATAAAATGTGTTATGCACATGCTGTACCACAGAAACATAGACTTTGCCAGCAGAAAAGGACTGCTTAGCCCACCCAGTCTTCCGATTTGGTCACTTCCAATGCCTAGTCTATCTCAACAGACCCTAACTTGATTTCTAGCAACCTTCCTTCATCCCTGCCTATTAATTCATATTCTCCTATGTCTATTCCATGTATTCTTGAAGCCCCCTACTGTTTTTGCCTCTACCACTTCCACTGGCAGTCTGTTACGAGCATGCACCACTCTTTCAGTGAAGTAGTATTTCCTCACATCCCTCTTAACCTCCCCCCATCTTCATAGCATATGTCCTGGTCCTGGTGTTCTTTCACATTTGAAAAAGATTCCCATCCTACACCATTTTTCATCCCTATCAACTACTTAGTTATAGGTCTTTATCATGTCCTCTCTCACTCTCTTCTCTTCAAGGGTGTACATTTTAAAATTCCTCAGAATCTCCTCAAGGAGCTTTTGATGCAAGTCCTATAGCATTTTAATTGCTCTCTTCTAGACTGCCTCTACCCTGTCTATGTCCAGACCTCCAGAAATGGACACAATACTCCAGATGGGTTCTCACAAGTGAGCAATACAGTGGTGACACCAGCTCCCTCCTACTGCTGGAGAAACCACTCCCTGTGCATCCCAGCATCCCACTGTCTCTACCCACAGCTTTGTCACACTGCCCTACCACTTTAGGTCATCAGATATGATAATCCCAAGGTCTCTTTCCTGCTTACTGACTCTCAGCAGCCCCCCATTCTATACTCATATTTTGGGTTCCTATGCTTAGGTAAATGACTTTGCACTTTTTGGCACTGAACTCCAACTGCCATCCTCTTGACCACTCCTTGAGTTTTCCAAGGTCCCTAACCATTCCCTCCTACCCCTCCTTAGTGTCCATCCTATTACAGATTTTGTTTTCATCTGCAAAAAGGCATACCTTCCTTTCCACTTGTTCTGCAGTATAATTTATGAAGACAATGAAGATGACCAGTCCCAGTACTGAGCCCTGTGGCATCTCACTGATCACTCTCCCTTCATTAGACTGACAGCTGTTACCCACCACCCTGTGTCACTTATCCATTAGCCTTTTCCTTACCCAGTTCATTACTTTGGATCCTACCCCTTGGATGCTTAATTTCCTTATCAATCTTGTGTGCAGCACAGTGCAAAAAGCCTTCTTAAAGTCAAACTAGACCCTATCCATTACCCTTCCTGATATTTTTCCCTCATCAGCCAGTCAAAGAGATCAGTCAGATGTGTCTAGTGTTGTCCACCCCCCCATGAATACATGCTGCCTTTGGTCTTGCAGCTAATTTGTTTCAAGATACTCTACCAGCCTTTCCTTTAATAAAGTTTCCATTAATTTCCTCACCACTGATGTGACTGACCAGCCTATAGTTGCTAGCCTCCTCCCTGCTGCTGCTGTTATGAAGAGGGACCATGTCTGCTCTCCTGCAATCCTTGGAAACCACACCTTTTACCAGACAGCTGTTAAATAAAGCTGTCAGGGAGAGGGGCTACCACCTCCGTGAGTTCCTTATGTACCCATGGGTGTATCCCATCTGGTCCCATATCATTGTTCACTTTCAGAGCTGCAAGACCCTTCAAAACTCTTTCCTCTGAAACTAGACCTGTGCCCCCCCCACACACACACACACTTTGTTCCAGATGCTCCCTGGTGATCAATTTCCCCTCCCTCCCTTGTAGAGACTGAACAGAAGTACTTGTTCAGGATGTCCTGATCCTTTTACTGTACAGTTTCCCCCTGACACCCTCATAAATCTAGTTATCCATTACTCCATGTGTGCCTTTGCTCCCTTCACTGCCTTTCCTGCTTCTCTTTGTTTTAGTGGGTATACCTCCCTGTCTTGCTCATTCTGTATTTCCTTAAACCTTCATGAATGTCCTCTATTTTTCCCTCACCACCTTGGCCACTTCCCTAAGGAACAATAATGTCTCTTTTTCCTTCCACTTTTACTCACTTTCTTCATGCAGAGGTTGGTTGCCTTAAATATACCCTGCCTTATTTCTCTCCTCTGCACTTCTTTTCCTCTGGCCCTCCCTGACAATCCCCCCTCCCATGAAGCAATTTCTGAAGTACTCACCCATTTCTTCAAAATCCACTCTCCTAAAGTCCAGGTCCATCTTTCTCATGTGGCTTGCCTCTGTTCAGATCTGAATATAAAACAACTGTGCGGTGATCAGTGATATATAGGGGACTGCCCACTGTGATGTCTGCAATACCATCACTGTAAGCACCAGGTTCAGCACTGCCCCATCCCTAATGGGTTCCTTGACTAGTTGCTTGAGAAAACTCCTTGTAGGGAGTCAAGGATGGACTTGCTCATTGCTGAAAATGCAGTTGGAAAGCACAAATCCACAGCTAGCAGACTGAAGTTCCCAACTAGCATCACTTCTTCCTTACTTTCTATTCTGATAATGACTTCCCTAAGTGCCTTATCCAACTCCTTTTCCTGTGTTGGCAGTCTGTATGCCACCCCTGTATGGATAGTGATCACAGAACCTGTCTCCAAGATGACCCGCAGCAACTCCAGCCCTTCTTTTTCCTCCAGATGACCCTGTACTTCCATGGCCTTGATTCACATCTTCACATATAGTACAACCCCTCATCCTTTTCTTTTCTCTCCTGAACAAACGGTAGCCCTATATGACCATCTCCCAATCATGGCTGCCAGTGCACCACAACTCCATTATGGTCACCAAATCCAAGGTAGCCAATGCCATGATGGCCTTCAGTTCCATAACTTTATTTCCTAGAATTCTTGCATTGATTCACATGACTCACCATACTTTACTTCCTGTGCTGTTCCCTGAAGCACCCCAATCCCCCTCTCTTGTTACCTTCTCCTTTACCTGTCTCCTTTACTACTTTTCTTCTTGCTTTCCTGATTTATTACTCCCTTGTCCTGTGCCTTCTCCCCTCTCCTGTCTTCTTATGCCCCTGCCTGAGGAATATTATTCCCCTAAGACTTTCTCTCTCTCTCTCTCTCGCTCTCTCTACTGCTTCATCATCATCTATGGGGGGGCATTTGTTGCATCCCTTGGATTTTCAGCCCTCCAACTAGTTTAAATGCTCATTCAAGGATCATAATTTATACCTCACACTAAGGACTGTGGTGCTCCTTCTGGAAAGATAGAGGCCATGTATCCCATAGAAGCACATATCCTCCAAGGCTGGTACCCCATCCCTAATGTAGCAGAAGGCCTCTGACATGTACCATGCCTGCAGTCTATTGTTAAAAGCCCTGGTGCAGAGTGTCCTATTATCTCCCTGGACATGTACAGGTAGCAGTTTGACAAAAGCTGCTAAGTATGCCACCTACTTGAGGCCCCTTCCCAGCTTCCTGAAATTTCCATGCACTACTCCAACCCTCTCCATTGCCAGGTCATTTGTCCCCAGGTAGAAAATGACATCTAGTTCCTGTCCATCTCCTGCTGCCCTAGCGATCTTCTGGAACCACTCTCCATCCCTCCAAGTTGAAGCAACCCTCTGACTCTTCACCTACCTCTCCCTTCCTCCCAAGTCTATTCCCTTAACGATAGAGTTGCCCACCTGTAGCTGCATCTTTCTCATGTTGGGGCCTCTTTCTCCTTCTTTGGGGCTTCCCCTTTTGAGGACTCCCACTTCCTCCCTTCCCAATGCTATGGGTGCTTCCTGCTGGCTGCTCCATCCTACTGGGAAAGAAATTTTTCAGTGATGCAGGCTGAGGTGTGTGTACTCTTCTAACCTCCCTAACCCTGCCAGAGCCTGCCAAAGTCTAACACCTCTGCCTCTGTCTAGGCATCCTCTGGGGGAGCAATGGCAGACTTGGTGGTTCTGAGGCAGAACATCTTCTTCACCACTGCCAGTCTGGCCCATTTTCCAGCAACCTCTGTGCTCAACCCAGAGAGGTGAGTACAAATTGGGAAGCACCTCAATCTCCAGAAGATGTCCCGAAGGACTGCGGCTCATGATTGTTTTTCAGTGATTAGCACCCTTGGGAATTTTATAAACCTTATTTATTTATTTAGTTAGTTATTAAAATGGCACATTGAGCTGAAGATCATTTCCAGAACAGCAACAGGAACAGGAAAAGGAGATGCAAATGGGAAAATGGCAGTAATGGTACAAAATAAAACAGTGCAGATAATTACAATCAGTGTAATTAAACAAAACTACAGCAGCAAGTTGGAATGAACACAGTGGAAAAGTTACATAAAATAAGTACAATACAATGGTACTAAATGCAATGCAGTACCCTTTAGCTAATTAGAGAGAACATATCTCTTAATCTTTTGCCTCACAAGTTAGAGAAAAATCAGGGAAAAGTTACCAAAATCAGTAACACGTCCTAACACTGTTAACCTCCTCAGGCTTCAAAAATTCTCTAGTGTAAAAAAAAATATGATTGCTTTTGTTCTATAGAATTTGTTGATATAGCTGGTCAGTTTGATTCATATTCCTTTTTTCTTTCTAAAAGTGAAAAACAGACTAGACACCATACTGGTCTTACCACACATACAGTGATCAATTGACTCTCACTGCATCTTTCCTGGATATGGGAACACCCTAATATTGTCTAGCCACCAGTGAAGCAGTTGGAATAGAGGACTATTGCATTATAAGCGGTTGAACTGTTTGTGGATGTTTCTAATGTTCAGAAGGTATGTAAAAAGGGTAGATCAAAGATTTTAAACAAGGCTGGGTATAATTAAACCAGCATGCTTTTCAACTTTATTAAGACAGAAAGCAAATAAAACAACCAGCAATATTAACACATTTTAGAGAAGATAAGCAATCATAAAAGTGGGTTCTCAAAAAGAAATAATATGATGTAAAACATGTTGATAGTGTCCCTTTAAGAAACAATCATAACAGCTAATGACACTGTTACAGTATGTGCCTTAGTAGGAAAAGCAATTTGTGAAGAACCAGATTGTAACAGTAATTTGTGGCATTATTTTGTTTCAAGTTCATACACTTCAGTGGCAGAAATGTTAGATTTAGGAGGGACCAAGTTAAAATCTGAGACAAAATCAGGGATGTCCCTGAAAACCAACGACAGCTGAGAGGTATGAGGAGACTGTGAAGGCACAGAGTACCCAAACAAGACTAATGTAGCAGTTAAAGATTGAAGGGGGAGCAGCAAAACAGGTGAGGAGGGAAGAAGGGGAGAGGAAAGGGGAGGAAAAGGAAATGCATTTTGTTGGGAAGAGGAAGAATTTATACATTCTGTAATTAGAGGTGTGCAAAGTTGACTAACTTTGCTTATGATTACTTCATGAAGTCACCACAATATGTGAAGTTAATCTGCTCTGCAAATAATTTGTGGTATAGGGCTAACTTTGTGAATGGCAAATTTGGTAACTTCACTGGTGAAGTTGGGTGAAATTGGGTGAAACTGGGCCCACAGGCAAAGTTTGCAATGTACCATGGCTTTGGAGATCACATGTTATTAAACTGAGCTGTATGTCATGAGTTCAGTGCATTCGTATGAAGAGTGAGTTGGAGAGAAGTCTGTCCCTGCTTGTCTGAGCCCAAATAACCATTAAAACTACTCCAAAAGTGGAGTATTTTAAACTAAATCATTCGCAAAAAATATCTAGAGTGCCTTGTGCAGCTAGATTATCATTGCTTGTTCATAGTGTGACAGATTTCTTTAGTTGAAAGTAATGGTTTTGAATTCTCTAGTAATGCAGTGCTGTATTTTCACGGCTGCAGTGAGCGTAGCCCTGCATATATTTTGCTTTGAGACAAGGACTCCCTGTATTAATTACCTTCCAAACAACATGATAGAGTGGTAAAATATTGTCCACTGCTGAACCCTCATTACTACGTTGCCTGTGTGTGTATGGGAGCTTAACAGCACCATTTTTCCTCTGGCTTACGAAGTTAATTGAGCCTTCCCCAGTACTTCCTTTTTTTGCAAGTTGAAACCTCCTCCAACAGTTGAGCCATCCCCAGTACTGCCTTTTTTTTTGCAAGTTGAAACCTTCCCCAACAACTGAGTCCTCCCCAGTACTGCCTTTTTTTGCAAGTTGAAGCCACCTCCAAAGTGTTTTGTGGACCTTTTCTTTGTTTGTTAAATTTCAGTGCTTAATTTACTACTTTTTGCAAACTGAAAAAACCCTGCTTTGCTAGTATCCCCTCCCTCACTCATCCAGAGGTGTGAATTCCTTTGTCAGCCATTGGATGACCACAGCTGCAAAATGATTACACTTGTCTACAAGCACTGCCTTCTACGCAAGACACAAGCAACTGAATCAATGCGCACACACACACACATACTACCTTAAGCAGAACACAGCTGGATAAGGTGCCAATATTTAGGAAACTTATTACACTTACCCAAAGACTATCAGTGTGACTCCTGACTGCTGTGTTCTCTCTCTCTGCTATGGCTGAGCTGTAATAAAGACCCTGTAACAAGACATGATACACCTGCAAGGGCCATTAGACATCAGAGCAAATGGCACTCTGGAAAGACTCACTGGGACAAGATGCAATAAAAGAAAGCTGCATGGCAGCCCTAGAGGCCATAAAAAAGCCAAGGAAGTTTAGAAAAAACTCCTCTCATAGCCTGAGCAGGAAAAAAAAAACACTGGGATGAAATAAGAATCCAAAAAAGATAATAATACATAAATTTTCCTGATTTTTATTTTAATTAAATATGCTTTATTGAACTTTTCATAACCATTGTGTACAGACATCATACAGGTATTATAACCATACATCACAAATATAGTACATGTGTAGGAGTATCTTGTATTTATGTAAAGAGAGCAATTTCAAGAAGTATAATATAAACAGATGTCTATACCCCCCCTGCCACTAGGTTATAATACTCATATAGTTCTGGGTAATGTACACTATAACACTCAACGGAAGTCGATCTATAAGGGGTCACTAACTCTGGGGGTGTCATGATTAGGCTGAATCAGTAACAGGCAAAAGAGTGGGTCCTAAATCTGTGTATATTTTTCTAGCCTGTTGGTCCAATCAGCAATGATTCATTTGGCCTGTATAGCAAACATAATCTCCCTATACCATTAAATTTGACAAGGTGTAATCACATCCACCCAGTGTCTGAGTATTACCTTTTTAGCACACACTGAAATTAATGCCATGTGTGCTCTTTGGGTATGGTCCTGGAGATTCATAAAATCCCCTAAAATACAAATCTCTGGAGTAAACTTATCTGACAGAGACAGTAATGGGTCCAGGCAAGAGCTGATACAGTTCCAGAATGGAGAGATTTTTTCACAGGTCATAACATATGCAGTAAATCCCCAGGGTCTTTCAAACATTTAGCACAGAGATTGGAAGACTGAGAGCCCATACATTGCAGTTTAACTGGGGTATAATATAGGTTATGGTTAATCTAGAATTGCATATATCTATATCTATTACATTTAATGTATCTATATAAATGTTTCCAGATTCTTAGCCATGGTCTGTGAGGGACAGAAGCTGGGAGAGACTGATCCCACCCTAGCATACTTGGGCCTCAAGCCCAGAAACTGTGGTCAGTAAAAAATTATAAGCAAACAATATTAGATGGGATGTTGTGAGAGAATTGACATATGGGGTGAGAGTGGATGACAATGTCTTAGACCATGGACCAGTACCAAAATGTTTCATTAACATGTGAGATATTTGCAAGTATTTAAAGATGTGTGTGGGGGACCATTGATAAAGGGAACAAGCATCCTGAAATTGTATCAGTTTATAATTGTTGACAAGATCCTTGATCTTCTGAACACCCATGTTGGGCCAGAAGAGATTAACTTTGAGTATTTTGCCCAAAATTAAAAAGTTAGGATTGTCAAAGAGGGGTTGTGCTATGTCTCTGTAGCCATCCATCCTAAGGAGGGTGTTAAGTTGATGGTGTGTTTGAAGCATAGAACCTAATGGATAGTCTTTTAATTTAATGGGAAGGTTCTGTTTGATTACAATGGTGAGGGCATTCAGATTTACCTCCTGTGCAGAACATAGGGTTTGTTCAATTTTTAGAAAAAAGGGGGCTGTGAGGGAGTCAGAGGAATTGCTTGAGGGAAGTAGCCAGAATCTAATCCTGGTTAAATGTGTTGCTAAATAATATAAGTAAAAGTTGGGATCCTCCAAGCCACCATCAATTTTTTGATGGGTATGTTTTATACAGCTTCATCTTGATTGTTTCCTGGCCCACAAAGAGGAATTAACAACTTTCTGAACTTGGGAAAACCATGATAGCTGAAGGGCCCAATTATACATTTTAAGGGGGTATAAGATGTGGGGTAGAATATTCATTTTCACAATATTCATATGACCCCACAGAGACAGTGGTAGTTGGGACCAATGTTTTGTGTCTTCTCTTAAAGTATTTATAATGGTGTCAAGATTGAGTTTTTTCATAATTTGGAGGGAAGAGTGGAGATTAATGCCTAAATATTTTTGTTTATCAGTCCTCCATTGAAGCCCAAGTTTTCTACTTCAATCATCTGGGTGTACCTATTAAGAGGAAATATTTCTGTTTTGTCGAAATTTTACTTGTAACTAGAGATGATACCAAACTGAGAAATTATCTTGAATGCTGTGGGAAGAAATTAGCGGGGGGATGAAATATGTAACAATATATCATCTGTATATGCGGAAACTTTATAATCTGTGCACCCTTTTGTGATGCCCATGATAAGCGGGGATGTATTTAACTTTCTTATGAGAGGTTCTAGGAAAAGATTAAATAAATAGGGTGAGAAGGGATAACCTTGATGAGTTCTCTGATATAATGTGAAGGGCATAGAATTACCCCATTGCATTGTACCCGTGCTGAGGGGGGAAGAGTAAAGGATTTTAATCCAATTTATGAATTCTTAGGGAATATGATATTTGAGAAGTAAAGAGAAGAGATGGTCCCATGATACTCAATCAATTGCCTTTTCTGCATCCTGGGAAACTAGAGCAGCAGAAATGGGGGAGTCCTTGGACACATAAAAGAGATAGGCTATTTTCCTAAGGTGGACAGATGAGAGATAGTTTTTAAAAAACCCTACCTGTTCTACACTAATTTGTGAATCTCAAACATGACTTAACCTTGAAGCCAGGATCTTGGCTAAGATTTTTAAGTCCACAGTGATTAATGAGATGGGCCTATAACTAGAAGTGAACAAGGGGTCTTTGCCAGGCTTGGTGAAAACCACTATGGTGGCTTGAGTTAAGGAAATATCTGAGATACCTTCCTCAAAGAGGTACTGGGATATATTCAGGAGGATAAGGGCTATTGTGTCTTTGAGGGATTTATGAAAGTTGGAGGAAAAGCCATCTGGGCCAGGGGTTTTGTCCAAAGGGAGTGAATCAATAGCATCAAGCACTCATTTTATCTCAATAGGGGCTTTTAAGATGGCAATTTGAAAGTCAGATAATATTGGGAGGTTGATATCCCTAATAAAGGAGTCCACCAGTTGTTGAGAGAATGAGGATGTGGATGGAGTATATAGGTGATTATAATGTTCTTTAAAAGTCCCACAAATGTCCTTGGGAGAATTAAGCAGATTACCTGAGGCATAGTATATAAAGATGACAATTCTATCAGAAATTTGAGTTTGGAGCCAAAGGGCTAAGAGCCTCCCAGTTCTTTCACCCTGATCAAAATAGGATATTTTAGACAGGAGCATGAGAAATTCAGCCTTTTCAGCCAGTAATTGATTATACTGGGTCTGAAGGGATTCAGCTTTTTCTCATTCCTCTGCAGGGGATGACATGGACAACCTTGACAACTTTTGTGATTTGAGTAAAAAGAGGAGAGAGCTTGATTTCTCTGTTTTTTACATTTAGATGCTAAGTGGATTAGCTTGCCCCTTAGAGCACATTTAAGTGAACTCCATAGTATATCAATTTTGTACATAGAAGGGGAGTTATATTCCATAAAATTAGAGATAAATATTTGCAAATATTGCACATGGTCTACTGACTTTAGAATTTGATTATTGAGCTTCCAAATTTTGTCCTTTTAAACATTAGGCGAGAGATTGAACGGTAAATGGGCAATGTGATGATCAGAGAAGATTTTAGAGTAATTGTAGACTAAAGTAACCCCAGGGACGTGGTCAACAGTCATGAGAAAATAGTCTATGCATGAGAAAGATTGGTGAGGAAGGGAGTGAAATTAATACTCTTTTTTGTCTGGCAATGCTATTCTCCAGGGGTCTGTGAGACCTAAGAAATGCATTAGTTTATGCAAAGCTTTTTGTCCTGGTGATAAAGATAGTTTGAGTTGGCCCAATCTGTCAAGATGGTAAGATAAGACTTGGTTCCAGTCACCTCCAAGAATTATTGGGATAGAAGTCCATGTGGCTGTTAGACTAGTAAAAAAATTCTAGATCATCTGAATTGGGACTGTAGATAGAACCAATGATTACCTCTGATTGTCCTATGATGGCTCTTAATAATATATAATGACCCTTTAAAATGGAAATTTCTTGGAGTAAACAAAATGGTATTCTGCGTGCAATGAGGATGGCAACGCCCCTTTTGTGAGAGTTTAAACCTGAGCAAAACATTTATCCCACCCAAGACATATGAAGATAGTGTATTTGGGTGGGCAGAAGATGCATCTCTTGTAAGAAAACTATGTCTGCTTGAAGACCACGCAGATGAAGTAAAACCTTAATCCTTTTGGCCAGAATTTGTGCCCCTTTAATATTCCATGTACAGAAATTATTGCCAGTCATGCAAGCTTTACAAATGGATGTAATAGTCTAGTGTGAAAAAAGTAGTCAGATCCAGATGAAGTATTAATATAGTAATCTCTTTATCTGTGGCAGTGCCCAACCTCCCTCCCAAAAGCCCATAAGTCTTGTCCCACTCCCCCCAGAAATCCAACAGGAATCCCTCAAATAACATAATCTCAGATCCCACAAAGAAGAAACATAGTGATGTAGATCCCATAATGAGTGATGGAGGTTCTAATTCCCTTATCAAAGACATGACTGCTTCCTCCGTAGTAATACAGCTCTACCCTCTACCCCAGCCAAAAAGTATGAGACATTACCTATATGATAAAATATATTTTAAGCAGAGGTTGAATCTCATTATATGTTTCCAACATTGTCAATGGCATGAACAAATATAAATGTATCAAAACTTAGAGCAGTATTAATAACTGCTAACAATATCTCCTAGTAATAATAAACAGGTAAGGCTAGTTTATAACAGTAGTTGTGGTCTACTGTCTAACCTCTTAATTTTTGAGAGTGGTTAACTAATATTGTCCCCATCTTATCTTGGAGAGCTAGCTTCTTAAAGGAAGGAAAAAAAAAGGTGGGGCGAAGGGAGGAAGAGAGACATGGTAGCACTGCATAACTGAAATCAAAACCATGCAATCTTGTATATGAAATTCAATATAAATAGACTAGAAAAAAAAAGGCATGAGTACAGGTTTGAGAACATGAATCAGGCCTCTGCATGACAGATTTACATTGAAGTACAAAAGGAAAAAAAAATAAAAAAAGCATAAAAAGGTAAAAAGGTTATAAAAAGAAAGTGGGGTAATTAACAATCATCACACACATGGCCTAGGAAACTATAATTTGGGTTTTAAACCATCTTGCAGGAAGAGAAAAAAGGCCACAGTCTTGATGAATCTTTTCAATTAAATAGCACTTGCAGTAGAGATCGCACATCTGTGCTGCAGACTCCGAAATCATGCACACATTTGAGCAGTCAGATAGTTTGCATATTCAGGAGGGAGTGTAAACAAGCGAGTTTTAATAGCCGGTGAAATTGCAAGCGGGCACTCCACAACCAACTGCGAGAGAGGCATAACGCTTAGGAAGTGGTGAAGGACCGAAAGGAAGAACACAAAAACAGGAACTCCAAAGAAAAGTTCTTGCAGGATATGTGAAGCTAGATCTCTCTCAACACAGGATTCAAGCAGGTTGCATTCTCCAGGGGCTCAGTCGACCAGGTAACTGCAAAGGAAAAGAGACAACAACATGGTAACTTGTTAGGGTTTCAAACAAGTAACTGATGAACTTTTTTAACTGAAGACTGGTGATGTTAGAATCTTTTAACATGACCCTCTATTAATCATAGGCACTATTATGGTGGCATTCAAGTGGGAATTTCAACGGTGGACAAATAGGTCTGGAAACATGTTGGCGAGCTCTCCCGCAGCTTGTTCAGCATTCTCAAATGACTTCCAGCTGCCTTGGTACTGCACGGACAATTTAGCTGGGTAAATCATATGAAATTTAATTCCAGCAGCAATTAACTTAGTCACCGATGCGTGGTACTTGGCACGTTTCTGTCAGGTAGCCACGGGCAGATATTGTAAAAGTCTAAATGTTGCATCCTCCCATTTAATTTCTTGCAGCTACTTGGTTCTCACCAGGATATGCTGCCTATCAATGTAGCTCCAATGATGAATGATGAGCGGTCTGGGCTTGGTACCAGGAGGGGGCAGAGGCTTTAAAGAATGGCGAGCCCTTTCAACATGGTAGATGGTAGAATGCGGTGGTGGGCCTGCAATTTTGGCAGGGAGCATTTGAGTGAACAATATTGGGGATAATCCCTTGGCTTCTTCAAGTAGACTGAAGATAATCAGGTTGTTTCTCCTGTTTCAGCCTTTGAGGTCTTTTAATTTGATCTCCATCATATTCAGTTTGTGCCTCAGTGTTATGATCTCTGGATCAAGTCATGCCTACCAGCCTTCTACTGAAGTTGTGCATACTGACTTATTGGAGACCTTCCTGTTTGTTTCTTTAAGGTCTGCTTGTATATTTTTTAACTTGAAACCAAATTCTAAAAAAGCTGCTTTTATTGGAGCCATTTCAGCGAGAAACTTGTCTTCCGTCTGTGGAGCCACATTGCTAGATGTTGAGGAATTCTTGCTTGCAGCCACAGTTTGTCCTTTAGGCCTCTTTGAAGACTTATCTGGTGTCTGAGGCGACATGCTGGATGGGAGGGCCTGGCATATATCAGCCTCCATTCTGACATTAAAAGTCCTGCTTTTCCCCACAGAAAGTGATCACTGTGTTCTCCGATCGGTGAGTAATCAAAGGCTTAGCTATGTAGAAGGTTTTCCATTGCAAACCTAATAGTTTAAAAGCCTTTTTTGAGAGCTGGGGTGGGAGCTGAATTACTGAACGTCTGCTCAGGAAGAAGGCCTCACATGATCTCATATTTTCCTGATTTTAATATGCAGTTTTCCTTTAATAATCCACAGCAAGGTGTGGGTTGGGCTGGGATTTACCCACACCTGGCTAGTGACCAACAATACCAGGCATGCATAAGTCCCAGAGCACTCCACACTGTGCAGTGGATTACTGTGATTGTACAACTGGTAGGAAGTAAAGAATTCAAAAAAAGTTATTAAAATACTCAATTTCTGGAGTGGAACGTAGTTGCAAAGGGGATGAGGTATTGGACTTTCCTTTAGATGTAAGCTGTACAGACATATCCCTGTCTAAATCATTCATCTTAAATCAAGCAGTAGCCATTTAATAGAGCCATGAGACCGAAACTGATTCTGCAATTGATAAAGCTATAGCTGGCTAAACTCTAACATCAATTTCTGTCTCAAGGTATTGTGAAATGTCTTCTGCCTTTCTTTATTGCTTTGTTGCAGAGATGTCAAAATTGATATTGCTGGACAGCTAACAGCTGGGTAGACCTTCACATTTACATAAAAAAACCCATTAGACATTACCTCCTGACTTATAGGGTTGTTAATCCTTTGGTTTCTTCCAAAAACTTTACTTCTCATCTTAACAAATTTGAATTGAATAGACCAAAATCTTAGTCTAATTTAAAGTAATTGTATGACACAGGTTTATAACTTAGAAATTCTCAATGCAGAACTAAATATAAAGAATACTAGATGGGCAACTATGCACAACCAGTGCCTTCTGCCACAGAGGGATTCTGATTCTTCCTGACCAGGAAAGCGAAGCTCAAGAGGTCCATGGGAATCAGAACCCTGAGGTGACAGAACACATTGGTTATGCATAAAGTTGCTCATCCTATGTTTTTTTATAGTTTATAGTAGTATTATGTGAAATGTGTCAATTGTGTGTTTTTCTCTCTTTCATAAGGAAGCTGACTTGTGAAATCTCTAGAGATTCCACACACAGTTTCTGTGAAGAAATAATTCCTCACAGTACCCCTTAGTCTACCCCTTCCAACCTCATGTCATGCCCCCTCATTCCGGAACATCTCCTTTTCTGAAAGATGCTACCCTCCAGCACCCTATTTATGCATTTTAGATATTTGAAGGTTTCTATCATATCACCCCTGCCTCTTCTCTTCTCTGGGGTATATATATTGAGGTCTTCCAGTTTCTCCTCATATGACTTTTTTGATATATACTTTTTAGTTCCTCTGTGGCTGGGGGAAGGGGTGTTACCTATGGTTCCCCACAAGTCCAGCCAGACCGCACAGCCCCTGCTCTGCCCAAGCTATAAGCTCTACCCCTTTTCTGTGGTCCTGCAGCGATCCACCATGGCAGTGTGTAACCAACACCGCGGGATCCGGGGGTGGGGGTCCAGGTCAGGGGTAGCATCCAGGGTTGAAGCTGGGTGGTGCCACAAGGCCGGCCATCAAGTAGCACTCCTAGGAGTTTTTCTCCCTTTAGTACCCCCCCCAACATGGGCATGCAGTGGCATCAATTGACTCTGTAGTGCATGCTCCCACACACCACCTGTCAGACGCCACCCATGCCGTCCCCATTTTGAGAAGCCCCATTGCAATGACCCCCAACCACCACTAGGAGCCAGAAGAGCTGCGGATCCCAGGTCCCACCCTCCCTGGAGAAGGAGAGCTGTCACTAGGATGCTCAATCCTTCTTCCTCCCAGCCGACCCCCAGCGATCCGGGCTCATTCCCGAACCGGGGCCACCAGCATAACGCAAGGTGTAGCATCAAATCTTCAACCCTCAGCATCACCGTGCCAGTTACCTCATATGACTTTTAGTGCAGACCCTGCAACAACTTTGTTGCCCTTCTTTACTGCCTCCTCTCTGTCTACATCCTTATGGAGACACAACCTGCAGAACTGGACACCATATTCCAAATAAGGCCTCACCAGTGATCTGCACAGTGGCATCACCACCTCCTTCCTTCTGCTAGTGAAACTTCTCCCTATGCATCCCAGCATCCCACTGGCTCTCCCCATAGCCTTGGTATATTGTTTAGCCACCTTTAGGTCATCCAATAATATTTACCCCCAAATCCTTTTCCTGTTTGGTGAACATCAGTCCCCCCCCCCCACTCCTGTAATCCTCCCTGGGTTCCTGCAAACCAAATGCATGATTTTGTACTTTTTTGCATGAAATCTCAGCTGCCACACTTCAAACCATTCCTGCAGTTAAACTTGGTCCCTCCTCATTTTTTTCACCCTTCCCAGAGTGTCCACCCTCTTGCAGATTTTAGTGTAATTTGCAAAGAGGCAGACTTTCCCCTCCAGTCCCTCCACAGTTTCACTTATGAAGACATTATACAGGACTGGGAACAGGACTCATTCCTGTAGCACCTTGCTGATCACACTCCTTTCCTTACATTGAGCACCATTTACCATGACTCAATCTTCTGTCATTAAACCAATTCCTAACCCAGTTTAACACCTTGTGACCCACTCTCAGGCTTGTTCACAAGTCATACGTGAAACGAACGGTATCAGAGGTCTTACTAAATGTAATTCATGTTTTTGTTTAAGCCCATGAACCACTCTTATCTAGTTAATGCATTTGCATACATAGTGTTACTGCCTGAACTTGCTTCAGCTAGCATGCAAGACATCCCTAGTCTGATTTGTTTTTCTCAGTCTTTCTACTTAATATTTTTTATCTGTGGTCTAGGATTTGCAGTTTTATTTCTGTAGCACAGCTTTGTGTGGTTGAGTGAATTATTTTGTCAGTCTGTTTCTATATTGATTGTGGTTATTTTGTTTAGTTCTTGAAGTGATGAGAGTATTACTTACAGTAATTTGTTTTGAGTTGCCCCATCAGTGTGCCTTGTTAATCCCTGTTGTGTTAAAAAAAATACTCCCAAAAATCTTTTTTACTGCAGCTACTGTTAGCTCAGTAAGTTTCTGCTCAGATTCAATTCACACAGCTAATCCCTCTGGTGAGGTGTTACCTGCTGCTGCTGGTATTTAGATTTACTGCAGCGTTTATTTTTTTTCCTTGCAGTATTTAAAATCTAAATATATAAAATGTCTGGAAAGGGATGCTCAAGTAAAGGGAGAATTGCCAGTGAGGCAGCCAAGAAGTGCACAGGTTTTATGGGGCAAAATATTTTTGCACCTAAAAAAAATACCTCTGGAGCAGCTTCATCCATAGACTCTTTGCAACCAATGGAAGCGGTGATGGCATTAGTGTTGCCAAATTATTCTCTGCCAACATCTGTGGCATCCATGCCCATGAGTGTTGGGGGACATGGCTATAAGAGGATTAGTCCGAGAGGTAGCAAAGTCTCTGGCTCAGGAACATTGGTCGAGGAGAAAGTTGCTGGTGGGTGTCACCTTGACTGCTAGACTGCTAGTGGTGGTAGTTGCAATAAGCCAGATCTTAATGATAGGTTCCCATTCTCAAATGAAAGTGCTGAGCTTGATGGAAAGTTATGTTAGATCTCTCGTACCAATGGAATGATTTTGCCTGCTAGGGGGACTATGAAGTAAACTAATGACTACTTTATACTAATTAATGGAATGCTAATGTTAGAATTTCCCTGACTGAGGTTGATGAGTGGTTGCAGCTTGTGGTGGTGGTACCATGGGGGGAGGTTGCAGAGGGTTCTCAGGTTGCTGCAGACTAAGGGGGGGGGACAAGGATTACTGCTCTTGAGGCATTTGTGTATCAGTAGCCTCATTTTGACCCAACATCGCCTTAGTGTACCTCAAGGGCAAAGTTAAAGGTGAAGTTGCCAAAGGTGAATTTCCTATGAAATAGGAAAAATCTGCCAGTTTATTCATCAATGCAAATTTGGTGAATTGGCCTAAACTTCACCAGTGAATTAAAACTTTGTAACATCTCAAGCTGTGATGTATGAAATATAGAAGACCTCAAAGACTGGTCTAATTTGGGTCTTGTGTTTTTAGTGCTAGTTCTGATTACCCTACTCTGGAGTCCTTATTGAAGCAGGAAATAAACTCTGAGAGGGATTCTGCTTCACCACTAAAGTGTCTTTTAATTTTGCCTCTCTGATTCACTGCAATTTACAACACACTTCAGTGCACTTTTGACTAGCACTACAGCATGCCATTGACTTTGGGATTAGGTACTTGGAGTGCTCCAGACCTGACAGTGATTCATTATTATTCATCGCAGCCCTGAATACTAAACAGGAAACCTTAGGGACCTCCTGCCAGAGTGTCAAATGCTTCTCAGTTCACCAAATGGGTGGTGGTTGGGGACAGGGTGGTTAAAAAGAGCCTCATTATGCTCTGCCACACTAAATGGCAGCACTCACATCCCACTTACAGCTGAAATGTAGCAAGAGGTCATGTATGACTGTATCCTGTGATCAAAAGAATGTATAAATTCTAGGAGATCGGGGGTGGCATTATCAGCTACATGTATACAGGCAAAAGCACATGAAAACATAAAATGACTAGTGCCACAAAATCCTGCTGTACAGCTAGCCCACTCAGATGCAAGAAAGTGAAGTACAGTAATATAGCTTTTCTAATTAAAGGTTGGTTTATTTATGAAAGGATAAACTTGCATAATACAGTGTGCTTTGGTTAGAAGAATGGGCACATTTGCACAGTGTTTATTTATTTATTTGTTTGTGATTTTTTTTTTTTGACCAGGAAAGGCATACTAAGCTGTGAAAGCTTGGATCCAAGTAAGTACTGGAGGTGGGTCACAGTGACCTGTTTAATTGGTAGGGGGAATGTTATTCATAACAACAGGGAACTTCCCTTATTCTTCTTTGATAAATGTCATTGTATCTTTAACTTCTACCTGGACAGTGAACAGAGATGTGCAGAAGAGATGTGGATTTAATGTCTCATCCAAATGATGGCAACTCCATAGTGCAGACCCCCCCCCATTGCTTTACAGTATTAGTTATGGGTATTACTCCAAGTATGCGGCATGGGGCTTGAACCCATGACCTTCCAATTTCCCTATCCCAGAGGTGAGTATGTAACCACACTGACATGTTTTTGTCCTATAGAACTGCTATCCCACTGCATGACAGCACCCCTTTCATGATCCCACATTTGCATTATGAGCACTTTCTATATGCTCAGTGAAGTATTGTATAAAAGTACTGTTCTAGACTCCATATGACCAGGGACCAGAATCCATCTGTAAGCTGGGGCTCAAAAATATTTTTGTGAACTGTTTCTGTGATACTTGTCCATGTCTGCCCCATCAGCACTGTGAAAGCTACTGCATGTCCATGAACCCTCCTACCCAGAGTCCAATGGTGAGGAATAGATTCTGAATGACACAGAGTGAGACATGTCATCCCCTGCCCAGACAGAGAGCTCCATTTTCCCCTTAAACTTCTCTCATCGATACAGGGATGTCACTGCTCTGGCATACTTGACAAACATTGGCACATGCAACCTCCATACATACTACTCACTCCATCAGCTACACTGCCACCTGTGTTATCTGGGTGGCTGTACTGTAGCTGGTATTGTGAGCCTGTCCTCCCACTGGGTGGGGGAAGGCTTCCTCTTGGTGGGATGTCCAAGGTTGGGAGCTCAAACCAGGTCATCAGTACAGAAGCATAACACTGGCAAATTTTGCTTTTCAAATTAATTTGTAAAGTTTGCCAAATTCCTGAAGTGCAAAGTAAGTGGTGCTTTTTCAAGTGAAGTCATGGAACTTCGAGGCGGGGTTGCAACTTTGCCATGACATTGCCTCACGTCACTTGAATAAAAGCCACTTCCCCAGGAAGACTCATTGCAAAGTGGTGAACTGGGTAATTCATGAAGTTTTTCACAAAGACAAATTCTGCAACCTCACCAGTGAAGGAAAACATCACAGTATCTGTAGTTGTCAATATGGTGTGTGAACTTGAAAGTGTTTTTTTTTTTGGAGTAGACTTAGAAATACATATTAGACAAAATTTAGCTTATATCTGGCATGCTGCCTGTATTTCTCTTCCTTTTGTTCTTCATTTCTAGGTTAATTTGCAATGAAATGGGATCTATGTTCTCACAGAGTTCATCTGTTTCTGGTATCCACTCCTTTGCTAAAATCATAATCCTGTGTTTGTGACATTGCAGTTTGTTTGTAGATTTTTTTTATTTTCAGACAAAAGGTAGACAAGATACAGTATACATCCAGAGACTTTGTACCACAGATTTAACAATCAGCAGGCAATGTACATGTACAAATTTCCATTAAGCAAAGGGAGGGGAATTATAGGTGGTTAAAAGACAGGGAGAAGGGCGGTAAAGCGGGGCTAAGGAAAGAGACTGGGGGGGAGTATAAAGCTTGGAAAAAGAGAGTGGTAGGGAGTAATACAGACACCAATTTTATTCTCTCAAAGGTGTACAGACATCTAACTATACATAGAGTACTCAGGAAGAAAAGTCAGACATCAGGTTAGGAAGAAAAGTAAGACATCAGGTTATAAAGTAAGGTGCTATCAATCTTGTAACCTCTGATGCTGTACACTGATGAGAAGTTTGATGATTTGAGGATAGGGTACTGAGCTGGGGGAGGAGGGGTAGGGGGAAGGTACCCTGTTTTGTCCTCAATCTATTTCCGAGTAAGTAACAAATTATCATACTCACCAGAGTATGATTCCGTCCCATTCGAGCAGCTTTGCTGGACATAGACACACTAGACGCATTCTATAGGTCTAGACAGGCCAATTCAGTCCCTTTTCATGGCCTTGGGAGAAGAGTTGTGCAAGAGTGTGTACATGCTCTGCAAAATCTAGGTTTAACCTGAGACAGAAAACAAATAAATCCCAAAGCTTAAGTTCTTAACTTAAATACATTATAATAGAAGTACCATGTCAAGGGTACAGTCAGTTAAACCTGTTAATAGGAGGGTGTTCTTTATTGGACTAGAATCCCTCTGAGGGGGGGAGGGGAGGTGGAGACATTAGCCACCTTACACAGCACTAGATCACCTAATACCACTCCACAGTCAAATCTCATTATATCCAACAGGTGATGTTGGGAAATTCATCCTATGCCTGTTTGTGGGCAGACACATTTAAGATAGTTAAGATATGGTGCCCAGCAGAGTTTAAATGTGGAGATTTGAGATGTCTGAAGGTGGAAAATTCTGTCTAGTTTAGCCAGGGTCATGAAGGATGTCATTATCTCAATTACTGCATAGAATGGATCTCTTGGTTTGCAGAGTCAGCAACGCTAGCCATCTATATTGTTGTGGGGATAGCTTAGGTATGTCACTACCTATCTCCAAAAGATAGAAGAGAGGGCTAAAAGGAATCTGCTGTTGTATCACCTTAGAGGCTACCTTCTGTATTTCCTGCCATAGGGGTTGGATCTTTGTACAGGACCATAGAATATGTAACAAATCTCCCCCTGGTGCCTGGCATCTCTAACAGCTATCAGACTCCAGTAGTTTGGCTTTATAAAGGATAACAGGGGTTCTATACCATGAGTGGGCAATTTGATTTTGAATTAGTCTGGATTTGGCATCCTCAAACCAACTGTGTATGTCCTTCCAGGTCTTGTCCCAGGTCTCAGGTAAAATGTGGGTTCACAGCATCTTCTCCCATTTATGTCTAGCATCATCAGATTGGGAAGGGAGAGTATCTCTAATAGTGGCATATAGCCAACCTGCCAGACCCTTAGGGTGTAGTATCCATGAGTTAAGGCCAGAGGGTTTATCATATACTGAGCTAGGAGGTAACAGATATTGAGCAGCATCTCTAAGTTGGAGGTATCTCCAAAAATCGTATTATGGGATGTTCCACATCGGCCTCAAGGATTGAAATGTGTGAAGAGCTTTATGGTTAGGGGTCAGTATATATCCCATTTTGGAAATGCCCAAATCGACCCATTTTTTCCATATCACCTCAGTACCTCCTATAGTGATAGTGGGTTTTTGCCAGAGAGGTACATGAGAGAGGGGTAGAGGGTCTATTTTCATTTTCAGGTGTGTATTAAACCAATTAGCTCTAGATGTGACCACTGTAGGTGAGATAGGATCTGCGCTTGACGTATGCCGTGAGCCAGATTTGGGACTAACCCTTTGTACAAAAAGGGAGGCAGGATGAATGATTCCCATGATGTCCATTTCGAGTTGTATCCATTGTGGAGAAAGAGAGGAGGGTAGACATGCCCACTTAACCATTTGGGCTAGCAGGAAAGCCTGGCGGTATCCCTCTGGCCATGGAAGATTTCAGCCTCCTTGCTTCCGATGAGATCTAAGTTTGGACCAACTGTATCTGGGTTTAGAACCTTCCCATAGGAAGTCCCCAAAAAGTTTATCTATGGCCTGGTGCCATTGTTTAGGTAAAGGGGTTGGCAAGTGCATAAGAAGGTAAAAAAGTTTAAGGGCTGTTACCATTTTTACAGCCGCAATTTTCCCTGCTAGAGTAAGTTTTAGTTATCTCCATCTGTCAAAATCTGTCTTGATGGAGGAGAGAAGGGGCTGTATATTAGCCTGCCATATACCCTCCAAAGACGGAGTCAAAATAATACCCAGATAAGTGAGACCACTGGAGCCCAAAGGAGGTTGGCTGTAGCCACTAGTTGTTGTGAACAGTGGGAGTTAAGAGGGAGTGCCTCAGTCTTATTCTGGTTCAGCTGTAGGCCTGAGTAACTAAAGAAGGATGTTAAGATACTAAGAAGGGAGGGAATGGCACGGTGGACATCCTCCAGGAGAAGAAGGAGATTGTCAGCATACATAAAAGTTGTACAGCTTATACTTCCCACTGTCACACCCTGTATATCAGGGTGGCTACTGATTGCAGCAGCCAGGGGTTTAACTGCCAATACAAACAAAAGGGGGGAGAGGGGGCAGCCTTGCCTTGTACCTCTTCTCAATGCAAAGGGGGGAGAGAGAGTACAGAGTTTGTATTAATTTTGGCTGAGGGACTCTCATATATGGCTTGTATCCTAGATAGAAATTTTTCCCCTAGGGTGAAGTGCATTAGGGCTATGTAGAGATATCCCCATTCAACTGAATCAAATGCTTTTTCGAAGTCTACAGCAATGGCAGCTACCGGTGTGGGGAGTGACTTTGAAATAGGCAGTAAACTCATAAGGGTTCTCAGGTGATCCAAGCTGTGATGTCCAGGTATAAAGCCTGCTTGTGATTGGTGTACAAGATCAGGGAGTAGGAGATTAAGTCTATTGACTTGAATTTTAGCATACAGTTTGCTGCCTAAATTAATAAGAGATATTGGGCGATAACTTCTGGGGTTGGTAGAGTCTTTTCCCTTTTGGGGGATAACTGCAATGGTTGCCTCACACATAGAGGGAGGAAGAGTACCCTTAAGTTCAATCTCTTGAAATACTTGGGTTAAGAGAGGAAAAACAACCAGGTCTAATGTCTGGTAAAAATCTGCAGTGTAGCCATCACTACCTGGAGATTTCCCTCTTCTTCAAGTCCTGAATGGCTACAGCCACTTCATTACTAGAGATGGGGAGGTCCAGGCATTGCGCTTGCTGCTTCTGCAGTCTGAGAAGATGTAAAGCATCTAAAAAAAATTGGGTATCTCCGTTTGGTCCTGTGTGTGTGGAGGAGTATAGTGATTTATAAAAGGAAGACATAATGGTGTTAATGTCCTCCAGGGAAGTACCCAATACCTCTTGCATGTTCTTCAGTCCAGGGATATATCTACTGGCTTGCTGTTTAAGAATCTGATAGGCAAGCACTTTTCCCCCTTTGTCTCCTCCCTCCCAAAAGGTGTGCCTGAGGTGAAGGATGGCTATTTCAGCCTTTCTGTTTAGAAGCTGATTGATTTCAAAACGAAGACCTAAAATAGTTCCACCTATAGGGGTTTGATTAGATGGAGAGGGCATGGACTTAAAGATGCCTTCAGCAGTGGCTAGTTTCTGTTCCAGGGCAAGTATCTATTGTTCCCTTTCTCTGCATTTAGCCACAGAAAAACCCATGATGTTACCCCGCATTGTGGCTTTAAAGGCTTCCCATGTGGTGCCAGCAGAGATGTCTGATACAGGGTTTTCAGCCAGAAAAAGAGAGGCTTCATTCCTAGCCCAGGGGATGAAGTTTGGGTCCTTCATTAGGAGATAGTCTAGTCTCCAATGTCTGGGTGGGAGGGGCCATGGGGTCCCATTGTATGAGGAGCTGGACTGGGGCATGATCAGAAATGGCATGGGGCAGAATTGAGACTTCAAGAGTTTTGACTGTGAGGATGGGTGAGCCCAACTAAAAATCTAGCCAATTATATGAGTCATTAGCTTCTGAATGGAAAGTATATTCTCTCATTCTGGGGTGAAATAGTCTCCACAAATCAGTGAGCACCTGATCCAAGATCATTTGATGAAGGGCCTTCCCACATCTTGTATGTGCCTCTTTACCCTTGTCATTTTTATCTAGGGAGGTTACCAGTGTTAGGTTAAAATCCCCACCAATAAGCGAGGGTCAGTCTGGGGGGTTAAACTCCAAAATCACCTCTGCCAGATTATGAAAGAATTGGGGAGTGTCTTCATTGGGGGTATAAAGGTTACATAAAGTAAGTGGTCCTGTGGTGTGTTGTATGTGGCAATTACCCATCTACCGTCCTGATTGGAAAGCATCTGGACTAATGTCCAGTTAAGAGACTTATGCAAAAGAATAAGAACACCATGCTTCCTAGTTGGGGCATTGGAATGTACCTGTTGGCCCACCCAGTCCTTATTCATATGAGTATAATCATCCCTGGAGAGTTTGGACTCTTGGAGGAAAGCCACTTTTGGAGTGTAACTGTTTCAAATGGGCCAGGACTTCCTTGTGTTTCACCGGGGAATTCAGCCCCCCTGACATTCCAGGTGTGAACCACAATGTCTTGTCATTATGGCTTAAAGGTCACTCCAAAGGGGACTGGAAAAGCCCAGTGAGAGGTACAGTACACTCCAAACCTTATACCAGGTGGGTCAAGTGTTTCTATCCTCTACCTTCGGACAGAAATTGGAAATAACAGTGTACACAGATTACAAATAAATGCTGTACCTATATGCTACCTAAAGATTTAAATTGCTTAACTTATCAAACAAAGCAACAAGGAAAAATATGATGACTCTAAACCAGCTGGAGCCCCAGCCAATGGTATGTCCTATCACCCTTGGGGGACATGGGGTAGTTAAGCTCCAATAGGAAGGGGAGCTTCTTTGCACTGTAAACTTACAGTGACTTATCTAGTACACTATTTGTAATAGTTCAAATGGGAGTAATGTGATAATCCATTACCCAGAGCCATGTCAGAGCAAACCAAGCCATAAGTGAACCCCTCCAAAAAGGGGAAAAGGGAACGCATTGGTGATCTCCAATTAGTAACTGGTTTGCTGGCTGACAGAAGAGCCCAGGCATCCTCCCAAAAGACAGGAAACATATCAACATTACAGGAGCCTCGTTCCTGGGCAATAAATAGAAGGTCTGTGGGAGTATTATCAGAGTTCACCAATAATGAGGAAATGCTGATTGCCGGCTGTCATATCGTGTATGCCTAGAGCCTTACAAAAAACTCCCCATTCTTGTATCTCTTCGGGGCAAATAAAAAAGGGTGACAGAGGACTCCTTAATTGCGATCTAAACTAGATCTGAGTAACAATAATAACATCTAAACCAAACACACTGAACAGGTATCATATACCACAACTGTATATTAACATCTTACCATTACCAATGTAATACTTACAACTGTATATTAACATCTTACCATTACCAATGTAATACTTGTGGGATATATCCTCCAATGAAAGTGTCTACAATTAAGAGTAGGTGATAGGGGTATGGAGTGGATGGGAGGAGAGGTTGAATGTATTATACAGACTGAACAAAGCCCAGGTGCTTCTGAGCAATGTCTACACTCATCTGCCATCCATCCTCCCATACCTCTCTATTTTTCTGAAAGGCCTCCAACAGTCAGTGCCTGTTAAATCGAGTAAAATAAAATGTGAGGTGTTCTATGCCCAGCACGCAACCTGGATGCGAGTGCTATGTGACAACAAAGTAAATTTCTTTGCTGCGTCATCTGCTCGTAGAGACTGAAAGGCCATGCAGACGATAGGGCCTATTGGGGGGTGTATACATTCAATACCCACCACTCTGCTGTGGTCAACACAAACCTACCCCCTTGCTACCTCTTGGTAAGTTAGTGAGAAGAGGGGGGGAAGGGGATGAAGTTCTGGAGTAACCAAGCAGAAATACAACCAGGCGACATCTTCCCCTACATATCTGGATAGATTAATATTACACCATGCACTTCTGTTACCTACTTTATGTAACTGCTTTCCTAACATTGCAGTACAACCCTGATTTTTGTACCTCTGAGTAGGTGTCTGGGAGCATTAATAAAACCTGCACTTGAACAATCTGATTAGTTTGGACTAGTAGGGGGAGGATTCACCCTATCGAGGAAAAGCCCTAAAATATTGGTTTTTAAAATAGACCAAGACTTGTACTCCGGGCTGTTATAAGCCACTATGGCCCCGATTATCCCCTATCCTTCCCTTCTTAAATCCCCGAGACACCTGCCCCTAGGTACTTATCTGATTCGTACATAATCTGAACAGTTGGTTATGACAGATCAACAGGGTCCTTTTCTGTATTGTGGCCTGGAGGTGAACCAGAAGCTTGGGTTTGTGATTCTAGGTTGTGCAAGGGTAACACAGCATCCGCAGTGCAGGCCAATGAGGTGTGCTCATTCATGGAGTTGCTGCGACCAGGGTCCACAATGCTAATGTCCATTTCGTCCTGCCGATTGGTATCTGGCAAATCACTTAGTGCTGTAAAACGATTGTGCGCAAAGTATGGGCTGATGAATTCTGGCTCCACTGTAGTTGCTGCGTTGGAGTGTTGGGCCTGCCTTCCTGGGGAGTGCTTCCTATCCTGTGGTGGACTGAGTTTGGAGTGAGAGGAATTCGGTGGTCACTTCCTAACTTTAGAGTTATGAGGTTCTAGGCCATTATGAAGGGTTGTAGGAGGTGTCACCACTGTGGTTTCAGGTGGATCTTCTCTTGGTAGATATCGCTGAGCCTGGCCTTCTTCCAGATTGAGAGATGAGGAGCCCAAGCCTGCCAGCCACATTTTTACAATAAAGGCCATAGCTGTGTCTGGGGAGGCAAATTGATGCACTGTACCGTTGACCAAAATTTGTAGTTTGACAGGGTAGTGCAGAGTGAAGCAGAGCATGGATCTTGTGACATACTTCAGAGAAGGCTTTCCACCTTGCAGCTAGGTCTTTAGAATAGTCTTGAAAAATCATACTCGTATCCTTTCTCCAGCATAATTGCCCCAATTCCCTTGCCCTAGCTTGAATTGCTTCTCTCTTGGCATAGTTTAAAATTCTTGCTATAAATGGTTGAGGCCTATCACCCTGCATAGATCTGGGCTGCAAGGAGTGATGTGCCCTTTCGATTGTGATTCTCATGCCCTTAGGGAGTTGAAGAATCTCTGGTAGCATTTGCTGCAAGAAGATTAAAGCTTTCCCATTTTCACAACCCTCAGGGAAGCCAAGGAGTCACAAGTTGTTATGGTGACTTCTGTTTTCCAAGTCCTCCACCTTGACTTGGGAAAAGACAAATCTGAGCCGCCTGTTCTCACATAGTGGCACAGTGTACTTGGAGTACATCATCCTGGGCTGTTGCTTTTTGTTCCAGGCGGTCCACCCATGCATCCATTTGCTGCATAGAAACTGCTGTAGTAGTCACTGCTAATGTTAGGGCATCTATACTGGTCATAATAGAGGTGAACATGTCTCTGACTGAGGGTTCTTCCCTCCCTGGTGCCATGTGCACCATGCGGCCGACTGTATGGGCGATTACAGCT
Organism: Neoceratodus forsteri; assembly: GCA_016271365.2. Taxonomy (NCBI): domain Eukaryota; kingdom Metazoa; phylum Chordata; order Ceratodontiformes; family Ceratodontidae; genus Neoceratodus; species Neoceratodus forsteri. Next base: position 191,421,622 of record CM028136.1, read on the forward strand.
TCAGTGTCATTTTAGTAAGTCATTACTGGATGAAATCCACCCATATTTAGCCAGTGCTGAATGGACACCTTCAGATCACCGATGAATTAGTTTTCCCCTCGTCGGGAGACACAAATGTATATACTTATTCTGGTTCTGGGCTGTTAGGCATGTGGAGCTATATGATCAAGCTGCCATCTTGGTTGCTGGTTGGCCACGCCCCCCACATTGCAGTTTGTTGCTGTGGAAATTATTATGATATCACAGAGTATTGCTGCTTCAGAAAATGATTTAACACCAGAAATGAACCAAGGGCATGAGAAAAGTATCCTGTTTCCATGTAAATGAATGAAGTGATAAGAAACAGAATGAATAGAAATACAATCTACAATATACAGTATAAATGAAAGTGTATCTTAAACATCGTTCCCCAAAGTTTTCCCAAAGAGACAACTGAGCAAAATGCTCAGACATTATCAGGACAGACAACTAGAAATGACTCAGTGGTGTCCCAAAATCAGTTTGTAGTGAGATTGCCAACTAGAAAAAGAGAAGCAACATTTGTTCAAGACTAGTGCTTCAGTTTCTATGTGATGATGAGTTAAGATAGGTGCCCAGATGTTCAAAGGTCCTTAGACCAATGCAAGGTGTAGCAGACAACCATTTTATATCAATCCAGGTGTGCCAAATACTCTGTGGTGTATTTTGCAAGCAAAGCATTCTCTTTGGCAAATTCCCTGAAAATGATGCAAGAGGTCTGCTGCATCGAAAACATGTTGCATGTGGACAGAATGACACAAGCTGAGTCAAAAATGAATGGGTTGAGAAACTCAAGCTGTCGCAACAGAAATGATGCAGGGGGTGAGATTAACTCAGATGGACTCAGAAATAAAAGTGCTGCATGGAGCAAGAATAACACAAGCTGCATCAGAAAAACGATGCATGAGGTGAGAATTTGCCACAAGTTGTGTCAAAAAGATGCTGTATGGGATGAAAATGATTCAAGCTAAGTCAAAAAAATATGATGGATAAAATGGGCAAGACAATGGCATGTTAAGCCCCCAAAACATTCTAAAATATTCCTGAAGAGGAATATTGCGTCTATAATCAACCCGCTTTATAATCTAAGCTCTCCATTGTCTGTTGCAGGGTTAGTTAGATCAGGTCTACCTGATCTAACAGTGGCACGCGTCTTCAGTTCAGGTCAATAGCTTCCACCTTTGAAAATAAAAAAGGGGGATGGTGTGTAATTGTTTTGACACAAGCCCTATTGTGACATGGTGCACCCATTTTTTTGATGCAAGCCACTTTGGTGCAGGCAGTTCCAAGATTGATGCAAGCAGTGCTAGAAAATCAGAGGTGACACAAATTTTGATGCAGCTTGCTCCTTGCTTGCATCATTTTTTTCTGGTGCATAGCATCTTGTGTCATTCTCTGACCTTTGAAAATAGAGCCCCAAATTTTCAATAGCACTTTTCAAAAAGGTGTTTGCTGCTGTTTTTAACAGAAGTATACATTCAAACTGTTATTCTAAATACAGTATAAGTTGATCAGACAGCATCCAAATGTTGCATCTGACAAAGGATGCACGTGTTTCTAAACCGGATGCATCTCACAATTGCATCTGCATTTTACTGCACATGATGGGCTTGATATTCATAATTACGCTTGGCAAAGGCGCAAGTGGTGGTATAGCCCAATTGAGTTGTGCCAGAGCAACTAAGGGATATATTCAAAAGAGATGTGCCACGGCACATCTCTTCTGAACATAGCAAATAATGCACATGGCACAAATACAATGCAACTGTGCATCCCCCAGACAAGTCTGAATACCAGGAATGGGAATGCTCCACCTCAGCTGGAGTTTCTTCATGCTCAAATTCCTGATATACAGATCTGGATATGCAGATTGGGCCATTATGCAAGCAAGGCACAAACGTGGCCATTTGCATGTTATTATGGCCCCATTAGCATGTGTTGTGCAGAGCTGGCCAATGAAATGAGCCTGGTGCCCTTCACAGCATGCAGTTCCTGTATCAGGGACCGCAGTAATACCCCCTCCCCATCCCGTAATGCCATCATCATGATATAACTTATTTCAATGTCACTGATGGTCCAGTGGGTCTTCCTTCCCCACCCGTAACCCCAATCACAAGTTATAATCTCCAAATAAGAGCACTGGTAGTCTAGTGGTACCCCCCCACTGCTGTGACCCCTATCACCAAATAATGTCACCAATATCAGTCCCTGGTTGTCTAGTAGTCCCCGCCCCACCCACACTGGACCCACAGCCCACCCAGCTCCCTCTCTTGTCATCGGCAGGTGGCATACACATCACACACCTCCACGGCTGCCAGTCAAATGACAGCTTTCAGTAAGTGCTGCAAGCTCATTGGTCCACACTGTGTACTGTATACTGTAACAGTCAGTCAGAATATTGTGAATGCATTAGTTTATTCACAAAGTTGTGACTGACTCTTACAGGTCTGAGGTTTCTCTGGTGTTCAGTGGTACCCCCACCACCTGCCAATCACCCTTCCTCGTAGCCCCCAGTGCCCCAATTGCTAGTAGCCCACTAGTACCTACAATGAGTAGGCCACCCATCTGCCACTCCTCTGTACCTCACAGTACCTTGCTGTGTCAGGAAACTAATACAGCAACTGGCACAGCCCACCTCTCACCACCTCAACCGGCCATTGGTATGGCATGACAGGGAGTGCACGTGACGTGTACTGAACAGGGAGTGTGTGTACTGTCCAATATAGACATTATGCATTCCCCCTGTTATGCCATATGAGGGCCAACCAAAGTGGTAAGAGGTACACACCAATGAACTGTGAGGTAAGGTGGCAGCAGACAGGTGATGTACTCAGTGCAGGCTGTAGGGGGCCACTAGTCACTGGGGTGCTGGGGGCCACTGAGAAGGGTACTCTGCAGATAGGGGATATCACTGGACACCAGGAAAACCTCAGATCTGCCATCTGCATGTAACAGAATCATGATAAATCTTCAGCATGTGGTCTGAGTACTGTATCACCGATGATCGGCTTTCACATTTAAATTGTCTTATAGCACAATGTTATTTCACATTAAACTAGGAACATTACATTAAATGGGATGCCTATACATATGAGGATGGGTGCTTGGCAGGTGGGGGGGTACCACAGGACACCAGGAAAATAGGAACACTTATGGGTATAGGTGATCGGGGGATGGGGGAGCCCACTTGACACCAGGCAATGGAAACACTCATGGGAGTGGATGATTGGTGTGTGAGGGTTGTAATTAGATATCTGACCACAGCAACTGGTGATTAGAGGGTGGAGGGTGCCACTAGACACTCGGAACAACTTTATTACTATGGTGATGGGGGACTGGAGGGTGGGGGTGCCACTATACACTAGAGACAACTTTAGCACAATGGTGACTGGTGATAGGAGGTGAGGGGTACCAGTAGACATGAGGGAAAACTTTATTACCACAACAACTGGCAATCGGAGGACAGAGGGTGCCACTAGACAGCAGAGAAATGCTCAGCTGTTTTTTTAATTCAATGAACTTTATTAGTAATAAACCAATATATAACAAATAATATAAACAGATAGTGCTGCTGTAAGTGTAAGAGTACTGATAATGCTTAGCTATTACAGGGTTGGGTGATTGGTGGGGTGGGTTGGGGTACCACTTAACACCAGGGAATCTCTTGTCACATATGGAGATGAGGATTAAAGGGTGGGGGTCTGCCACTAGACACTAGTGACACCTTCATCAAGTACAAGGACTAGCAATCAGATGGTGAGGAGTGCCACTAGACACCAGGGGTTCTTTTATGCAATATGACAGGGTTGGGGGCTAGAGGGGGCATCTGGTTGCAGTACTGCAGCCTGGCACCAGTGCCTTGTGTTCTGTTAAGTCAGGGTTTGCAAAGGCAGTAACTTGCATCCATTTGGGTATCATTTACTGCTTGTGCAAACTTCTCAATATCCTACTGTGCACATATGCAGGGGGTGACCCCCTCATTTACATGGTCACAGTGGTAACTTAGCACTTAGCGCTAAAGGGTTTTGCCCATGCTGTAGGGGTGTCTGAATATCAACCTCACCCACGAATTGGGCATGAAACCTGGTTAACATGTGCAACCACCCCTTAGCATCTGGGCTAAGTTTTTAATATCTGGTCCCTGGTTTCTTTTTTCTGTTCCCTGATTTCTTTTTTTTTTTTTTGCTGCTTTTCGACAGTCTCCCTTAGGTCTGTGTGAAAATACAATTCTGCAAGTGGAATTTTCACAAATGTCAGAGTTTAGCCTCCATGAAATGTTAGAATGCACATTGACAGCTTTGTGAAATGCTGACTTAGAACTGTAGAATGAAAATATGTAAGGTAGATTGATGTGGAGTGGAATTTCACAGGTCTAACCATTCTGTTATCTATAGAACTGCAGAAGAATTGTATATTTTAGGATCAATGTGTTACATTGCAGATTGAAATTCTGCAAAACTTTCACTCCACATTTCACTTGTTTCATACCACAATTCAGACTGAAATTACCATGGAATTGGACAGATATTTGCAGAACACATTTGGAGGATTCAGAATTCGCCAAGGTTGGTATTTGCAATTTGCAAAAACTTCACTGAATCGGAATTTGAACTTTCTGCCTAGCACTATCCTTCCTTCAGATTGACTCTGGGTTGCACCTGGCATGTTTTAAATAGTTTTTCTTACCACAACACCTATGGAGCTAACCATACATAGTGGATTATCAGGATGTAACTAATGTTCCTGTAGTTTTAGTTGTTTCTAGTGTTTCTTACCATTTTAATGTATTTTAGTAAAGGTGTTATAGTTTTTTTGCAACATTTAGAAGAATGACAGAATATATTTTTCTACTATAATGTCAGGACAAGTAGTATTTTTATGATTTTTTTGCAGGACACAGCTGCCCAAATCAGGAATGTCCTGTGAAAAGTGGGACAGGTGGTAACCCTACACCCACCCAAATGAACTTCAGCATGCTGTACAGAGATTATTGCCTTGTAATATGTAAAGTTCTGAACCAATACAATTTTGAGATTACTGGACATCACCACTTAGAGCAATTAGATATTCTATCAGTCCCACTAACTAGATCACCCCTGCTGACTGCTTTGAGCTAGTCTGCCTATGGGGTTTCATTTTTAGTTAATTTAATTGAAAATTTATGTCTGAGAAAGGCACAATACGTTAAAACACATTTCTAGGTGTGACTGGGGAGTACATGGAGGCTCAGGATGCAGAGCTCTCAAGTGGCAGTGGTGGGATTCAGCTCAAGTCTACTGAGTGTCCAGGTTCACAGCTTAGTGCAGTAACCTCTAGGATATAATACTATTACTACTATCATTCATCAGATTAGGAATGTGAGTAAAGGATAGGCTGCTGCAAGTTCAAACTGTACTGCTGAAACTGAACAAGATGAAGTGGGCAGCAGCTGTAATTGTTGGGGAATATCAACACCAGATGATCTGAATGAAATCATACAGATCAGATATTTACCAACCAAAGAAACATGCATTTTTTAACTGCTTTAAAAAGAGCTAACTTAAAAGCAGACTTAGTCTTGGTTTACAAGTGACTTTTGTGGCTCGTATTGGTATATTAAATAAAGTAACATATGGCATTCAGGTTTGGGGGACAAATCAATTGCAAAAACCTAGAGGAATGTAAGCTAGAGCTGGGTGAAACTTGTAGATTCTGATTTAGTGCAAACTTTTGTGAAGGTTCACCAACTTTTGCAATATTTCTTGAATTTTTGCCTTTTGTGAAATCAGAAATCTTTCAGATCTGTTTGAGAAATTTTGCCCTGTTCCACAGAATTTTCTTATTAATAAACTGTGGGATAATATACGTGCACTGTGGAACTAATACTTTTATTCACAGTTCATGTAATTATTCCACAGTTCAGTTCTGCGCCCTGCTGTCCTGTAACAGGAAAAAAATAAAAACTTTCCTTGGTGTCCAGTGGCACTCCCTACCCTCCAATCACTGACCACCCATACATTTAATATATCCCTGGTGTCTAGAGGAACCCCTTAACCCTTCAATCATCGTTTTCTTGGTGACTAGTGGCACTGCCCACCATCCAATCCCTGGCTAAACACATTTAATGTTTCACTGGTGTCTAGTGGCACCCACCACCCTCAGATCACTGGCCGTCCCACACATTTAATGATTCCCTGGTGTCTAGTGGCACACTTCCTCTTATTGCTGGCCACCTTATACATTTAATGTTATCCTGGTGTCTAGTGACACCCCCCACCCTCTGATCACTGGCCCATTATCTCCTGATCTGTGGCCCTCATTACTGAATCTCAGCAAAAATGACTGAAAACTCTGTGCTCACTCCCATCTCATTTTTCACTCTTTACATCGTGCAGTAGTTATGGAGACTGGCTCCATGACTACCACATGATGTAAAGAGTAAGAAATGGGATGGGAGTGAACATGGAGTTGTCAGTCACTTTTGTTGAGATTCAGAAAAGGGACACAAATCAGGAAATATAGGGCCAGTGATTGGAGGGTGGTGGGGTACCACTAGATACTAGGGAAACGTTAATGGTATGGGGCAGTCAGTGATCAAAGGGTAGAGGGGGCCTCTTGACACAGGCAAACATTAATGGTATGAGGCAGCTGGTGAATGGAGGGTGGTGGAGCCACTAGACACCAGGGAAATGTTAAAAGTATGGGGATGATGGTGATCGGAGGGTCAGGGGTGCTCTAAACACCACAGAATAATTTATTGTATGGGGCTGGTGATCAGAGGGTGCCACTAGACACTAGGGAAACATTAATTGTATGGGGTAGTCAGTGATCGGAGGGTGGAGGGTGCCACTAGACACCAGAGAAACATTAATGGTATGGGACCAGAAATCAGAGAGTGGAGGGTGCCACTAGACACCAGGGAAACATGAATGATATGGGGCACCCAGTGATCAGAGGGTGGAGGGTGCCACTAGTCACAAAGGGACATTAAATGCATGGGCAGCCCATGATCAGAAGGTGGGGAGTGCCATTAGACAACAAGGGAACATTAATTGTATGGGGCAAGTGATCAGAGGGTGGGGGGGTGTCACTAAACACCAGGGAGAAATTAAATATATGGGATGGCTGACGATTGAAGTGTGGGGGTTGCACTAGACAGCAGGGAATCAATAAATGTACTGGTCAACCAGTGGCCAGAGGGTGTGGGTGCCACTAGACACCGGGGAAACATTAATGGTATGGGGCGGCAAGTGATCTGAGGGTAGGGAGATTACCACTAGTCACCAGGAAAGCATTACATTGGATGGGTCCAGTGATCGGAGGGTAGGGGTGCCACTAGACACCAATGAAACATTAAATGCATGGGGCAGCCCATGATCAGGGGGGTGGGGGGTGCCATTAGATAACAAGGAAACATTTATTTTATAGGACCAGTGATCAAAGGGTGAGCATGCCACTAGACACCAGGGAAACATGAAATTATTAGGGAGCCAGTGATCGGGGTGTGGGGATGCCATAGACACCAGGGATTGGAAATCATTACTTATTATTTATAAATATGGGGCTAGTGATAAACACTGATATTTCGTATATTCATGCTGCAGTTCAGTGACTCATCAAACTTTGGAATGAATGTATGAATTGTGGATTAATGTATTAGACTGCTGAAAGACATTCCTCTCACAGTGATCAGTTCTACAGAATTTTGTTCAGCAGTTCAATACATTAAACTGCAGTTCATTCATTTACTCCACTATTCTAAGTCAGAATTTCTGCAAAAGTTGCCAAAATGATTTCTGAACTTTCACAGAAGTGAAACTCCGACATTAACACAAATTTTGCCAGCAGAAGATTTTTTTTCACAGAGCACTAACTTCAGCAAAAGATATTCCAGATTATTGATGATGAAAATAATGCTAAAACATTTCCACAGGGAGTTATGATGAGGAGTGGGGACCAAGTTGTAATCCCACCTCTGGCATACTTCAGTTTGCATGGTTCGCCATGGATGTGGAATTATCAAACATAACCCAACATCTAGAGGCACCCCACCATTATTAGAAAATATGGTAAGTCATTTTAAAACACAGATGCAGTGTTTGTTGACCTGACAAAAGCATTTCTTTGTTTAAGCATGATCTTTTGCCACACAGATTATCAGTGATGGCTGCTTCAGAGAACTGTATTTTATGCTTTAATCTGCTAGACACCAGCAGGTCAGTTTGGGCATAACTCGTTCATGGCCTCTTTCTGTATATGATGGAGTCCCTCAAGTTTGAATTATAGGACCCTTGTTATTCTCTTTATTCGTAAAAGAAAGTTTGCTTCCTGACAGTATACCACAAAATTATACTGTGTATACAATTATACAGGTGCGGTCACGCCAGTATGGTTAGGGTTGAGAGACAAGTTCTATGTTAAATCTCTAACTTTGATCCTTAATAGCTTTGGCTGGGTATGACAAATTTAGCTAAAATTTTGCATGCTTGTCTAGCAGGCAAGGTCTAAATATATGGAAAGTTTCATGACTGCAGCTTATGTGGTTGCTGAGATCCACATGTCATTTTCTTGTAGACATCACTTATTTTTTCCTATACTTAATATGTGTTTTTGTGGATTTACTCTCATGTACAGCCTACATATTATGGATTTTTTATCCCCAAAATGTTCAGGGAAGGAGCATGCTGGGTCAGGTAGTGCTTTTGGAAGGTTTAATAAAAAATATTAAATGGTTGCAGAGTTATGAAGATTTAAAATTTTGCTTTTTGCTGTTCTTAGCATGCTCAGTAGGGTTTTTAGGATAACATTAATACTACACAAAAATGCCATGTCCCAGATCATTTTTGTTTTCTCATTACTTACTTCTCACAGCACCAAAAATAATTTCTGTGTCATGACAGCCACCATCGTGCCCCCCCCAGTAATATAAAAAACATGGAAAATACATACAAAAGTGTAATTAACAAAAAAAAACACACCTGAACCATTCAGCTACCTTCTGGTGTTTTTTTTTTAAATGGTCAGATATACCTCTTCTGGGGATCCTAAAATCCAGGGTAACCAGCTTAGCAAGAGTAGTTGTTCAGTCATGTTCTCTGTATGAGAACAGTGGGACCTTCTTGAATGCTGATATGGCAGCTGGAGTCTCTCTGTCTGTCTGCCTGTCTATCTATTTAATTAATTTAAATGTGTTTTAACCAGACCAGGGTGCCCACCTGTAGTACCACTTTCTCCCACCAAGTCACCCACCCTTCAGAGTATTTATGTATTTTTCTGTTCAATATAAATGGACCTTGATGTCCATCCCTTTTACTGCTTCTCTTGAGCTCCCTCCCCTCCAGGTTGCCCGCTCCTGTTCCCCAAACTGTAGCCCAACACTGGGATGCCCAGTCCTCAGAGCTAAAATGTGAACTGCAATAAAGAAAACTGTCCACAATGATTTTTCTTTTTCAAACCTGTAAAAAGGAAAATGGTCCCACTCCGATCTGACCCCCACACCCACCCCATCCTGACCTACCACTCAGCACCCACCATCTCACACCCCACAAACCCCACAAACACATTCACTCAACTGAACATGTCCCATGCCATAGATCCACTCCTCACTCACCCTCATTCTCTGTATGAGAACAGGGAGACTTTCTTTAATGCTGAAGCCGTAGATGGTGTCATGCTGCTGGCTTCAATTGAAGAAGTGAGCCAGAGATCACCTGTCCTGTCTGATTGTGTGTCTCTCTCTCTCTCTATCTCTGTCTGTCTGTCTGTCTGTCTGTCTATCTATCTATCTATCTATCTATCTATCTATCTATCTATCTATCTATCTATCTGCCTAACTACATACCTACCTAAGTAATTTAAATATGTCTTAAGCAGACTGGGGTGCTAACCCCAGGCATAGCTTCTTTCTCCCTCCTCCCCTCCAGGTTGCCCTCTGCTGTTTCCAGCATTTATTTATTTTGTCTTGGTGAATCAGTGTTTGGGTCCTCATTGGGGTTGTCAACCCCAATACCCACCCTGTTCCATCAACAGTGTCAGACATGAACACTTTTCTTCATGCAGGGCCCACAGGGTCCTGCATGAAGAAAAGTACAACAGACTGTGTGGCAACAAGCAGCGAGAGATAGTTCTCTACATTTAAGAGTGTGAAACTCTTGGAGCTGCACCTTCTGCTTTGGACAGGAGGTTACAAGCTGGGGAGAGGGGTAAGCGTTATGGTTGACAACTCCAAGGAAGACCTCAACACTCATTTGTCAAGACTTCAGAGACCCAAAACCCTAATGTGTTTTTCTTTTGTTGCCTAGGGGTGGGAGACTGGGAGTTAGTGTTGGAAACCCTATAATCACATTTCCCTACTTTTGTGGCATTAACTTAAATTCTATCTGGTGCATTTACAAAGTTGTTGTGTTTTTTGGTTTTTTTTTGCAAAGAATATGTATAATACATATTCATTGATATATTCATTGCAAAAAACAACAGGTATGTTTATGCAGACATTAGTGTTGAAGAATGCAAAGTGCACAAGGTAGGGAAATTAAAAACAATATTCAGGTTTTGGGTCTCTAGTATCTTGATGAATCAATGGTGGGGTCTTCCTTAGGGTTGTCAATTTTAATGCCCACCCCCTAGCCTGTTGCATCCTGTCCAAAGCACAAGGTGCAGCTCAAAGAGTGCCCCATAGTGATGCAGTCTTCAGAGTTAGAGATGTATGACTTGCCACATGTTGCTATCAAAAATCAGTCATAGCTTTCTTCATGCATGGTCCTATGAACCCTATGTGAAGAAAATAGATCACTTATGAGCTTGTTGGCTCAGGGGAGAGGATGGGCATTAGGGTTATCAACCCCAGGGAACACCACACAACTGATTCACTAAGGTTCCAGAAACCAAACTCTTAGATTTTATTATTTCCCTATTTTTTGTACTTTGCACTCTTCAACCCTTACATCTGCGTAAATATATATTTTTTGTAATGAATTTCCCATCTGGAATTGTGTCCTCATTCATGCAGGTTCCTCTGGGACCTGTGTGAAATTAAATAAATAGAATAGCTAAGATAGTTCCCACTGCACTGCATAGGCCCATGACACTTTGACATGCACATCAACCCCTTATGACAGAAGGCTTCCCAGCCTACCACTAGGTGTCATTTGTGCATCAGAACACTGCTGTATCCCTTCACAGGCTGGGGCTGGTGCTGCATGCCACATTGCCTCCCCCCATCAGCCTAGTCAGCCAGCTCACTGAGCTCACTCCCAAACTCAGGTCACTGGCACTGGAAGGCAACATGGTCCCCACTGGGCCAATCATCATCCCTGCAAACAACATTACTTCATTAATTTTTTTTGTGATATTTGACCCCAAAATGTCAACATTGTCTTTTTCTGATGCCCCCCTTAGTATGGAAGGTGTAATTCATAAAATAATGGCTGAAATTTAATTTTTCTCTGCAAGTGCAAAAACATGTTTACCTAGGATTTGAAAAACACCACTTGGCACATTCATGAGGTAATATGAAAAAATGGCTATGTCGAAAATTTGCTCTCAAAATACTGAAAATGACCAAAGTTATGAGTAAGCATTGAAAACTCACAAAATACCTTCATGACTTTCTTGTTTTATTAATAGTTTGGCCCCATATTTTCATCATAGTCTTCTTATGCTCCCACCTCATGAACTTGGTAAGTGAAAATTTTCAAATCCCAGTCAAAATGTCATTTTGTGCCACAACTGCAAAAACACATTTTGACCAGGATTTTAAAAATGACACCTGTCACCTTCATGAGGTGGTGTGGAAAAATGGTTATGCTGAAAATTTTGGGTCAGAATATTGAAAATTACGAAAGTTATAAGAGAGCACTGAAATATTTCAGCATACATTCATAATTTTGTAATCCCAGCCAAAAGATGATTTTGTGTAGCGACTGTGAAATCACCTTTTGGAACGGACTTGAAAAATGTCACCTTCCTTGTTTATGAGGTGGAATCCCAAAAAGAACATGTTGAAAATTTGGGACAAAAAATGCTAAAAAAATAACAAAGTTATCAGTAAAAGTTCAAAACACAGTGAAATACATTTACCGCACTTACCTGATTTTCTTAGTTTCTGGTCCAGCACTGGGGAGTGACAGTGTGTCTCTGATCCAGAGAAGATTATGATGTTTGATTGAATTTAGGTGAGTAAGGGGTGTGGGGGGTGAGGGGTTGTAGGTTTTGAGTGGGGGGTTGGAGTGGGGTGAAGGAGGGATGGTGATGCAAGAGACAATGATAGACTGTTTTCTTCATTATCAATCAATCAAAGCTTTATTTTTAAAAGGCACTTTTCTCAAACCAAAGCGCCTGTACAATTTCATAAAACAATAAATAAACAAGGTTTAAAACTATTATAAATCATTAAAAGCTATACTAAAAAAGGTGGGTCTTCAAAGCTCCTTTAAAGCTTAGGACAGTCGGACTATTATAGGTTTAAAAAAGGAAACAAATATTGAGGATTTTTTTTATTACAGGTACTGACACTGGATTGGGCATCTCAGTGTTGGCTATATGTTTGGTGGCACCATGGTGGGCACCCTGGTGTGGTTGACAGTCAGGTTGAGGGGGAGTGAGTGATCTAAGCTGAGATCATGGATTGGGCACCCATGTATCAAGATGTTGGAGTGGCGGACAGGGGCAATGGGCAATTGTTACAGAGGAGGGGGGGGCTGAACCAGTACTGGGGCTGGACACCCCACTGTCAGAATATACAATTTAGCTGGCAACAGGGATTGGGCACCCCAGTGTCCAGTTTAAATAAAATTATGCTGCTGATGTGGCTAATTGCTGCCGAGGGGCCAGAAAACATGCACAGCTCTGTTCAGCTGGGCTGGGGCTATGCACCAATGTGTAGCTCGGCCCCTGCTGAATAAACACAGTGGAGTGGGATATGAAGGCTTTCTGCAGCATCTAGATAGCCCTGCTGCCTGGAACATGAATGTATTCTCATAAAACAACCACATTAAGAAATGTGGTTGTTAAAAATTAGTTATTCATAGAAACCTTATTTTTCTGACTGTGCATGCTCAGAAACTGAACTGTTTTTCTAAAATATTTTAAAAACTACTTTAGTTTGGGAGATAAAAAACACAAAAGCTCATACCTTGGTCAAAACTGCATCAAACCTGCAATTTTTGGTTTTCAAATCCTCCGAGTTTTTTAGTTATAAGAGGAAAAACTCTTAATTTATGCAATTTGTGGGATTTTTGCCCCTCTGTAACTTTGCCCTCCCCCCATTAACCAATTGACACACAAGTTTCAGGATCCAAAGATACTGGCACCATGAATGCACTTTTCAAATTTCAAGTAAATCAGTTGAATGAAGGCAAACTTATTAGGGTGCAAAACTGGGGTTTAGCATTGAAGTGCTTACTCAACCCTAATACACAGGTGCTGTAGTGTCTGTATAATATATGCTTTTTTATCCCTGTGTTCTGCTGTCATTGTCATTTATGGATCAACTCTGTACAGGCCTAATCAATCATACAGACATTAGCCAGTTATTTTTCTCCCTGTTGTTTTTCTCCTGCTTCGACCCTTAAATCTGTGGCATGAGCAGGTGTTTTTGTTAAACCATATATATGCAGCAAGCCCTTGCAGAGGGTACAGGCTCCCTGGTCCACCAGCAAGGGATGCAATGGTGTTGGAAACTACAGCCAACCATCACTGACCAAGGCGCACTGGCTCTTGCCAGTTTCTTCAGACAGGCTTGTTTCCTGACACAGTGAACTGAGTCTACTACCAAACCTGAGTCCCCCTGTATGGCAGATGATGTACTGCAGCTGGGCCATCAGGAAAACATCAGCAGGGCATTTCTTAATGTTAATAAAAATCAAAAAACAATGTTTTTTAGGGTCTAGACTCCATCTCGGTAAATGAAAATTCCAGTTTCAGGTCTTGGACTTGGATGGTGTTCTCTTGCAAAAAGTTGTCTTTTATATATTGGGTCCATTTGGTCCCAGTCCTATTTTCCCAGAGTACACCGATACACCAAAGGCTTGGTGCTGCCTATACGTTAAAACCCTTTCTAACTTCTGAGGTTTGATTAGCTGTTGCAAGAGGGATTTTACTTCTCTCTTTACATTACTGGTACCTTTAAATTTACATTGCTAAATCAACCAAAATTGGAAGAGCAAACATTGTTTATAATACTGTTAATAATAATATTCTTTGCAAAAAAAACTTTGTTAATATGCCAGTTAGGGTAACTAAATGCCATAAAAGTAGGGAAATGTAGGGAATGTCCTTTCTTTTTGAGATAGTGGAATTGTATCCTAATTCACACAGGTTCATTTGCAACCTGCATGATCAGATGACCAGTGTCAAGGGAAGACTCTGTCTGTCTATGGATGTGACCCTCTCACTAGTAAATATTGGCTGCCTCATTTCTGGGGACCCCCTTAGCAGCCACTTTGATGCTACTTTCTGGCACAGACCCACAGTCTTCCTTAGTGAATACTGAGCAAAAGTAGTAATTCAGTCTTTTACTTTTGCCATGCTCCAAAATGATAGACACTCTGCCAACCACAACTGGACTCCATGCTACTGTAATCCAGCAGAAGTTTGCACAAATCCTGGTTAAGATATCCGGGATTAAATTCACTATAGATAACCTGCAAACTAATATGGACCAATTGTCAGTCAGTCTTCGATAATTAGATCACCCTTAGGCACCTGATAGGAGAGTCAATGACAGGGACAATGAAATACTGGCACTTAAGAATGAAATTGCTCTACCCGGGGATAAATTAGATCACCTCAAGTGCAGAGGTTGATGAAACAACATTAAAATCCTGGGGATCCCTTAAGAAGCTGAAGGGAAAAATGTCCTCAGACTTTGTCCAGCACCTGCTTACTGGACTGTTGGGTATCCTGGGCTGAAATTTACAGGTACAAAGTGTTTATTATACCCTGGTCTCCCTTCGCTGACCTGGTAAACAAGCCCTGTCCTATCTTGTCACTTTTTTGCAATACTTGGTTAAAAAACAATTAGTGAAGCTCGCCCAGGAAAAGTGTCCCAAAGGGAACAGCCATACCATTTTCTTGTACCAAGACTACTCAGCCCAGGGAAAGAATATGAGGGCTGCCTTCACCTCCATAAGAAAAGCCCTGCAGAACCTAGGGGTCAAGTACAGAATGGCCTACAGGGCTACATGCAATATCCAATGAAATGGGGTCTCTCATGGTTTTACAAACCCAGCTGAGGCAAACAACTTTGTCAAGCGTTCATGGGTTATGCAGTCTAATACCTCAGGGGCATCTCAGCAACCAGATTGTGTAATGCACCAGAGGACCGCCAAAGCTGAGCTCATGAATTATCTCCTATGTAGCTGGTGACTTACTTACCAGCCTCCTCGACAAGCATGACCCCCATGGAATAATGGCAGAGGAAAAGGTCTAGGCAGTGGTGAGCCACACAGGCTGCTATGGACGCTTTCAGGTTAGTCCACCCACATCACAGAAGTCATAGTTAGGGTTCGCGTTCCTCCCCCTGGAGCTCCACATTGCCTAGCGACACCCCACCTAGCAGATCTCTGCTGCCCCAACTTCTGGATGGCACCATGGGCTATTCCACATCACAGCACACCTCCTCTCATTCTATGTCCTGGGTTGCCATAGTACAAACCCAAGGCCCATATGGCTGTGCCTGTCCACTGCCACCCAGCCATCAGCAACTCCAGAAGCAATAAGATGCTTGAACGGACCCAGCATATCTGACCTTTGACATCGGTCTGCTTTCCAATGAGTACATGGTTCTGACACCTAAATTTGATCTGTTTATACTACAGAAGCTAACATCAGCTTGCCTTCATTGCTCTTATTGCTATCAACATGTGTGACCCCCCTCCAGAGTACCACTGCAGACAAACTGAGCAAGCCACAAAACTAAAATCTGTTAGTATCTGCCTCTTTGCCCCTGCCCTGCTATCATCATGCTGGCATATGTGAATCCCCTCCTGCCTATATAAATTGGGAATACTGAACCAGCAGTACAGGCATTTCTTTATTGGGTATTTTTTATTTATTTGTTTGTCTCTGCCACTGCTCGCGAGCTGTGCACCTGGACCTATATCTGTAAGAACCTTGCTCCACTGTCTTTTGACTAGTTTGCCCATGAGGGGCCAGTTGCCATTGGGATTGGACTTTACTGTGTGTCTCCTTGGTGGGTATTACCTCTGCAAATGACTTAACCTGAATAAGGCAATCCAAAGTCATCATGCAGCATTGTAGACATGCTTTTTTATGTCACCCACTTCTTTTATTACTTCTGCCACTTTTTCCACCTACCGGACTTCCACCTGAGATATGTTCAGCAACAGCCCTGCTTCATCATGCTCTGCTAAGGTGCTACAAAGCTGAGTGATTGCTGCTGCCTCATCAGGACAGGGTATTGTTCCACATCAACTATGATTAGGACCCTGCACCTTCTATCTGTTTTCCACCTAGATTCAGGATTTTGGGTTGCCTCACTTAGGTGTGGTAACCCAGGGGACATGATGCAGTGAACAAACAGTGGTTTTCTTAATGTAACCGTCATATACTTATGACATAGATGGGTACCCTCTCAGTGCTATGGTGCTAGTTGGTCATTATTTAGCTGTGCAATCTGTTAATATGATTTAATGATTACCCCCTCTGACCACACCCCTGAGGGTAATCCACCATTTATCTCTTGATTTACTGAGGTGGCATACTGTTAGTTGATCCCTCCTCCCTACCTTACCCACCTGAATGATCTGTTTTAACTCCTTCAAAGCACTGCTGCCAACTACAAATGATGGGGAATCCTGTAGGCAGCATACTATGCTTTAATGGCTCCTGTCTACCATGCCCTGTGTTCACTCACACTGTGCACTGTCATGGATCTTCTGGGGTTAACTAAACACTCGGCATGGCAGCTCCCTCCCAACTGTGGACTAGTGGCTACATGCCACTCACAGCAATCGAGTTCCCTCCTCCCTTCTCTTTCCTAATATGGGGCAGCCTTGACACTTCTACCTACCTGTGCTTCTGTCTGGTGCCTCCTTTTGCTCTGACAGACTGAATCATAAATGAACTGTTTCTTCATATGCCTTGCTGTGTGGCTTCTTCTAGCATCTCCTCACCTTTTTATTTTATTTATTATGTATTTATTTGGAATTACTCTGGGTCTGTCTGAAAACTAGTTTTATTTATGAATTTGCAATTACACCTTTGAGCACAAGTGTTCATTTACAGAGGTTCCACATCATTGATTAATTACAGATTTTCAATGAATAGTGTAGACACATGTCATTCCTACATTGTCATAGACAGCACACGTAGGAGCATTGTCAAAGTATCAACCAAACATATAAGTAAATAAGGCTAGGAGCAACAAGCACAAGCAGCTCCAAGGAACATTGTCAGGGACTGGTTGTGTCATCAAAGTATTCTAAGGGTTAGCGTAACGAGACATCAATTTGAATTGTCACATTTGGCACTAGGAGAGAGAACCTTTCTCAGTTCCCTCTTAAATTAGGCTATTTTGGAGAGGCCCAACAGGGATTCTGGTAGTCCATTCGACCAGTGCTGCACACTGATGGTGAGGATAGTGTATCATTTATGGTGACTTCTAAACATTTAAATGAGTTGACCTGTTCCAACATGGTCCATGACTCATTTATAATTGTTTGCATCCATTCTACCTGTACCAGCTTGTTTGTATCTATGTCTTAATTTTACTGTTATACTTATGTGTTGTACTGCTATACTATGTATTTTGGGTTGTCTTACTGTGACAAGGTACCTTTGTAAATGAGCCTATGGCTCAAAGGTTTTCCAAACTGCTGTTTAAATAAAATTAAAAAAAAATAATGGTGAAGGGACATACCTTTTTTATCATTTGTGAATCAGCAAATAGCATAGTTTGGGGATTCTTGCAAATCAATACTAACTTATTTAGTCTGCACCATGTTTCCAATGACCAAAAGCTACAGTACCTTGCAAGGCATGGGGAAGGGACTCCTGACAAGGGCCACTGGAGTAGATGACAGCATTGTCTGAATAAAACAGTACATTTGTGGTGGTGCAGGCTTCAGGGAAATTGTCTATAAAGAGACTGAAAAGGAATGGATCCAGTATTTATCCTTGCGACATCCCAGTCGTGACACTTTTGGCATCAGATAGTGCACAATTGATCTTTATACATTAAGTTCAGTTAATAAGGTAGCTAGAGAACCAGGACACAGTGTCTGGAGAGGCCTAGGGGGTGGAGTTTGGCTAGCAGAAGAAGTGGTTTACCAGATCAAAAGCTTTGGTTAGGTCAATGTCAATGAGCCCTTCAGGTGACCTCTATCAAGAGTCTCATGCAGAAAGCTTGCATACTTAATTAGAGCAGTGTTGGTGCTATGAAGCTTCCTGAAACCATGGTGTTGTGGGCATTGGATGTTATATTTGCAGAGGTAAGTGACCAGTGGGCAGACACAATTATTTTAAGTGGTTTAGACAAAGGGGAGAGGATTGATATACACCTATAGTACTGTACACGTTTGAGTACAGGTGAGACTAGAGCTGTTTTCCATATACCCAGGAACTGGGAGTACTGTAGTGAGAAGTTGAATAGTTTGGTCAGGGGGATAGCCAGTTCATCTAGGGACAGTGCAATTAATTTCATGTCCAGGGCATCACTACCTGTTCTGCTTTTACCCAGCACCTGTTTGACAATACTTTTGTAGTGTCAGCCACAGTGATGGTTTTAAAATAGAACTTAGGGCAGCAGGGTCAGAGGTCCAAGCATGACTCAGTTGGGTGGGGGGGCAGGTTCCTCATCAGGAGGTAGAACCACTCCAAGACCAATGAAAGCATTATTGAATATGTTAGCTACCTATTCTGCATTGAGGGTGACATACCCATTTTCACTGAGCATAACTGGCTGTGCTTTGTCACCCCTCCTCAAGGGTTCCTTTACTGTAAGTTATTCCAAAACCTTTTCCCATTGCCCCAGTCACTTGCCTGCTGTTCCTTGTAATAAGACACTTTAGCCTGCCTAATTTCTCTGGCACACTGGTTATTGGCAGCATTGTATTTCTGCAGGTCCACAGGAGAACCTGTGGTCCTGGTTCATAGCCATAGCTTGTCCCTGGCCCTTATCTGGGCTAGGAGGGGAAGGTGTCATCCACTCAGCAGTCCTCCATATAATCACACATTTTTTGTAACCTTTCCAATCTGTTGGTAGCAACTGGTTCTGAAGTGGTCAGGTGAGAATTCCCACTAAACATTAGTCACCACCAATAGCTTAAAATTAACAGCCAAACCAGTGCAAGATAGCCAACTCACTCTACGCCATTGTCACAGCATGCCTGTGGTTTTATTGAGGTTTTGGCACTGATGTGCAAGTGTGGGAGGCTATATGACAGAATACTCAGTTACACCAAGTGTGACTCTTTAACAGCATGCTTGCAAACTTGGACGAGGCTTCCTGCTGTCTTAGTCCCCACTGGGAACACCATGAACGTGTTGGTGGTTCCTACAGATGCAAGTATCCCATATATATGGGTTGGGGTAAGCAACCCATAGAATCATGCAACACAAGTGAATTGGAGCTATACTGTAACCTCTTGTCAGTCAGGTGTAGCCGGTTATGATGCCTCTCCTCACTGACCACTCTGTCTGATCCCTCCCAGACAGCAAGATCTTACCTTAGTGAAAGTGGACAATTTCTGTTATCCCCCATGACCTGCTTGATGGTATCTATGATGACTGAAGCACAAAGGCAGGAAGCATGAATTTTCTTCCCTCATCTTATTGGTTTTTGGTCCCACTTTTTGGCTTTCCTTTTTTCCCTCCTACCCTGCCACTGTTCTCCTCATCCCCTCCCCTCCCACCCATCATAGCCTGCCTCTGAAGAATGTAGCCCCCTTCTGCCTTCACCACTGGGAAATCCTCCGACTGTTAATCTGCCCCCCTACACTTTGCAAGGTGCTACAAAATAATCCTTCTCCTACCACCCATCTGAATGCAGCAGCACAACACTGATAATGGGAGGGATTGCCTGAGGTTCAATGTGGGGAATAGCTCCTCCCACAACCTCTTCATAAGCCCTCCTCTGGCACACCTCCCTGGCTTAGGGAGTGTTTTCCTCCCTGGGCTCCTGCATGGCTCATGTGGCTGCTCCCTCATCTCGCTGCTGCTGGTCCGTTTGTGTCCCTTCCCCTCTTCTCCCCTCCTGTGTTTGGTATTCTTCTTGCCTTGTCTGGTCCCCTCTCCTGTTGCTTCCTGCCATTTTTCTTTTCTGGTTTCCCCTTCTGCGCTCTGCCTTTCCTCCTGTTTCTTTTTTTGGGGGGCTTCCTTGCACCCGATGCTCACCACACCTCTTCTTCTCCCATGCTGTCCTACTGCTACTCCCCCTTCTGGCTTTGGCTCGGTCTTTCCGGTGCTTATCTCCACGGCCACTGTTTTTTGGTTTTTACCAGAAAATCCGGTAAAATTCTGGAATTAGGGCTGCCTGAAGACTGGTAAAAGCAAAGATTTTATGGAATCTGGCATTTTATATCAGATCTGTAAATCTACAAAACTTGTGTTTTTCTTTTAATTCCTTCCTGTACTTTTTTCAATTTGCTGTATTTAATGCTCCATATATTAAGCCTTCTTTAATTCTGATTATTTATGCACATACTAAAAGAACGATAGCAGAATCCCGGTAAAATCTGGAAATTGGAGTAACAATCACCAGTGTAAATCTGGAATCTGAAGTCTTGAAAACAGAATTTCATTGTTTTAATCACCGTAAATCAGTGGCTTTGCTTATCTCCTCCTCTCCCCATGCTTACTAGCAAGCTTTCAAAGTCTACGTTTTTTCCATGACCATATGTTTTTGTTCATACTTCATTTCAGGCTCCAGCTGGCAGGTAGGATTTTATGATGTTCTATTTGTCTACCAGATGGGAACAAAAGGACAAAAACAGTATAGCATTCACACAACAAATGCTCAAAACTTTGTTCAGTCCCTTGAGCGGTGCTACTAAATACTCAGTTGAACTGGCGCATTGCAGCTCCACTCCAAAGCCTGCTCATGGATTTGTTTCCACAGCCTCTCAGTCAAACTAGTTAAATGTTGCATAACTTTGCGACCATTCCAGCTACAAGACATCACTCTTTCTCACTTCAGTTTTACTACCATGCTTCTTCAGATGTCAAGCAAGCCGTATAGTCAGTTAAACTGCAGATCTAGCAAATGTAGCATCTGAACAACCGACCATGATAATGCAGGAACCAAGAATACAACCCTCCCGTCAGGCTCCTACCTGCACCACTCTGCACTGTTAGGGGCTCCTGGATCCGCTGCTACCAGGACCGCCATCCAGCTGCATTCCATCTCCCCTTCCAGTCCCAAATAAACTAAGAGATCACAGGTAAACATGATCAGCTCCATCTAGATAATGCTTTTCTCCCCTTACTAAAGCACTGTACAGCTGTTTCCTAGTTTAATGTAGCAGGAAGAATCTTTCTCACAGGTAATATTTTCATGGTGGATTATAATTTGGTGTTTTACTGTTCATGTATGAATACAGCTCCATGGCCTGTTTTGGGGGTTTCCTAACTAGAGCCCGACCAGATAAGTGCTCAACAGCTTCCACGTGCTCAGAGCACCATGACCATGGGTGTTTATTAATGCTCAGGGATGAATAAGAGGGCTCGCTCTTCCATTAACCTTCTACATTTAGTATTAGTAGGGCCCATGACCTAGTGTTTAAACACTCTTCCAAATTCTCACACTCATTTGTGTTTTATACAGTTTATGTCTGCTGCTACCTCGGGGTGGGGGGTTGCTACTACTATCCTTACTGCTTACACCCATTCAGACATATGCCTTCCTCTGCTACCCGATCAATGTACTTTCCATTTAGTACTGTTCCATTTACCCGATTATACCCAGATGCTTAGGAACATCGTCCCCTGGAGTTCTGCTCCTGTGCTTCCCCTGCTTGTGCAAGAACTCAAGCTTTAGAATCTTCATACTTTATTCTTATCCCTCATTTCCTCAACCAGTCACCTGTACCTAGAAGCAAAGTCTTCCAGTGCGGACAGGTAATCTGGATCCATACATATACTGGCATCCATCAGTTACATATCCCACCACATACAACCTTCTATTTGCAATACCTCCTGAGCCCAATTCTATTCATGCCATCATCTATCTATTCTCAGCAGTCACTTATATGTTGTAATTCACTCCATTAACTTATACCTACCAGTTCATCTCCTAATTCTAATCTTAACCTACATCAGTTCCCTCACTTCTTTACTTTCTATGCAGCAGTGTTGTGCATCGGCCAGCCTATACCAGCAGTCTTCCGGTCTCCATCCCGAACTTGTCCTTTCTGAAGAGCTGACTGAAGGTAGGCTTCCTCTGTCTACTAGGGATGGGAGCCCATTACATTCATTGCATCCTACTAATCACAGCCTGACATCCTCCTTCCCTAACTCAGCTTGATTGCATTGAGTGAAGGTTCTCTTACCCCAGTGACTGGGGATGGGAATTTGTCTACCTTCTATGGACTATTACCATTCTTTCTATACCCATACCAGCTGTTGCTTCCCTTCAGGAATGGAACTTCATTGCACTTGCCTTCTCGACATTCTCCATTCTTACCACTGCTGGATAGCATCGAGTGACAGTTAGCCTGCCTCAACTACCAGGAATGGGAGCAATGTCTCCAATCTACAATGTTCTGATATACAGTTTCTACCTTGTACCAGTTGCCATTTCCCTTTCACAATAGAGCTTTCACATTCAGCGTACCATAAGCATGCTCCTCACTTTGCTTCAGGCTACCACTTTCAGCCCGATGCCTGCCTTCCTCACCAGTCAGGAACAGGGCTATGCTCTACTTACCTTTCCATCTTACCTTGTGTGCAACTCGGACTTATCATCTTATTTGCTACCTTCTACAGCCAGAAGCTCGACTTCGATATGCACTGTTTCCACCACTGCAGCTTTCCTGCTATGAATTGCCACTCAAGTATGGACCTCAATCTCGTTATCATTGTCTTGCATTCCTTGCTGCCACTGATCCAGATATTTATACTTCATTCACCCCTCCTAGACATATGCTGAGGTTACTCATGCTGCTGCTCTTCTGGCCTCACTGTTCAACACTTTACAGATCACTATGCCTGGTTCATGGCCCCAGCTCATTTGGCAGCATCCGCCATTTGTTTTTCTCCCTAATGTGGGCTGCTGCATCCCTTCAGACTGAGGCATTTCCATTCTTTCAGCCTTCCACCACTCAGCTCTCCCTGCAACTTCGACCATGGATTCAAGACCTCATCAATCGATTTGCCTCCCTCCTGCCGATTTACCAATTCCCTTACATCACTGGACCCTTCTGTCTCGAATCATCATGCTCTCCATCATGTTATTCCTTGGACCTTCATTCCTTTGCCAATCAGCCTTCCCCATCATATGAATCCAGCAGACTGGTTTTCTCCCTCTCTCACTCCAGGTTGACTGTCTCATGAACTTCCTCACTCAGGTCCCTGTTCAGCTACATATAAACTTGTTATCTTTTACAGATTTGGAACTTTATCCTTTGTTTGTCCTGCACCTTTCATCATGTTTGATCGTTCCCTGCCATTGTCAGATGTGGGACTTTGGTTACTCATCATGCCTGTGGAGTCTTCCATGGTCTGTCATCCTATGCCTTCCTTTCACATTCTTGCACTTCGCTGCTGTTCACCACAGAACTGACTTTGATGTTCTCCTTATACTCTGGATGTCATCCGCTGTGCCTCGCACATTGATTATGCTACTTCTTCCTTCAGTCACTCAGGATCCACTCTGTACTTCCTTCTTCTGTAACTGGCTACCTTCGCCTTGTCAGCTCGGGGCTTCATGCTGTTTGCTGCTGCTCCATTGAGCCTTGTACCTCAGGTCTGACCAGCACTCTGACCAAGTCACCTGTTTTTATGCAAGTTACTCTACCCCCCTCCAATGAGTACTTTTCACTACCAATTTGATCATTTATTCATTACTCCAGAGTACTCTTACTGCCAGCAAAACATTCCTTGGCTCACATGCCCTACAGACCTTTCCTACCATCAGGGTCTCACACTGCCCAATTCAGTTCATCACAATTATTCACGGAACTGTCATTCACCTGGACTACAGGATGGCTCCTCTGTCTCTATTGGATATACTCTTTGATTGCTGCCTATCCAATCATCATGATTCCTCAGAAGCCTCATCCCAGTAGCCATCGTCCTAGAGGAAAAAGACTTAAATCCTTCTATTGGACGTTGACTTTGTCATCAGTATTGTTGCTACAGATACTGGGAATCACAAGATATGTCATTCATCTATGGACTACATCCATGCAATTGTACACCACTTCTTACTTTACCAATGACTTTGAAGACCAAGTTGCTCAGTTCCTACATCCCAACAGTCATCAATAGACCTAGGAAGTGCATAGACATTATCCTGAGTGGTCATCATGGGATCTCCATTGCTTAGCTAATTCCAGATACTATGCCTTCCACATCTCTGGTTTCACTTCTGGATATCATTGTGCCTTACGCTATCCTTGGCACCTGATCACCTAGTATGCTCCACCAGGTTAATCATTCTTTCAGTGGCCCAGTCAACCTCTTCTTCATGAAGTACATTCTCAAAGCTCAACGGTAAAGACCAGTACTGGGAACTGACTTTCCTGATTTCCATCTGGAAATTCTTAACAGCTTAATTGAGTTCACCATTTCAGCCTTGCATCCCAAATCAGTATTTATCGGCCGTTGCTCTAACTTCTATGGTATCCTGCATTCCCGAGCTCATGTCCAGTTCAACCTGTAGACTCTTCCTCTTATCTGCCTTAAGCTTTCTCACGTACTCCCACATTGGGTTTACCTGTAAATTAATCTGCCCATGACACTTTGGAGCATCTTCTAAATGATCACACCACAGGAATACCTACACATATTTCAGGCAGCTTATCAACAAGGGATAAAGCACAGGGCCATGAACGTCATGAGTAAAGAAGCCATCACTTTCTAATACTATAATTTCAATCATTCCTACATCTGGATGGCTCTGCAATTATCTTCTGGCCTTAACAGATCAGGCACTAAAACCCTTCTACTCATATTTATTCTGGAATGCCTACCTAGCGACTGTCACTTGCTAATCAATTCCTTACCTCCAGACTACCTTGCATATCGAACCTTCTATGAATTGAACCAGTCATTCATAACCATACCGAACAGCACATCTATCTTGATGTACCATCCAGTCTCATATTCATTTCATCTTACTATCTTGCTTCAGAACCTCCGTACACTTCCTTGGACATACAACCTTCATCACTTCAGAAATAGCTAGTTGTTGAGTGCTTATGATGGACAGCATTCACTTATTTTCTCCTCTTGCAAAATATGTTGTTTTCTATTAATGCAGTATATAATAGTTGCTTTCCTTGGCTGCTTTTGTTACAGAAAGTAGTCCTATGTACAAGTGTTTATGAATATAGTGATGCTTTTTTTCCTTCATGATGTGTCAGAAACTACACCTGGTACTGTCAATATATTGCCCTTTATCTTTATCCTGCTAGTTTTTGTTGGACCACTTCTACCTTGCCCAAATTATGGTAACACATCCTACTACCGCTCTATCTGATGCCCAAATGTAATGCTTTTATGCAACTCTAGACAGTCAGGCATACCTGTACTACCTCACAAATGGAGATGCAAGAAGGAATTGTCTTGAAGTTCACATTGTTGAATGTGCAGCGTATCTACGCCAGTATTAAGCACAATCAGGTTCTCACACACCTCAAGTGGGAATACAGTGACATTGTGCTTATCCAAGAAACACATCTCTTACCTGTAGAAACACTGAAGATTAAAAGGGACTGTGTGGGCCACGTCTTATGAAGCTCATACATAAACAAATTTAGAGGTGTAACCATCCTTATTCATAAAACTGCTCCCTGTCCAGATTGCTCAAGGTGGCTGCAAGCCAGGAGGAGTGTTGGATTCCAGCCCAGCTACAAATTGATAATCAAATACTTTTAGTGCATTGTGTCTACACCCCAAGTGAAGGCAGTGGCTCTTTCTTTCTAGAGGTAGCTCAGGCACTTAAAGCAATATATATGCCTGATGCCAGGCTAATCCTGGGAGGGGACTTCAATGAAGTTTGGTATCCCATGCTGGATAAGCTCCATTGTTCCTCCCTCATGCCTATTAGAGCCTGAATCTCACTATAGACCCTTGCTCTGGAGTTCAGTTGCCAAGCCCCTTGGAGAGTAATGCATCCCTCAGGTCAAAACTTCACATACCACTCCACCAGCCATGACATGAGCACTAGTATATATTTATTTTTGTTCCATGGCAGTCACCTGGATGCAGTGCAACAGGTGCATACAGGCCTTATTATCATATCTTAATAATAATAATAATAATTTTATTTTTAAAGCGCCTTTCATATTTCCAAAGCGCTGTACAAAACATATAATAAAAGAAGACCAAACATAATACACTATAAAACCTTTGTAAAACCACAATTTTAACAACAATTTAAATAGTACTATAAAAAGCAAGTTGGCACAAATTAGTTTTTAGGCCACTCTTAAATTCCCCAAGGGAGGTGCACTGCCATAACCAACAGGGTAGAGAATTCCAGAGAGTGGGAGCAGCATAGGAAAAAGCTCTACTACCAGAAGAATTTAGACTCACTCTCGGAATCTCTAGCAACCCCTCATCGGCTGAGCAGAGCAATCAGCCAGGGCAGTAAGACACTAGAAGATCTTTCATATAAGCTGGACCCTGGTTGTGTAGGGCTTTAAAAGACAATAAACAGACTTTAAAGGTGATCCACCACCAAACAGGGAGCCAGTGCAGTTCACGCAGCACCAGGGTAATATGACAGGACCTACTAGTTCCCGTCAAAACCCTGGCTGCTGCGTTCTGCACTAGCTGAAGGCAGCAGATTTCAACCCCAGAATGCCCAAAATACAGGGAGTTGCAGTAGTCCAGATGAGAGGACACAAAGGCATGGACCAATGTAGGCAGCATGTCAGACGGATGAGGTGTTTCACTCTAGCGATATTCCTAAGATGGTAAAAGGAAGTCTTGATGACTGCTGACACCTGCTAATGCAGTGTCAGCCTGTCATCTAAGATAACCCCTAGGTTACTCACCCATTCAGAGGTCAGAAGTGACACACCCCCAAGAAAAATTCCTGAGGGTGCAACAACAGGCGACCCCTCTATCCGACAGCTCGGGTCCACCACCAAAACCCTCTGTCTTATCTGCGTTCAACTTCAGCCAACTAGAATCCATCCAACCCTGGATTTCTTTCAGACAGTGGTTGAACACTGAGAGAGCTCTATCCTGGCCAGGAGCAAAAGACAGATATAGCTGGGTATCATCTGCATAGCAATGAAAACTCAGCTTATACCACCTTATAATGTCTCCGAGGGGTAGCATATATGCAATAACATGGGAGACAGCACAGAACCCTGAGGCACCCCACATAACAAAGATGTTGGGCCAGAGTAGAAAAGCCCCGACACAACTCTTTGTGATCTCCCAGTGAGGAATGAAGTGAAGTGAACAATCGAAGGAGGGTTCCTGATATTCCACAAATCTGCCTCAGGCATACTAACATCACCACATGATCCACGGTGTCAAAGGCTGACGAGAGATCAAGAAGAACTAGAATAGAACATCTATTCTGATCTCTAACCCTCAGGAGATCATTAAGCACCCAAACCAGCACAGTCTCAGTGCTATGTCTTTTATGAAAACCTGATTGGAAGGGTTCATAGATGCCATGGATGGTTAAATGGTTCTCCAATTGGGATACCACTACCTTCTCAATCACTTTCCCTCTTCCTTCTTATCATGCCTGTGTCCACCTGTCAGTGGTGCTGTTTCCTATCCTGAGCCCCTCTCCCAGGTGCAGCCTCTATACCCTTATCCTTCAGGATGAAACCTTAAAAAATAGCTGGTCACTGAAATCAAGACCTACTTCACCATCAATTATATCCCAGATGTCTTGGCCACAGTCCTATGGGAAGACTTTAAGGCATTTATCTGGGGTAGAACAATCAGTTACTCAGCCTATGCCAAGAAGCAGTAACAGGCTGAGCTAACACAACTGCAGACTCTATTTAAGTTGAATGAGAAAGAATACAACTCAAACCCCAACCCACAGTTGCAACTGTCGTGTGAAATCCTGAAGCTCAAATAACACATTAATTGTTATTTATTTATTTATTGGATACAATTGGAATTAATATCTTAGAGTCAGAGACTCCTTTACAAAGGCTCCACATCGTAGAAAATAATACAGAGCATACAGTGTACAGATATCACAGTATAAATAGTAGTGTGGGAAATATCACACCTTATGAAAGATACATGGGAAATTACAACAGATGGATGTGTTACAGAGTAATTTCAACAATCAAAGACAATGTAGTACAGTGGCAAAATACAATAGATACAGTAACAACAGCAGCATTCTAGAAGCAGGACCAAATGGGTCCATTGTCATGGCAGTTATCGGTCATGGGTAGGTCAGGTACAGTCACAGGTGGAGTCATGCAAGATATTGCTACAGAGAAGGGATTTGAACACTAGTAGGGTAGGAGCCAGGAGAACTGGTATGGGCAGTGAGTTCAGCCAATTGTGGGCATGAAATCTGAAAGTTATTTGTGCCAAGGAGGTTTTACAGCGGAGAACCTGGTAGGGCAATTTCTCAATGTGACGTGTGCATCTGGTGCTGTTAGAGGGGGAGCAGCTTCACAAAATCTGGGGGTGTGAGGCCAGTCATGATTTTCTTGGCAAGGAGACAGGTCTGGTGCTTTAGGCGATCATCAAAATTAAGCCATTTTGTACTGGTATATAGTATACAGGTGTGTGTAAGCCGGTCATATCCTCTAGCCAGTCTACAGGTTTTATTCAGGGAAACCCTAATTTTGTTGAGGGAGGTGTTGTTGGCAGCGCCATAGAAGATAATCCCATAATCAATGGGTGACAGGATGGAGGAGGAGATGGCTAGCTGTAGGGCTTCAGGGGGGAGACAGTGCTTGTAGGAGTGTATCAGACCAATGCACACATTTACAACCATATTAAGTCAGCGGATATGTTCATGGTAGGTTAGCCCTGAGTCTAGAGTAACCCCTAAGTATTTAAAGATAGAAACTTGTTCCAGGGTCTCATTATGGGAATTATGGATGAGCAGGGGGTGGTTACTGAACTTGTTTTGGGCATGGGCAAACAGCATGGATTTTGTTGTGTTATAGTTTAGAACAAACCTATTGTCAGTAAACCAGGATTCGGGCTCATTAAAAGAACCTTGGAGGACTACTTGGAGGGCAGTAGGGTTGGTGTGGGTGCTGAACAAAACTACATCATCTGCGTATCGAAGGAGACTCCTAGAACAGACCTTGAGCAGGGAGGTAAGGAACACAGTGAAAAGTAGGGGGCCAAGGATTGACCCTTGGGGGACCCAAGATGTAACTCTGAGGGGGGATGATAAGGTATGCATAATCTGAATCTCTAAGTAATTAATACCCTTACCCAAACTGCAGCACAAAAAGCACTTCTATGGACTGCCTATAGATACTGAGAGTCTGGAGAAATGTCAGGCCACTTCCTGGCTTACAGAACTAAAGTGCAAAAGGTGGTTAGACATATCTCTAGTGTGAAAGTATCTCCCATTGAAACCTCCTCCAAAATGGTGGATATAAATAATGCTTTCCATTCATGTTACACTGCCCTTTATCAACCTTGAAGGGATAAGTCAGCCCCAAGCCTGCAGGACATCCTTAGTTGTATCACACTGTCTCACCTTAGTGAACTATGAATAGTGGCTCTGGAATCCCCTGTCTCACTGCAAGAAATACAGACCTCAGTCAAAGCCCTCCAGTGCCAGAAAACTCCTGGGAATGATGGCCTCCAAGCGGAGTTCTGTCAAACCTTTCTGTCTCGTTTGGACCATAGACTACTGTCCTTCTATTCCTCCTCAGTCATCAAACAGCAGCTCCTGCTGTCAATGTCAGAGGTGCTGGTTATTACACTCCTGAAACCTGACAAAGATCTTTGCCAGCAGGTGAACTACCATCCCATATCTTTGCTTAATGTGGACATCAAAATTCTGGATAAAGTGCTGGCCTCTAGGTTGGGAAACGTTATCACACATATTGTTGAACATCACCAGACCTGATTTGTAAAGGGTAGAATGGCTTCTGGCAACCTGAGAGCAGTCATCAATGTGGTCTGTGCAGCATCTCATCCAACCCTTGGACAACAAGCCTTCTATTACACGGCTTCTTTTTGGTTAAACTCCCTACTGGCAGCCACCTCATCGGTATCCAAACCTGGCCCATTTAAAACTCTCCTTAGGGAACACATCCTCTCCCCCAGCTCCTGCGATTGTGTTTAACTTTCCTTCATGCTTAATCTCAGTTTCCTCTACTTTATCTCTCCCACCTCCCTCTCTTTCCTCCCATCCCTCCCCTCCCCCACATTTGTATGCCATACCTTCTGGCTTCTCCTGCTCCCAGCCCTGCCTGGTGCTATTTACATAATTGCTGACTTGTTCTTATTTGTCTGAATACACAGTATAATTGTGTTTAACTGACCTTGGATAGTATTTATCATGTATAATTATTGTTTTGCTGCTTTTGTACCAAAAATGCTTGTTATCCTCTGTATCATTGCTTTGTACCTCTCAGACATGAAGCCTTTGCAAAAGATTCTGTGACTCAAAGGTGTGTAATTCCAATTCTTTAATAAATAAAACCACTCTGGCATTCGTGCTCAGCATAGATGCTGACAAAGTATTTGACTGTGGAGTAGGAGTACTTGTACCAGACTATGGACACAGTGGGATTTGAGTCAAGTGTTACCACCTGTATCAGGCTCCTGTACTCCAACCCATGCTCTGCAGTAGTCACCAATGGTCTGATCTTACCTCATATCTTCTCCACAGAGGGAAGAGGGAGGGATGCCCTTTCTTCCCAGTGCTCTTCCTTATTGCCATGGAACCCCTCTTGCTGAACATTTTTCATTCCCCTGAGGTGATGATGGTTCTAAGTCTAAGTTAGGATTGTTTGAAAGACTCTCAAACCTAGCTTCTCACAATCTCTCTTGCTTTAAAGCCATTTAAGCCTCCTTTCTTTGTACACTCAAAGCTTCCCACTCACCTGCTCTCACTTAATGCCTAGGAACTACAACTATAGGACTGATGTAAGTCAATAACCTTTTTATAAACTGTTAGTGCTTAACAAATTAGTTGTCAAAATCTGTAATAACGTTTTTCCTGTTTAGCTTTGTCCTAATGCCTTGGCTGGTATTAAGTGTTATCATGGTATTATTCAGCGGCTTTCATATACCAGTAATTTTTAGCCTATTATAACCTTTTCATTGCCATGTTTAGTGTTCCATCATCACAGGGTTCGCCCCTGCCAGGATGTTCAGTCATTGTATTGATGCATCACCTTATTCCTTTACTGCTTAATGTTAAAGTTACAATAACATTGTTTTAAAACAGAAGAATTTCCTTTCTTTTTGAGATAGTGGCATCTTATCCTCAGTCATGCAGGTTCCTTCAGGACCTCAATGAACAAATGCAAGTGCCCTTTACCAAGGGAGACCTCTGTACACCTACAGAAGTGCAGCAACAGATGTCAAGAATTCATGGGACTGTCTGGTGTGCTGTGGAAGTGCAGGGCCCTATGGTCCCTGCACTTCCATGTGGCCACAGATACAGAAGCACAGGCAAAGAGTGCATCTGTCAGCCTATGAATATGGCCCTCTTCCACCCATTGGTGAAAGATGCAGGGTCCTATGCCAAGAGGACAGTTGTCTTCACTATGTGGTACCCAGTCCCATGCTGACAACCCTGCACCTTTCATTCCCTGGATAGGGGGCTGTTGCATAACAGTACCATCCCCTCCATCAAGCTGGATCACTGAGCTCACCTCTGAACTCAGCTCACTGGCATGGGATTACAAAGCATACCAGCTAAGGTCAACAGTGGTGCTACACACAAGTTTAACAATTATGTTTTTATTTCAATTTTGACCTCAAATTTTATTTATTTATTTAGATTTTAGTAAGTGGGTAAGCCCACTGAGACCACAGGTCCCTTTTTCAGGGGTGACCCAGAATTAGTTACAGTAGATTACATACATTGGTATCAATATACAGTAGTTACAGCGGATTCATACAAATACATTTTCAAGATACTAGTCTTATAATTCACTTTGTAAACATGTACCATTTATAATATTTTATTTAGTTATTGAAATTGTTTCACCAGGAAAGGCACACTGAGCAAGTAGATGCTCATCTCCCCATGTGACTTGGGGGGAGGTACAGAGGATACAGGATACAGAGAATACAGTGGGATTTGTACATAGAATATGAAATACAAAGGATACAGAATACAAATTACTACAGTTACATTGGTACATAGGATATAACATACCATTGTGGGTTACACAGATTTTGCAATTACATGTAAGGGATCTCAACAAGCAGTAATTAGGAGCAGGGAAGACAAGAATGAATACAACTATGAGGGCAGTAAGTGCCTACAGGGTAAGTGCATGTGTATAGCTAAGAATAGTCAAACTTCAGAGCATTTGCTAAGTCACTGGTCAGGCAGGAAGAGGAGGGGTGGGGTAGTGCAGTCAGAGGTTTAGAGGCAAGGGCAGTTTGCCATGAAGTAGTTTGAGAGGGTTGAGGAGAGGGAGTTGACAGAGGAGGAGTGATGGATTTGTTGGGGCAGCTCATTCCAGAGTTTGATGAAATGATGAGAGAAAGCTGCTTGGCCAGCAGAGGACTTATGCCAGGGGATTATCAGTAGGTGAGCATCAGCAGAATGGATAGTATGGGTGGTAGGGGCAAGCACTAAGGGAAGGTGGGGGGGGACACCTAGCCAGAATTTTGAGGTGAATTTAGCACAGTGAATAAGGTGTCATTTTTCAAGTGATGGTAAGGCCAGAGAGCAGAATAGTTTGCAGTGATTGGTGAGGGGAGGGGCATTAATAGCAAAACGGCAGAAGGCATTGAACAGGGTATCTGGTTTGGATAGGGAGGACTTGGGGGCTGCACTATAGACAATGTCACAGTAGCCAAAGGATAAGAGAATCATTTTCAGAATTAGCTCACAGCATGCAGTTAGAGGGAGGCTTCAGTGATTTCTGTACAGAGCTCCAAGCATGGGGCACAGTTTTTTTATGGTTGCATCACTGTGAACACTGAAGGATAGGTGCTGGTCGAGCCAGACCCCAAGGTAATGGAAAGAGGGGACATCCTCAAGAACTTGCCCATCTAGGGTAGAGAAGGTAGAGAGGAGGAGAGTCTGGACAGGCACTGTCTCATGCTGAAGGTCATGGTGATTTTTTTTTAGCATTTAGGGAGAGCTGATAGGAACAGAAACAGCTTTGGATATTGACAAAATCAGCTTGGAGGTTGGAAGCTACAGCTTTTGGGGAGGTACCTGAGGAGAAAAGAATGGTGTCATCTGCATACATGTGTATGGCAGAGGACAGACAAACTAAAGGTAAGTCATTCAAGAAAATGGAGAACAGTAGGGGTCAGAGTACAGAACCCTGGGGGACACCAGTAGTGATGGGCAAGGGGTCAGATGTAGTGTTGGAGATTCTTACGGAATGGGTTCGGCCAGTGAGGTACTGTAGGAGCAGAACCAGTTGGTGGCAGTGAGACCAGCTTCAGCAAGGCTAGAGAGAAGGAGGGTGTGGGAGACACTGTCAAATGCTTTAGCTAGGTTAACAAAGATTGCAGAGGTGATCTGATCACTATTCATGCTGGTGAGAATAGCATCAGTGAGCCTAGTCAAGGAGGAGGCAGTGGAATTACCCTTTCTGAACCTGGACTGAAAATCCATGAAGAAATCTGAGTCGGAGAGAAAGAAGGCAAGTTGCCAGAGCACTAAGTGCTCTTACAATTTTGCAAGGGTCAGGAGGAGGGAGATAGGACGGTAGTTTGAGGTCACGGTAGGGGGCCTCCTTTAGGCAGAGGGATGACTATGGCATGCTTCCATGCCTGGGGGCTGCTCCCACTGCAAGGGACTGGTTTATCAGGGTGGCAAGCGGGCCAGCAATGGCAGGGGCTGAGATGTGGAGGAGCTTAGGGTCCAAATCAACAGGAGATTTGTCTTTTGGTGGGTTGAGGGAAAAAAAGACAGTTAGGGCATTAGTTGCAGAGACATCTTTGAAGGAGAAGGTGCAAGGCACATACAGCTTCTTGTATCCTTCAGTAGGACCAAGTGTATCAGGTGTGGGCAGAGAGGAGAGGAGAGAGGCTGCACAAGTGGAGAAGTATGAGTTGAACTCAGCAGCAACAGCACTAGGTTCGGAGGGATGGGAGTTCCAATGTTTAGGAGTGGGGTGGGGGCTGTGGTGCAGAGGAGAAGAAGAAGTGAATGACCTTCCAGAATTTGGAGGGATCATTCAGGTTTGTTTGGAGGGTGGAGTTGAAATATTCAGCTTTGGCCAGCTGGGTTGCTCTGGTGCACTTGTTTCTAAGCATCCAGTAAATGGAAAAGTCTTGTGGGTGACCAGAGAATTTGTGTACACTCCAGGCTTGGTCCGGGGTGCATTTACATGCTAGGAGTTCAGGGGTGATCCAGGGCAGATG
This sequence comes from Neoceratodus forsteri, assembly GCA_016271365.2. Classification (NCBI taxonomy): domain Eukaryota; kingdom Metazoa; phylum Chordata; order Ceratodontiformes; family Ceratodontidae; genus Neoceratodus; species Neoceratodus forsteri. The sequence goes on from CM028136.1 coordinate 191,456,281, forward strand.
GTTACCTTTGAGCGATGTATAGAGGCATGATTATCCCAGACATTGGAGAATGTGCTTTTGAAGTGAAAGAGGGCAACATCAATGGAGAAGGTAGTAGAAATGTAATTTTGCACCTGAAGTGTGAAAAAAAGACACATGTCACATTTATGAGGTAAGACTGATTTGCATAAATCCACCACCATGGGTCATGAGGTGGGGTCCCCAAAAGTCCATGTGGAAAACTTGGTCTCAAAATATGCAACAACGGCAAAGTTAAGCATCAAAGTTGAAAATCCCATTTCAGTACATTGAACCACACTCTCCTTAGTTTCTCATATTGCAGTCTACACTTCCAGCATCAAGACTTGTCTTCAATCAAAGAGTGGCTATTCGCCCTGGGACCTGTTTAGGTGAGTGAGGGGGCATGGGGGTGTGGTGGGTGAAGGGAGGAGGGTGCTTAGTGGGAGGTTGGGGTAGGGGGAATCGGTTAGGGACTGTTTTCTTTTTTATAGGTGTGAAAAAACAAATCCATCAAGAGACCATTTTCTTTATAACAGAGTAGGATGGTGATCAGAGAGTTGGGGTGCCACTAGACACCAGGGAAAGACACAAAACTAACAGGGCTGGTGATCAGAGCGGAGGTTGTCACTACACATCAGGGAAACAGTGAAGAAATATAAGGATGATGATTGAAGGGTGGTGGGAGCCACTAAACGCTAGGGCAAAATTACAAATGTAAAGTGATGCCAATGAGGGGATACCACTAGACACCAGGGAAACAGTGGCTCACTGCTCTCATTGCAGCTTGCTGCATGAGTTCTAGCTGCAGCTGAAGAAGTCAAGAAAGTACCACTGTTCTCATACAGAGCATGCAGGTGAATGGCTCCTCTTGCTAAGCTGGACACCCAGGATTTTGGGTGCTCAGAAAAGGTATCTCTGTCAACTATAGAAAACAAATTCTAGCAAAATGCAATACGGTTGCAAAATTATGTTGTTGTAAGCAGTGAGAAATGTATAAAAAAGAGGGTAAGATAAATCATTGATAATGCATGGAAGATTGATAAATAAGCTGGGTAGGCTCGGGGTGGGTCAGAAGTTGGTAAACTGGGTGGCAAACTGGTTGACGGACAGAAAACAGAGAGTGGTGGTAAATGATATACAGTCAGAAGAGATGCAGGTCACAAGTGGGGTACCTCAAGGATCAGTCCTGGGGCCAGTCCTCTTTAATATCTTCATTAGTGACATTGCAGATGGACTAGAGGGTAAGGCTTGTCTGTTTGCAGATGACACCAAGATCTGTAACAGAGTAGATGATCCAGATGGGGTGGGCAGAATGAGAAGAGATCTGGATAAACTAGCAAAATGGTCAGAAGAGTGGCAACTGGGATTTACTGCAAAGAAATGCAAGATCATGCACATAGGGAAGAGAAACCCTGAAGCCAACTATAGGCTGGGAGGGGAGTTACTGGCAGTCACAAAGGAAGAAAGAGACTTGGGCATCATCATCATCACTGATGACCTGAAATCATCCAAGCAGACCTCTAAAGCAGTAGGTAAGGCTAGAGGGATGTTAAGGTGTATTAGTAGGGGTATCACAAGTCGTAAGAGGGAGGTAATAATCCCTCTTTACAAGACACTGGTTAGGCCCCATCTGGAGTACTGCGTGCAGTACTGGAGGCCATGCCTTCACAAGGACATTAACCAAATTAAGGCAGTCCAGAGAAGGGCAACCAAAATGGTGCAGGGACTGCATCAGAAGACATATGAGGACAGATTAATGGAGCTCAATATGTATACCCTTAAGCAAAGAAGGGAGAGAGGTGATATGATGGAAACATTCAAACTCCTTAAGGGCATTAATAATGTGAAAGAGTCTAACATGTTTAAATATAAGAAAAATAGCAGGACAAGAGGACACAGCATGAGAAAAGAGGGAGGCCGATTAAGGGGGAATGTGAGGAAATTCTTTTTCGCAGAAAGAGTGGTGGATGCATGGAACAGCCTACCTCAGGAAGTGGTGGCTATGAATACAGTGCAGGGCTTCAAACAGGCATGGGATAGGCATAAGGGAGCAATACAGATGAATATGGATAGATAAGTCATTGACAGTGTAAAGGTGTGTGGCACATTCATAAGGTAGAAAAAATGGGCAGACTGGATGGGCCTTGCGGCCCTTATCTGCCGTCAACCTCTATGTTTCTATGTTTCTATAATGAAATAATAGAATGTTATGGAAAAGTTGAGTAATGCTGGAAAAGATTACATCAAAATATGATTGTTATAAATAGTTTTGTACATATCATAGGAGTGGACACACTTTGGGTTTATTTATTTTTTTATTTACTGAAAAGTTTGTGACTAGGAGTGGCACACTGAACTGTGGCTCATTTCCTGGTGTGACATGGGGCCAAGGCAAGGGGAATATGTGTACTGACATAAGCTGATTTACAGAACCAGGTTAAGCTGGTGGTGGTATTTTAGTTATTAGCTAATTTTAGCTAGCCTGTTTTAGACTGGGAGCAAGATCTGTGGAGGGTATGCAAGTGCCCTGTTCTGTGTTGTGTGCAAGCACAGGGAGGTCAGGGGACTTGCTAAAGGTCACAATGAAATTGTTTTAACCTAGTGTAATATTTTATAGTGCGTTCAAATCGTTAGTCCACATTGCTACCATTTTGTTGTTTGCACGTCTTAAAAATGACAAAAAAAAACAACAAAATGCAGTCATAACTACTCAGGACTGCGTATTAGTCAGTGTTTCATGAGGTACAGTGAACAAAAACCATGAAGCCAAATACATTACTTGCTATCAAACAGAAGAAAAAATAGTCAGTCACTTGCAAGCGTGCAGGGAGAGAGAGAAAGCTTAATTAATTTCACCTTCCCTTAAAGGAAGGTTCCAACATTCACATCTTGAAAAACAGAGAACAGTTTACCAGAGTGATTTAAGTCCCATCCCTCTTTCAAGGCTATTAATGTTTAAAAAGCTTTTAAAGCAGGGATACAACAGTCCTTGGATGACTGCCACATCCTGCCAGTTCCTGCAGTATGCATAAACAGGAATCAGCCAGCAAGACCATTTGTCTGGCACCCCCCCCCCCAGACCTGCCATGGCTCTTCATACTATACTTCACATGCGATTCTTGGGGCGTCTGGGGTTTTTAAGTGCTGGCAAGTGCTACGGCTTCAATTGGTACAGGTCAGTGCACACCACATACATGTGAGTTGTGCATATTTGGGGTGCTTTCATGGATTGGGCCCTAAGTTAGGCTGAGTGAGAAACAATCTCCTCCCCCAATGTTTTGGTTTTTTTTTTATAATTAATTGGCTAAACAGAGCTGCAGCCTGTAATTTTTAGTGAGTTGCTGCATTTTATGCTGTTTATGTTCCTTTTCTGTCACTACCACCTTAGGGAGAAAGAAAGAAAGAGAGAGGCACACTCGCCACAGACCAGACTCTGAGATCTAAATCTTTTAAGTTGCAGCATTGATGTCCATCACTGAAGTTTGCCTCCTAACACTCTAATCTCGTCTGCCTACTTACAGAACCAGATTAACGGGCAGCTTCTGAGTTGCTGCTCACCAAACATACACTACAGCTCACTTGGCCCAGACTTGAGTTCCATAAATATTTTCTTTTATTTCTTCCATTTGTAAGAATTACATCCCTCATAATTTTCAAATTCAACATTTCAGCAAAAAAATGGGGTTACTTCAAGTTCTAGACATGCCCCCATGTAAGCACATGCAGTCCCATTTTGTGATGTAACAAAATGAACACTGCATGTGCATGCCCCATTGATTTCAATGGGGGTGAGTTTTCCATGCAATCTATTAACATTTAGAGTTAGAATTTTATTAAATCAATGCAACTGCTCGACTAACAGGGACCCTGTTAATTCAGCAGTTGCATTGATTTAATAAAATCCTAACTTTAAATGTTATTAGAAAATGACAAGAAAGAATTCTCAGTCCTGATTGGCTTACACTGCCTCCAAGCTGGGCATTTATTTCTTAATAGAGGCCCAGCTAAAAATAAGTACCAGCCCATATGCCACCTCACCATATAACCTTGTACAGGGGTGCCCAACCTGGTTTATTGTTGGCTGAAATCCCTTGATTCAGTTTGAAATCCCCGCCATATTTTTCTCTTGCTTAGCAAGAGCTACTGGACCCCCCCAGTATTCGCTTCCGTTAACTAAAAACCTTAACAAAAATAAAAAAAGCACACACTGCAGTTATTGTACGTAAGTAAGAGGGTCAAATACGTTTTCTCTTACAGCCACACTCCCCTGACCGCAATCTCATAATGCCATGCTCAATACAAAACAGAAAGCCGTTACTCTGAGCAGCTTCTCAGTGAGAAGCACAATTCTTACACTTCTAGTGTGCCTTCACAGACATGGAAACTCCCTCACAGCACAATGCCTGCACAGTTTAGCACAATGCCCACACAGTTAACTCCGGATTAAAAATAATTTACCTTGGGGATGTCACTCGAGCCAGACAAACTTCTAGCCACTTTCTTCAGGGGATCATGTGCTTACCAGATGCAGTTTCTAGCCGCAAACAAAAAAAATCTTGCAGAAAGGGCAGATATTTTAAAAACAATGCCCAGAGACTGCTACAGGGATTTTAAGTACACAAAAATGTTGTTGTTCTGGTGCATCTGTGTCTGCTGTCTAGCAGGCATGGAGGGAGGGAGCAATAGGAGCTGGAACAGCCTTAAAGAAACATGGACTACTTTTTCTATACTTTTGTTTCTGCTAATTCTGTTCATTTTTTATAACCATTTCCTCTCTTCTTTTACCACTTGATTAAAATTTACTAACAATGCCATTTTTTAAGCGCAATAATACCTTCCACGGTGGGCATTATTGGGAAATATCGGACCTTCCATGGGCTATAAGGCCCTCTGCCTGTGGCGTCGGGCCTCATTATGCCCCTGCATGGTCCGGTATTTCCCAATAATGCCCACCCTGTCAAGTATTATTGCTTACACAGATTTCACAGAAAACTCTCTCCCATTAAAATCAATGGGGCATGCACATTCGGTGTTCATTTTGTGACATCACAAAATAGGGCTGCATGTTTCTACATGAGGGCATGTCAAAAGCTTGAGGAAGTAGCTACATTTTTTGCAAAGATGTCAGATTTGAAAATTACAAGGGTTGTAACTCTTACAAATGGCAGAAATAAAAATAAATATTTATGGAACTCGACTCTGGCCCGGTGAGGTCTAGTGTATGTTTGGGGGAGCAGTGACTCAGCAGCTAGGAAGCTGCTCTTTAAAGGGATACTGTCAGCTTTGTCCCTTGATTTATTGCCACATAACATCTGTGTGCCTCTGTGGACACAGTGATCATATATGGTCCACCGAATACCCCTATGTATGCCATAATTGAGAATTCTTACTAATTTCTGTTTTCATGATCTGTTACTTTCCCTCAGGCCACCCGTAAGTACACTGTGCACCGGAAGCATAAGCAAGATGAGAGCATGCATCTGACACTGTGCACTGGCACGAACATCAATTTTGCACATGGCCATACTGAAAAGTTCAATGCAGCATGTATTTTCCAACACTGTACTAGATTTGTCATTTTTTAACTGAAACCGAGCACTAATAAAGACATAAAATGCTTTTGAAAGGAGGCACTGAAATCTCGTACATGCATGAAAGCAGAACGATGCACAAATCCCACGCATGCGTAGTAGTGTCCCACTTTCACGCATGCGCGAGATTTCGGCTCCTGCTTTCAAATGCATTTTATGTCTTTCCCAGTGCTCGGCATCAGTTAAAAAACAGCAAATCTAGTACAGCATTGGAAAATACACATTGCATTTAACTTTTCAGTATGGCCATGTGCAAAATTGATGCTCATGCCAGCGCACAGTGTCAGATGCGCACTCTCATCTTGCTTATGCTTCCGGTGCACAGTGTACCTACGAGACAAAGCAGAAGATCATGAAAATTACAGAAATTAGTAAGAATTTTCAATTATGGCATATATAGGGGTATTCTGTGAACCATATGTGATCACTGTGTCCTCAGAGGCACACTGATGTTATCTGGCAATAAAACAAGGGACAAAGCTGACAGTGCCTCTTTAAGCTACTGGTGGTAATTTAGTGAATGGCTAATATTAGATAGCCTACTTTAGGCTAACAGCAAGATCTGTGGAGGATATGCAAGTTCCCTGCTCTGCGCTACGTGGAAGCACATAGAGGTTAGGGTACTTGTGCAGGGAATTTTTTTAATCTAGTCTATTATTTTACACTGTGTTGCGTTCAAACCACTAGTCCACATTGCTACTGTTTTGGCGTTTACACTTCTTAAAAGTGACAATAAAACTAAAAGCAGTTGTAACTACACCAGTACTGCAAATTAGTATTTTTTTCTGCTAAAACAGTGTTTCACAAGTTACAGTGAACTGCATCCATGAAGCCAAATACATTACTTGCCATCAAACAGATGGAAATAGAATGAGTCACTTGCAAGTGTCCAGGTAGAGTGTGAAAGAGAGAGAGAGACAGAGAGAGAAATTAATTAATTTTACCTTCCATTAAAGGAAGATTTAATCCAACATTCTTATGTTGAAACACAGAGAATAGTTTTGCAGAGTGATTAAGTCCCACCTCTCCTCCAAGGCTCTCAGTGTTTAAAAAGGTTTTAAACAATATTTGTTAACAAAGTAAAATTCCTTGCTGTGTGAACACAGCAGCAGAGCAGAACCACTATCTCGTCCCCAATGTCACGAATCATCACAGGAAGAGCTGTGGCCACTGGGATCAGGGGAAGAAGCTGTTATGGTTTGCAGTAGTCCTGACAATGAGAGTTGGACTATGCTAACCCCAACACCCAATACCTTCACCACTCAGGGACCCACCAGTTTAGTGCCAGCCAGAGCATGAGTCCACAGAGCAAGTCTGAGCATCAACCACTGATAGCGCTGTGTTTGTCAATGCTATGCTCTGGTCCCTCTTATCCTGACATAACATCACAAGTGGCATCCTGGAGCTGCAGCTCACAAGGCAGCTAATAAGACATTGCTTTCTGCTACAAATAATTTTTGGTATAAATCTTGAGGTGGACTCCAATATAAGGTAAATGATATTTTATGTATGTTAATTACATTACTTACCTTAGAATGCCCCCAATCAAAGCCTTACAAACAGTAACTTCTAATAACCACCACTCAAAGTGCACCTCATAGCAAATCTTAGTCTAGCATGGCTTCCTGACTAAATTTTATATTACATAAAAGACTTCTACTCCCCCTCCCCCAAATTAGATTTTTAGGTAGGTCCTTTCATGTACCCTGAATACCAAAAAGGTTCAGTCATGAGCTGCTGGTAACTGTCTTAGGTGTGTGGAGACTGTGCACAAGAAAGATAATTCCAGGCTCACTATGAAGATTGCACTGCCTTCCTGATCTCCCCTTTACGGGGCTAAAGACAATTCTAAAGTCACTACCTGTCCTCTTAAAAAATGGCATGATAATCAGCCATTTTGAAACACTGTAAACCGCCATTTCAGGCAGCTCCCCTCCCAAAAAAAAACTTCAGTTAAAACTACAAAGCAACGTTTAAGCAAAAGAAAAGTCTCCAGATAAAGTTCAGATAAACACTTTTAGAGAGGAAAACTCTGCCCCGCATCTGATGCAACTTCCATCTCTTGCCTATCATGGTATCAGATTGTTTACTTTAAGAAAATGCCATCTGAATTAACAGTTCTACTCAGGCATTTTAGGCAATGAAGACCCTGTTGGCCACAGATACTTGTGAAAGCATTTTTTTTTTTTGCACGGAACCTTTCCTGTAAACATAAAAGGTGCCCCCATTCCCCCAATCATCCCACTCCTACCAGGATACTGTATAATATTCCATTACCGTGGTGGTATCCCATCTCAACACATTTGCATATCATGGCACCACTCCCCATTTTCAACACAGAATGAATGTTTTCTCATTCTCTTTTCTTTTTACATCTGTATTTCTGTTTGTCAAGGACAGAGTTTTTAAGACTGCAATGAGCGTTGAAAGCATGAGTGTGAGCACAATAATTTCCATACATGGACAGCACAAAGACAGTGATTATGAGTAATACAATAAGCAACACACACACACACACACACACATACACCTCAAACAGTGCAGGTAATATGTAGAGGGTTTCTTTCCTGGGTACTAGGGAGCCAGAAGCAAGAGTCTTGAAGGGATGACATCTGTCAGACCTGTAAAATAAAAATATAGGAAAGGGGCCACAAAGGCGCTATAATTCTTAGGGAGTAAATAGGAAGACTAGGACAGGTTAGATGTAAAATAATACTTATTTAATGGGGAAAGAGTCAGCATTCTATCAGACCTGTTAAAGTAAAGAGAAAAAAAAGGTTAATATGGAGAAAATACAGTAGCAAGAGCAGAGACAGAGAGCAGGGAGATGTGAAACAGGAATAGGACTACACTGGAGTAAATAAGGGAGCTTCAGATAAAAAGTTACTGTTAGGGCAAAGCAGGAAGATAGAGATCTAGAGAAAGAAACAAAATCAGTAAACAAATGATAGAAGAAAAAATGTTCGGGGGGGTGCACAGAAAAAACAATGATCACCACCGAGATGGCCTACTTGCCAGTAATTGTAAGTGGTAGCCCAGGTGGACTAGGGAGTGTTCTTTTGGGCTAGAAGTTTTAACATCATTTATCATTGGATGACTAGATGAGTGCTAACTGGTTGAAACTGAATCTGGATAAGATTAAGGTGTTGATTGTGGACCCGGGTCATCGTGCAGAGAAGTTGACTCCTGGGTCTCATTCTGGCCTTGTACTAGGGGGTAACCAGTTGAGACCTTCTGAACAGGTGTGGAATCTGGGCATAATTCTTGACAGCAAGCTGATGCTGAAGGCACAGGTGTCAGTCACTGTCAAGTCTTCCTTTTTACCATCTGAGGAATATCGCTCGGATTAAACACCTTGTTCCACACGATGATCTTCCTGTGTTGGTCCACGCCTTTGTTTCCTCTCGTCTTGATTACTGTAATGCTCTATATCTAGGGTTGCCATGGGTGGATCTTCGTTGCCTGCATCTGGTGTAGAATGCTGCAGCCAGGCTGTTGACTGGGTTACCAAGAACTTGCCATATCACACCTGTGCTGCGCGAACTGCACTGGCTGCCAGTGCAGTGCAGAATCACCTTCAAGGTTGTGTTGCTGACCTATAAGATCCTACATGGTCAGGGACCGGGCTACTTGCAAGATCTCCTTTGACCCTACCACCCTCTCTGCCCACTCCGCTCAACTGATGAGGGATTGCTAGAGATTCCCAGGGTTCATCTTCAGTCTTCTGGGGCCAGAGCTTTTTCTTTCATGGCCCCAACCCTGTCTAACTCACTGCCTTGTCAGATCAGAAAGTGCCTGTCCATGGAATCATTTAAGGCGTCTCTGAAAAGTTATCTATTTGAATTAGTGTTTGAATAGGTCTATTGCTGCTTTTATTGTTTTTATGTTATTATTTATTATGTTAGATGTTATTTTGATATGTATTTGCATTTTGATATGCAGAAAAGTGCATTATAAATGCATTTTGATTTGATTTGATTGAGAGTTGTCCCAGTGAGAGCAGAGTGTTAGGAAATGTCGTAATACATGCACAGTTGTGACATCAAAACCACATATGTGGCACAGCACAAACAAAAGCAGTTTCTCTAGTTTGTATGGTACCATTACTGAAAGTAAACCATAAAAAAGGCAAAAAAGTGAGCTACTCTCCACAAGCTCTTGTGTATTTAAGTGGGATATACCCAAACTACAGGTTGAGGGGGGGAGGAGCTGACTGTCACAAGGAAAGGGCCCTTGACTGGGTTCCGGATCAACAGTGGCTTTGGCATGGATCCTACCCCGGCTGCCCACTCTCCTTTCCCTGCTGGACCTCACCTCCTGCTTCCACAAGGTACAGTCCTGCCTGGGCTTGAAGGCCATGCTGCCAATTGGGCAGCCCTCCTGAAAGATCAAACCCCACTGTCCGGCTCTATACAACACTCTCTGCACAATTGGCTGGACTAATTATTTAACAAAAAAAAAATTCTTGCTTTAGTTTGGCTTAGAGTGAGCACCTTTTTGCCGAGAATTGCTTGCATAATTAAACATCATTTTCTAACCAAATGCTGCACTGTTTTATATCTGTTGGTCTGTGCGTAGGGTAGTCAGAAATATATGGAATAGTTCAGAATTAGGATAAAACATTTTATTTTCTGTTGCTCTGAGTGTAGGGTAGTGAGAAATATATGGAATAAGTCAGAACTAGGAAAAAACATTTTATTTTCTGTTGTTCTGTGCATAGGGTAGCCGGAAATATATGGAATAAGTCAGAATGAGAAAAAAAAGATTTCTCTGTTAAACTGCCTGCTTTTTTCTCTGTGCTCATTTTCTGTGCTCTTCTATTACCCTCACTTTCCCTCCTGGAACCCTTGCCTGCTGGCTGGAAGGTACCTTGGCGGCAAGTTAGCACCCCTTCCCCCGAACTTTAATTCACTCATTATTTTACTGGTTTTCCATCTCTCTCTCTCTCTCTCTCTCTCTCTCTCTCTCTCTCCTCCTACCAAATTACTTTAACCTCACTTCCCTGCTAAAACCTAGGAGTTGTCTTGTAAGCTTTGGGGAAGTGCGGTAGCTCCCTCCCCTCAAGACTTAATTTTAATTATAATCTCTTTGTCCTTCCCTCTCTCACCTGCAACCTGTTTTCTGCCCTTTCACAGTTACTACCCCCTCCCGTTGTCTGGTGGCCTTCCCACTGATAAACCTAAGGCACCTTCCCTCTGGTGCTGCTCCTCATACCTGCTAATCTTTAGCTTCTTGTCCCTCTTAGGAAAGCGCCCTTGACCAGGTTCTGGAAGAGCAGTGGCTGTGGCGTGGATCCTACCCCGGCCGCCCACTCTCCTTTCCATGCTGGACCTCGCCTCCTGCTTCCACAAGGTACAGTCCTGCCTGGGCTTGAAGCCCGCACTTCTGATTGGGCAGCCCTCCTGAAAGATCGAAGCCCACTGGCTGGCTCTATACAACACTTTCTGAACTTTTGGCTGGACTAATTATTTAAAAAAAAAATTCTTGCTTTAGTTTAGCTTAGAGCAAGCACCTTTGTGCCGAGAATTGCTGGCACAGTTAAACATAATTTTTTTGTCCACCACCCCTGACCCTGGCATTGGCCTCTATTAAATACATGGTAGCCATGCCCACACTTGCAACTCCCTCCCATTTACAATTACAAGCTGCCAGTGGCTCTTAAAGTTGTACAGGCACAATGGTCTGCATCTGTCAAGGAGGGGAACCAGGATCCAAGATGACAGATTTAAATGCTTCATTGGCAAGCATTTAAACTACCCAAGGGGGGAGGCACTGAAAGGGAGAAGGGAAATCCTAGCCCCCCAAAAATCAGGGTAGTTAGTGAGGTAAACACCAAGACAGAGCAGTCAATAAGGAGAAGGGCAGGGGTAAATGGAGAAAAAGACAAAGGCAATAAGGACAGAGATGGGGCAAAAAGAAATAAAGCCATAAAAATGGAGGGTAATGAGTACCAATGCCCATAGTCTAGGTAAAAAGCTCTCTAAAATGGTGGCCTGGATGGGAGAGGGATGCCTGGATATTGTGGAAGTCACAGAAACATGGTACACAGAGAACCATGACTGGGATGTCAACATACCAGGGTACACAATCTACAGGAGGGACAGGGAGGGAAAAAGATGAGGAGTAGCTCTCGATATAAGGGATGGGATCAAAGCAACAGAACTAAAGGGTAAACAGGGAGGAGAGGAGGCACTTTGGGTCACCCTGGAGACTGGAAATGACTCCACAATCTGCACAGGGGTTGTATACAGAACCCCATCTCAGGGGGAGGAAATGGAAAAGGAAATGATAGACGGCATCTTTGGGATGGCAGGAAAAATAGGAGCTATTACTGATGGGGGACCTGAATATGCCAGATGTTAACAGGAGCACCTTTGTTGCAGCCACATCCAAGAGCAGGGCCATTCTTGATGCCGTGCAGAGGGCATGCCTCAGACAGCTAGTTTTGGAACCCACTCAGGAGGGAGCAATCTTAGACCTTGTACTCTCAAATGGGGATGGAGGGATGATCTCCGATCTTGAAGTGGGTAGCCATCTGGGAACAAGCGACCACCAAACAGTGTGGTTCATGATAAACTTTGCTGTAGAGTCAAGCCATAAAAAAGTGAAGGTACTGGACTTCAGGAGGGCTGATTATGTCAAAATGGGAGAGTGCCTTAGAAAAGCACTAGCAAACAGGCAAGAAGGTGGGGTGGAGCAACCATGGGGAAACATCAAAACCACCATCACAGAGGCAACAAGCCTTTGTGTGAAGCAAATAAGCAAATCAAAATGAAAGATAAAAACACTATGGTTCTCAAAAGAAGTGGCAGGGAAGGTAAAGGAGAAAAAGATGGCATTCAGAAAGTATAAGGAAACAGAAGGAGCAGGACAGAGGACTGTACCAGTTAAAGGAGAAGGAAGTGGGGAAGGCAGTCAGTATAGCAAAGGCCCAAACCAAGGAAAAGATAACCAACTCGGTTAAAAAGGAAGGGGTAAAACCTTTTATAGATACATTAGGGAGCAAAGAAAGACTAAGGCAGGGATACTGATGCTGAATAAAGAAGAAGGTGGTTGGGCAGAGAGCTACAGTGAAAAAGCAGGGATATTGAAGGAATACTTCTGCTCAGTATTCACAGTGGAAAAGCAGGAGGAGATACCTAATCCAGTCAATAGAAGCACTCTGGATAGGGGTAGATATTAGTCCTTTCAAAGAAGAAAGGGTTCCGAAAGAACTCTTAAAACTGAAGGTGGACAAAGCAATGGGGCCTGATGGGATTCACCCCAGAATTCTAAAAGAACTAAGGGAAGAACTAGTAACACCACTGACTACCCCTTTTAATAAATCATGGGAGGATGGTGTGGTACCTGAGGACTGGAGGAGGGAAGATGTGATTCCCCTTGACAAAAGGGGGAGCAAGACAGAGGCAGGAAACTACAGACCTGTCAGTTTGACCTCAGTGGTAGAGAAACTGATGGAATAACTTCTGAAGGAAAGAATTGTTGAGTACCTAGAGCCCAGTGGGGCAGAGGACCCAAGACAGCATGGGTTCACAGCAGGAAGATCATGTCAGACAAATCTAATTGATTTCTTTGACTGGGTGACCAAAGTAGTAGACCAGGGCAGGGCTGTGGACATGGCCTACTTAGACTTTAGCAAGGCATTTGACACAGTCCTGCACAACAAATTAATAAACAAATTAGCCTGCCTGGGAGTGGGTCCCAGGGTGGCAGCATGGGTAAAACACTGGCTGGACAACAGGACACAGTGGGTAATAGTAAATGGGCAGGGGTCAACCTTAACTTTTTTTTGCACTAGCCAGCTGGGCTAGTGAACCAGAGATTGCACTAACCTGCAGACATTTGTAGTAGCCCACAGTTGGTGTGGTTAACAGTGATTTGTTAAATGAAAGAAAATTAAATCACATTTGTCCTGCCAACAGTCTGGACACCTACCAACTGAATTTGTTCTGTGCCTTTAACTGCACACCTCATATACACTATCTCAGTTTCTGTGACTGGAGAGTCAGTGGTTCTGTCACTGATGACTGAAATGAACTTTGTTCCCATATTTTTTTCTCATAGCACCATGTGTTCAACCTCAGCTACATAGTGGATAAAGTTGCAGGCATATTTGTCATTCTGATATGCTGAACTGATATCTAGCCCTTCCATCTCTTTAAGGCTGCACATCCGCACAAAGTCTGTGAAAGGACATCTTTTCTTAGCAGTTGCATGGCACGTGCAAAACAATTTATCCAGACAGTTAAGCATTGCTTCATTCATGTTCTTCAGCATTTCCTCCACATTACTTGTCCCTGGAGTAGCAGTGCTGGCATCCTCCTTTTCCTTTGCCCTAGCATGAGCTTCACTGATAGATATTACGGGACGAGACAGAGTCAAGCCAGAAGTTATTTGTACCGAAACTAAAATTAGTGTTATGGCCCGCCTTACCCAATTGTATTTCATGTTTGATACACAAATGGCAGAACATCAGATCTTTTGCACCATCATACCCCAACCAGTCATATTTTTCTAGCCAACATTGCTGGAACTGACAGCTTCACTTTGTCTTTTCATACTTATGATCTTTTATTTGTCTTCATCAGCATGCTTTCTATTAATGTCAGCTGGGTTGCTGACTTCTTTAATATATTTCCACATTTTCAGATTTGTAGTTAATAAAGTTTGTCGTGAAAAGTGTGTGTGTCTTTTTCTTCCCTTTTTCCTTCCTTTTCCCATCCTGGTGACAGATCCCAGAAATGCTTGATTGTCCCAGTTGTATTAAAAAAATGTTCACCAAAAACAAAACAGTATGGATAAATTCAGCAGCATCAACCCGTGCTGTTATTTATTTCATTTTATTCTTTGGCAACCAGGCAACTCCCATTGGGCACAAGACCCATTTACAGGGGTGGCCCAGGAATACAGGGAGGTTAAGTGAATTGCTTAGGGTTCAACACAGTATGCAGGTGGAGGCTGTGGGAATTTAAATCCAGATCTGCTGGATGTACAAAACCTATTCACAACCTGTTGCTCTCTCTGTTAAACCCTTTCCAGTTTTCCTTTCCATGACAGACATGTGTTCTGATATGCTTTGACCACCTTTTTGACAATTGAACTATCAGTACTTGTGGTATCCTCAATACTACAGTGTGTTCCCTTTACCTCACCTTCTACTGCTGTTTCTTTTCAGATGTCTAAGACATCACAATCTACAATTTCAGACATACCATTGCATATTATTTATTCCAATGGCCTGTAAAGGTGTAGCTAATACTGTATCATGGAATGTTCAGTTTGGTAGTATAAAAATAAAAGCTGCAGCTTCTGAGAACTTAGGAGAGAAATAATCAACACAGTGACAAAGGCAATAAAATGTGAAAACTACCTTGAAAAAGTGGGTCTAAAACTTGAGAATATGGGAAAACCAAAAAGGAACCCATTACAGCATGTAAAGGTGTAAAAGCTGTTTCCTATCATGGCAGTAAATGACTATACTTAAAATTCTGAGTTGAAAGGATTAGGTTGATTTACTGCTAATGGTCTTAATGGCCATACTTTACACCTCCTAGACAGACTTGATTTACAAACAAAGGCCTGTGACTAGTGACATCAGAACTTTTCTTTTAACCTGGATATGCATGCATGATTGAATGATTTGATACAATCAGTTTTAATACTATCTGAGCACTCAAAATGGCCCAAAAACTGGACTACATTTAATCAAAACTGGATGACCAAATAAGGACCATGAAAATCAAATTATCTGGTCTACAACTGGGCAGGTGGCAACCCTAGTTCAATTGTGCTGCTCCTGGACACAGTCACAAATCTGCTAGCCACGAGTACTGAGCTAAAGAAGGAAAGGAAAAGGAGAAAGGATCTTTACCAGCAAAAAATAAAAGCAGTAGTTATAATAAAATTAAACAGTTTGTAAATGCACTACACATAGACATCTTTTTTTTTCATTTCACTAATGCTAAGGCAGCACATAGTTAAACCTCCATGAAAAGGACCAGGCTTTAAATTAAATAACAGTTATATTTATGTATTTATATGTTTGTTTATTTATTTGATACCTGGGTTGAGAATGGAACTGCAGCTTTCCACCAGAGGAATTGCACTAGCCCAGCTGGGCAAGTAACAGAGATTATGCACTAGCCCATAAATATCTGCACTAGTACCCAAGCTAGTAAATGAATGTTAAGGTTGACCCCTGTAAATGGAGTCCACAGTGAAGAAAGGAGGGTTACTAGTGGGGTACTGCAGGGTTCAATACTGCGGCCGGTCCTTTTTAATGTCTTTATAAATGACATTGCAGAGGGACTGGAAGGGAAAGTATGTCTCTTTACTGATGACACAAAGATCTGCAACAGGATTGATACGCAAGGTGGGGTGGAAAGGATGAAAAGGGACATGGCAAGGTTTGAGGAATGGTTAAATGTATGGCAGTTTAGATTCAACGCAAATAAGTGCAAAGTAATGCACCTGAGAAACAAAAACCCAGGGGAAGAGTACACAATGGGGGGTCAGATACTGACAATAACCAAAATGGAAAGGGACCTGGGGGTAGTCATATCAGATGACCTAAATGTGGGCCAGCAATGTGAGAAGGCAGTAAGGAGTGCTGGGGGATACTGGGATGCATATGGAGAGGCATCACCAGTAGAAAACAAGAAGTTGTTGGCCCTCTGTACAGGCAGTTGGTAAGACCACATCTGTAGTACTGTGTACAGTTCTGGAGACCCATCTCTGCAAAGACATAGACAGGGTGGAGGCTGTCCAGAGGAGGGCAACCAAAATAGTGTAGGATCTGCACCAGAAGACATATGAAGAAAGATTAAAGGAGCTCAAGATGAATAGCCTTGAGGAAAGGAGGGAGAGGGAGGTCATGATAGAAACTTTCAAATACCTCAAGGGAATCATCAAAGTCCAAGAGTGTAGCATCTTTCAGAAAAAAAAGATGTGGAAGAACAAGGGGGTACAATTTGAAGGTAAAGGGAGGATGGCTCAGAGGTAATATGAGGAAGTATTTCTTCACAGAGAGGGTTGTAGATGCATGGAACAGCCCTCCTGAGGAGGTCATAGAGTCAAAAACAGTGGGGAATTCAGAAGCAAACCCAGGCCCCAGAAGCAACATTGCTCTCCCAGGGAGCTCAGAAAAAGCCAGCAGCTGCACTGAGGTAATTAAACTACCTCATTTAGCAGCAGCATTTGTGAGGGGGGTTAGCCCATCGACACACTTCACATGTCAACTGCCCCACCCACCCTGGGTCAGCATTTCCTTTATAGGCACTGGTCCCTGACATCATTTCCTGTCTGCCAATATTTCTAACTCCCCACTTTCTCATTTGCAGATTATATCAGCACACCACTAGATGGACCCCACTGCTGATGCACTTCCTGTTGTCTGCCTACCTACCCTGGACTCCTCCTTTCACCTCTCTGCACCACCTCACAATACTCCTCCTCTGCCCTAACCCCATCCTCACCTTCCCTTGTCTTCCAAATACCCATCCACCCTTAGACCCACCCCTCCTCCCCTGTACCTACACCTAGTGACCACTAGGAGTCACTATATACCACCCCTGCAGAGGCCCATTTCCCAGCCTACATTGTCCCCTAGACTACAGCTCTCCGCCCTCTCCCAGGCATATTCTGTGCTGCCCTAGTTGGGACTTGAACCCTGTACCCTGACCACCAGAGTCCGTGTCACTGCCACTAATCTAAAGTGGCAGCCACACTCTCTAGGAGGCAGTACAGCTATCTTAACTCCCTACTCCACTACCACCTGTTTACCATGCTAGTTCACCTACTTTTAAACTCCCTCCCCGTCATCCTCCTCCTGGTTCCTCCCTCCCTCCAGCCGTTTATCTCCCCTAGGTTACAGGCTATTTCACCTTTAATTCCCACCAACTTAGTTCCTACTCACCCTACTATGTCCATGCACACTGACCAACAACTCCCATCTCCTTGCCACTCCCCTGCCCTTTTCGGACAGCTCACTATCCTTGCCCTCCCTGCCGTTAAATCCCTACCTATCCCCTGCTCCTCTACGATCCTACCCCCAACTCCTCCTAGCCGTAGGCTTAATCTATACCGCCGTGCCCTGGCCAGAACTGTTGTCCTCCTACTACTCTTATCTGGCAATATCCACCCTAACCCCAGGACCCTGGGACCACCTCAGCAGGAGCGTCCCGGACTGATGATTGCCTCCATGAATATATGCAGCGTCCTGAAAAATTCGACTCCCTCCAATTTGGGTCTCACAGTGCAAACCTGACATCATTGCGCTGGTGGAAGCGTGGGTATCTAATTCCACCCTGACTCCCTTGTTACCCTCCCTGGCTACACCTATATTGTGAGGATTGAGTAACCAAGCGTGGGGAGGCGCTATCTCACCAGGAGCTCCCTCACTGGTCTGCCCTCCCTGCACGGTCCTTGTAAATGGGAACCTAGCCCTCACCATTAAAGCTTACCCTGGACCTGCCAGATCCCCTTTACCTCACCACTGCTACATACCTCAGGTTCAAAACCCAGCTCTATTATCCCTCACTGACTACCTTGCCACCCTTCCCCACAATGCTGACAAAATCATAGTTGGGGACCTCCAATGTGAACTGGCTTTGTCCTCATCCTCCCCACTCGGGACTCCTTCACAGCTCTGGATCTAACCCAACTAGTCTCCCAACCCACATGTGAACCCCAGAGAGGTACTAGCACCCTCATGTGTCATCATCACTAACGGCTCCCCTAAAATCCTGGACATCAAGTCCTCCCTGATTCACTCAGTGACCACTCCCCTGTGCTCTTCCGCTGGTTGGCCACCCTACCCCGACCCACTGCACAGCGCGTTCCCCGCCGGCGTTTCAGACCTTATGGCCTAAAAAACCTTAAACAGTACCTTGAACTGCAAGACTGGTCCCCGATTCTCCATACACCTGATATAGATACCGCTCTTGCCTTCTTTACCTCCACCTTTAATAAAGCCTGCGATCTCTTTGCTCCCTTCTCTGCTGTCCGCTCCAAAAGACCTAACCTGCCCTGGATTGCCCCTGCACTCTCCTGCTGCTCAGGCACAGGGACAACCTTTGATACTGTGCCATAGAAACTGAGCCCAGCTGACAGACAGGCCTACAATGCTGCCTGGAATAAGTGTACATGGGCAATCAGGAAAGCCAAGGCCGAGCCACTATCAGGCCACCCTCACTGCCTCCTGAGGAAGCGCCCGTGCACTTCTGGGATAAGGTCAAACAACTGAATAGGAACACCCGCCCCCCCCATCCCAGATTACCACCAACAACACCACCATCACAGACCCTGCCGACATTGCAAAACCTCCTCAATACCGCCTTTACAGACCTTAGCCCTATCCTCCCCAGTAACTTCTTTGATCAACATACCCCCATCCTACCCCTGCCTCCATCGCCCTTGCTTCCACCTGTGAGTTACTATCCACGGAAGCCAGACTGCACCTGACCCATGCACTAAAGGCAACAGTCCAGTGACATCTCCCTGGATCACAAAATTCTCGGTTGGTCCTGGATCAAGTCCTCACCCCACTCCCTGCCTTCTTAACAAATCCCCTCTGCCTGGGACAATTCTCTCCATGGAAAACTACAGCGGTTACTCCAATCCATAAGGGGTGACAGGTCACTTAGCTAGGGAACTATCGACCGATCTCCATTCTCCCACCCCTTTCCAAAGGCGCTGGAAAAACTAGTTGCTGCACAAATAACTGAATACCTGACCAAATACAACATCCTCTGCCTGAACAGCACGGCTTCGCCAGGGATACGACACTAGCACTGCTCTTATTGAATTAGCTTCCTTCCTTCCTCCTCATTGGATACTGGCTCCTGCGGGGCAGGTGTTCATGACCTATCAAGGCCATCGACACGGTCTCCCACCCCTACTACTGGAAGCCCTCTGTCACGCTGGTTTTGCAGCTGGACCCTTGCTTGGTGCTCAGCTACCTTTCCGCCCGCTCCCAACGAGTCAAAATTGGTGAGACTCTTTCTGACCCGTTCGATCCTCTCAGGGGTTCCACAGGGCTCCATCCTGGGGCCCCTTCTCTTCTCGCTATACCTTAACACCCTGCCAGTCGTGCCCTGGGGAAAATTCTGCTATGCGCCAGATGATACCGTCCTCTTTACCCACTGACCGTAACCCACTTCCTCCATGTTTCCCTACAAAGGCCTATGTGACACTGAAACTTGGCTAAAGAACATGGGTGGTCATAAATCTTAAAAATCTAAAACCATGCTCTCGCCCACCCTCAAAACAAATCATCCAACTCCTCTCCGTATCCTTTCCAGCTCTAAGCTACAACTGGAGCAAGTCCAATCCTATAAGTATCTAGGGATCTTATTTACTCCAGCCCTCTCTACCATACCCACATCGGCCTTTTCGCCTGTAACCAATATCCTACTCGGTATCCTGTACCGCTGCAAAACTGTCTCCTCACGCCCGGCTTGCAGTTACATCCTCCGTTACTATCCCTGGTGGACTATGGGCTACCTGTCTATGGTGCTGCCAACATGTGACCCTCAACAAAATCCACCTCCTCTAAATAAGGCTTGCAGGCTAATCACTGGGGCCCAGGGGCTCACTCATACCTGCCAACTCTATGACCTTGCAACAATGCTTGACCTCGACTGAGCGCCTACTTTACCAAGCGTGCCTCATTTCAAAAAAACCTTACCAAGGACTTTCTCCTCCCAGGCTGACTTCCTCCCTCCTCCCAGCACAGCCCCTAGTCAGCACCGGACCTCCTGCCAAAGCCCTTCCTGGTTCCTCGTGCTAGGACTTCATGGACAGAGATCTTTCTGCCAGAGAGCCTGCTTGAATACAACCTCTTCCTCGGGCCATCACTGAAATCCCCACCATCTCCACTTTCAAAATGCCCTCAAAGTGAGCTATTCAGCAAGCTGCTGCTCCCTGTGCTAACGGATGCTCAAACCCCCTCTTCACTGACAATGCCC
Organism: Neoceratodus forsteri; assembly: GCA_016271365.2. Taxonomy (NCBI): domain Eukaryota; kingdom Metazoa; phylum Chordata; order Ceratodontiformes; family Ceratodontidae; genus Neoceratodus; species Neoceratodus forsteri. Next base: position 191,476,838 of record CM028136.1, read on the forward strand.
TCTGGGCAGCTCCGTCCCCTCACTTCCTATTTCTAACAACTTCACTACTGCCCACGATTCCGCTGCCTACTGTATCACTACTGACTAGAACAAACCACGTTGCATTCTTATGCTGCTTATGCTTAGTTATTTGCTACCCTGTTCCATACGGATCATACCTCCGTTCTGTACTACTCCTGTCTCAGGCCCTACCTTCTTGTAATCTGATATCATGTGACCCGTTGACTGCTCTGATCATTTACCTGTACTGTTCCTGTCTCATGCCCTACGTTCCTTGTAATCTGACACAGTAGACCTGTTTGGCTGTTATCTACACTTCCATGACATACCGTTATGCTGCTAAACCCTGTTATTCTCCTGTTGTCAATTATACCATATTTTGCTCTGTATTACACTACCAATGTTTGCTGTAACCATGTGCCATTTATGCGTGTCTGTTTATACTATACTCATGCTCTTCTTTTGTATCTACCCTGCTTTCTGTATTATCTGTATTATCTACCATTGTTGACGAGGTACCTTTGGAAATGAGCCCCTGGCTCAAAGGTTGTAAACTGATTGCAATATAAATAAATAAATAAATAAATAAAGAATGCATAGGACAGACATAAGGCAATTCTAGTTGGGGGTGCGAGGAAGTAGGCTGTTAGTTAACTAGGATCTGCAGCTTATCCCTTAGGTAGGGAAATGGGAAGACTAGGTGGGCCAAGTGGTCCTTATCTGCCATCAAATTCTTTGTATTTTTTAGTACTGCATGTTCAATATCAACCAAATATTGTGTTAAAACCATACAGCAACATTTTGTTCACTCAGAGAGACAGGCTTACCGACTAAAATAAGCTGCCATGTCCCCCATCATGGAGTGCTTTTTCCTTCTACTCCTTACCACCTCTCTTGGTATAGCCGGCATCGTATACCAAAGTAGGCCACTACCACCCCCCTCTGATCCACTACTATGTATCACCTGGCTGACAAATGCACCTACGGCAACAACCTTCCCTGGCTGTGAACAGTGTTTCTTTTTAACATACTCTACAAACTTTGTTGATAACATTCCCACCCCTAGCTTAGGGATGCTAACAGTTAGCTCCACCCAAAAATTGGAACCTGTGTCCAACCACCTTTCTTACCTGAAGCTTTGGAGGTGGAAGGTACGAGCCAAATTCAGCATGAACCTTACTGCCGGAAAGATAATCTTTATACTTCTGCTCCTTTCTGGCAACATACATTCACACCCTGGCCCACTTACTTTAACGGGCTTTGGTGCCTGTAAGGTTAAAGGCATGAATACAGTCTCCCTAAACATTTGCAGCTTAACTGCAAAATTTGACCAGCTCCAGGTATGGATGGCCTTCTATACCCCAACATCCTATGCCTAACGGAGATCTGGTTGACCAGTAGGATAAAAGAAAGCGATGTTGCTCTCAAAGGCTCCCAAACATTTAGGATTGCTAGAATAGGCAAGAGAGGAGGTGGTGGTTGCCTCATCTATGTGTCAGTGGCTCAGTAGGTAGCACACTCACCTCTGAGGCTGGGAGATCAGAGGGCTGTGGGTTCAGTACCCATATCTAGCACTTGGGCTAATATCCCAGTACTGACACTGTAGTGCAGCATGAGAGGGGTGCTGCACTTCTGAGGTGCCATCTTTTGGATGAGATGTTAAACCGAGGTCCCATCTGCCTGGATTGGTGGTAGTTCAGGTGAATGTTAAAGATCCCATGGCACTTATCAAAAAGAGTAGGGGAATTTCCTCGGTGTCCTGGCCAAATTTCCCTCATTCACTAAAAATACCACCAACAGCTTAATCTGGTTCAAGGTCAGTTGGCATTCATCTGTATCCCCCTCCGCTGGGTTGTGCCTGAAAATAGGCAGGATTTGTCTAGTGCACTTACCTGTCAACAAAAACTAACTAAACTATGCCAGGGATTCACTGCAATGCTCCATCCTCCCAGTCACCAGAGTGGCCGAGGATCATGAGATAATAGCAATAAAAGCACAGGTCGGTCAACATGGCAAGGCCCTCATCACCTTGCTACGATCTACTTGCTCCCCAAGAAAGCCAAAGAAGGCCTTCCTATAATTATGGAAGTTATAACCAAGGCCACTGGAAAACTGCGGAAAAGGTTACCCAAAATTGCAGAGCGTATTGTAAAAATTGCGGGAAATTGCAGGGGTTCTACTATAGACACTGTGCTTCACAATAAATATTTTAATGTTTTCTGCAGCATATATTAGTCAGTATAAACTGATAAATGAATACATCGACACCTGACTATGCTTAAAACATAAAGAAAATGTTATGTTCCTAAAAAGAATATTAAACTAAGCTATCATAAGCTTTGTCTATCTTCCAAAATTGTAAAACATCTGCCTCATACAGTGCTAAATAGATTCTATAAAGTGAGCCACAGCAAATCTATACTAAATAAAGCCAGAATAAATAGTTTTTTTTTGTTGCTGGCTGTAGAATAATGACGCCTAATCAACAGCTGTTTACAGTGCTCTGCCAGCTATTCGCCCACTTTGGTACAAGAAAAAATAAGCAGATAGAGTGGTGAATAACTGAGTTTTAGTAAAATGTTCTTAAAGTATGTAATGGTCATAATTTGTACTGTAGGTACTGTACACTATTTCAGTTTGTACTGTTTGTCTTCTACTATTAATCCCATGTTACAATTAAACGTTAAATATGGGGGTTTTTGGGGCTGGCAGTATAATCTAGAGGTTAGAGTAACAAACTGTGAATGAGCTGACGACATCTAGCAGACCTGGGTTTGATTCCCACAACCTCCACTTGCATACTGTGTGATTTTGAGAAAGTCACTTAATCTCCTCAGTGCTCCTGGGTTGTACCTGAAAACATGCATTTGTGCCTAGTGAGCCTTATGCAGTTACCAAAAAATGTAAAAAAAATACCAATACATTTTTACTGCATCATACAGTAGACAGGGTACCCTGTAATTTACATTTGTTTTACTCTGGCTGCAATGATTTTGTTTAGTTAAAGAAAAATGTTCAGATACATTTTGTGTTTTACAAGCTTGGTTTTAGACTTTAATCTGGTTTTTATTTTAGTCTTTGCAAGTGAGCATCTAGAGGGTAGTTGCTAAGAGTGAGATCACTGTTAGCAACTAGCATATTCAAGTTTAAAATCGGCCGAACCATCCAAAAATTCTCAGCTGTTTGAATCAAAACTAGTCTGAATGAAAGTATGCTCACAAGGAAAAACTTGCCCTGCCACTTATAAAAAGGCTTCATAGTTAGCATCCCATTTAAGTGAATGGGATGATTTGCACATTTCCTCCCATCTTTTGTTTCAGTCTGTGTGGCAACAAAAAGTTTTATTACAGACTGCTTCAACACAAAACAAATGTTAAGTGTTTAAGTGTACTTATGCTTGGCCACTGCATTTTGAAACCAAACTAGATAATGTTTAAAAATAAATCAGTGTCACATAAAACCCTTGCCCTACCTTGCACTGCATTTATTTTGGTCAGACCCAAGTCTGCATGCAAAATTGTCAATATATTTGAGAGTACTTAATTAAAAATGTTAACACTTTTTACACAGTTCAACATAAAAACTCAAAATTTGCAAGAAATTGTGGAACATGTCAGTTTCTGTGGTGAATGATGAAAATTGTGGATTCCGCGAAAACATTGTGGGTACAATTTTCCAGTGGCCCTGGTTATAAGTACCCTCCCAAAGGGCACTGAGTGCATCATTACAGGGGACTTTAATATTAACTGGAATGGCAAGGAGGCAGCCCCTTTTAAGGATTTAATAGCTACCTCCAACCTGGCACAACTCATCACCTGTCCCACCAGGCAGAACTACAAGTCAGGAAACAGTACCCTTCTAGATTGGATCCTAACAAGCTCACCATCCTGGATCTCTGGCCTCAAGGTTCACTCTTAGAGACCATTCCCCAATCTCATGCCTGTGGTCTTATAAATTTACCAAATGCCCACACATTCTAATTAAAAGCAGGGTCCTGAGGTAGGGCAAACTTAGTTCCCTCAAATCAGCCCTCTCTTTCCATGACTGGACCCCTATCAACCTGGCACCTATCCTTTATCAGGCCATCAGATACTTCATAGATGGTTTTAACACCATCTGCGACATCTATACCCCGCTCACAAAAAGGAAAATATGGGGTCAGACAAATGACTGGATTGATAGGGAGCTCCTATCCCACCTGAAAAAAAGAGACAGCCTCTGGGAGAAGGTGAGAAATACAGGAAGAAAGCATGACTTCCAGTGTTACAGAATGGCAAAAAAAACACTGCACCAAACTAATCCATCTCTCAAAAGGCAACTACCATAAGGTGTAACTTAACAACTCTATGGGTGATGGAAAAAGATTCTGGGGCAACATCAAAAACAGCCTTGATAAAAATGATGAGAAGCACCCTCAGCTACTCAAGATCAATAACTCTCCCACTACTGACCCCCTAGTCATAGCAGATGCCTTCAATAAGGCCTTCACTGACCTGACCTCAGTGCTACAACCTGACTATCTACATCCTGCCATGAACCATGCCAGCAGCAAATAACCCGAGGGTACTCACCTGACCTTCTACTTTTAAAGGATGTCGGTGAAGGAGGTCCTAACTATGGTACAGAAAGTATTAGGCTAGACCAGACTGAGCAGGGATGGGATAGACATGAAACTTCTATACCTCATCCTGGAAGTTCTTATTGTGCCTATAACCATGCTGTTTAACAAGTCACTTGCCCTTGCTCAATTTTCGGAGGTCAGGAAGCAGGCCCTAGTTATGCTAGTGCATAAAGGTGGTGACAAGTCTTTGGTAACCAACTACAGGCCAGTCTCGACCCTCTCCCCTCTATCCAAGGCACTGGAAAAGATTGTGGCAGGACAACTCATTGACTACCTCAACAAGTACAATCTGCTTTGCCCTAACCAACTCGGCTTCAGACAAAATCATAGTACCACAACTGCCCTGCTGGACTAGACTGACTATGCACACAAGGCCCTGGATGAAGGCAAACTGGTGGGGTCTGTTTTCATTGACCTCGCCTAAGGCTTCAACACAGTTAACCACCCTCTACTACTGATCCAATTGCAAAACATGGGTGTGGCACCTAATGCCTTATGCTGGTTTCATGACTACCTGACACAAAGAAGCCAATATTTCAGAATTGGGCAAACAGCATCTAGTGCTAGTATAGTATCCTTAGGGGCCCCAATAGGGTCAGAACTGGGGGCCCCTACTCTTTAGCCTGTTTTTAAATGATCTTCCCTCAGCCTGCAACACTGAACTTATCCTATACATGGACGATGCTGTTCTTCTGAGCAGTAGCACATCTCATGGTGCCCTCCAATCCGAACTGCAGAACTCCTTCTCTAAACTCAAGGGTTGGTGCTGTAGGCACAAGCTGCTTCTAAACTACAAGAAGATGAAGGCCATGCTAATAGCCAGCCCGCATAATAAAAACAGGCACCACCCCTTTGTCATCTCCAACTCGTGCAGTGATCCACTGGAGCAAGTGCACTTCTTCAAGTGTCCGGGAGTCACCCTAGACAATACCCTGACCTTCACACACCACATTGACTTTCTTGTCAAGGTGGTTAACATCAAGATTAGTGTCCTGTATAGGCACAGGAAATACCTAACTCCAGAGGCCCGCTGCCTCTCAGTCTCCAGCTCCATCTTATCAACAGTTGACTACAGGCTAGTGGTCTACTGGGCAGCAATGGAAACAGTGCTCAAGAAGGTTCAGACTATGCTCAATAAAACTTGCAGGCTCACCCTAGATGCAGATAGCAGCATGCGCACCTGTGCTCTTTATGAATGCACAGACTGCCTGACATTAAAGAACAGGATAAAGTTCCAAACCTGCATCCTAAGGAAAAAGGCACAATTAGGTAAAACTCCATCCTGTGTAGGTAATATGCTTGAGATGACCAGCTCTTTACACGTCACCAGGGGAGGATGAGGGGACCATGTCTATCCCCTTCCATTGCACCTCGCTAGGGCAATGTGCATTTGCCTACGGGGCCCCCCTGTGGTTGAATGAACTCCCTGGGCACCTCTTGGCCACTAATCGCCTGACTTAATTCAAAACTGGCCTCAAACAGCATCTACAATCACTATCAGGGTGTATCTGACTCTAAGGCCAACCACTACTGCCTCTCTCTGCCCAAAGCAAGCTCTTGGCAGGCCTTAGGTACCCCCCATCCCAGTACTAGACTAGCCACAGCTAACTGTTCTCTCATACACCTTTTGGCACCTGCCTACCCACCCCCACTCCTACACCCAGCTCATTGAGTCCCTGTGCAGACCCTGTTAATACAGCTTACCTGGCCTCCCCTCCTCACACCTTGCCCTTATTCAAGCACTTCTCCACCATACTGACTCCCCTCACCACCACTTTTTTCTGCCTTTACCATACAGTCCTACTTCCCCACTCTATATTCCACAGTATTCCCTACTCCTTCTCATGCACCTCCCAACATTACCCAATCACCAACTCTCCACCCCCTTATAAGACAAGGCCCCTTGTGGCTGCATCCCCCCTCCCCATATCTCTCACTGCTTGCTATCTAATTCCCGGTTGCAGTACCTAATTGCCCTGAACCCACTACAGTTGCTAATATACTAACTTGTGTAGTATAATGTGTTGTACCTAGGTTATTGAAAATGCTGTTAGTACTGAAACCAATGTATCATTTCACTGTGTTGTAACTCTGTTTTCACCTAATTGTATCTCTGTTGTTAGTCTAACAGGGAACCTTTGTAAAAGAGCTTGCACTCAAAGGTCTATTTCTGAAGTACAAATAAATAAATAAGAAAAGGAAACCATGGGTTATCGTCTCTGATGACCTTAAGGTATCAAAGCCATGTGCAAAGGCAGCGGAGAGGACCAGTGGCATTCTAGGGTGCATAGTCAGAGGTATTCTTAACAGGAGGTGTGAGGTGGTAATACCATTGTATAATACATTGGTAAGGCCTCAGCTGGAGTACCACATGCAGTTCTGGAGGCCACACCTACACAAGCAAATAAACAAGGTGGAGACTTTTCAGAGAAGGATGACAAAGATCGTGCAGTACTTGCATCACAAAACATATGAGGAGAGGCTAAGGTACCTCAATATGTACGCAATGAAGGAGAAGAGAGAGTGGGGGACATGACTGAAACTTTCAAGTATCTCCAGGGCATAAACAAGGTACAGATGGGGGATCTTTTCCAATGTAAATAAAGTACTAGAACAAGGGGGCACAATATGAAATTGGAGGGGGTAGATTAAGAGGTTATGTGAGGACATTTTTCTACACAGAAAGAGTAGTTGATGCTTGTAATAGTCTGCCACAGGAAGTAATGTGGGCAAGCACAGTGGAGGGGTTTAAGCATGCCTGGGACAGGCACAAGGGTAGCTTGAGGGGGGAGGGGGTGATGAAAAACCATTGATCACATAGGGTCAGTGGCCACATACAATTTAGAGGGCCTATCGACAGACTGGATGGGCCTGGTGGTCCTTATCTGCTGACAATTTCTATGTTTCTATATAAACCAACAGCAAGTGGCAGCTTTGCACCAGGCACATGCGCTGGTAAAAAATGAAAAGCTGTGCCCCAGGTGGTGCACTTCCCCATTGAGACAATATATCAGTGCCCTTACTGTCTGCTGTTGTGCCTGATCTATGCACCAGTAACTAATACAAAGTAGGCAGTACTGTGAATAACCAAATAATACAAGTGAGTCTGCAAAAAGTGGAGGCTAAAATGTCATGGGGTCATTATGCCTCAAACAAAAAGAGCGCAGCAATATACCACTCTGTCAGTATAGTGAGTACATTGCTAGCACTCACACATCAAGCTGAATAGAAAAATCAATGAACACAGCAAACAAACCTTTAGTTTTTGTGGGGAGCTCCATCACTCACACCCTCCATTGGGGTGGTTGTGCACCCAAACCCCATCCCATTTATATAATCAACTCCAGGGGATAGGGACAAACATGGTTGGGGAGAAAAAAAACAAGTTCCTCAAAAAGTGAAATATAAAAGAAATCACAGAAGCCACCAGCAGAATGGGACCAGCATTCAAGCCCAGGTCCACAGCTGCACCACATCCTTTCACTGCTGGTGACTCATCCCCCTGAGCCATGGCACTTGCTCGGCGGTTGACCCCCTTGGCAAAGGTCATATCCCTCTGCATCACTCCTTGCTGGCCAATAGCGACAGAGAATATAATCGCGCTTGCAACATTTCCTACTTGTGGTATTTTGTACCCTGTCATGGTATTCCCCCACACTGTGTCTGTTGCGTGGTTTTGACAATGCCATTTTTCAAATGGCATATTGACCCGGTATTGACTAAAATGGACCAACAAAGCTCTCTCAGCTGCCTGCACATTTTTTTAGCTTTATCCTACTTGCTGCACATTGCAGGCCTCAGCCTGTTGGCTTAAGTGCTTGTTCCCGCTCACACCACAGTTGTGATCAATGACAGCATCAGTTTATAAATTCCCTTTTCACTCTCATATACTTCATACTAAACAGCACAATCAGCAGTGCATCAGCACTTTTGTCTCTCTGCATTAATGATATATTGCACAACTTTGCCCTCTCAAAACTAGTCAACAGATATATTTATTTAATTCTAATAATAACAAATATCAAACAAAATATGGGGAGTCATATTGTGAGTTAATTCTTTCCTAATTTTCATAAGTAGCCTCAACCAGCAATTATTAAAAAAAAAAACAAGACAGTCCTCATCTCACTTTTTCAGAGACAAAACACTGTACAGGTTCACGACTGCTGAGACTCGACAGTTTTTGAACAATTCTAATTATTCTGAAAGTGGTAAGATACCCACAGTTACTTCCTACAATTAAATGGGTACCATACCAGTTAAAGAGTGGTTGCAAATTATGCTGCATGTGTCTTGGTGGACAGGAAACAGTATGGCCAATGGGAATACTGTCATGGATGGGAAATGTCAGTGCTATATCTGTATCTATGTCCATTTTGCATGGGAAACATGAATTAAAAGTTTTAAGTTAAAAACAAAGTTAACTATAAAAAGTCAGACAATGTATTATTGTGGGGGGTGCAGTTTCCCCCTAATAAACTACAGGCAAAGTAGCCAAATAATTAAAGTGGGTAAATGTGAACCAGGAGATTCCAAGTTTAAATGCCATGATTGCCACATGTTCACCATGTGATTTAGAAGTTGTTCCCATGTTTCAGCTTGACCAGTTGTATAATCATGTGAAAGCGCTAAATATGAAACATTGAATCTATGCAAGGGTATACATTCCCAAATAACCATTTAAAAAAAAATTAAGTACCAGCCTATCTTCTTTCGCAGCAGTAGCGATATCGATTGTGATGCTGGCTGCCTGTGTTAGGAAGCAAACTCAAATCATTAGGTACTGGCTGAGGGAAGGAGGATTGAGCATTCTCGGAGAACTCTCCTCTGGGGAGGGAGGGAGGGTCACAGCCCTCACTGCTATTATCTGGCACTTGGGAGAGCACAGGTGGCAGTGCAGCTGAGGGCATGTGCTCGGTGAGGATACAGGCTGAGATCTGGTGAAGTAGTATGCCTATGCATACACACGCTCCTTGGATCTCTGTGAGTACTTGCATCCCGGTGAAGTGGAGAAAATAGAAAAAGACTCCCATGGCCACCCTGATGACAGCCTTCAGTGGACCACAATTAGACTGACCCAGAACCCTCAGATGGCAGCCTGATGGCCAGCATTACAGTGAGTGGGTTCTCTCTCCTTCCCCACCTGGGGGGCTCTGATTCTGAGGTAGCATGGTGGTGGTGGACATCTACAGGGGACTGCAGCTTGACTAAACCATGTACCTTGGAGAACCCTGAGGGACAGGCTGGCTGTAGCATAGAAAGGGGGCATAAAGAGAGAATTAAAAAAAATACCATAATTTGATTCCAAGATGGAGAATGGTGCTTATAAATGAGAAAAAGGAATATGGGTGAAAATTTAACCAGAATGGTAAATGCCCAACTGGCTGATCTAGGTGGATGAGCCACATTGGGCACTGGTTGTGCTAATTTGCTGATTGGGTCAGTCCAGTTTTTACCAATCTATTCTAGTCTGGTTCCAGCAGTCTGGTTTTCAACCAAGGCTGGGACTCGGTGAAATATAGACTGCCGGAACCGAAAGGTCAGCCTGGACAGACTTGTCAGACCTGCAAAATTTACACTACCTGACCCCTGTCCTGCTGGTTCGTCCAGACCAGCCTGTTCAGCATTTACCTATATGACCCAGTCTGGGTCTGGCAGTCCCTGTCAAAATGTGATAAGGTAGTACTACAGACTGAAACTTCTCTTTCTCCAACAAAGTAACAAAAAATTAACACCAGGGCTAGAAATAATCCTCCCAGTAATTCTTCTACAAACACACAATTTAACAGAAAAGTTCAGCAGTTTTAGATAAGATTCTAGACCTCATGGGGAGTCACATGATGCAGTCGCCCTGAAAGCAGCTTTCCTCCACCGCTCTGGCTCCCCGACCCACCAAACTAACTTTCATTGCAAGATTATAGATGGCTTGCCTAATACATAAACTTTTATAGCCTCTAGGGGATAACCGAGCACTCAGAGCAGCGATTAAACCTCAATCAGAGAGATGCAGGTGAGGAAAAACGTTGCTAAACCAACTCCGCCTACAACGCCTGAAAAGGCCTCAAAAAAAGCCAGGGCTTCAGGGAGTGATGACCCCCCCGACGTCGGAGACCGTTTTGGATGATCAACAGCCGCTCACTCTGCAACGGTTTCTTCTGGAATTTTCCCCGTTCAAAGAAAGTATCATTGCTGTAACAGCTGAAATAAAATCGCTTACCCACGCAATGGAGGATTTGCAGCAAAGAGTTACCGACGACAGTGCCAGGATCAGTTCGCTGGAGAAAAGAACGGATAAACTAGAGCCTGAAATTACAGCAATCAGACAAAAGCTTGCTAAAATGGAAATGAAAATAGAGGACTTAGAAGGCCGCAGTCGTCGTAACTACGCGGTCTTCATTGGTATTCCAGAGGGGGCTGAAGGAACAGAAGCAATCAGTTTTATTCAAAAATTAGTTGAAAAGCTAGCTGGGCCTTCGCCTTTCGGCCCGACTTACACCATCAAACGGGCGCATTGGGCTCTGCCCCAAGCCATCGTCGGGTGCTCCCCCTCGCCCATAGATAATTAAATTTTTAAACTACCTGGAACGCCAGCATATGTTTGGTAAATTGAAGGATCTTAAAGAAATATGGTGGGAAGATACCAAAATTAGGATTGTGCAAGACCTCCCTGTCTCCGTTAGGCAAAGAAGAGCCCAGTTCCATCCTCTGGTTTCGAAGCTAATAGCCGCCAGCGTGAAATTCCATATGTCCTACCCTGCAAGGCTTGGTGTCATGATCTCAGGATAGTGGACATCATTCGACGACTTAGATTCTGCCAAGAAGGGTCTCAGAAGTGCCTTTCCGAATCTATTTAAAGATATCTGAGCACTGAAAGAGGAGGTTTCACTCTACAGCAGTTGCCCACTGACGGTTTATATCCCCTCACCTGGAGGTTTGTCCTTTGGCCTGCAGTTTCAAGGCGGGCATCCATTAGAAGTTCTCACAAGCTGCAATATTAATTATATAAAGGGGGGCGCACCAAGTGTCCTGTTTGCCAATGGTCTCGCGGTTGACTTGTTGATGTGCCCCCCAACATGTTTTGCAATGTGTTGGTGTCCCATATCATCCCTCCCAGGATAGTCGTGTGCTGTTGTTTCAAGGAGATATGGAACTTTGGCAGATTCGAGAAGTGGGGCTTTTCGCCTCTCGTATTGGTTTCTCCATTCGAGTTCCAGCAGCGGAATCGAACTGATTTTGGCACCCTCCTTAGTAATGCACCAGAGATTTCAGAATTCTGAATGGTTTTGCTTTCCCCCTTCCCTTTCTCCCTTCCCCCCCCTTTTTTTTTTCTTTCTCTCTTTCAGGTGATGTGATGGATTCGAGCTACCAGCAGTCGTCTAGCAGGCATCGATTTGTGTTACCACTCAACCACACCACGTTGACTCATTCCTAGGTGCCCCTCGAGTGAAGGGTGAGAAGAAGATCGATTACTAGAGCGTCATTTCCAGTTTGCCATCTGATATAAATGAGACTGAACTATAACAGTTGCCCTTAGCTGAGCTGTTCAATTTTTTGTGGTTACAATTATTTGTCATGGTGTGGGTTTACCACCCTTTTGACATCGTTAGTTTCATTCCTAAGGAAAAAGAACCGGATGTCTGATGTTTACTCCTTAAGTTCTCTGTAGACACCAGCACCAATACAGTGGATCCTATTGTTCTCTTTTCATGACTGTGTATATAATAATTATGATGGTCGGGTAGGGTTGAAAATCATATACCTTTGGGATCTAAGGGAGCCCTCTGCTCTCCTGATTCGTATATATGAATGTTTAGTCTAAGGCTTTAGTCTAGAATGATTTGATTCAAAAATACGGTTAATGTAGGGGTCGTGGTTTAACGTAGGCCATAGAATATTTTAGATTAGAGTACCTGGATCTTGTCTCTTGTGCTGCAACCTTTATATCGAGTTGGGATGGTGGGAAGGGATGGCTGGGGATGGAGGCCCACAGTGCAGAGTCCTGTGGTTCACAGACCGTGGCGCTAACTGGGGGAGGGAGGGTAACTGGGTTACTAGTGCTAATTTCTTTAGCTGGAATAGAGCGGCTTTGGGGGTGGGAGGAAGGGAGGGTGGGAAAGGCACATATCAGGATTTCAAAATGGTATCCAGGTTGATTGTGGTCAGAAAACAGCTAGTGTTTGTGAGCCCAGCTTATTACATAGAACCATCTTTTCCTGATGGCGAGTAACTTAATAATTTCCACTTGGAATGTCAAGGGTCTTAGGCAAAAAGTTAAACAATATCAGATATGCAAGCATCTGCAACTTCTGAGGTCTGATATCACATTTATTCAAGAGTCCCATCTTATGATTTCAGAAGAGTTGAATATGAGAAAACAGCAAATTGGGCAAGTTTTCACGGCTCAGGGTACAAAGCAAAGCTGTGGGGTCATGATTCTGATTAGAAACAAAATTCCTTTTGTATCAAACAAAATTATTAGAGATACTCATGGCAGATTCATTTTGGTCCAGGGTAGACTTTACAATTTAGAAATTCTACTAGGAAGTATTTACGGCCCAAATGTGGATTCCCCCAGATTTTTTAATGGAACTGATAGCTAAACTTATTCCCTTCAATAAGATCCCGATAATCTTAGGGGGTGACTTAAATGTTGTTTTTGACCCAAACGCAGATCGTACAGGTCATAAACTTAAAGGTTTAACACCGGCACAAAGAGCCCTAAGAGATTTGCTGGACAACTTAGGTCTTTGTGACATATGGCGAATATTACACCCTAATGAGAAAGGCTTTACATTTACCTCTCCAGTACATAAAACTTCCTCAAGAATTGACTATATTTTAATCTCGCACTGCTTAATGGGTGGGGTTATTGATTCCGTGATCCAATCAGGTCCGCCGTCAGACCACTCTATTGTAACATGTCAACTCACCTTAGTCGGTATTTCTGAGAGAAGAGGTCGTTGGAAGCTTAACAACCAGCTTCTAAAACATACAGCAATAGTAGACCACATTAATTCTCATATCTCCAAATATATATCGAGTAACCTTAACTCCACAAGGAAAGCGGACATGGAATAGGGAGCATTCAAAGCCTTTTTGAGGGGTGTATTTATTGAAGTGGCCTCAAGGAAAAAAAGGCTTAAGGAAAATGAGCTAAGGAAACTTCTTAACCAGATAAGAGATATAGAAACAAATCTACCCCCCTCCACGCCGGAACAGACTCTAGTAGAGCTGGTCAAACTCAAAAGCTCCTATATGGAGCTGCTTAGGGAGAAGGCAGAATATCTGATTCTGAAAACTAAAGCTACTTGCATTGATCAGGGGGAGAAGGCAGGGCATCTTCTAGCTGCCCGTATTAGGCAGCAAGAATCCGCCAATTTTATTACGGCAATACGTGCACATAATGGATCTTTGGTTGTTGATTCCAAAGCAATTGCAGCTGAATTTCAAAAATTTTATCAAACCCTATATTCGCCGATGACAACGCCCCCCCGAAAAGAGCTAGACCAATATCTACAAGATTCGCTTCTCCCCACTCTTGTAACGGAGCAAACCACAGCATTGTGTGCACCTCTAACCGAAATAGAAATCCTTGAAGTAATTGACAGTCTCCCCAATGATAAATCGCCTGGTCCGGATGGATTCTCCCCTAATTTTTATAAGGTATTTGCGAAAAGTATAATTCCTTTACTTTTACCAATGCTCCAACAGATTTTAGATGGAAAGAGTACAGACACTACGCTATTTGAGGGCATCATAGTGCTCATTTTAAAACCGGGCAAACCCCCAGAAGATGTTGCTAGCTATAGACCAATTTCCCTACTTAATCAAGATCTCAAAATACTAAGTAAACTATTAGCTAACCGTCTAAGTAAAGTTCTCCCTGATCTGATTGGCGGGGAACAAGTGGGATTTATGAGGGGCAGGTTGGCCAGTGATCACATTCGAACTTTGGATCATGTCTTCTCAGTGTCCAGAGATGCAGACTATCCAGCCGTACTTGTCTCTCTGGACGCCAAGAAGGCATTTGATAGAGTCGATTGGAATTTTCTTTTCCAAACATTGCATGCCTTCGGCATTCCCTTAGAGTTCCAAAATTGGATTCAAGCTCTTTATAGATTCCCAACTGCCAGAGTACTATGCAATGGATGCAGCTCTGACAGATTCCCGGTTTTCTCTGGCATGAGACAAGGGTGTCCATTATCCCCCTTGCTTTTCAATTTATATTTGGAACCCCTTATCCGAAGAATTGTGAGAGATCCCTGGATTTTTTGAATTCCGGTCCAGAAGTTTACAATCAAGGTGTTAGCCTATGCAGATGACCTTCTTCTTTGTACTTCTCATCCAAACACAACTATTCCCCGTCTTTTAGAGGTGATAGAGATTTATAGTAAGTGGTCAAATTATAAACTAAATTTGGGGAAAACGATGGTATTCCCACTTAACTGCAGAGTAACAAGGAACGAGGTTATCGCTTTCGGTTTATCATGGCAGGGGAAATCATTAAAATATCTCGGTATCACTCTTGTGAGGAATAGAACCCTTATGGGCAAATATAACCTGGACTCCCTTTTAAATATTATTACTCAAGATTTAAAAAGATGGTCCCTCCTGCCTTTAACGATTTGGGGCAGGATAAGTCTTATTAAAATGAATATTTTCCAGCGGATATTCTACCCGCTTAACCTCCTAAATGTCTGGCTACCCCTCACATGGTTTAAAAAACTGCATACCATTTTTTCTAATTTCATCTGGGCGGACAAAGGGCACAGGTTTGCATTTTATAAGTTAGCTGCTCCGAAGCTTAAAGGAGACTTAAGAGTTCCATATGTCAGCTTTTATTATTGGGCCAGTCACATGAGTAAATATTTGAGATGGATTGCCCCAAATAATCCCAATAATCCCGGAAAATATGTACCGCTCTGGTTCCAAATAGAATCTGCACAAATTCATCGCCATAATCTGACCCCTTCAGCTCTTCTTTTTGTGCAACCCAAGTCCCTCCCTAAGCCCTTGCAGGATTCTCCAATAGCTACGTCTCTTAGAGTCCACTCCAAATTTTGTTCTGTTATTAAATATAATCCAAAATTAGATTTAGAGCAACCCCTAATGGGTAATCCAAATATCAAGCTAGAGGGAAAAGTTATTTCCCCTCAATGGTTACCACAGCTTCAAGGAACAAAGCTCTTTGAGTTTTGGATGGAGACGGAATGAAAATGGATCCTATCCATGGATATTCTAAAAAAATTTGACCTATCTACTGTTTATATATTCAAAGTGTTTCAATTGCGGCACATCCTTATGGCTACATTAGGGAGCAATCTCTCGCAATCAGAGTTTGCCCTTTTGCTGGAGGAGGTGAGTCAGTTTGTCAACCGCCCTCATGCAGTTTCCAAAATATACAAGATTCTTTATAATAAAGCATACCCTGAACCTTTCAGACCTCCAGAGCACTGGGATAAATTGCTACCTGATGTATCCATTAATTGGGAGTTGCTTTGGTGTGGATGCCACATATATATCACCCAGGATAGGCTTCGACTTGTGCAATTCCGGCATCCTGCATAACTTATATTTTACTCCCCAGAAGATATCACAGTTTGCTAAGGATTGTTCTGCTACTTGTTGGAGATGTGGCCAGGGTGAAGGCAACTTGCTACATATATTCTGGCAATGCCCCAAAGTAGCCCCCCTATGGTCACAGATCAAACAAATAGCAGACCCCTTTCTTGGTCTTGATGAGTTATTTACAGTTGATATATGCTTATTAGGGAACTTCTTACTAGTCCCAGTCAAAATACGAAAATATCACATCGCTCTTATATCCATGTCTGTTAAAAAGCTAGTGCTTCGTCATTCGAAGGATGACATTGCTATCTCATACACAGAGTGGCTGGCAGAATTATTAAATAATATTAGACTAGAAAAGATAATTGCTAGTCTACATAACAGACTGAACAAGTTCAACAAAATCTGGGCTCCACTTTTTGATTTGTTTTCTTCGCCAGTATCATAATTATAATAAGGTTGGCATCTGTTATCTTTTCTTATATTAATTTTCCAAGATGATTGTCCTGAGGCGGGCCTTTGTATAGGGGGAGGGAGGGTGGGAGTTTGGGTAGGATAAGGGGTATTCTGCCCCTTTCCAGTTCCTCTTTCTTTCCTTCATAGGGTTTCAGTTCTTGTAACAATATGTATTATTTGTAAACGTGTCTACTTTACCCTTTGTAATTAAGATGTATTTTCATGTTAAAATATTGCAATAAAAACTAAATTGCAAAAAAAAAAAAGATTCTAGACCTCATACACAGGCTGTGATTTGTGTTTTGATTTGGATCAGAAAAGGCACATTTACAATAATTTGCAGATAAACCCATCTGTGAAAAGCAATTATCAGAATAACTAGAACCACATCTGTTTCACTGATTGATCAACATCTGTCAAAGCTAAGCACAGCACCTGCTTGCATTAGGTGGCTAAAAAAGAAACACATGGGCATCATAAAATCTGTTCACATTTTTTTGGTTGAAGAAGTATTTGGAAAATATCTTGGAAGATCACGGAATGTCTTGATATGAGTTTCATCATCTTCATTACATGAAGTACCCCACAACACTGCAGAAAGCAGCTACAAACAGCAAGTACCGTGCACTATGTACTGTGCAATAGCAAGTACTGTGCATACTGTGCAGCCTATTCTCCAACACCACAGCCAAAAAAGAGAGAAAGAAAAACTTTGCAAGAGGAAAATAGGGTGCATCATCATTCAAAATCTACAAATTCTCAATGTTTACAGCTTTTAGACAAACAGTACTGCTCAGAATGACCAGCTACTAAAAGATCAACAAAAGGCAGCACTGCATAGGCACAGTGGGATTTTTGCATATCACCCAGAAATAAAAATCATAAAAAATCAGGACTTTAAAAGTCTTTGATTTAAAGCAGCACTTTTACACACCACTGCTTCCCAGAGAGTACAATAAACCTCTTAAAGCAATGCGCACCCCTCCCCCCCACACACACGTATACATTTTTTTCCAAGACTAATATTTTTTTGCAATTAACATTTTATTGAACATTTTAATACATCCACTTGCGGAGACAAGATAGAAGTAGCAAATACAGCACAAGTAGGGTCAAACATAGGACAATAAAGTACAATCTAAAAAGTACAAACAAAAACAGCCTCCATAAACCCCCACCCCAGACCCACCCACCCAACCCCCACCCCACACAAGGCACTGCAATTAGAAATCACCTGAGAAAAGGCGAAACATCACTACCATAGGTTTCTTATGAATAAGCTATAACTAATGGAGACCAGATTTTCTCAAAAGGGTAACAAATTATTCAAGATGGCAATCATCCTCTCGGTCCTAAGGCAAGAAAATTCTGCCAACCATTCGGAATAGGTAATTAGGCAGGGTCTTTCCAGTGCTTCAACACTACTTTTTAACGATACAAGAGATCATAGATATATAAAATTTCCTCTGTTTAACCGTACAGCACAACATATCTCCTAATAGACATATTTCCGGGGTAAACAGATCCTCTAATCCCAGTAATGGATCCGCTTTACTTTTGATCTCATTCCACAAAGGGGCGATTTTGGGACAGTGCCAAAAAATATGGAGAAGGTCACCCTCCTCCCTGCCACATCTGTAACACTGAGAACTCTGTACTAACTTTAGATCCTGTAACTTCTGAGGCATATAATAAATATTGTGCAATATCTTGAACTGCACCAATCTGAGATGATCTTATCGGATCAATTTGTGGCAATTCTGCCAAATCCATGCCCAGTCCCAGGTTATATTGGGGAATACTTTGGCCCAGTATGAACTAGGTGCTAGGCTATCCCTAAAGGCCCAATTGAACAGTACTAAATAGATCTTAGAAATAGCCTGTGGAGCTCTGGCTAATACTCTAAGGTCCTCCCAGAATGAGATGCAGGGTGAATAAACCGGATTACTTCCAATTTTCTGAACCAGTGAGTGGCGTAGTTGATATACTTTAAAAATGTCCCTATGAGTCAAATCGAACTTCGCCATAATCTCCGCCAATGAGATTATACCACCATCTGTGTTTACAAAATCTTTCAGGGATCATTCAGCTAAGAAGGGTAACCAATTCTGTTTAATAGTCCGATGTCCTATCTGCCATTGTGGGTTCCCCAAACAGGCTGCCCATGTCCCACATTTGTTCATACTTCAAAAATTACATAGTTGATTATGTATTCTAAGAGAAAGTCCAATAGGAGACTTTTTCAGTAAAGAAGAGCAAACGATTGGGTACATAGGGTAAAGCCTTGGAATTAATGCCAATGCTCTTAATAAAGCTAAATTCCAAATTAACCCATAATGGAATGTATCCAATACTTGTGATACTGTCTTCACAGTGCAACCATCTCCCATATTTATTTAAATGCGCTGCCCAAAAATAAAGCGCAAAGTGAGGCATTCTCAGACCACCGAGATTTTTGGGGGCCGCCAACTTAAGATGCGACATCCTGGCCTTTTTATATTCCCAGACGAAATCAGCCAATTCCCCATGAAGTTTCTTAAACCAAGAATGGGGAATCCAAGTATTTAACATAGATAAAGGATAGAAAAGCCTGGGGAATATATTCATTTTTACAATATTTATTCTTCCCCATAAGGACAATGGTAGCTGTGTCCATCTTTTGAGGTCTAATTTGATTGTGTGGACTAAGGATTCTAAGTTCAGTTGACGCAGTCTATCCTGACTGCTTGCCAAGAAGAGGCCTAGATATCTGAGGGATTTAGAATCCCATCCTAACCCTAATCCTACGACATCCAGCTTAAATACTCTGTTATTCAGAGGATAAACAACAGTTTTGTCCTGATTCAATTTATAATTAGTTAGCGCGCTAAAGTTCTGTATAAGTTTTAATAGATTGGAGAATAGACCTATGGGGTTTCGATACATAGATTAATAAATCGTCGGCATAGCCGTAACCTTAATTGTGTGTCCCTTACTTAATACCCAAAATTTCAGGGGATGATACTATACTCCTTATAAGGGGCTCCATATATAAATTGAATAATAGGGGTGAAAGGGATATCCTTGTCTACGGGCCTGTAGCAGAAAGGTGCGAGATGGCCCGTGCACACAACCCTAGCCGAAGGTTGGTGTACAGTGCCTAATCCAGGCCACAAATTTCTCTGGAAACCAAATCTACCCATTACCTCGAAGAGATAGGCCCAATGGACCCTATGAAGGCTTTCTCGGCGTCAAGGAGACCGCGCCATTGGTAGTTCGGACCCCTCGGAGGCCGAGAAAACATGCGCTAATGTTCTAAAATGATCCGAAGGGGATCTACCTCTCATAAAGCCTGCTTGTTCTGCTCCAATCAGCTTTGGAATTACCTGGCTAATGCGATCGGCCAGTATCTTGGCCAGAATCTTTATGTCGTAATTCAACAACGAGATTGGTCTGTAACTGGACGGTCTTTCAGGTGGCTTATTAGGTTTGGGGATGAGCACAATGAGCGCTTGGGCAAGGGAGTGTTCTACTTCTTTACCCGATAAAATGTATTGGAAAAGATTGAGTAATATTGGGTTTCCAAGACTAATATAATTTCTGCTTTTTCATGACCCATGAGTCATGCTGTATGTATTCTCTGAAGTCAGAGAAAGTGATGAAAATAAATTTTCACGCACTGAGGACAAGCTTGAATTTGCCCGCTTAGTCACTTCTGTTTTCTGATTGAAAATATGCCTTGACATTGTAACCCCTTCCCCCACTGCACTGCTTAACTGTTTAACCTGTGGAACAACAGGGACAAATGTGGAGCTGTCACTTCCCATTACTAAAACATAGTTGTTACTAAGCCCAGACCACATGTTCTGTCAAGAGACAATTGAAAGGGGTTTCCTTCCTAGCTGGTGGACCAAGTCTCCCAGAGCCTGGACGTACACAAATTAGTGGAAAGCAGGGCTTGCTGGGCCAGGGATATAACATATGGGCATGTTTAAAAAGAATGCTTTCTTAATGACTGCCCTCATGTGCCTACATCAGGCTTTTCATGTCTGGTATAAGCATACATTGTTTTCAACCCCTGGTGAGCCCAGGGAGGTGTGTCTTACACACGAATATATCAGCATCTACCCACTGGAGCATCAAACTCTCCCCTGTTGCATGCATCTAGTCCTGGAGGACTCTGAAGTAGAGGATGGCCATTGTAAACTTTATGGCCACTGGAGTTATCTTCGCATGCACGGGAACTTGCTCATGTGCACTGAGCACCAGTGGCCATATTGGAAATGCTGATAGTGCTGTGTTCCAGCCGCCGAACAAAGTAGTGCGGTGGACACTCATCCACTTCCACTACCAGAAGTTCAAAGAAAAAGGATCAGATGGTATCTGGTCAGATCCTTTTTCTCTCTGATCCTAAAATGGTAGAGATGTTTTGATGGCAAAATTGCCTCAAAATCAGCAATTTCAGTGTACAAACTCTTTAACTAAATTGCGGCAAAATGGTGAAGTTTTGCCCATAATTTCACACCCTGCAAATGGGCATCCACATGATCATGTTCTCCCTGGTGTCTAGTGGTCAGCCCCCAGACAATAACTGGCCAAAATTGAATAAAGATAAGCCCCCCCTTTACCCTCATCATGTCTCAACTTCTTGTTGTGGAAAAATAAATAAATAAAATATACAACTCCTTGGTGTCTAGTGGACCCCCCACCCTATCATAAGATAGAACCCACCTCGCTCCCCCCAGTACACTGATCGGGCCACCAACACAGCTCTCCACTCACCTCCATGGCTAGCAGCCTGACTGAGCAGTCAAAAGAATGAGTGAGTGCTTGTACAAGCATGCACTTATACATTGACAGATTCAAACAGCCAGCGCTCTAACTACACTAACCTACCAGTAGTAGTGAGAGCACTGGCTGTCTGAATCCAGTGAATGAGCGCATGCTTGTACAAGCACGTGCTCATTCATTGATGCACTCAGTCAGGCTTCCAGCTGTGGAAGTGAGTGGAGGGCTATGCCAGTGGTCCAATTTGGGTAATGTGGGAGCTGGGTTCATGTTATCATATGAGAGGGTGGGGGGTGTTGGTCCACTAGACTCCAGAGAGCTGAGATTTTATTAATTAATTAATTAATTTATTTTCCCACAACTAGGAGTTGGAACATGATGAGAAACTATGGGGGCTTACCTTTATTAAATTTTGGCTGGCGATCAGCCGAGGAGGGACCATTAGACACCAGGGAGTTGGATATTTTATTTATTTATTTATTTTCCACAACAGTTAGTTGGGACATGATGAAGGTAACGGGGAGGGGTTTACAGTTACTCAGTCTTTGCTGGTGATCAGTGGGGGGTGACCACTAGACACCAGGGAGATTATTTTTTGGGGCCGGTGAGTGGCCAGGAGGGACCACTAGACACCAGGGAGGATAAATTTTAATGGCAAAAATTGTGGAATTTTGCTCAAGAGCAGTGAATTTCACTAGATCATGGGTGAAATTTTGTTAATTCCCTCACCTATGAAATATTTTGTGAAATGCTTGAATGCCGCAAAATATTTCACAGGGTGAAATTTTCAGTTTTTCAAAACACTACAAAATGGCTGCAGGACTTCACCCACTGCACCCATAAAAAACTAACACCGTTATCTTGCTAAATGAATCTCGTTTAGGTAGGATCAGTGGTTTGTGTTTTTTCTAAAGATGTAATTTGTATGTATATTTAATCTTTGTACATTTAAAATGGTAAAAAGAAAATGGTGGTCATCCAAACTGCCCCCACCATGACAAATAAATCATGAAAATAACCAGTTGGAATATATTTTTTTTTACCTTTCGTGGTAGTTTTTTTCAGCCTTTTGCTATATATTGTTATAACTTGAAAATGATACAACATTTTTTCATCAAGCCTTCCAAAGGCATACCCTTTGCATGGACCCTTGTCGCCTTCTACACTGAAAATTTCATGAACATATTCTACACAGTCTAGGCAGTAGGTTAGAGCAAATAATTCCCAATGTTAAGTATACGGAAACCAAAAGTGTTTTCTTTTTCTGTTTTTTGGCCCCCTGCATCTCCAAAACCGTACAGGATACTGTCAAAAATCTTTCCTTGTCTTGAGATTCTGGCAGCCTGAGCATGCATGCCAAATGTTTGGCTATTTCCTCAAAGAACACAAAAGTTATGAAGGTGCAAAAAAGGTGGTTTAACATTAAACAGGCTACTCAACCCTAACTATAGGGGTGTGATCATCCTCCTGTAGTATATATTCATTGCAAAAAGCATAACGCACCAGCTAGAGTAACTCAGCACCACAAAAGTAGGGATATGTGGTGTTAGTTTTTCCAACCCTTACACCCCACCCCCAACCAGAAAAATGAAAAAATACTGAGCAGAATTTTTGAAACCCTTAGATTGCCCCAGGCCCTGGTGTGCTGATGATATGGTGCATGTGGCTTGTGGCGATCTAATGGGATTTTCTATCCCATGTGGCAATTGCCATAAGGTAGGTCTACTTTCTCTGGTCTGCCTTGCAGTAATCTGGGGGGCCCTTGTTACAGAGCTTGAGCCAGATATTTGGTGCAAGCTGCTGTAACTGATGGAAACTATTGCAGCTGTGCCCGAGATTGGAAAATCAGGTGTAGCTGTGGCAAAGCGTTTATCGCATGGCCAAAACCTAAGGGTGGCGGTGCAGGGCAGGATGCAAGCCCTGTACCAGGGTTAGAAAATCCTTTCCATTAGGTTTTAGGGTCTCCGGAGTCTTGGTGAATCAGTGGTGGGGTTTTCCTTGGGGGTTGCCCACCCTATTGCTCACCCCATTCCATGAGCAAACAACATCACACTTGATATACTTTCTTCACATAGAGGGCCCACAGGTGGACAGGGGAAAGCATTAGGGTTGACAGCCCAAAGAAAGACCCCACCACTGATTTGTCAAGACTCTGGAGTTCCAAAAACCCTAATATTCTTTTCCTTTTGCTGCTTGGTGGGTGGGGTGGGGCATTAAGGTTGGAACCCCTAACACAAATTTCTCCACTTTTGTGGCATTGAGTTACCCTAACCAGTGCATTAATGAAGTTTATTGCAATGAATTTCCTTACTTTTTGAGATAATATATTTGAATCCTCATTTGTCTGCAGGACCACAGGGCCCTTTGGGCCCTTCACTGCCATACCTCCATAGATGTGTAGATGTACATTGCTGTGGAAGTGCAGGGCCTGGAGAGCCCTGTGCTTGCATTTGTAGCAAAACAGCAACCACATTGTCAGCATAGTCTTCTTATTACCCCACCTCATGAACCCAGAAGTTAACACTTTCAAATATCTTCTGAAACATAAGTCTGTGTCACCAAAATGTCATTCCACACCACAGGAGCAAAATCACATTTTGGCCAGGATTTGACAAATGACAGCCGTCTCATTGAAATGATGTAAAAAAATGGCTGTGTTGAAAACCTGAGGTCAAACTGTTTACATTTACCAAAGCTACAAGCGAGTGTAGTAAAATTTAAACTTATTTGCATTACTTTGCCATTTTAACAAATTTTGATTCCAAATTCTTGGCACAGGGTCATAATGTCACAGATGAAACAGAGCATGAATCGATGCCACAGGTAAAATGGTGTGTGCTGAAATAAGAATGGGAAACACAGCAACCACAACACAAACAGCATACACCACTTAAAGCAGTGGCACTGTCTTTTTTTGCTGGGGGGGCTAAGCCCTCTGCACCTCCCGAAATAGAAATAACTAACTCCAAGGAGGTGTGGCTGTTGGAGATGGGGCAAAATTCTGGAGAGGGGAAATTTTTTTTTTTAATAAAAATAAATTGTGGTAACACTATGAGACCTGGGGGAACCAAACTGTGACCCCAGGTCTCCAGTGCCACTGGGTGCTGGTGACTTAGTCACTCCACCAAGGGAGCAGTTTGACAAGGCACTGCAACAGCTGCCTCTTTGACACTTCCCCCATCTGCATGTACAGTGACGGGGTAGCAGTTACTCCCAAATACTGTAAAACCCCTGTCTCTGTACAAGGTTTAGCCCTCTCTGATGTGTGGTTATTACTGCTCTGTTCAGGCAGTGCTATATTGACCCAGTACCCAAATTTTCAGCATAGCCTTCTTATGACACCATCTCATGAACAAGGGTGGTGAAAATGTTCAAATCACATCTGAAAGGTTATTTTGCCAATTGACCATGAAATCACCTTTCAGACAATATTTGTGTAATTCCACCATCAATGTTCATGAGGTGGGGTTCTGAAAAGGCCATGTTGAAAATGTGGGGTCATATAGCAGGGATTTTTCAAGGGACAGGAATAACACACTGGATGTGCATATCCCACACCCACAGACTGATGCATGGTGGCTGTATACACAGCCACAGCACAGCACCATTCCTTGGCCCTGCCCACCCCCGGTGCACATAGGAATGCAGGGTGGGCAGAGGAGGTGTAGCAAACCCAGGTGGGCATCCAATGGGGTGCCTGTCGAGGGTCTTGCAGTGGATCCCATTCATTGCGCGCATGAGTCTGGGTGCCTGAATGTCAACCTCAGGCACCCAGACCCATGCTGACTGCCCCATTCAACCTGTGTGCTCCCAGTCATGCCCATGTACAGGAGCACCCATGCAGCATCAAACACCCCCCAGCCCCCTATCTGCTTTCCTTGCTATGGCACCATCGAGTAGGTACAGGGCAGGGTGTGATGGTGCTACAGAGCTGGGAGGGTCCAACAAATGCTGATGGGGGCTGTGGGAGCTGTGATCTGTAGGCGGGTGGCATGGCAGGGGGTGCAGTATTTGGTGGGGGTGTTGGGTGGTGTCTGCAGGCACTAGGTTGGTGCCCCTATGTGTGTGTGTGGGGGGGAGTGTCAGCATCATGGGGCTGGGGAACAGCTGTCAGCCAGTGTATGTGCCATCGGCAGCCAGGGGGATGGGTGCAAGGGTCAGTCAGTGGAGGAAGGTGGATTTCTGCCACTGTGGTGGTCCAATCAGGCAGGGGCTACCTGGCAGAGGGTCCTATGGGATTTGCCGCTGCTGGTGGCATACAATCATTGGAATGCGCAGCAGCTAAGAAAGCCTCAGAAACATGTAGCCTGTGCCTCCTTCACCCAGCACTCTGCACCAATGAGAATAGTGCAGAGCACGTGCATGCACCCTGCACTGCCCCTTGGACCACCCCCTCATGGAACTGGCTGGCCAGACATGGTTTTGGGTGCCTACCAGCCCTATGAAACCTTGGAGAATCAGGTACAGGAGTCATGGCAGCCATGCAGTGTCTACGCACCCCCGATACGCAGAACATAGACACTTTATGCCATGGAGAATAGAGCCTAATATGCATAAATGGCAAAGTTATGCCACAAAGTTGAAAACCCCATTGAAATACATTGAACCACATTTACCTTAGTTTCTCATATTGCAATCAGTGGTTCCAGCAGCAATGTGTGTCTCTGATTTCAGAGTGTATCTTTGCCCTGTAATCTGTTCAGGTTAGTGATGGTGTGTGAGGGTTTGTGGTGATGTACTGGTGTTGTGAAGTGGTGGGTTCTTGGTGGGAGGTGGGTGTTGGGGGAGTCACATCAGTGAGGGACCTTTTTTGGTAGGAAAAATGATATAAAATAACTATTTTCTTTTTTTCTGGCAAGGACAGTGATCAGTGGGTGAGGGGTGCCACTAGACACCAGGGAAATATTATTTTATTATGGTGATGGTGATCAGTGGGTGGGAACTGCCACTAGACACCAGGGAAATATTGTTTTATTACAGGGATGGTGATCGTGGGTAGAGATGTTGCATAGTTAAATTTCACCAGCGAAATTGCCATGAAATCTGCAGTTTTACCATGTGAAACATTTCACAAAATTCCACCATTCCGCAAAATTTTCACCAGGTGGGAAGTTGCAAAATTTCACCTGTGAAACAAGGAATTTTACCTCAAAATGCACAGTTTCACATGAAATGCAAAATTTTGCCCACTCGCAGGTGGAATTTCACCATTCTCTGTGTGAAATTTCACATTTTGAGGGTGAAATTTTGTGTTCTGCAGGCAAGATTGTGCATTACGCATCTGTGAAATATTTAGTAAAACATGCAAATTTTGCATAACATTTCAAGTAACAAAATTTCTGAATTTTGCACATTTCTAATCGGGGGGGGGCCACTACATACCAGGGAAAGATTATGTGATTATGGGGACAGTGAAGGGAAGATGGGGAGGTGCCATTAGACATCATGGAAAGTTAATCTTACTATGGGTATGGCCATCAAAGAATGGTGGATGCCACTAGACACCAGGGTATCATTACATTTACAGTGATGGCAATGGAGTAGGGCATCACTAGACACCAGGAAAACAATGGATCACTGCCCTCACTGCAGCCTGCTGCATGAGTTCCAACTGCAGCTACAGAACTAAAGAAAGTCCTGCTGCTCTAATACAGAGAACATGGGTGAAGGGCTCCTCTCACTAAATGGGTACCTATGGTTTTGGGGGGCCAGAAAAGGTAATTCTGCCCCTCACTTTAAAAAACAGATATCAGAATCTAGCTAAACTGGGCCTGTTTTTCTAGGTTCTTGTGTTCATTTTTTAAAATGACAGCATATGTATGTGTTTTCAATGCTTGTTATTTCATGGAAAAAATCTACAAGATAGTCATTGTCATGACAATGAAAAATGTCTTGTGCCGTGCCCAGCAAGTAAGTGACATGAAACCAAAAATAGGTCCTTCAGCATTTACTTTTTTTTATTTTGTACCAAAATGTTAACTTGAAAAATCTGCTGTACTTGTTCAGATCAGAAAACAGCAAAAAAAAAAAAAACACGTTAAGTATAGGAGAAAAGTTAGACCTGTCCAGAAAAATGACATTTGTGGATTTTAGAAACCACACAAGCTTCCGCCATAAAACTTTCCAAAGATCAAGACCTTGCCTCCCAGACAATCCATCCAAAATGTCAGCTAATTCCAGGAAATGGTGCCAAAGGTATTAATGTGCAAAGTGTGGTGTTTAACATTGAACACCCTACTCAACCCTAACTATAGTGGTGCTACCACACCACTATTATATTAAAGGAGCACAGTAGAGCCCCAATAGTTAGGGTTGGTACAGCACTTCATTGTTAAATCCCAATTTGTGCACCTTAAGAACTTTGGCATTTTTTCTGAAATAGCCCAAAATTTGGCATGCCCAGCCAATCTACCCGTTCCTCAAGACTTGGAAAGTTTAGCGATGGCTTCTTATATGTCTTTTGACATATAAGATGGTAAAAAACAGAAAAAAACCAGAAAACTTTTTTTCCATAGGTTAACATGGGATTTTTTGCCATTGTGGAATGAATTTTTTCTCTGAAATTTGTAGGGATGATGGGGTGGGTGCCAAGGGTGTGCCTTTTGATTGGTGAAAAAATAAGCACTATGTCAAAAATGCAAGCACAACAACAGCGCTTTCCAGAACAGTGGAGCAACAAAAGTGCCTGCAAAAACAGTGGCCAGTGAAACCATACACAACCACATGGTAGATGTCCAAACACTCACCAAGGACTGTTACCACAGATATAAAACAAAATATTCAATATATGTTTTTACTTTTTGAACAATAAATAACAGCATACACCTATTAATAGTTCAGACTCTACTGTTCAAAACTGAAAATTGCCATTTGGAATTCTGGTAGTCCAGTGGTTCCTCTCCCTTCCCCCATTCTCTGATCACCATCCCTGAAGTTTTATGTACATTACCAGGTGTTCTAGTGGTCCCTCCCCATCCCCATTCTCTGATAGCCATCCCCAATGTTTGATTTACCTTCCATGGTAGCCCAGTGGTCCTTCTCCCCCATTCTCTGATCACCAACCCTAATGTTTTATTTACATTTCCAGGTAATCCAGTGGCCCCTCCCCCTTCCCCATACTCCAATCGCCATCCCCAAAGTTTTATTTGCCATCCCTGATAATCCAATCATCCCTCTCCCCTCCCCCAGTCTCCATCACTGTCCACGTCTTAATAAAAATATCCCCTGATATTCCAGTGGCCCCTCCTCCAATGTCCGATAGCTGCCCCATAACAAAACAATAACTTCCCTGGTTGTCCAGTAGTCCCTCCCCTACCCAGTTCTCTGATTGTAGTCCCCTATATAATGTATATCTTTGGTGGTCCAATGGTCCCTCTCCCTTCCCCTGTTTTATGATTGCCATCCCCATGCTACTCTTTTTGTCCATGGTGTCTAGTGGTACAACCCCATCCCATCAGTGTCCATTCGTGAAGTCACTGCAATGAAGACAACTGTTCCTTGATGGTTTTTTATTTTGTTTCCTGCTAAAAAAGAAAGGTCCCTCTCTGATCAGCCCCCCACCCCTAACTCCCACTCAGGACCCACCACACCACCACACCACCACCCCCAGTATACCCCACACACTCTCATTCACCTGAACAGGTCCCAGGTTCGATATCCACTCTCCTGATTGTAGACATGTCTAGCTGCTGGAACTGGCAACTGCAATATGAAAAACTAAGGTAAATGCAATTCAATGTATTTCAATGGAGGGGTTCAACTTTAATGCATAACTCAGTCATTTGTTGACATTTTGACCCCAGATTTTCAACATGGCCTTTTGGATGCCCCACCTCATGAGTAATATGACTGTCATTATGCAACTGACACCCAAAAGGTGATTTTGTAGTCGGTTGGCAAATTCACCTTTCAGGTGGGATAAGACAGTTTGTCCTGCCCTTGTTCATGAAGTGGAGTCATGCGAATGTTATGTTGAAAATGTGGGGTAAAAATATCTAAAAATGGCTGAGTTAAGGCCATTTGTTGCAGTTTCACTATGCACACTCAAAACTGCAGAAATTTTAAATATTTTGACCCCAAATTTTCAACATAGACTCCTTATTACCCCACCTCATGTATTGTATGTCACAGCTATCATTTTGCAAATACTGGTCAAAATGTATTTTCACACCTATGGCGCAGAATGGCTTTACGGTTTCACAGAATTACACTTTGGTGGGGATTCAAAACTTTTCAGTACTGGTTACATAACTTGGGGTAATAAGATGCCTATGCTGACAATTTGACCACTGTTATCCTATAAATGGATGCACAGGGCCCTTCCACAGCTACATACATATATGCATTTATGGAGGGATGGGAGCACAGGGCCCGAAGGGATCTGCGTTCCCTCTGGCGAATAAGGATATGATTACTCTATCTCAAAAACTATACATAAGTGGGAGCATAGGGTGAAGTGGGTCCTGCACTCCCACAGGCACTATATATTTGTGGGATCACAGGGCTCAGAGGGACCCTGCACTCTCACAGAAAATAAGGCTACAATTACACTATCTCAACAAGTAAGGAAATTCATAGCAAAAAACTCCATTAATGCATTTGTTAGGGTTGAAGATAAAGAAACAAATGAAGATCAACATGACATTAGGATTTCCAACCCTAAAACACCCGCCCACACCTGAAGCAAATGAGGTGTGCAGTCTTCAATGGGGTTGTCAAGCCTAACTCTCACCCCATGGTATGCACTCGTGAAACATAAACACCTGTCTCCATCACATCTTAGCTTTTCTGTTACTGCAGTGTGGAGAGCATTATGGTTGATAACCCCAAGGAAGACTACACCCCTCATTCTCTTCAGGGGTGGGGCAGGTGTTTTATAGTTGGAAACCCTAACATCATATTTCCCAATGTTTGTCACTTCATTTTTAACCCCAACTGATACATTACTGTAGATTTTTGCAATGAATATATATTATCTGGGCTTGGTCATGCCCCTATATTTAGGGTTGAGTTTGGAGTTTAACATTAACCCCAGTTTTGCACTTTAATAACTTTACAACTGTTCAATGGATTTGCATGAAATTTTGCATGTGTAGTCTTTTGGGGGTAGGTCTATTGACATTCCAAGTTTTGTTCTGCTTGGATCAGTGGATTTTGAGATCTGGATAGTGAAAAAAAACCTGCTTTTTTTGTAAGCATCTAGCACCTAGACTGTCTGGAATTTTTGTCTCAAATTCTTAGGGTAGAAAGGGCCTATCCCACAATAGTGCCTTTCTCTGGTTTGGTGAAAAAATATTAATCTGCTCCAGTGTTGTTGTTTTTTTAAATTGTGGTTCTGAGCATATTCAGTAAGCACATCAAGATAGCTGTACGAAATGAAAAAAGAATCATTTTTATGTGGGGTAAATCCTTTTTCATTTGCCATCATATTGTTTGTTTTTTTTTAAATAAATTTCAAAACCCACAAAAATGACATCCTGCAGAAAGAGAAGACATCTATCTTGCTCATCAGGACTCCATTAGATGGATTCTGTACTTACAGTACCTGTTGGAAGAAGCATTTGTCAATGCCAAATGTTGTCTCACTGGCACTGGCATTGGTAGTGAAGGAGTTAGAGATGCAAAATAGGAATGGCAGTGAAGTACTGAAGTGACGCCCACCCCATCCCCACCCTGAAGAGACTGACAGGCATTGGGGTGTGCCTTTGGGTCATCAGCTATAATGCTCATGCCATTTTTACCTTACCCTACCCTGTAGACACTGACAAGTGTTATGGTGTGCTTTTGGGTCTTTGGGCATTATACATACCCCATTCCATAAGGAAATACGCTGATGTGGGTGCAGTATAGGAGAATGGGGTGAACTTTGGGGCTGAACACTGCAAGGCACACCATGATGGCTGTCACTGGCTGCAGGTGGAAGGTGGGGGTTGAATGGCGTGCACATTACAGCCGATGACCCCAAGTCACACCCCTGATGCCTGTCAGTCTCTACAGGGTGGGGTGCTACAGTTTTAAACCATAACACCATAGGCATGTGTTGGTATTTTCACTCCAAATGTTCAACATGGACTTTTTGTGAGCCCACCTCATGAAGAGTGGCACTATCAGTTTGTTAGCTGAAAAGTGGTTTTGCACAGTGGCTATGCCATTTGGTGACACAGGGACAAAAACACATTTTGTGCAGTATGTGGAAAATGACAACTGTATTGTTCATGAGAACATGTAAAAAAATTGCAACGTTAAAAATCTGGAGTGAAAATATGAAAATAGGTGAAGTCATGAGCATGCATAGAAACTGTGCAACACACATCTGTAACCCAATTATTTTTGGGATTTTTTAACCACATTTTTAACATAGGCATTTTAGGACTTTCCCTCATGAACAGTGGCACTGTGATTTTGTTAATGTGTCCCAAACATTGATTTCCCACAGTGGCCATGCCATTGTGCGGCACAGGTGGGAAAACACATTTAGGGAAGGATATGAAAAATGACAGCTGTGTTGTTCATAAGGAGGTGGGAAAAATGGCAGTGTTGAAAATCTGGCATGAAAATATTTCAAATTTGTGAAGTTACAAGGGTGCATGGAAACTGTGCAACACACACTTGTAACACAGACATTTTATGGAATTTCATCACCAGATTTTCAACATAGGCATTTGAGCACCTCTGCTCATGAACAGTGTCAACATCATATCCTCAAACTGTCCCAAAAACTGATTTTGCTTAGTGACCATGCTATTCTGCGCCAGACATACGAAAACACATTTTGGCCAGGATATGTAAAATGACAGCTGTACTGTTCATAAGGAGGTAGAAACATACAAACATAGAATCTGATGGCAGATAAGGACTGCATGGCCTACCTAGTCTGCCCATTTCCCTACCTAACTGATAAACTGCAGATCCTAGTTAACCAACAGTCTACATCCTCCTACCCCCCACTAGAACTGCCTTATGTTTGTCCCATGCATTCTTGAATTCCCCCACTGTTTTTGACTCTATGACCTCCTCAGGAAGGCTTTTCCATGCAGCCACAACCCTCTCTGTGAAGAAATTCTTCCTCCCATTACCTCTGAGCAGTCACCCTCTATCTTCAAATTGTGCCCCCTTGTTCTTGCACATCTCTTTTTCTGAAAGATGCTACCCTTTTAGACTTTGTTGAGTCCCTTGAGGTATTTGAAAGTTTCTATCATGTCCCCCTTCTCCCTCCTTTCCTCATGGCTATAAATCTTAAGCTCCTTTTGTCTTTCTTCATATATCTTCTGATGCAGACCCTGAACCATTTTGGTTGCCCTCTCTGGATAGCCTCCACCCTGTCCATGTCTTTGTGGAGATGGGGTCTCCAGAACTGTACACAGTACTCCAGATGTAGTCTTACCAACTGTCTGTACAGAGGTGTGGAAAAATGCCAATGTTGAAAATCTGGAGTGAAAATATTACAGATTCTTGAAGCAATGCGTGTGCGTGGAAACTGTGCAATGCACGCTCACAAAATAGTCATTTTTTTGATTTTATTGACCAAATTTGCAACATAGACTTTTTGAGAGCCCCCCTCATGAACAGTGGCACTGCCATTTTGTTAATTGGTCGTGAAAGGTGATTCCAAACAGTGATCACGAAATCACCTTTCAGGACTGAATAACGCCATGACAATGCCTGAATTCATGAGGAGTGGTCCCAATAACCCCATGTTGAAAATTTGGTGTCATAATTTCCAAAAATGCCTGAGATATGCACCAAAGTTGAAAAAAACTCTATTTATGCCATTATACAGCTTACCAGCATTTCTTCAGGTCGCGGTCGGCTTTGAAGAGTGCAGATGTGTTCCCAGTCCACCAAAGATCATTGCGCTGGACTCCGGAGGGAAGTATGAGGTGAGAGGGGGTGTGGGGAGACAAGAGCCAAGGGGGATTGGGCACACCCCCAGCACACATCAAAAGTGGGGGGGGCATTATGTCAATGGGGAGTGGGCTCCCTCATCAGCAAAATAATGATGAAGGGGATTAAAGCTGATGGGGATTGGACCCCCTGTCAGCAAAGAAAGACTGTTGGGGGGCAACGCATGATGCAGAGGAGGATTGGGTACCCCCAGCATACATTTTAAATGGCAGGGTGGTCATTATGCCAATGGGGAGTGGGCTCTTCCATTGGCATTGTA
Source organism: Neoceratodus forsteri (assembly GCA_016271365.2). NCBI lineage: Eukaryota > Metazoa > Chordata > Ceratodontiformes > Ceratodontidae > Neoceratodus > Neoceratodus forsteri. Next base: position 191,510,413 of record CM028136.1, read on the forward strand.
ACAAGTGGCGGCAGCGGCGACAGTCAGTGCAACCATGTTGCGTGCACATCAGGAGGCGTGTTGTGGTCCAACTGCATGAGAGTTTCACTCTCATTGCAGTGGACCTTTTGTTAGATCTGGTGGCCACATTAGGGATGCATGATGTCAGTACCTGCTGCTGACTTATTGGGGAATGAGGGATGCATCTACTGATGTGTGCCCTGCATTCGCCCAACAGTGACCAGGCCTCCAACTCTGCTACTAATGCAACATGTTGGCTGCGCATGCGCAAGCTAACATAAAAATGACCCCAAAATGTGTTCATTTTTTAGCATTTTAAACCCTTCCTCTTTTTTTTTTGAAAATAGTATGACAATTTTTTTTTCAATTTAAACTTTATTAATACATTTTCCATTATAAAGGGCAGTTACAATGAAAGTAATAGGTAACACAACCACTTATAGGAACAAAACTGCCCAACCCACCCCAACCACCCATCCCTCCCCTTACAGCAGCAACTACTCCGTATAACCCCTAAGTGCAAAGCACATTCCCAGAGGACCCGTGAGAGGTTTTGAGATAAGATGTAATTACTATTGAGCCAGTGAAATTAAAGAGTGAAGGGGATCCCATATTTTGTTATAAACTGCGAGTCTGTTATGGAGACTGGCAATCGCCTTTTCTGTTGGAAGGTTAGCAAGAATTTCATACAACCATTCTTGAAAGGTTGGGGTGTGTTTGTCTTTCCAATGGCGTAAGATAAGTTTCTTAACAGATAGAGCAATTATGGAAATATGAAATTTCCTTACTATGACCCTGACAGCGGACAGGTCCCCTAAAAGGCATATGTCAGGGTTGAAATACTCCTGAAGGCCCAGTAAGGGATCCAGGAAAATCCTGATTGAATCCCATAAAAGGAAAACTTTGGGACAGGACCAGAACATATGAAGAAGTGTTCCTTCATCCCGCATACACTTAGTACAGGTACTAGAATCCAAAAAAAAAACATTTCTTTAATTTTACAGGAGTGCAATACATGTTGTGTAATATATGATATTGCATGAGGTGCAATCTGTCTTGGGAAACATATTTATGGGATGATCTCCATAGAGATTGCCAATCCAACTGGTACTGAGGAAGAAGCGAGTTCCAGAGTCTGGTGGGTCCAAAAGAGTCCACGTATCTTTTGTGAAACAACACTCGATATAATTTAGATATGGCACCTGAAGATCCAGTAATTGAGGAGACCTCTGGTATCAGGGCTCAAACTGTCTGGAAGGGGGAAATGTTCCCCAAAGCTATTGTGAGTAGATGTCTTAACTGCATAACTTTGAAATGAGAGGAAACTGGAATAAGAAATTTATTGGTAATATCACCTGGGGACAACCAATGCCCCTCATCGTCCAGCAAAGCAAACAGTTTCCCATCTCCCAGTTGGGACTACAATTTATGGGAAATCTGCTTCTTATTGATAGTAAAGGATGGGGAATTCTAAATAGACTGAGCTAGATCTGCCTGGGGGGTATAACGTAGAAATAAACATAATTGTGCATATACCGTTAGTGAGATACCTACTGTGGGACAATCAACTATACGTACCTGGGATATTTTAAGGTAAAATAAGGTTGGGGGTCCAGATTCTTAGATTTTATTGCATCTAATTCAATCCTAAGCCATATCAGTTGTTCCTTTTCAGGGCCTGGGGTTACCTATCTCAAGCATGTTACTAAGTGACTGGCCCAGTAGTATATAGCCAAATGGGGAATACCCACCCCTCCCTCAAATTTTGGGGCAGCTAATTTATAATAGGCCAAATAGGTATATTTATCTGCCCAGATAAATTTAGTGAATATGCCATGTAATTTTTTAAAAAAGTGTAAGGGATAAAAAAATTCTAGGAAAAACATTCATCTTGATTATGTTAATCCTGCCCCATAATGATATGGAAGTTTAGACCACCTGTCAAGGTCATGAATAATAAGCTGTGAGAGGGAATCAAAGTTATCCTTAAACCATGCTAGGGGATTACAGGATAGTTTAATGCCCAAATACTTAAATGACCTGGGAGTCCAACATAAACCTAAGGGACTAATATCATTCTTAAATACCTTGTGGTTTAATGGAAAGAATAGAGATTTACTGGCATTCAACTTGTAATTGGATAATTCACTAAATCTAGCTATTTCATTCAATAAGGCTGGTACAGAACATACCGGGTGGGATAGATGTATCAACAAATCATCCGCATATGCGGTGACTTTAATTTCATGATGCTTAACCCAAATGCCTTATATAGAGATGCTATTGAGAATATTTTGAATAAGGGGTTCCAGATATAAATTAAATAAGACAGGCAATAGGGGGCAACCCTGCCTAGTCCCTGAATGGAGTGGGAAAAATTTAGAGAAGGCCCCGTTCACCGAAATTCTAGCTGTAGGGGTTTTATATAGTGCAGCAACCCAAAATATAAATACAGGAGGAAATTGAAAGGCATCCAGAACCTTGAACAAAAAGCTCCAATTTACCCAATCAAACGCCTTCTTGGCATCCAGAGAGACCAGGTCTGTGGGGAACTCAGCATCTCTGGTAGCCGAAAAGACATGAGATAATGTACGCAGATGGTCAGCTGATGAGCGTCCTTTAATAAATCCTACCTGATTCATACCTATTAACTCAGGGAGTACAACGGTTAGCCTATTAGCTAAAATCTTTGAAAGAATGTTGATGTCTTGATTTAGGAGAGACATGCTTCTGTAACTTTGGATGAGATCTGGGTCTTTGTCTGGTTTAGGGAGAAGTACAATCAAGGCCTCAAAGAGATGAGAATCAACCTCTGCCCCAGAAAGGATATATTAAAATAATCGATTAAGTGTTGGTAGTGAGAGATCTTGAAACATCTTGTAAAAAAGGGAGGAGAATCCATCAGGACTGGGAGCTTTATCTGAGGGTAATCTATTAATGACCTCAGCAATTTCCTCCTGTGATATAGGAGAGACCAGAAAGTCCTTATGATGTGCTGAAAGGGAGGGCAAATGGGACTCCCTCAGATACTTCTCCATGCTTCCAGGACTAGGTGCTCCACGTCACTGTACAGTGTTTTATAGTATAGGGCAAATTCTTGAACTATCTCAGTAAGAGATAATTTCAGAGACCCATCAGCTAACGCCCTAATTGGAGGGATGAATCTCGCAGATTCTTGTTGCTTAATCCGGAGTGCCAATAGGTGCCCCGCCTTCTATCCCTGATCTGTGTAACTAGCTCTAGTATGAATAATAGCTAGTTCTGCCTTTTCCCGGAGCAGCTCTAAATATCTATCTCTCAGCAGTAAGAGCTTCTTCAGGTCTTCTTCTGGAGCATTAACCGAAATGTTAATTTCGAGTACCCGAATTTGAGATAGTAATGATAATAGTTCCTTCTCTCTTGCCCTTTTCCTACTCACCACCATACTAATATGGATCCCTCTCATGTAGGCCTTAAAGGCCCCCCATATGATATCCAGTTTTGCACTATCTAAGGGATTGGATAAGAAAAAGGCCTCAATTTGTTCCCTTATGAGCTTACAGTACTTGGAATCCTTAAGGAGTTGATCATTAAGTTTCCATCTTGTTTCCCTATTTGAAAAGTCTTGGAATGCCAGTTTATATAACACCAATGAATGATCAGAGACAGGGCCAGGTTGGATCGAAGAAGTCTTAATAAATAAATAAGAAATAAGAAAAATAAGAATATAGTCAATGAATAAAGAATATAGTTGAGAAATAAGAATATAGTTGATGCGGGACTGTGAGCTGTGCGCCAATGACCTGTAGGTGAACTCCTTAAAATCTGGATATAAGACACGCCAGACATCACAGAGCCTGCATTGATCTAATAAGTCTCTAAAAGCCCTCTTACCTGGAGAAGTCCCTCCCGGCCCACTACCTGACCTGTTGAGATTAGAATCTACAACTTGATTAAAGTCACCTCCCAAAATAATCCTAATGTAGGATTATGTTTATCAGCCCCCCAGTGTCCACACACACACACACGCACACACACACACACACACACACACACACACATAGTCACCAGAATTAATTTACATCCCCAAAATGCTACTATCTTGTGTCCAGAAAACTCCCCAGTGCTGATGAAGTGAAATGAGAGCACAACAAGAAATACGAAGTCTCCCAGAATTAATGGTGCACTCAGTCATGCGCTCAGTGGTCACACAGTCACCAGAATTAATTTTCATCCCTAAACTACTACTGCCTTGTGTCCAGAAAATTCCCCAGTGCTGAAGTGAAATGAGAGCATAACAAGAAATGCAAAGTCTCCCAGAATTAATGATGCACCCAGTCATGCATGCAGTGCACAGTCACCAGAATTAATTTGCATCCCCAAAATGCTACTGTCTCGTGTCCAGAAATTTTGAAAGTGCTGATGAAGTGAAATGAGAGCATAACAAAAAATGCAATGTCTCCCAGAATTAATGGTGTACTGCAAATGCACAGACAGATTAAGGTTGTGCTGGGCACTCAAGAGATGCAAAGTCAGATGCAAAGGCACAACACCCAACCAGTGCTCACAAGTCACAAATCCAAATCTGGAAAAGAATACCTTTTGCTGGTTTGGGGGGGGGGGGTAGTGCATGGCAGTAACAGTCCACTACCAGTAAAGATACCACAAAGCAGTATAAAAAAATTCATGCAGGTGTGGTGGATAGCAGGTTCACACTGCTGCAATTACTCTGGCACAATAGAAGTTGTCTGATTTAATGGTACGCATCGACACACACACACACACACACACACACACACACACACACACACACACACACACAGTACAAGTATTGCGCAGCAATTTGAAAACCTTTAGCAATATAACCAAAAGTTTTAAACAAACTGAAATTATACTCTGCTGCACCACTACAATCAGCAAAAAAATCTCAGTATTTTCTGAAAATATTACTGTGTGTACATTAACACAGTTATACAAGAAAAATATAACCAAAACAGAAAGACTGTCTTTTTTTTCCCAAAGCACACTTCACAGTACACAGATTGACTGTTCTAAACTAACATTCAAAATCCACACACTAACAAAAAGAATCAATGATATGAGCACAAAAGGGTTTCCTACAATCGATGCACTAAATTTTTAGTAAAAGAAATGGCTCAAAAAAGGCTTTTTTAACAGTTTTAGAGGATTTGAATCGCAGAGCTCTGAGAGGAAACTGTCTCAGTCTTCCACTACACACACACACTACAGAGAACTGAGGCTGTGCAAAACAATCTAGAGCCCATGTGACCTGCAATCCCATAAAGCACTGCAAATTCACCTTGGAGCTCAATAACAAGGCAAAGTGATGAGAAGTACATTGATTTTTAATATACTTCACCATAAAATTGGTGGAGAAGTGGTGTGGGGAAGGTGGAATAATGCAAAGTCATTGTTTTCAATGGACTTCATGTTCCCCATTATAACGCAAAGTACTCCACTTCGCATTGTGGAGCGCTTCGTGGATTCCACGTTACTCTGCAAATCACTCCGCAGAATTAATTTTGGCCACTTTGCCCACCTCTATCCTCAACCCTCTGATTGCTGTCCCTGTAATCAGTGCCCCCTATTTTCTGTGGTTCTGCAGCATGTGGCAATTACTGCAAGAATTATGACCTGCCTCAGAATTTGGGGCTGGCCACACAATTTGGGGTTAACCACAGAAATTGCACAGAAATTGCCCTTGTAAGTTAGACAGAGACTGACACTACTCCTTTCAAGCAATTTTTTTGCCTGCTTGTAGCTTTATAAGAACTAAAATTCATGCCCAACCATCTCAGCCCCTCAAACCATTCCCACCCAGCTCTGAGAGCCCCCTTTAAGTCACTCTATTTTTTTTTATATTGGCACCCTATTTTTAGTCCAAGGCTACATGATGATCCTTTTGCCTTTTCCTATTACTGCCAGTGGACCAGAATGCTTTTCATATCAAAGTAGTGTTTTGTAGGGCCAACACAAAGTCATAATGGGGCAGGAATGCAGCATTTGGGCCCAACAGTAACAGGAAAAGGCAGAGGATTGTCCTACACTGTAGAGCCAAAAAAGGGTATCACAATAAAAATAGAGTGTGACAATGAAGCTCTGGGAGGAATGCATTTTGGGGCTTAGATATGCATGGTTGGTATTTCTTGTTTTATGAGGGGCAGAGTAATGTCTAAGAGGATGCTTTACAATATGTTTGAGGCAGAAAGAGGCATAGGATCACTGTATAGTGCTGGGCTGAATAATGACATACATTTAGACCGCTCAATGGAATTCTCAAGGCTTGTTAGGAAAATGATGGGGTTGAGAAGAGCAGTGGTGGGTTTTACCTGTTCTAAAACCATGAACAAGTAAAATGCTGTGGGGGGCAATTTGTTATCCTTATGGGGTTTAGAGCACAAGAGGTTGCTGTGGATGAGGCTCTGAGGTTGCCAACCTGATACAAATCTGATGCCCAGGGAAGAAAAATGTAAATCATAAAAAATGCAAGCAGTTATAAAAAATGCAAGCAAAGGGACTGCTAAATAAATAAAATAAACTGTAGGGACAAGAAAAGAATGAGAGAATTCTGGATGGACTGAAGAAATTTAAAAGATTAAGCTAAAGATTATGTAAAATGTGGAAACTAAGAGAAGAGAAAAACAAATTGAAAACATTGAGAAAGTCAGAATGACATAGCTGATGAAACATTTTTATATTTTTTTAACATTTATAAGTTGCTCCGGGACAATATGCAAGGGTGGACAAGACAGATTTCAAGCTCACTGCATCATAATTAAAAATGCCACTGGGGAACTGGTAGATTTAGTCATAGCATCAGTTCAGTTTCTAATTTTTTTTAAAGCACAAATAGCTTGACCATTCGATAAAGTACTCAGTTTTTTTTCTATTCTTTGGTAACCAGGTAGGATTACCAAAGAATAAATTCAGTGTAACCCACTTCCAATTTGAATGAATCAAATGTTGGCTCTGTTTAATTGGCAACCCTATCTCTCCTGCTTCCCTAGTCTGACGGTCAGCCTTTAGTGTGTTAATACTCTGTGATAAAATTGTTGGGAAAACATTGTGAATACCATCCTTTTCCTTCCTGTGTAGGTAGTGGCCCTGAGATAGGTGGAGGTGGGCTACACTGGATTTTAAAAACTGGGATCAGGCAAGGCACGATCATGTTAGGGAGAGGAGAAAATGTTCTGCTTTTATTAGGTCAAGGGTGGGGGGAGGTTGCAGAGATCATTACTACCTTTATGAGGAAGGTGGAGGAAAGATAACATTGTTGTGATTAGGTCTGGGAAAGCGAGTAATGGAGAGATTTTTGCTGCAATTATGTAGATTGGGGGAGGATGTACTGTAGCATTACTGCCATTGGGTAGGTGGGAGGTGGGAGAGAAGAAAGCTTTTCTTTTACTAGGTTTTGGAGAGGGAAGAAGAGAGCAGAGAGCATTGCAGCCTTTTGGCCTGGAGTGGATGTGGGAGCACTGCTGCCATTCACTCATCTGGGAAAAGTAGAACTTTGTCTGACTTAGAAGCACATAGACAAAGTGACTACAGAGGCAGACAAAAAAGGGAAAATGCAAAAAGCTAGGCGAGCCACCCTATTAGACCAGTAGCAGTGCATCGAGGTTCTAAAAGAGGAACCCACGGCTAGGTGTGATCTTGAGATTACCTGCTCAAGGACAGACCATGGTCAGAGAACATTGCAAATGCCAGCGATTTCAGGCTAGGGAAGGGAGGTGCACATGAAAGAAAATTAAAAAAAAAAGAAGTCAATATAAGAAAGATTACAACCAAGCTAAAGATTATTAATTCAAAATGTAACAACTAAACAAGGAAAGAGGGAAACAGAGAAAGAGAAATAATCATGCTGACACTGCTGATCTTTAATGTTTTACTTTGTAAATATATGGCAGTTTTCATGGTGGCAGTATGGGGAGACTCTGTATGCACCAATAGCCTGCCACCCCCGACTATGGCTGTGTGTTGGGCCCCTGATAGATGTTAGCAGAGTAGAGGAATCTTGGATGTTTCATGGCTAGGCTTCTTCAAGCTGTCCCTTGGAGAACAACTCTTTCAACTATTTGTTTTGTTACCAGTACATTGAGGGGTGCCTGCCTGTAGCCATTAATGTTGCATGGCATAGCACTAAGCCCTAAATAGAGTTTAGATAAATACGGAGAGCCAGAACAGCTTCTGAAAAGTAAAATAATAAAACTGAAGGTTTAAGGGAAATTATGTAACTTACATTTATGTGGTAGAAGTCAAGGATTCTCCTCACAGGCTATCCTACTTATCCCCCCTCCACATTATGGGGATGTGGAGTGGGGTAGGGTGTCTTGTTTTTGTGAAGAGGAGGAGAGAAATTAAAATTTGTATCTCTTTTTCAGATTCCTTAGACACTTCGGGTATATCAAGTTGTTATACACTGAGAATTTATTGACATCAGTACATATCAGGCTACATGGTCTTAATTCCTTGGTGGTCCTTGACAAGAGTTTTTTTGTTTAACACTAACACTGTTAATTTATATTTAAATTATCACTTATAAAGTCCTGTCACTACACTAGAGGTTTTTGAAGTTTATGGGACATGATATCTAGCTGGACAGCATAGCTGGGTGAAAGGTCCAGCTAAGTTTTACACATCATACAATGTGCACTGATGTTTTTAATTTTTTTTTATTTATTCAGTTGTTGAACCAGATATAGCACACTAAGCTGAAAGCTTTTTTACAGGAGCAACCTGGGAGCACAAGGAGGTTAAGTGACTTGCTCAGGGTCACACAGTATGCAAGTGGAAGCTGTGGGATTCAAACCCAGGTCTGGTCTGCTGGATGTCACCAGATTTGCAGCTTAAAGCCTTAGACCACTGTGCTATACTGCCTCCTTTTAAGGCAGCTTTACTTGTAATTTCTTATCTATAATGCATACATTGAAACTTCTTGGTGTCCTAATGCAATTTTAGTATGTCTTTAATCTGGGTGGGGGTTGTTTTTCAGTAATCACATCTTTATACACACTATGACACTCATAGCTTGATTTAAGAGTCTTCTGCTATAGCAGTGTTATCCTATGTCAATTCAATGTATATGCAGTTGGATTCTTTGTATGTGTTTTGCACCAAGCACCTTTGACCCTGGGACTCTCCCAGATGAAGGTAACATGGTACTGTTAAACTTCTCTGTCCTCATCGGGCCAGATTCTAGAAAGGTTACACCTGGTGTAACAGCACTTGCGCCAAGTAGCATGGCGCATGTAGCAACTTACGTCAGCAGTTGCGACCTGCGCTATTCTACAAAGTGGCTTGTGACATGTAGCATGCTACATGCACCGAACAGCTGTTATGCCGGCTGTTGCACCATAAACCCCCTGTTACATGTTGCTAGGGGCCTTACAACAGCAATTTTGCCCCATTCCAGAAGGGCAGCAACAAAGTCCTCAATGTCGGGATTCTACAAGAACACCCGGAGGAGAACCAGCAACCTAAGTTACACCTGTATTTAGCTGGTGTAACTTACATCCACCCTCCAAGGTTCCTGTAGAACCCAGTCCAAGTGCCACCCCTGCCCAGACCAGTCCCATTGTTGCCCTACTGGACATCTTGTACATTCCCACCCAATCCTCGTACTGTACATGCCTCCCATTCAGTAATAGCCACACAGGGCTCCCCAAACCCCCTGCCCCCGAAGCCTCCTGAAAGTGCTCTGCAGGGCTGGCCACTCCAACTGGCCCCTGAAACCTCCATAGAAATGCCCCAGAGGGCAGCGCAGTCACCTCTCACCCATGCCCCACCCCAAGTCACCCGCTGCAAATTCAGCATACACCCTGCGTGCCCTGGTAGTCAACTGGCCCCCACCCAGCCATGCCAGTCCACCCAGTATCCCCCACCCATCCCCAGCCATCAACTGGCACAGCTCACCTCTCACCACCATGGTCAGCTGCCAATTGAGTTCTGTAGGAGTGTTACTGGAAAGACATGCTCAGAAATTAATACCTGAGCGTGTCTTTTCAGTACCGCTCCTACATAACTCAGTCAGTGGCTGGCCATGGAGGAGAGAGGTGGGCTGTGCCAGTCACTGGCTGGTGATGGGTGGGGGGTGCTGTGTGGGCTGGCATGGCTGGGTGGGTGGCCACTAGACTACCAGAGCATGCTGGGTGTATGCTGCATTTTTGGTGGATGACTCGGGGGTGCGGCACAGGTGGGGGGTTGACTGTGCTGCCCTTCAGGGCATTTCTATGGAGGTTTTGGGGACCAGTTGGTATGGCCAGCCCTGCAGGGCAATTGCTGGAGGCTTGGGGGCAGGAGGTGTGGGCATCCCTCCGGGGCGGCAGTTGTGGATTGCTGGGTGGGGGGGGCACTTGCAACCTGTGGCTGCAGGTTATGATATGCTGGTCAGGTAAGCCCCCTGTGTGGCGTACCTAGCAGCATGTCACAGGACTTTGCTGCGGAGACCCTGGCCTTTCTAGAATAGGTTGCAAGGTCAATGTTGCAGTTGCAGGTGGTTCAAGTTGTGTTCAGCGGCAACTTGTGCCACCCTTCTAGAATCAGGCCCATCATCTGTATTTTTTAAATGAGTATTTTAAACCAATGGGGATTTTTTTCTGTTTTTTCTGCATGATCTTGCTGTTAAAAATATATTTTTTTTCTAAATAACTGCCATTATGCTTCTGAGGAAGGACAGGTTGGTCCGAAAGCTAGAGCACTTTTTGTTCTTGTTGTTACATCTATGTTGGTACATTAAAAGGTATCAAATCATTTGCTTGTGGATCTGTTCTTGCAAGGACCAATATGGCAAATACTACATCTAGATTTCAACATGGAAGATACTGTAATTCACTGTAGAATATGGCATTTACATAAGATCAGGAAGAAACTGGCACAGCAAGACAGTGACATCTATTTTCTAACCCAGTGCAAGAGGAGAAACATTATCCCTAAAGGTCTTACTATTTGGAATCCATTAAAAAATACAGACAATTCTATATATGCAGAACAACACTGTCATAGGACCTCTGAGAAATTGAGAAATCACATGATTCACATGTCATATGCCAAAAAAGTGGTTCTGAACAAAGAGTTTGCTGATATTGTTACCACACTGGAAAGGATAACTTGGGAACCTATTCAGGACATCTTGCGAGAGATGCACATTAACTACCAAAGGACCTTAAGAAAAGCCATGCTTATGAAAAATAGGAAATTGGATGCCCTTCAACATACCATACTTCCTAACAACCATGAAAAACATAATGGAGTCATTGAACAACAACACAACACAATGGGCACCTTTCAGTTGTTAATTTGTCCAACCACGCACTGCCTACTGGAGAACTAAATGTACTTTCAAAGGGCCTCACTTTCTGCCCAACAAAACCACTGGATAAAATACAGTTTTGTGGTGAACTGAAGGAATACTTCTGTAGATTGAGACTTAAAGAATTCTTTCATGGCAAGGAAGAAATCACTGGTAGCGAAGACATCGCAATCAGAAATGATTTAATGGATAAGAGAAAGAAAAAATGTATCCCCTCAAGTGGGCGTAACAAAAAGTTAGACAATTACATTCATTGTTTCTGCCAACAAGTGAGTGGTCAGATCCTTACTAGGCAAAAACAGGCCCATTATAACCTTTCTCTACTGGAACTAAGAGCTATAAGGACACTGAAATCAAACCACAACATTGTCATCAAAAGAGCTGATAAAAGCTCTGCAGTGGTGATTGTAAACAGAGGGGATTATATTACTGAAGCTAACAGACAGCTAACAGATCTTACCTACTACAGGGGACTGGAGAATGACCCCACTACAAGACATAAAAATGAACTACATGACTTAATTGGAACTTTTCCAGACCATGTCCCAAACAAACTAACTGACCTCATCCCTGCTGAACGCAGGTCAGAGACATGCTACATGCTGCCTAAAATACATAAATCTGGCAATCCGGGAAGACCCATAGTCTCTGGTAATAGTACCTTGACTGAGGGAATCTCAGGGTTTGTAGAGACCATTTTGAAACTTCTGGTTATGGAAAGAGACAGTAATAGCCAGGACACTACACACTTTTTGTGTGTACTTTCTGGTTATAAGGATTTACCACATGATACCATTTTAGTGACAATGGATGTAACATCCCTCTACATTAATATTCCACACATGGATGGCATTACAGCATGCCTTAAATATATACAGGAGAAAGGACCAGAAAAAAACATCAACCCTGAAGTGGTGGGGGAACTTATGGAATTCATTTTGGCACATAACAACTTCTACTTCAGTGGTAAACATTATGTTCAAACTATGGGAACAGCAATGGGCACCAAGATGGCTCCACAGTATGCTAACCTCTTTATGGCAGACTTGGAGGAGAATTTTTTAAGGCACTGTCCCCACAAACCACTAGCTTATTTCTGTTACATTGATGATTTGTTTATTATCTGGATGGAGGGCACAGATGCACTTAAAGATTTTCATCAAGAACTTAATAACCTCCACCCTAAAAGCTTACCCTGGAGTATTCTACCACCAATGTTAATTTTCTGGACACCAATGTCACCATTAAGGATGCAACCTTACATGCATGTATTTACAGGAAGCCAACAGACAGACAGATATACCTACACAAGAAAAGTAATCAGCCAAACCACACAAAAAAATCTGTCATGTAGTCAAGCACTCCGATGTCACTGTATTTGTTCAAATGAGGATGACACAGATACACATTTGGCTATTTTGAAAAACACCTTTATTGAGCAGGGACACTCTTCCAGATAAATTGGCAGGATAACAGAATCTGCAATGCAAGTACCAAGAAAACAACTACTTCAATATAAAGAAAAGACAGCTACAGACAGATTACCCTTAGTAGTCACATATCATCCAGACCTTGAACTTCTGCATAAGATTATTAAAGACCTCCACTCAATATTTAGTAAGGATGAATCCATTAATTGTATTTTTAAGGAAATACCACTACTGTCTTTTAAACAACCACCACATTTAGCCAGTCTGATTATTAGGAGCAAGCTTTCACCAGAACAGAATACCATGTTGCACAATGACACATGACCCTGCATCAACGCACCTGTAAAACTTGTGAGCTCATTTCTACCTTGGACTGTGTGGTTACATCACAAAACAGAAAATTCAAGGTGCATGGGAGTTATACATGCACATCACAACATGTTGTTTATTTCATTCAGTGCAAGAGACGTCCAGAAACAAGTTATGTTGGAGAGACAAGACAACAGCTCCACACTAGGATGAACTCACACAGACATGGTATTAAAACAAAGAACACTGAAAAATCAGTGGGGCACCACTTCTCCCAGCCTGACTACTCAATTTTGGATATGTCAGTAATGGTCTTAAAAGGAAATCTCAAAAACACACAACAGAGACGAGCTTTTGAGATTAAACTTATTTTACATCTCAATATGGTAGCAGATGGGATGAATATTGATTTGAGTTTCATGGGACATTACAGAAATTGACATCCACAGACCTATTCTTCTTCAGACTGGCATATTAAAGGACTTCAGCATGTGTGGGGTGTAGGTGTATGTATGTATGGGTGCATGTGTGTGGGTATGTGTTCTGAGGTATGTGAATATAGCAGGTGTGGGGCTTGCTGTCACATTGAGGTAGGCTTCTATTTAGATACATGGAGTTACAGTGTGTTACTACTCTTACTTCACATACATAATGAATATTAATTCTTCCTTACTTTTTATCTTCACCAGGAAGTAGGGTTGATTCCATTGTGTCATATTCAGATTACCTAGCCTGTTACTGTACATACATGAGTGTTATCATTGACTGTCACATATTTTTTTAACTCTGAACATGTAGGGGTGTGAGATCTCATTTGCATGTGGGTCCTGGATAGATCTTTTTACATTAGACTAATATTGTAGTGATTTGTGGAAATGTAGATATGTTAGACCTCTTAATATTTACTTCTAGTTACTTTACACTGGGGAGGGTGGTAGTTTTATTTCATTGTGGTTCTATCCAGAATACTTGGAAATGTTATTACACAGATACATTTTTGCTCTGTAGGTATTAGGATACATGATCCCTTTTACTTGGGATTTCATGACAAGTTGAATTCCTTTGGGGAACAATTGCAGTGACTGATGTGAATGAAGGTTCATTAGGATAGTGTGCATGTGTGCGTGTGTGTGTGTGTGTGTGTGTGTGTGTGAGAGAAAGAGAGAGAGAGAGAGTATCTCCTTAAAGCTACTTATCCCCCCCTCCCACATCATGGGGACGTGGGGGTGGAGCAGGGTGTCTTGTATGTGTGAAGAAGAGGAAAGAAAAATGTTTTATCTCTTTTTCAGATTCTTTAGACACTTCTGGTACTGTACATCAAGTTGTCATACACTGAGAATTTATTGACATCAGTACATATCAGGCTACATGGTCTTCATTCCTTGGTGGTCCTCAACAAGAGTTATTTGTTTGACACTAACACTGTCAATTTATATTTAAATTATCACTTATAAAGTCCTGTCACTACACTAGAGGTTTTTGAAGTTCATGGGGCATGATATCAAGCTGGAGAGTATAGCTGGGTGATAGGTCCAGCTAAGCTTTACACATCATACAGTGTGCACTGATGTTTTTAAGACAGCTTTACTGGTAATTTCTTGTCTATAATGCATACATTGAAACTTCTTGGAGTCCTAAGACAATCTTAGTATGTCTTTAATCTGGGTGTGGGTTGTTTTTTCAGTAATCACATCCTTATATACACTGTGACACTCATAGCTTGATTTAAGAGACTTCTGCTACAGCAGTGTCATCCTATGTCAATTCAATTTATATGCAGTAGGATTCTTTGTATGTGTTTTGCACCAAGCACCTTTGACCCTGGGAGACTCCCAGATGAAGGTACATGGTACTGTTAAATTTCTCTGACATCATCATCTGTATTTTTAAAATAAGTATTTTAAACCAATAGGGATTTTTTCAGTTTTTTCTGCATGATCTAGCTGTTAAAAGTATTGTTTATTTTTCTAAATAACTGTCATTCCCCTTCTCTAGAAGGACTGGTTGATCCGAAAGCTAGAGCACTTTGTTCTTGTTGTTATATCTATCTGGGTCCATTAAAAGGTATCAAATCATTTGCTTCTGGATCTGTTCTTGCAAGGACCAATACGGCAAATACTAAGGCCCAGATATTCAAAAGGGTTGCACGTGCGCAACTCCAAAAATGCGCCATTCTGCAATATTCAGAAGGGGCCAGTTATACCGAAAACATGCTGAGCAACAGCGCAAAGTAAAATGAAGGCATGCGCATGAAGGCGGGTCCATGCATAAAGTCGCAATCGATATCCGGTTTCCACCTGCGCCAATGCGCAAAGAGTGGCGCGTGATGGAAGTTGCGAGCACCGTGTTTGAGCCAAAATAAAGAGCTCAAGGAAGCGGCGCAAGAACTCTAGCAGGCCGCAAACTGGGGAGAGAGCAGAGAGAGAGAGAGAGAGAGAGAGACAGGAGCTGGAAGGGCAGAGAGGACAGTGGGTCCAGGAGGACAGAGAGGCCAGTGGGGGTGCCGGTGCAGTGGGAAGCAGCAGTGGGGGCAGCGGGGTAACACAGGAACAGCAGCCGGGGCAGAAGCCAGGGAGATGGACAGTGTCCAGCTTCCACATGGAAGCTGTAATAGAGGAGTGAGACACCATGCTGCAGAGGGACATGGCAGCGGAGGGCCTGGTATGCCTGACAGGCGGTGTCGTGCCGCATCAGCTTGAGCTGTACACAGGCCGTTGAGGTTGTGGCCCAGTACACGCCTGAACAGGGCAATACTGAGATGGCTCTGCGAGCTGTGCAGTGATGTGATGCAGGCACCCTCACCCAGTGAGTCATGCTCTGTCCGTGGAGACAAGGTGACAGCCTGCATGTGCCTGCTTGCCCAGGCACCTTCCAGAGGCCGACAGGGGACACCACAGGCATTACACAGTTGGCCATGTCACGCATCTCACCCAATTCCTCAGTGCACTGCTGCCTCATGCTGTGGAGGTACATCCATTTCCCAGCACGCAGGCGTGCGTATAACAAACATGCAGGAGTTCCACAGGGTAGCATATGCCTGGCATGCTGGGACCATAGACTGCACCCATGTGGCCCATTCACCGCCACTGGCCCCGACAGCCAGGCTTATCAGAACCGAAAGGGCTTTCCAGTGTCAACTGCCAGGTGGTGTGTGTGCCACTGGGCGATTATCAATGTCTGTGCCACACACCCTGGTGGAGCACATGATGCCTTCATGGCACCAGTCTGCACTGTGCCCCCGATTCAAGTGGGAACATCCCACGGGTCATCTAGTGGGTGAGTACACATGTATGGAATGCAAACTCTGTGCAAGGGTGGGAATGACACAGGTGCCATGGTAGTGGCACACAAGGATATGGGCAATATGGACCTGACATGACACTGATCTCCACTATCTCCACACAGGTGACTGCGGATACCCTCCATCCCGGCTGCTACACCATGCCGGCGCCCCATGACCCCAGCGCGAGCTAGGTTTCAATGAGGCATGCATGCAACACGTAACATCATAAAGCGGGTGTTTGGGATGCTCCAAGGCATGCTTCGATGCCTGGACACCCTCGCCGGAGCCCTACAGTACAACCCCCAAAGGCCTGTGGGATATTCCTGACCTGTTGCATCCTGCACAACATGGCCAAAGACCATGGGATAGCTGTACAGGTCCAAGAGGGGACAGGCGATGGGCGCCAGTGGCGCCCGGTGATGTGGTGATAGAAGCCCCCTAGGATGGAGGGACCCCCGACTGACCCGGCAGGCCCAGCTGCACGGGACACCATTGCAGAAGAGCACTACACCCAACACAGGTAAGTCAAGGGGACATGTGCAGGCAACACTGTCCATCGCCAAACCACGAGGCACAGAGACACACCGTGCATGAAGGTCAGGGAGTTGAAGGTTCAGGCATACCAACACACCATCAGAGGGAACACTCATATGGACACACACACACACCAGGCAGCATGCATGGGCAGCACAGCACTGTGGAAATGACATTGCCAACACACAGCACCACCAACCACCCCCACCACCTGGACTGTCCATGAACGCGTGTCAGGACCTGGGCACCTGCACCTTGGTGTACAGTGCAATGCAGGCAGCATCATGCACACGCACCTGTGGACAGCAGTTGGGAGAGTGTGCAGGTGGTCCGTGTGCAGCCAGTGACAGAGCACCCAGCAGTGCACTGCCCACCATGACACACATTGCACACAGGGCAGCACCAGACAGGGCCTGCACTGGGGAGACAGTTCAGTCAGGTAGCACTGTCCCACCGCCACCACGGATGTGTGGCAGCCCCACAGTGGCCAGGCAGCACTGGTAGGCTGAGCAGGGCCACATCGAATTAGCGCTGGTGCACCACCAGGGGTCCCACTGCACGCGAAGCGACCTTGCCCGCACAGGGGTCTGCATCCTGCCAAACAAACTTGCACCAGGGGTGCTGGGATGCCCACAGCAGAACCCGGCATCGACAGGCCTGGTGCTGCGAGACACTGGGAGCAGGGGGTGGAGGCGCGCACTGTGTGGGGTGTGTGATGCGGGGGCACCTGACAGTGTGGTCAATGCGTCCGCAACAGAGACCACTGCCTGGGTCAGCCTGTCAATGGCAGCGGTCACATCCGTCCGCATAAGGACCAGCTCGGCTCGGTCGAGCACACTCCTGCTATGCTGCTCCACGACACAGAACAGTGCCTCCGCGGACCTTGCAACCCACCTGCAGCTGTACCGAGTCCTGCAGCAGGTGGTGCCCGCTCAATGGGTACTGTGCCCCAATGGCATCGTGACCCCCAGTGTGAGCGGTCCTGGTGCACAGCCCCTTGATGGTGGCGCTGTTCACCAGGACCAGGTATGGGCAGATCAAGGCGGTGGACATGTGCCACTGCTTGACACTGCCCCCAGACCTGGTGTGCAACTGCTGCTGCCGCCCCTCAACTGCTGAGCCCCAGGTCCACCTGTTCCACCTCCATGCTGACAAGAGTGCCAGACACCTGCACAGCCACGGTGCTGCCCACTGGTGCTGACAGGCACAGCCTGGGACTGTGCCAGCATGCTGGTACCAGGTGTGAACCAGGAAGGCCCAGGGGCACGTGCTGGCATGCCATGTGTCCGTCATGGGACACACACCTATCACTGCCATTGCAGGCCTGCTATCATCAATGGTGCAGGTGCGTGCCACTATAGGCACAGCATGCTGGCATACCTGCATGCCAGACTGCTGTGACACAGGCTGTGCACCCCTGCACCCGTATCTGACACAGGGTTGTTGGCCCAGCGTGCATGCTGCTGCAGTGCCTGCAGGCTGGTGGCGGTGGTGCTCCCTCCTCCACGTCCAGCAGGTCTGCCTCACTGTCTGGACCCACCACCACCACCGTCTCCTGCAGGCGAACAGGATCTGTAACAGAAAAGAGTACATGTGAGTGCATGTGAACAACAGCCCCCAACAACATCACCATGTCATACCGTGCAGTGATGGGCTTCCACCTGTCTGGAATCCTCCGCCTGATGCGCCCCGCAATGGCACTCCAGCTGCGCGCGACCAGTGTCACCACTCTGTGAGGGTCAGCTGCAACACCACTGGTGGCCCCCACCAGTGCCAGCGCTCACCACCCTGAAGGCTGCCACCTTCTCCTTCAGCCTCCTGCCGTCAGTCCCCATCTTCTTCCTGCATTCCTGCACGGGGCTGGTGGCTTCCATGCAGGTTGGCCCAGCTACCCCCTCCCATGCAGCTGCATGCTCTGAGGTGCCCTCCGTCCACTCAATGTTGGCTCATCCTCCAGGTAGGCCTGGAAGAGGGCCTCTGTCTCTGCCGTGGTGAAGTTCGGCCTCCTCCTACGCCCGCCGTCCACACCCTCAGCTTGGCTCTGGCCAGTCATGGTGATCTGTATGGGTGGAAGTGGACACCTGTCACTGTGCAATCGACAGCTTTTCCCCATGAGCATAGCTGCCGGCCCGGGGGGGTGCAGAAGCCCCCGCGTTTCCTCTCCGCATGGCAGATACTGATAGAAAGGGTGCCCTTTGTCCCTTTCTAAGTGCCCTTTTCATGCTCAGCCCCCTCAGCCTTTATCATCCTCCACCCATGAGCATTGTCCTGAGCATCACACCGCATGTAACTCACCTCTCACCTGCAGTAACCAAATCTGGCCAGCACAACCCCACAGTCGCATTTTTATAGCGCAACACATGCAAATGAGGTGTGGCTCCAACTTTAATGACATGCTAATCGCGCACTGCACCTTTGAATGGCTGATCGGATGATTTGCATATGTCGGCTGAATATTGCATATTTAGCGCTTTGCGCACGAAGGTCCGCTGAGCCAATGGCGCAGGTTTGTGGCTGCGTGCCACACCGCATTGCGCATGCCCAGACAGCTTACGCATGCGTCTATCATGCTGCAGACCTGCTGAGCACGATAGGTGATTAAGGCCATGGCCACCATTGTGCCAGTGGTGCTACAGCACTGGGCACTATATGGCGCTGTGGCACTACTGCGCGATAGTCCACTGTGGCACTGGTAACATAGAAACATAGAATTTGACGGCAGATAAGGACCACTTGGCCCACACAGTCTGCCCATTTCCCTACCTACTGGATAAGCTGCAGATCCTAGTTAACCAGCAGCCTACTTCTTCCTACCCCAACCCCCCAGAACTGCTTTATGACTATCCCATGCATGCTTGAATTCCACTACTGATTTTGACTCCACAACCTCCTCCGGAAGGCCGTTCCATGCATCCACAACCCTCTCTGTGAAAAAATACTTCCTTAAATTACCTCTGAGCCGCCCCTCTATCTTCAAATTGTGCCCTCTTGTTCTTGCACACCTCTTTTTTTGAAAGATGCTACCCTCTTGGACTTTGTTGATTCCCTTGAGGTACTTGAAACGTTTCTATCATGTCCCCCCTCTCCCTCCTTTCCTCGAGGCTATACATATTAAGCTCCTTAAGTCTCTCTTCATATGTCTTCCGGTGCAGACCCTGCACCATTTTAGTTGCCCTCCTCTGGACAGCTTCCATCCTATGTCTTTGCGGAGATTGGGTCTCCAGAACTGCACACAGTACTCCAGATGGGGTCTCACCAGCTGTCTGTACAGAGGGATAATAACTTCCTGTTTTCTACTGGTGATGCCTCTCCCTATGCATCCCAGTATCCCCCCAGCCCTCCTTGCTGCCCTCTCACATTGCTTGCCCATCTTTAGGTCATCTGATATGACTACCCCCAGGTCCCTTTCCATTTTTGTTGTTGTTAGTATCTCACCCCCCATTGTGTACTCTTCCCTGGGTTTTGTTTCCCAGGTGCATTACCTTGCACTTCTTAGCATTGAATCTAAGCTGCCATACATTTGACCATTCCTCTAACCTTGTCAAATCCTTCTCATCCTTTCCACCCCACCCTGTGCATCAACTCTGTTGCAGATCTTAGTGTCATCTGCAAAGAGACATACTTTCCTTCCAGTCCTTCTGCAATGTAAGCTTATAAAGACATTGAGAGGACCGGTCCTAATACTGAACCCTGCGGTACCCCACTAGTAACCTCCTTTCTTCTAGGTGGACTCCATTTACTATTACTCTCTGTGTCCTATTCTCCAGCCAGTTCTTTACCCAGGCTGTCATCTTGGGACCCACTCCCAGGCTGGCTAACTTGTATATTAATCTTTTGTGTGGAACTGTGTCAAATGCCTTGCTAAAGTCTAGGTAGGCCATGTCCACAGCCCCTCCCTGATCTACTACTGGTGCTCAGCTTGGCAGTCGCGCAGGATGCCTATACGTCCCATGGCGCCGTGCGTAGCCTTGCATCATTGCCGTGACCTTGTGTATGCCCTCTGACCCCTGGCGCTGTTGGCATGCCATGTGTACGTCCCTATTGTGCTGTCCGGTGACAGCGCCATGTAAAGTGACGGCGCTGTTCGAACAGCGCGATTGGAGCCCTGTGGTGGTCTATTACGCAATCAACTCCACTGCAAGCCTACGGGCGCAGCCGGCGCCATATTGCCTGCTGTAAAGTTGGTGCCATGGCTGGGAGGAGGGTGGTGTCCTGGAGCCAGCTTGAAGTGGCCAACCTGGTGGCCATGGTGGAGCCCCACTGTGAGGCACTGTATGGTGAGGCCCCCCTCACCATGCCTAGGACCCACGTGTGGCAGCAAGTGGCCACTGACCTGGCGGAGGTCACTGGCCGGGGCCGGTCTGCTGAGCAGTGCCGGCACCGGTACAGTGACCTCCGCCAGAGGGAGCAGGAACTCTTGACGCAGCTGCGCTCATGTGCCAGGTGGGGCATGGTGCCTAGGCCAGGTGAGTGTACCATCTATGCACCTATATCTCTGTAGGGGGTGTGTGTGCTTGGGTGGCTGTGCATAGGTGTGTCAGTGTGTGCAGCTGTGCGATGGATGGTTATGGCTGTGTGGGCAGGCACTCTCACTGGGGCAGGGCACTCTGCTTTGAGTCACACATATGTTTGTCTCAACATATGTCTCCCACAGGCCGGATTGTGAGGACACAGGGCCAGGGTGACGTGGGCCATGCCAGGGTCCCGGTGCCAGGGGGTGTTGTGCCCCAACAGCAGCAGCAGCGTCAGACCCAGCTGCTGGAGGAGTGTGAGTATCATTACTTCATGGATGCTATTGCATGCTGGGGGGGCAAGACCACCAGCCATGCGGGACACAACCAATGGGGAGGTCATAATTCCACTATACAAAACACTAGTGAGTCCCCACACTGGAGTACAGTGTACAGTTCCGGAGACCATACCTACGTATGGACATGGACTGGGTGGAGAGGGTTCAGAGGAGGGCGACATGGATGGTGCATGGATTGCATCACAAGTCCTATGCACACAGGTTGATGGAACTGAACATGTACTCCCTGGAGGGGAGGAGGGTGTGGGGATATGATGGGGACATACAAGTATCTTACAGGGGGGAACAGAGTGCAGGAAAACAATATTTTTAAGCATAAAGGATGTTCCAGGACTAGAGGGCATGGGATGAAGTTGGACGGGGGATGATTCAGAGGAAACATGAGAAAGTATTTCTTCACAGAATAGGTGGTGGACAGTGGAACACCCTGCCAGAGGAAGTGGTGGGGGCTGGCTTGGTCACGGGATTTATGAATGCATGGGTTGGCCATAAAGGAATTCTGGAGGTCAGAGTAAGGGAACGGACTTATAGGACAACAGAGTGAACTTACAAGGTCAAATGGACAGACTGGGTGTCCCATAGGCCCTTATCTGCTGACACTGTCTATGTATCCATGTATGTCGGCATGACACAGGTGACCTGCATCACAGTGCAGTATCACGCACGTCTGTGTATGCATCACTGGTGGTCCAGGCATGCACTGGGCACATAGCTGTGTAACTGGCATTGCACCACGTTGCCACATCTTGCCAGCCTAGTTTGTACTGTGATTGACGTGGGCAGTGTGTGGGCGGTGGTGCGCATAGCTGGTGCCGCCTGTTTGTGATGGCCATGTGCATTTCACTGTGGGTGGGTGCATGCCATCACAGGTGTGGGACATGGGCTATATGGCTTGCAGGTTGGGTGGTGTTCAGGGTTGTGGTCAGTCACAGCCATTGACTGTGTTCCCATTTCCTAGGCCTCGGGGTTCTCCGGGGATTCGCAAGACATTCGGGGCCTGACACAGGTGGCCATTGAGAACCAGGCCATTCTTCAGTCAATCAGGCACCATGGCTCGGAGGGAGCGCGGCCACCGACAGTGCAGCACCAGGCAGAGGATGACCAGCCAGCTGGGCCTTAGTGGCACATCCCTTTCACTTCTCCCATCCCTACCACCCTGCCTTCCCTCTCCCAGTTGTTCATCCCTACCCTTGAACACCCCTACCTTGTACCCATCCCCTTGTAAATAGTTGTTGTTTATGGTTTTGGTTATTTAGTATTTGAAACTTTAATATACCTTTATATTTTGATATGAATACTGTGTTGGTCTCTGATTTGCAGCTGGCTATGGGTGCTCAGTTGCAGTGGTGTGCATGCCATCTGGGGTGGTATGGTCCTGGGTGTGTGTGTGTGTGTGTGTGGGCATGGGGGTATCTCCAGCATGGAATTGACTTTCTGTTGGTCTTGCCTGTCTGCCACCACTGCTGGGTGCACAGTGGAGTCTGGCCTGTATGCTTCTCTGCAGCCGGGGTTGGCATGTTGCCAGGGGGATGCATGGTGTTTCCTGCAGTGCCAGTCACTGCACATGGGTGGTGTCTTGGGGTCATGGTGCAGGGTGTGCTGTGCATACGGGGGGCTGATGTGCACTGTGGTTGTCAACCCCCTGTGTGTGGCACTCTCTGCCTGCCAGTGGTTGTGCTGGGGTGTCAGGGCTCTGCTATGCTTTGTTGGCTTGTCCCCATGGGCATGTGGATCATCCGTCCCACCCCCAGTGATGCTGTGCTTGGGGTGTGTCGGTGTGGTGTGGGTTCTGCAGTGTGTTCCTGTGCCCATGTGTGGCATGGCTGGCGGTGGGCCCCAGCCTGCCTCCCTGGATGTGCAGTTCCATTGCTCTGGGGGGGGCTGTGCTTGCACTATGGCAGCTCTGGAATGCTCAGCTGAGCTTCCATGTAGTTCGCCATAGCGCCAACTTTATTCAGCTCAGGTTCTCCTTCCTGTGGTTGCACGATGGTGCAGTATGTGCGATATTCAGACGTTGGTTGCTTGCGCTATTTGCTCTGCTCCATGTTTGAATATCGCACCTGTTGCGCATTTGCGCAACTGGTTTGCGCTTGCTCCCACTGTTGCGCCAGTTTTGAGCGCAGTTTGAATATCCAGGCCTAAATCTAGATTTCAACCTGTGGGATGCAAATTTTACTTGCAGAAGGAGAAATTCACCTTTCATCTGTGAAATTTTGCCTTTTTAACAGCAAAATTTTGCATTTAGAATGCACAATTTTGCATTTAGAATGCAAAATTCTGCATTTCACACTTGGCGTAATATATTGCGTAATGGGTAAATTTTGGTAAATATTTTGCACAGTGAAATTGCCAATTTTGCTGGAATTTCAATGGCAGAATATAATTTTGCAATATCTCTAACATGAAGAGAACAAGGAGTTGGGCTAGGGTGGCTGCAAGACTTTGAAAAGATGCCATCAGTTCCTGCTAGGGTGTCAGGAGGCAGCAATGTAATAACTTTGTTCTCTGGTGCACGTAAGAAAGGAGCAAGAGGGTGGGGGAAAACAATTTAAACTTTTTTTTTTAAGTACAGTAGCCCCTCGCTACAATGAACAGATTGGGAACCTTAACATATGTTTGCTATGGCTCCCCATTCATTACATCGAGGAATGCTTATACTGTATATAGCAGCACTATCTTAACCAGTTTGCTCTCACCTACTTCCTAGAAGGGTACACGAGGCATAGAATTTAACTTCATTTTTTTTATTTAACTTTATTTTGTTTTCATTTTCTGTACTTCAGTTTTAGTTGAGTTTGATTTTAATTTTAGGTTACAAAGCAGATTACATCACTCTCCCGACCAACCTGATAACTTGACTGACTGTCCTCCTAAAGCTGCAGAAAGTATAGTTCTTTAAATGTGGATGGAAACATTATCGACTAACTAACAAAGTGGAAGCTGTACTAGGCACAAAAAAATCACACCACTCCATTACTGATCAGTAGCTCTAAAGCATATCATGCCACTTGTGCACTACCCACCTGCTACCCACTTGATTGACTCAACTCCTCAACTCCTCACCGACTCCCATGTCCCCTTCCAAACCTACAGTACTATATTGTACTTACATATTTAAATATTGTAACATGATCACTCATATGCAGCTGAATATGTAAGTCTCCTGTAATTTAGAATATAAGCAGACCACACCACTCGCCTGCTCGGTATGCGGGAAAGTGAAAGTGAAAGAGCACTGTGCACAATCAGGCTGTTCAAGGGTGAAGATAGAGGGAAATCAAAAAAATAAAAGTACTGAAAGTATAACTATACTGTACCTAGAAACAGAAGTACCAATATTTGTCAGTAGGGTTTTAAATTTCAAAAATAGACACTGCAGATTATGAATTCCCTGAAGAAATCTGGATAGCTAGCTGAGCTGATAAAGTAATAATTTCTCCTTTTAGTCAAAGCCTGCATTCATAATAGCCAGGAATTTGGTATAATGAGGTTCATTATACTGAGGGACTACTGTATCTCCAACCGAAGCTGAATAATATGAATAGTGCCTATTATTCAGTTCTACTCCTGAATAACCAGTAGGCCATTATTTGAGGTATTTGGGATACAATATTCTTAACTTTTACTCTCCTTGCAGCCATACAGCCTTTTGGTATAATTATAGAACATATCTAATGGATAAATTTGTCTGTCAATATTTTAACCTCTTATTATTGTAGTGCTTAATTTTAATTATTTATAGAAATTACTCGTACTGTGCCTTTTGTGTATGTACTTGCTCAGTATCTGTCATTGCCATGTATCCCAGAACATTTCTAAGAAACAGACTTTGATTCTAGTGTACTTACCTGGTTATCAAATAAATGAAATTGAATTCATTAATAAAAATGATTTAAAAAAGACTCACACAAATCCTCCTGCATGCACCCAATACCTGTTTCTTGATATTTCAGCTAATCTGTAGGCAGCATTTGCAGTATGATGCCAGTCTTATAATCCAAGTGTTTTATTATGAAATGTCATTTGAAAGAAGGGAAGAGATATGTGAAAAATGTGTTTTGGGGGAATTAATCTACTGAGGTATTAAACTGGAAGCTGGAACTGGTCAAAAGTGGAGATAAGTTACAATTTAAAGAGCAAACAAATCTATGCCATGAATGTGAGGAGAATGATTTTGATACATAGTTCATTTCATTGCTTGTCAAAAGGATGGATGTGTGAAAAGAGACACAAATAAAAGAAAAAGAGAAAATCAACCAAGCCAGGGTATAACAACAATTATAATTATGTAATGGGTAGAAAGAATCCTCAGACTCTATTGATTGAGACCACTTTCTCCCAAGATGACATATCAGCACATAATCATCATCTGAAAGTAAATCCTGTCATCAGGCCTTTCAAATACATTATGTTCCTCCACCTATCTATCCAAAAATTAAAGTGAAAATGTTATTATTGGGGAATTATCACCTACCTATTTTTAGGTGGGGGAACTGTCATCTCTAGGTGTAGGGAACTCTCCTATAGTGTTCAGTTGAGAAAGACAAAAGAGGGGCAGAAACTCTCATACAACTTTGCAAGCGATGGGGGAACTTTGCAGTTGGTTTCTGCTCAATTAACTGCTACATTTATTCACAATCTGCCAACAAAGATTGCAGCTCTGCGTTGTCTTCAAGGCTGTCCTTGTTGTAATACCTGACTGATTGAAATCCCAGAACTGCTGCTGTTCCAGTAGTCTGCACTCTAACAACTCCAAAACTGTGTTAAATAAAGTGATGGATGTAGGTTTTTAATGGATGTTGTACATGCTACCTTATCTTCATATCTCTCCAAGCTCCTAGCAGTAGTATCAACAACTGTAACAAACAATCCTCATAATAAACATCCAACTGTGGTAAACTGTGGTTGGCCATGTCAGTGGTTCCAGACCTAGTAGGTTGCATGTTCACCTCTGGGGCTGAAAGATCAACAGCCAGAGGTTCTAGTCCACAGCAGGTACTTGCGCTTTTGATCAATACTTGCACTGTAGTGCAGCATGAAGGGGCACAGCACTGTTGAGGTGCATTGCCTTAGATAAAGCAGTAGGATGAGGCATTATACCAAGATCTCTTCTGCTCATTTCTGATGGAATTTTGGGTGGAAGTTAAAGATCATAGGACACTTTTTATAAGAAATGGGGAATTATTTTATTAAAAACAATCACACAGAAATAAAATCAAAAGAATGGAAACAAAATCATATTCACATTCTTATTCATGTGATGTGATCACACATAAATAAAGAGCAAAACACAAAGGAACCAAAATCTATCAAAAGAAGTCAAAAATCAAACATCAAATTGTAACCTAATAGAACATGGTAAATGTAAATGTAACAATCCAACTTATGATATCTCTAAACAGGTTTTAGGAGAGTTCCCACCACCAAATGTTAAAATCATACTGTGTCACATATGATGCTAGAGCTATCCATGTACAGTTTCTCCAAAAAGCCCAGAATTGTTTGTTAGGCAATGTAGCATGATCAGAAGAAAAATGCAATTAAGTGTCAGAAATCATGACAATTATCTCCAGTGGAGTGTTTTGTCTCTTCTGTATAGTGTAAGTACATCTAGCCTGCCATAAATAATATTTATTTTGTATGCAACAAAAATAACTCTCACTATACTCCCATTATACAGTACTTGCCCTAATTCATGGGCAAAATACCCAGAAGCAACTCGTGGCACAGCTGAGGGCCACCCCTACCCAGTCGGTCGTAATTCAAGAGTAAATTACTGGCTCTGAGGTCATTATTGCAATTATAAGTCTAATCACAATAATGACCTTTTTTGGAGATGTTTTCCTTTATTCTTTTTCCTTCTGTGTATCATGGTGATAGTGCCATGAGTTTAGAGGGCTGCCGCAGAAATAGTGGAGAACGCCACTACAGCATGGTGTGTGCTCATCCTGTTCTTGGTCTCATCTAGGTGTAATATCACTATGTTCTTTAGCTTTTATACTGTTCCTTCTGTTGTGGAAATCCACATAATGTGGTGAATTTGGCCTGTTCTGTGATTTTGTTTTTTGGAGCAGTCTCCCTGCTGCTCTGTCAGTTTCTCTGTGTCACAGCGGTGTAAAAAACACAGAGTGCTGCCTGAGAACTGCTGTGTGGCTACTGTGCCGGACATTTCTAAGAGATTTCAGCCCTGCATGGCAGCCAATCAATGAGCTAGTTAAGCTCATGAATAATTAAGTAGACTTACAATTGATCTTTTATTTTAGGTTTGCCATATTTATGAAGCCAAAGAATGGAGTCACGTGATGAGCTGCTCTAGGTAACAGCTTTTACTTGACTGCCTCAGCTCTTCTCACTCAAATTAGCATTATTTTCTGGTTTCTTACAGTGTACCTCAAGTTTTTTTTTGTACTAGCTGTTTGCTTTTGGCTTCTTGATCATGCAGTAATCTGCAGTTTCCTGAAGAATGTAGGTTGAAGTGAAAATGGTGTGTATGTGTGACACCCCCGCCAGCCACTTCTGAATGGGATAAGTGCTCTAATAGGTCTAAGGCACAGCCAGCCTTTTTTACCCACACTGCCTCCTCAAATTAGGAACTCATGGAAGACCACTTTATTCAGGTGTTCGCTCCTATAAGTGACAAAGAGAAATAAAGAAGAGGTGGTGTAGCTATGATCATTAAACAACACCTCTCTTATTTGACGTCAAAAAAGAATCCTGCCTTATATCCCACAAGCTTATTCTAACCAAATTCTGCTTTTCCCAAAAATCTCCCCACCTTCATAGGGGTTGTATATGTGTCCCCCTGACTCAGTCAAAATGCTCTTTCAGCAAGCATTTCAGTTCTCCCTCTTTGTCTTACTCAGGCAAACTTATGCTTCTTGGGGACTACATCCTTGACTGGCTCTCCCCTTCATCTAAATCCACAGCATCCAAATCAGAATCCCTAAACATCTCTCAGCTAATCATGGAACCTACTCACTACAACCCCCATTCCTCTAATCACTCCCTTATAGATTGGATTCTCTCGTCCCACCCTCACTGGATATCCAGAGTTGGAGTACTCAACCAACACCCTAAGTGATCACTGCATCACATATTGCATTAGAAAAACTCACCTACCCAAATCCACACCAAAGTACATTGAAACATGCCCTCTAAGCTCAAGTGACACTAAGTCCCTCCTCTCTGACTTACATTATGGCACTTTATTCTGCTGCCACTGATGATGTTGTCCTAGCTCAGTTCACTAGTATTTTTCAGGCCCCCCCTTAGAAAAACCAGGGTCAAGAAGCACCATCACCCCTGGATTACTGCTTCTATAACTGATCTCTGAAAAACCTGTGACAAAGCCTGGTCCACCTTCAAAGCCTCGCTAACCCCAAACTCCAGTCAAGCATTGAACAGTGAGAAATGCATGAACCAAGGCCATTTATCATGCTAAGGCAGACTACTTCAAACACTGACTCAACACAGCACACCCTTTGTTGTTCTGGAATGTAGTGCACTCCATTGTTGACCCTTATCCGGTATCCAGTACCCCTACTCTCAAGCACAACAACACTGAAATAATGAACCCCATCCAAGTCACAGATACCCTCAACACCTTCACTCCTTGTGCTTCTCCAGACCTTACCACACCCCCACCACCTGCCTTTAAACCTTCTCCAAAGCATACGACAAATGAAGCATTCCTTCTAGCCTCTGCTTCCATGAATGAAGGACTGCTTGCCCTTCTGTCCCTTAACACATCCAAATCTAGCCCTGATGGCTTACATCCTAGCCTCCTACGCCTCTTTGTCCCTGCCATTGCTTCCCCCTCACCTTTATCATTAATATGTCCTTCTCCTCAGGCATAGTTCTGAAAGCCTCAAAATCAGCATGTGTTATCCATTTCCACAGAGGTGGTGATTCCTCCACACCTGGAAACTACTGCCCGATCTCCCTTCTCCCTGCCTTAGCAAAACTTCAGGAACACCTCATACAATCCAGACTGACTGATTTCCTTACCACTACCAACTTCTTATCCCCCTTTCAGTCCAGTTAAAAAAAAAACACTCCACCATATCCTCCCTCCTCCTCATGGACCACATTCAATCAGCTGATGATAAAGGCCACTTCACTGCAGCAGTCTTCATTGATCTGGCTAAAGCCTTCAACTTGGTATCCCACCCCTTTCTTTTAAATACACTCAAGGGCACAGGGCTCTTTCCTCCTTAGATATGGTGGTTTGATTTTTATCTCAATAACTGACATCAGTCAGTTAAAATTGTCAATTCCTCCTCTCCTTTCCTCCCCATCCTAGCAGGCATCCATCAGGGCACCATACTCGGCCCTGTCCTGTTTTCATTATTCATAAATAACCTCCCATCTGCCTGCTCCTCCTCCCTCATTCATACGTATGTGGATGACACCATACTTTTCTCATCCAGCCTGGACCAACCACTATCCACTTTTCACTGCAACAAGACTTCCACTCAGTTCAATATTCGTTCCTGTCAAAATAAATCAAACTAAACACAATTAAAACAGTCTCTATGGCCTTTGGAACCTCTCAAAGATTAGCCAAAGCTAACAACACCCCACCTATCACCTCTCATGATGGCACCCCATTAAAGGTTGTCCTCTCTCATAAATACCTAGGTGTCTGGTTGGACCCACAATTAATATTCTCTTTTCATATTGGCTACATGACCACCAAACTCATCCAAAGCTTGGTATCATCTACTGGAACAAGGACTCTCTCCCCCTTCCTGTACATCGGGAGCTTCTGACATAGATCTTTGACTATGCAGACATTGTATACTGCACTGCTCCCTCCACTTCGCTCTCCTGTGTTGGCTCCCTCTACTATGCTTTCAGTTGATTTGCCTCCAAGTCTCTTTACAGCACTCACTGCTGTTCCCTTCTGTCATGCCTGGACCTCCTACCACTTACGCACAGGCATCTCATCCATTCCTTATCCTTCATCTCAAAATTCTGGTTCAATCTACTCCTACTGTATATCTTCCCTCCTCTCTCCTGCCCCAACCTTGACATACTCCCTATGCACTAGAGGCTCATGCCCCTTCTCTCTCCTCACCCCATCTTCCAATATGGGCAAATCTGCCTTTAACTATCACTTCCTCTTTCTGTAGAATTCTCAAACTCCACTTCTATGCAACTCCCCCCCCTCACTTCTCTGTCAGATCTCTGCTATGCCTCCTACCCTTCCCGACTTGATCCCATAGCATCACATAGCACTTCAAATGTTTTGCCAATGTACATTGAATATTTACATAGCCTGTTTTGCTGTATTAGTTATCATGACCTGTTATGCACTATTGTATCTGTATGCTTACTGAACTATTGTGTTTGTACTGTATATTGTATTATGCTGTACTAGTTATCATGTAATGTAATTTTATGCTTCCTGTTGTTTATCTTTAATTGGAAACTTTGATCCCATGTTCCCTATCCCTGGGTCACACCTGGTGATGAGGCATGGCACAACATGCCTTTCCTGGCCACCAAATATTTAAATTAACAAAAAAACAAAATAAAGGACACCATCCAGGCTCTCACTGATGATATAAAAGCCCTTTAGCTAGCCACAGAATCTATAAACGGATGGGTCGGAGAGGCAGAAATCCACATAAGCTCCTTGGATGATTGGCAGGACCAATTAGTCCCCGAGGTGGTGTCTATGTGGCAGAAAAAAGCACACTTCAGATCTCAGCTGGAGGACTTAGAGGACCGGAGCCAGTATAATAGTGTAATGGTGATCGGCCTCCCAAAACAGATGGAGGGAGCTAACAGTATTTTAATTGTACAAAAACTGTGTGAAAAATGAGCAGGTCCCTCTCCTAATGGCCCCTCATATATGATTGAGAGATCCCATAGAGTGTTAAGGCTGATGCTGTCAAAGATTCAAACCCTCATGCATTTACATTTAAATTTCTGAACTAGCTAGACAAGCAACACCTTTTGACAAAAGTGAGGGGTATCCAGGAGTTTGGGATGGCAACAAGACTCATACGAGCAGCCTACTGGTCTCTTATCTCAAAATTGCTGGTAGCCCACATTGGTTTCAATATGCTGTATCTAGCATGGCATCAAGGCAACCATAATGGATCCTTTGAGTATCGAGTCTTTTGAACAAGATACAGTTGAACTTCCCAAGTTATTCAC
Organism: Neoceratodus forsteri; assembly: GCA_016271365.2. Lineage (NCBI taxonomy): Eukaryota > Metazoa > Chordata > Ceratodontiformes > Ceratodontidae > Neoceratodus > Neoceratodus forsteri. The sequence continues at coordinate 191,542,254 of CM028136.1, forward strand.
TGATCTATTTAAAGCTGACTGATTATCTTGGTGAATGTGGATGCCTTGTGTTACCGTACTGGTAATGTCTGTAGGCACATATATTTTATTCTCTTTCAGAGTCTGTGGTACAGCCGCTATGTTTTACTCAGATTACATCTTTGGCAAAAGCATGGGAAGTCCTAGGAGTGCTACCCCCTTAGCCATATATGTGCCTCTCTTTGGCAGGGCTTGTTTTTATGCTTTAGTTTGCACCAGCGATCTTTCCGCATCTTACTACAGCCCATGCTGGAGACAATTTTATCCTATTTTCGATTTGTTCAGCACTGGCAGGAGTTAGCTTTCCATTCCCTAACATGAATATCAACATGGCTATGGCCCTTGTGTTTCATTTTTTTAGTTAAAGTTTGGACCCTTTATCCTCTTGCCATCATCATTCCTCAGTGACTTTGCATGGAAAGTATTGTACGACCATAGTTATCACCCGGTTACTTCAGGCAACTAAGGATCATCCCGTGACATCTCAGGGGTGTCAAGCCTCATCCTATTATCTAGCAGCTGGATACCTTTCCTGATATTTGAATATCATTATTCCGGAATACCTATTATTGAACACTGTGAAGACTGGCGTTTTTTTTTTCCCTTTTTTTTTGTTTTCAACTAGAACATTTAGTGACTATATTGAACTCATGGTTCAGTAGTATCATAACTGATATCCTGCATCTTACTACAGCCTGTCTGGGAGACAGCTTTGTCCTTCTATTTTCAATTTGTTTAGTGCTGGCAGAAGATGGCTTTCCATTCCCTGACATGAATATCCACATGGCTATGGCCCTTGTGTTTCAATTTTTGAGTTCAAGTTTGGACCCTTTATCCTATCGCCATCATCATCCCCAGAGACTTTGCGTGGAAAGTATTGCATGGCCATAGTTATCACCCAGTTACTTCAGGCAACAAAGGATCATCCTGTGTCATCTCAGGGGTGTCGAGGCTTACCCTATTAACTAGCAGCTGGACGCCTTTCCTGACATTCGGATATCATTATTCCTGAATTCCTATTATTGGACACCATGAAGACTGATTTTTTCCCCCTTTTTTCTTTGCAATTAGAAAATTTAGTGATTATATTGAACTCATGGTTCTGTAGTATTGTAACTGATATACACATAGTACTATATTAGTTCCAGCTGGGTTGCTATAAATTATTATGTGTAGTCACATCATGCATATTTAAAGAGTACAGGATGTTACTGTTTTGCAATTTATACCAGTTACTCTGGGGTTGCCTATTTTTTTTTCTTTTTACATGGCAAATGTTTTATTATCCATGGTATATTCAGTTACAACTGTTTTTTTTTTTTGCTGTTTTTTTCTAGTTCCTGGGATGATGTCTCACCTTCTAGCTTTTAGATTTTTGTTTTTACCTGGTTCTTACTGTTTAGCAAGGAGAGGTCATCCTTTTGAGGGAGTTGTTTCAACTTCTTTTTTTGGTGGAGTACTGTTATTGTTTTTTGAGTGATAGGCTAGGAGTGGTTTTGTGATGGCAGTGAGTTCTTCATCATGACCAAGGGACTTTTCAGGTGCAGTCATGTAGACTGGGGGAGTTTGGCATAGCTGGATTTTATAATGCATTGGGTAAGATTTATTTTGGTTATGTTTGGACTGAGTGGGGGTTTTATAGGGAGGGGGGTTCTTCCGTGCACTGTAATGGGGGTCTCTAATTTTTCTAGTTTCTCTTTGCTTATGGGGGGGTTGTAGTGATCTCCTGGAATTTAGTTAATTGTCATGGTTAACCCTTATATTATTACAATCTGAAATGTTAAGGGTGCCCAGGAATGATGTAAATGCTACTGTATATAGTTGTCTGACACCTTTGTAAGATGAATACATAGACAGTGTCAGCAGATAAGGGCCTATGGCCCACCCAGTCTGCCCATTTGAGCTTGTAAGTTCAGTTTGTTTTCTTAGAAGTCTGTTGCCCCTTACCCCTGACCTCTAGAATTCCTTTATGTCTATCCCATGCATTCTTAAATCCCGTGATTGTTTGAGCCCCCACCACTTCCTCTGGCAGGGTGTTCCACTTGTCCACCACCCGTTCTGTGAAGAAATTCTTTCTCATGTTTCATCTGAATCCTCCTCCCTCCAACTTCATCCAATAATGCATAGATTGCCTGTTTACATGAAACCCGTTTAAAGGGGGATTTTGCACATTATTTCCATAAAGACCGGCTTAGTCAGGTGTGTGGTGTGGGTTGGATCCTTTACCCTGTTGCCGTCATCATCCCCAGTGACTTTGCATGGAAAGTGTTGCATGCCCCCTTCCACCTCAGCTAGTGGTCAAACAGGAATTCAGCATGTTTGCAGTTCATTTGCATCACCAGGTAAGGAAAAAGGTCCAGATCTCTATACAATGCACAGGGGAAATGCCAGACCTCACCCGACAACTAACACACTGAAATCTAGCCAAAGGAAAATCATGTACACAAATGCTCACAGTCTGGGAACCAAGATCCCAGAACTGCAGGCAATAACAACAGAGGCTAAACAGGACATAGTAGCAATTAGCGAGACATGGCTTACCAGTAACCACACTTGGGAGACTTCAGTACCTGGCTATGTACTGTTCCGAAGAGACCAACGTGCAAAAAGGGGGGGGGGTGGAATGGCCTTGTATGTCAATGAAAATATCAAAGCTACAGAAATTCAGAATACACATAAACAGCCAGAATAACGGTGGGTCAACCTGAAAACAGGAAATGGGACAGCCATAAGAACTGGGGTTGCCTACAGGCCTCCAGACCAGGGGGAGAACATAGACATGTTACTGTTAGAAGATATACAAAACATGACAGCTAAAGGGGAGGTTCTGATAATGGGAGACTTCAACATGCTAGATACAGGTTGGTCAATACCAGCAGGAACATCTACCAGAACTAGGCACATGGCAGATTCCCTGCAGGGGGAAGGCCTCAAACAACTGCTAAAACAACCCACAAGAGACAGGGCTATCCTAGATCTAGTACTGACTAACAGGGAAAGGATCACAGATCTCCAGGTAGAAGGTCACCTGGGGGTCAGTGACCATCACATGGTATGATTCAATTTGGCCACTACAGCTAAATCATCCCATTCCAAGGCAATTGGGACTTCAGAGGAGCTGACTTTGATACGATGGCCAGTAGAGTTAAACTAACACTGGCAAAAAGAAATACAGGTGAGGAGGTACAGGCAAAGTGGACAAGCATTAAGGATGCAATACTTGAAGCAACATGCCATTGTATTAGGGAGAAAAAGCAGTGCAAAAGAAGAAGGAAAGCACTTTAGTTCTCAAAAACAATAGCAGAAAAGGTGAGAGCCAAAAGGCTGGCCTTCAGGAAATATAAGGGAATGCAGAGGGATGAAGTTAGAGAGGCATACCAAACATCCCTAAGGGAAGCAGGGAAAGCAGTAAGGCAGGCAAAGTCACAAACCGAGGAAACACTAGCACAAACAGTAAAAGAAGGTGACAAGACTTTCTATACATACATTAGTGAAAGGAGAAAGTCCAGAGGGGGTATTGCTAAGATCAAAGGGGATAAGTGGGTGTATGAGGAGGAGGACCATGTAAAAGCATCTATCCTAAATAGATACTTCTGCTCAGTATTTACTGAAGAGAAGGTAGGGCAGGGCCCACAGGTTAGCACCATGGACACGGGGGGGAGGTGAGCACTACTCCCTTCACAAAACAAAGGATCCTACAAGAGCTCGATAAGCTCAGGGTGGACAAGGCAATGGGATCTGATAGCATACCTACCAAGGTAGTAAAGGAACTAAGGGTGGAACTAGCAGAGCCATTATCAGAACTGTTTAGTGAGACTCTGAGCACAGAAGAGGTCCCAGAAGACTGAAGATTGGCTCATGTGATCCCACTCCACAAGAGTGGTAGCAGGGAGGAGGCAGGGAACTACAGACCTGTCAGTCTTACCTCAGTTGTGCGCAAGATTATGGAGGCACTCCTTAAGGAAAGGATAGTGCAACACCTGGAATCCAAAGGAGCACAGGATCCAAGACAGCATGGGTTTACAAAAGGAAGGGCCTGTCAAACTAATCTCATATATTTTTTTTACTGGGTAACCAGAGTGGTGGACCAAGGGGGAGCAGTTGATGTCACCTACCTTGACTTCAGCAAAGCTTTCAATACTGTTCCACCTAGAAGATTGATTAATAAGCTGGGTAGGCTTGGGGTGGGTCAGAAGTTGGTCAACTGAGTGGCAAACTGGTTGATGAGCAGAAAACAGAGGGTGGTGGTTAGTGGTATAGAGTCAAAAGAGATGCAAGTCACAAGTGGGGTACCTCAGGGATCAGTCCTGGGGCCAGTCCTCTTCAATATCTTCATCAGTGACATTACAGGTGGACTGGAGGGTAAGGTTTGTCTTTTTTCAGATGACACCAAGATCTGTAACAGGGTAGATGATCCAGATGGGGTGGACAGAATGAGAAGAGATCTGGATAAACTAGCAAAATGGTTAGAAGAGTGGCAACTGGGGTTTAATACAAAGAAGTGCAAGATCATGCACATAGGGAAGAGAAACCCTGAAGCCACCTATAGACTGGGAGGGGAGTTGCTGGTAGTCACAAGGGAAGAAAGAGACTTGGGCATCATCATCACCAATGACCTGAAATCATCCAAGCAGACCACTAAAGCAATATGTAAGGCTAGGGGGATGTTAAGGTGTATTAGTAGGGGCATCACAAGTTAGAAGAGAGAGGTAATAATCCCTCTTTACAAGACACTGGTTAGGCCCTATCTGGAGTACTGCGTGCAGTACTGAAGGCCACACCTTCACAAGGACATTAACCAAATTGAGGTAGTCCAGAGAAGAGCAACCAAAATGCTGTAGGGACTACATCAGAAAACATGACGACAGAGTAACGGAGCTCAATATGTACAGTATACCCTAGAGCAAAGGAAGGAGAGAGGTGATATGATCAAAACATTCAAACACCTTAAAGACATTGACAAGTTGAAAGAGTCTAACATGTTTCAATATAAGAAAAATAGCAGGACAAGAGGACACAGAATGAAATTAGAGGGAGGCCAATTAAGGGGCAATGTGAGGAAGTTCTTTTTCACAGAAAGCGTGGTGGGTGCATGGAACAGCCTACCTCAGGAAGTGGCATATATGAATACAGTGCAGGACTTCAAACAGGCATGGGATAGGCATAAGGGAGCAATACAGATGTGTATGAATAGATAGGCCATTGACAGAGCAAAGGGCGATGACACATTTATAAGGTAGAAAAAGAAATGGGCAGACAGGATGGGCCTTGCGGTCCTTATCTGCCATCAACCTCTATGTTTCTTTGTAAGAGGGGTGTGGTTGTTAGTAGCCACTGGTGTTGCCTGTAATTGATAGATGAATGCTGGGACTCAGATGGTCATTATATATTATTACATGGATGCTTGGGGAAGTTTGAGGTCCTCCTTGTTTCTTTCTATGGCCCTAACCTTGATGACCCTCTGTTTTGTTTTACTGAGTTTTCCACTGCCATTGCTCTGTTTACTTGTCTCCTTATCATCATGTGGGCAGCTTGAAATCTAGTGTACCAGTCTGATGTGGACAGGTCAGGTACTAATCAGAAAGGACTTACTCCTGGGCAGAGGGGTCTGTAAGAATTTATGGATGGCCTGGGTCTGATAGACCTCTGGCCTCTTCTTCACCCAAATGACAGTCAATATACATTTCATTCTATACCACATGCCTCTTTTTCCATTTGGATTTTTTTTAATCACAAGAGACACTATCCCAGGCTAAGTTTCTTACAAGATTCACCCACTGGTGATTTCTGCCCATTCCCTGGTTTCCTTGCACCATGCTCTTGGTGGTGGTGAGAAGAGGGCTAGGGTCTGGAGGTTTAATGTTCAGTTACTACAAGACCCTGACATTTTGCACAGGTTTTGCAATTATTGTGTATTTTCTCATACTTTGAAAATAATGTAGCCTCTATTGCATCACTGAAAGTTTTATGAGGGTGGCAAAATGTGCCATTCAGGACAAATGTATTTGGTTGGCTACCAAGCATCACCAACTTTGTCATGATAAAGAGGGGAGCCTGTTACACCAGATTGGGATCCTTGAGAATACCTTGTTCTCAAATACTCTGGAACCCATCTGGCTTACACTAAATTCCCTTAGAACCTAATACTCCTCCTTCTTTGAGACAAAGTGGTTCTTGTGATACTCCAGACCAAGATCCCCTATATGCAGACTGGAAAAAAAGCCAGGTAGCTGCTGGCTCTTCATTTGCATCACTCAGAGGCCACTAAGATCATCAAGGGTTTGCAGGTGGCTAATAACCAGGATTCGATTACTCATCCAAGGGATATTGGAGATGCTTTCCACACATATTACAGTTCTCCTTACTATGAGAATCCCTCATTGGAAGAACAGATCACTGCTTATCTTTTCCAGTTTAACTCACACCAACTTACTGAACAACAGTGGCAGACCCTTACAGGTCCGCTTACTCAATAAGAGGTTTCTTAAGCCATTCAGCAATTTCCTTCAGTGAAGGTGCCAGGCTGGATGTTTTTTTCCACATAACTTTTAAAAAGCATTTTCAGCCAAGCTCACCCCCTTCCTTACCCAGTTCATTAATTAAATTTATTCCTATTGGTTACTGATTTTACTCTTTTGAAGGCCTGGATTATCTTCCTTCCTAAACCTGGTAAAGATGACTGGCATGTGAAAAATTATAGGCTGATATCTTTGGTTAATCTGGATATTAAAATCCTTGCCAAAGTGTTGGCTACCTTTTTGCAACAGGTATGGGCAGGCCTTATTGGCAGGTGGGCTTTATGGGTGGCAGGGCATCTAGCAACCATCTCTGCAAATTGCATCACCTGATTTCTGTGTCCAGAGAGGGTCGGGTCCCTGTGGCCCTGGTCTCTCTGGATGTGGAGAAGGCTTTTGGTCATGTTTCTTGGTTATACATTTTTGCTGCCCTTGTTCAGTATAGTATACTATACCAAAGAAATTCATCTCATGGGTGAGAATTTTGCTGTTGGGGGAGCAGAAGCCACAGAACACTACCACAATGTGGAGAAGTGTAGAGAGCAGGAACTGTACAAGGCATTGATGTATTTTGTAAAGTTATGCCACCGTTGCCCTTAATCCATACCTGCAAATACTGTGCAGTTCTTTCACGGCCATCTTGTATGGCTAAGTTGTGTTGTACATTCTCCTCTTCTGCTGCCTTCTCTCCCATTGCAGGGCTTGGAGTTCAGTCAGAGGTGAAGCTCAGCCCACTGTGGTGAAGTTAGACACATGCAGAGCATATTTGGAGAAAGAGGCTGCACAGCTATGTACTCTGGATAAAGTTTGAATATGGGAAAATAAAACCAATGGGACAAGATTTACATCTTTCCCATCTTCTGCTGACCCTTAACATATCAAGGGCGGCTTCTATATTATTTTTAAACAAAGCACTATTTGGGGTGTGAGAAGAATTTAAAACGAAATCTTGTTTTTATGTTTATTTTGATATGAGCGATCCAAGTAGTTTTGGTGTGTTCATTGTGTACATTGCACTGTTTGAAGCACCACAAGACTGAGTCTGGGTTTTAGAATACTTCCACTGTTGGTTATATAGTATATAAAGTCTGTGACTTGCAACAGCGCTCAGAACTCGGGAGCCTCGGCTGTGCTATGGTTGCAGTTGATGCAGCCTTTAATGCTTGCTTTTGTAGAGTCCCATTCAGCCAAACTAAACAACTGAGTGGGCTTGCTAAGCAGACAGATAATTTTATCTTTTAGACACAGTATCCTGTTATTCATTATTTTTAATTTTATTTGGTTTCAAAATTTCATATGCTAAGATCACATGACAGTGGTCTTAAAATGCGTGTGTGGGCGTCCTATGGCTAGATCGCCATTTTGGGACCCTCTCAGCTGGTGGTTACTGCACATTCCCACTACTTGTAGAAATATCTGCTGAATTGATAACACTTGAGCTTGCAAGCCAGTGCATTTTTTTCTTTGCTTCTCTTCTCATCTATTAAACAAAGAGAAGGTTTAGAGACCAGCTTTTATAAAAAGCCTGGCTGGCTGTCTCACTGCTGTTGTGAAGGAAAAGCCAGAACACCTAGTCTCACTGCTCACTACCTAGCCATATAATCAGTTTAAAGTTGCATTTCTGGGCTCCTGCACTACTTCCATGGAGTGAGAATGCTTACCCATTGGAGAATTTTGGTTGGGGTTAATAGCTTAACATTAATTGTTTAGGTAAATGTATATTATTAGATAGTTTTAAAACCCAGTGCAGTAAGAAAATAGAGGTTTGTCAACAATGAGCAGATATCACTATATATCATTTTTTTTTCTTTTTATGTTAATAGTTTGTCAAGATTTCCATACACCTAGACTGGGTGTGCTCACTGGTTATTTAAACTAAGAAGGGATAAGAAGACCACAGGTATATTACACAGGGAATCTGACCAGCCTGCAGACATTGGGCAGGATTCAAGGAGTGTTCAAATCCTAAGTCTCACTTCTCAACTGCATTTTATGGACTGTAATCGCCTGCAGCTGTGGTGGTTGCGATTCACAGCCACAGCAGTTGTGGAGGGTGCTATGGCAGATCCCCCTGCTGTAACACATTCCTGCAGCTGCTGCCATCTCCCTAAAGACACCTCCCACAAGTGTCTGTAACCCGTGGACCTGGTCATAATCCGGCTCCACCTTTGTGAATTCCTGCCGCCGTGGGTAACCAGCGGCTACACAAGTGGCAACCCACTTGCACAGCGGTTTACCCACAGCTGCAGATCTTTCTGAAGCTTCATGAATCTAGCCCATTATGTTTTGTAAATTTTTTATAAGGGGGGAGTTAAAGATATTATCGCACAAAGGACTACCACTGCAGTGGAATCCTTAACCGAGAGTGTGAGATCACTGAATTAAGAAGATTGTGAACTGTATCTGAATATTTCTGGCCTTATACAAGGGGTGCTTTTGGGAACAGAACTGATAATTCTACATATACGCTATAATTCTCTTGCTTTAGTCAGTTAACTGGAAATTAGTACTTGTGCATCAGACTTGTACACAAAACTATAAGTCACTCTTATTAATAGCAACATGGTGAATACTAGACTACAAAGGTTACACAGTCCTAATTCATCACCATTAATACCTGAAATACTGAGTATTAAGACCTAAAGCAGACTAGACAATATAAAATAATGGATCATATATTAAGGGATACGGAAGTTTCTAGGAGTAAAATATCAATGCCTAAGACTAGAACTAGCATGTCTCTCATAGACCCTATATAATTATACACTCAGGATAGCAGAATTTGCCCTATTTATTATTTATTTATTTGCTTTTGTTGACCGGGTGGGTACACTAGACATAGGAATGCCTATTTTCAGGTACGACCCGGGAGGATACAAGTGAAGTACAAAACAACAACATCGGTGTGATGCAGCACACATAAACAAATACAGTAAAGAGTTAGCCAGGAGAGTAAAGAACATCTCAGACATTAATGGTCAATCACAGTAGGTAGTCAAAAACATAGATAACAAGATCAAGTGCAAAGAGATGGGATAAGTGCAACAACAGGTTAAGAGATTCATATAAGTCATAACATGAAATAGTGAGCAGAAAACGCAAGATAGCAAATCCAAGATACAACAGTGTCAGGTGGGGGACGAGGGAGGGGTGGAAGAGAAGAGGTAATTTAGGGTGTAGAGCAGGTAGGTTGGGAGTAGAAAAGGGATGCAGAGCAGGGATGGGTTTATGGTGGCTGGAAACAGGTACAGGAACTTACTGTGGTAGGTGTTGATGGTGGAGCCCTAAAGCCAGTATGTGTAGGAGCAAGATGAATTGCTTGAGGGATAGTATTCCAATATTTAGGGGCAGCATGGGAGAAAGCTCGGGTGCCCATTGTGGTTCTACATCTAGGGACGTACAGAGGTGTCTGGTCAACTGAGCGGAGACCATAGGAGGAGGTTTGAGGATGTAGCAGCAATGCAAGAGATTGAGGGAGACCTGCTCTTATAGTTCCATCAATTAAGGTGCCATAAGATAGGAGGTGATGGGCCACTGGACTAGGCCATTCTAGGTCCACATAGAGCAGACAATGATGTTTGAGCCGAGGAGAGGCAGAAGCATAATGGCAAATGTTATTATATGTTGTGTCCCATGTATGGAGGGAGGTCTTGGTTGCACCTAGATAGATGACAGAGCTGTAAGCCAAGGAGGGGAGAAGAAGGCCTTGTGCCACGGCAATTTGCCCTAATAGTCCAGATGAGATAATGGAGAATCAGGAAGCTATTGTAAAAGGGAAATCAGCCCAAATTAGCACAAGACTGTCCTTCTATCTTAATAGATACCTATAACAGTATGACTTTGCAGGATCTGGATGTTTCCCCAAGCTATGGAATGATAGCTTGGGTTATATCAGGGAACAGGCTACCTTAGTTGAAGACACGGAGGATGTACAGAACATTATATATGGACTTAAAGTATCTGAAAATCAGTTAAAAAAATATACTTCATTGTAGAAACTGTCAACAGCAAATTCATAATAATGAGAAAGAACAGAATGTTACAAACAGGCATGTGTGCCACCAGAGTTGCTTTAGTGAGAACCAGGTCCAAACATCAATTAATCAATATTCTGCTAATATGATGTTGTTGGAGCAACTACTTATCAATAAAGATATTATGGAATCCATCAGGGTCGATATTACTGTTAACAAGGAGAAATTGAACCAAGTCCTAAGTAGACTTCCAACTCAAGAAGTAACGAGTGACTTTGTTGTCGTTGATTTGGAAGAAAAAGAAAATAGAGAACAGAAAGGATCTGATTTTAACTCAATACAATATGTAGACAGTCCAGCAAAGGATATGAGAACATGGAAAGGGACTAAAAAGAGAAGCACCAAGGAAAAAAGAAAAATCACAAGAAGAAAGATAATCAAAAGACAAATCGGGACACTAATGTGGGCTCTAGTAGTAGTTTGACTATTGAGACAGAAAGGGATGTTTTGAATAAGATAAATCCACTGACAAAGAATCTTAAAATAGTAGACATGGATGCAAATTTAAAAGATACACCCATAGAAGTAATGACACAAAACTCATTAAAGTCCCAACTGAGCAAACTGGGACATGAGATTGGGCAAACTGAATCAACAATTACTCTTGTAATCTGCCCATAATAGAAGACAAGAGTAATAAAGGTTCACAGGCAAATGAACCACAGCAGGGCAATTCTGTAGCAAATCCAAATGGGAGTGAAATATCTGTAGAAGTAAGAGAAATTGAGAGCAAAAAAACTACCCCATTATTGGGATCATGGGTCAACCAAATTGGTTAATATAGGATAATGGGAATCATGATAGTCTAGAGTCACAGCTAATTGAGCAGGTGAAAACTAACTTAGATCTAGAAATCAGTGCTGATGAAATTGTTGAAATGAGGCACATTCCCATAGAAGGTGCTGTGTCGATTGATGTACTATTTTTTCACCAAGGATTGCTAATTATATTTGGGTGAATTGATTGGAAACTCAAAACAGAGATATCACCATAACATATCCAAATAGTCACCTATTCAATAAGGAATACAGAGAAGAAAAAAAGTAGAAGAGGAAGTCAGTCTTAGACTTTTTGGCATGGGCCAAATAAGAAATGAGAATGGGTTCAGAATATTTTAAGGAATTTCTTACAGATACTGCAAAATTAGGAAAGGAAGGTGCTGTGTCTGTTCAAAGAATGGGCTGCGATAGGCAAATCAATATTATACTGAAAAATAGGCACATAGCAAATTTAATATTACAAAAAGCAAACATTTTAGACATGTTGAGGCTGAATCTGGTTGACCCAGAGCTACTAGAAACCCAAAATAGAGCAAAGAATCTCCATGAGCAGGAAGATAGTGACATATTAATTACAAACAGGTACTATGCATTGGCCAGATATAGTAAATGATGATCAAATTTTAATGGTGATGAAGCTGGTTTGAGTGAAGCAAAATCTGAAGAACATTTATTAAAAAGTTTTTGTAAAGATGGTTTAAAATGATTATCTTGTAATGCAGCGAGTTTGACAATCAAGTTCTCAGACAAGGAATGGAATAATCTGGTTAGCAAATTCAGTGAAATGTGTTTTCAAGAAACATGGCACAGAAGTGATGATTGTGTTAGTTAAAATGGATTTGAAGTTTTTTGATATAGCTAGAGCTAAAACACAAAAGTCAGAAAGATGCTCTGGAGGAGTTGCTACCTTTATCAAAACAGGAAGCTTTAAACAAGTGGAGTGTGTTCTAAAGACACCTAATTTTGTGATTATTTTATTAATAATGGAAGTCAAAGTTTTATACTTTTTAATGGGTATATTCCTCCAGACAGCTCTCATTTTTTTCAAACCAGAGGTTTGTATTTTTTTAATTCCTCAGTAGGGGATTTATTGTATAAATGTTTAGATACAAAATTATTAATAGTGGGGGGATTTTAATGCCAGAATTGGCCAGTATGATGGCTTAACTAATAATTCCTTCTTTTCTAGCACTAGTGTGTTATCTATTTTGCCAAAGAGAATGGCCAAAGATAAAAAAAAGTAAATAACTCAGGTAAAGCATTGCTTAGCATTATATCTGAATATGATATATAGCTTCTCAATGGAAGACTAGAGGGGAACAAAAATGGTGAATACTCATATATTGCATTAAGAAGGTCCTCAACAATAGACCTTGCACTGTGAACAGGCTCAGATAATTTCTGAGAAAGCCTGATAATACTGCCCTGGTCTGAAAATTACTACTTTCCATTGGTATTAAAAGTTATCCCATAAATACAAATGTACAGAGTTTCCAATCAGATGTTTGCTTATTTACAGAAATTATATCCATGAAGAAGATCATTTGGAAACATGACTCAGAAGTAATTATACTTGACATCCTGGTAAGCTCTTTTTTAACTCTGGATGTTACAGTGCTGGAAGGTTATAGCCTGGAGTCCCTCTTGGCAACACTGAATACTTTATTTGAACAGACAAAAAGCAAATTAGAAATCTCAGTTACAATTAACAGAAAAAAAAACAACAGTTGGTTTGATAGATACAGTAATCTATTTAAAGCTACATTAAGGAAGTTGTATAAAGGGATTAAAACAACCATTAGTAAAAACTTACTTAAAGAAATAAACTGTAAAATAAAGAACAAAAAACACTCAAATGAGAAAACATTTTTTATATAAGAAACAATGAGATGAGATGTTAGATGCAGTTGTAGCTAAGGACAGTAAAAAAATGTTGTTTCCTTGTGGCCAAAAGGATTAATAATTACAGTGACTCAATAAATTCTTATGTATCCAAATCAACATGGATAAAGTATTTCTGTCAGGTATTCTATGATCCATCAGTGGATACATCTTTTCCATTAGAAAATAATAATGAACATACAATTTCCCCATTTTTATATAGGAAGTGTACAGTGCAATCAATACTTTAAAATTACATGAGGCAACGGGGCCAGACTGTGTTCTGACTGAAATACTGTATATCAATGTCATACTGGTCAATGGTGCAAAACATTAAGAGTTATTTACAATAAATGTATAAAAGATTACAGCTTTCCAACATCATGGAAAGGGGCAAACATTATTCTCCTTCATAAAAAGGGTGATAGGGCAAATCCAGCAATGTACCATCCAACTAGCTTATTGGATGCAAATCTAAAAATATTTTCAAAAGTTATACTAGAAAAGTTGAATTTAAATTAAATTAAGAGGATGAATATACCTTTTTCAAGTGGGGTTTAGAATGGAGTATTCCACATTAGATAATATATTTATTTTACATCATCTGCTTGAAAAGGATGTCATACTTAGAAAGCTAAAACTTTACATGACATTTATTGATTTCTCTATGACATTTGACACTATTTCAAGAAGGACCCTCTCGATACAGATGTTAGAAAAATGCATTGATAGATCCCTGGTATATATCATATATATAATTTAACAATGATAACTGGTCCAAAGTTTCATTAGGAGTAAGTGGACAACTATCCTCCTCCTTTTGCATAAATAAAGGGGTAAGGCAGGGATATGCCCTTGCCCCTGTGCTCTTCACTGTTTATATTGATAACATTTTAAGAAACTTTGACACATTCAGCTCTGATTCCCCTAAAATTAAAGAAAAGTACTGCACAGTTCTTGCATATGTGGATGATTTAGTTATTTCATTATCCAAAAAGAGTCTTTAAAAGAAATTAGATTATAGAAATGAAATATAAACAGAACTCCAGTCAAATATAGATTTGTCAAAAAACAAGATTGGCATACTTGGACAAAAAATTTTAACAATGATCAGAATAAAGGAATTTGGACTCTGTGTTCCCAGAAGATTGAACTAGTACCAGCATCCAGTATACATATTTAAAAATTGTATTCAGTGCAAATGCCTTTTGGAATAGCCATTTTAGTATAACCTTAGAGACCATGAAAAAAACAACACTGGGTCTATAAAAATGTAATTATAAATATGGTGGTTCAAGTATACGGCCTCCGGTGAACATAATCAATGCAAACTTTCAGGCCCAATTACTCTATGTGGTAGATGTATGGGGTACCAGTAATAGGGAAGGTTTAATTATCCCATTAAAAAAATGTTATGTAAAACATTGGGACTGGGACCACCATGTCCAGCATCATATATTAGGGCTGAACTAGATATAGTAAACACAAATGCCAGTATACTGTAGACATAAGAAAAATAACTTTTTTGACTTAGGTTAACAATAAAATATTTAGTTTGTGTCTACAAGAGAAACAGGGCAGATAAAGGTTAGGTTACTCCCTCAACTTTTGGTATCCAACAGTTTTAAAACTATTAAATATAAGATGCAAGCCCTAAAATCATATGTGAACAAAGGAATTATGATTAGTGTCAAATATAAAAAATATATTGCCAAAAAGATGACTAAATTTTGGTGCGATGAAGACTTAGAGCTTATTAATAAATCAGCCTACTCAAAATGGTTTGCAGAAATAATTATTATTTTGGCATGAAACCATATTTTGACATACTAACAGACCCTGAACAATATAAAATATTTACTGTGCATAAATACAAAAGGTTTGACAGCAATGTTTTGAAGCGTAGTCATAACAAACTGCCCCCTGCTCAGAGGGGGATGTTGAATATCTTTGCCATGTAATGCAGAGATGCACATTGTTTATAAAAGAACACACTTATTGGTTAAAGCCATTTCTAAGTCCAACTTTTGATGTAGATTTTTCAGCTTTGACATCCATTTTAATGCACACTGCTAATACATGAACAGTAGAAAGATTGGCACAATGTTTTACAGCTATAAATAAAGTTAAGAGAAAGATAAATAAATATTCAATGGGTGCGTAAACTTAAACTTATTTAGGGAGATATATATATATATGTGTGTATATATGCATAACCTGCTCCTTGAATGTTCTAATAGCCCAAGAATTATGAGAGTCGAAAATGAAAAGACTCACTTTTGTATGTAAGTATGTCTGTTTATGCTGTTAAAAATATTTACTGTAATTATGATTGAAGTAGTTTTTATGTATTATTTTTAATGTATTACTATGTTTTTGTTGATGACTTATCGGTCAAACAATATACTAAAACTGGGTGAGAATTTTGTACCAACAACCTACTATCTGCATTTGGTGCGATGGGATGCTTCCCCCTTGTTTTGTTTTTGAATATGGAAAGAGACAGGGTTGTTCTCTGTCTCCTCTATTATTCAGTTTGTATCTTGTACTCCTGCTTTGGTGTCTGCAACACAGCCCTCAAGTCCAGGGTATTCATATAGGCAGCATGTAATATAAACCTTCAGCTTATATGGATGATCTGTTGCTTCACCTAGAAAACCCACGGATCGCCATCCCTGTGGCCCTGGCTGAGATTCTGCAGTTTACAGATGTTGCCAGGTATAAGTTAAATCTCAGGAAAACTAAGGTGCTTGCACTTAACACCCTAGTGAGTAAAGGTGAGATTACAAACCTGGGTCTTGGCTGGGAACCTCATATTCTTATGTATTTGGACATTACATTTTCCATACACCCCTCTGAATTGCTCAAGAACAATTTTATTACCCTCCTACATACTATCAAGATAGATCTTTGCCAGGCCGGCCCGGTGGCACTGAGTGTTGAAGTGCTGGTGTGGTACCTCGTGCCACCCAGGCAACCTGGGGTCAGGAACAACTCCAGGTTTGCCGGAGGTTGGCAGGGGACAGAGAGGATTGAGCATCTATAGAACCATTTTCCTCTGTCAGGGAGGGGATGGTTGCCATTCCACTCCTTGTTTGTCCCTTTGTGGAGGCCTTAGTGCAGCACCGGAGTCAGTGAGGCACAGGACCATGGGTACGTGGCATGCACGTGCCTCCACATGTGCATGGTCATGCCATGGGGGGAGGGAGGGAGGAAGGGCCAAAACCTGAAAATGGTGTTGATTGGCAGTGTGATAGTGGTCCTCCTAAGGCTCTGCACCCAGCCAGCTGGGTGCCTCTGTACCATTTAGGTAAGACCTGGTGGATGGGGCTGGGGAACTGATGGAAGGCTGCTGGTTGACACAGGAAGGGGCAAAAGTACAAATGAAAAAGAAAGTTTGATCTTTGCCAGTGGTGCACTCTCCTGCTGTCCCTGTGGGGACATATTAGTATCCTCAAAATGAACATTCTTCCCTGCTTATTATATGCCTTTGGTATGCTTAATATTTTCCTCCCTAAATAATGGGTTGTTTATTCTCAATCACTTCTTAATGCTTTTCTTTGGCAAGGAAAGGCCGTTTGGATGGCATATTTCGAACTTATGGTGCCAGTTAAGTTTGTGGGGCTGAAATGCCCCAACTTTTTTCTTTATTTTTGTGCTCTTTATGCCAGTATGTTCCTGCATTGGGTGTTGTGGGAGCTAGAGGATGCAATCACCTCATATGGTCCCTCCTGGTTACATATCGAGAGGGATCTCTGTGAAGCAGCAGGCTTTCAGCTGCTGAGTTTCTTCTACATTAAACCCACCCAGCTCCCTATAAGTTTTAAGGAGACTCCAATTTTGTAGTTGCTTAAAGCCTTAGCACAACTTGCTTCCTATTTTCATTTAAATCTCCCACTTGACACATTGCAGCTGGTATACAGTAATACCATTATGCAGATAAATAGACAGCCAATACCCTCTACCTTTTGGCTGCATGTTGTTCCCCCCTCAGTAGCATCCTTGCACTTTTATGGGAGATTTCTCCCCTTTTCTGATGTTCAGGCTTGATACCACCTGACTGGCTACTCGATATTTAAATACTATCATCTCAAGCATGCCATCTCCACTCATTTGGGTCCTCAACAGTGGCCCATTGGGGCAGGGGAGTTTTTAGACACCTTTTCTGCTGTGGCAGCCTGACCTCACTCAGTCTCAAATTTATATCAGAGGTTTCAGGTCTTTGATCCTGTGTGAGCCCAAGGTATTTGTTATTACTGGCAATCTGTTCTTGGTGTGGAGATGGGATGTTAAAGAGTGGCAATCTATTTGGATGGCTTTATTTTAGTATATTAAACAGGACCTATACAATTTTCTTCAATTTAAAATTTTACACACTCTCGACTTTACCCCATCCCACTTGGCCTGGATGGGCAGGTTGTCCTCTTCCACCTGTACTCCTTGTTGCCTAAGGGAGGGTACCCTTAAGCACATCCTATGGGATTTTGCTAAGGTGTGGCCATTTTGGGTTTCCATTCAGGCTCAATTGGATCTCTTGCTGGGGCTTGGTGACCTATTTACCTCAGAAGTTTGTTTAGTGAGATATTACTGTGACAGTGTCTTCGGCCCCAGGAAGGGGCATATGGCTGTGATAGTCATTACTGCCAAATTGGTCATTTTGTGACACTGGTTGATTGATAGTATTGCCTCCTCTTGGGAGTAGCACCAGAAAACCCTCCAGACATTGAATATAGAAAAGCAGATTGTTACTCTCCGCGATAGACTGGACCTATTCTGGACAAGGTGGGAACCCTTATATACCCTTAGGTCAGTTCTTCAATAATATCCAGATGTTCCTTTCCTTTCCTTTGATTTTTCCTCTTTTATCAGATTATCACAGTGTGGCCTCCCATCTTGTGCTTATGCCTGTATGGTGATTGAGAAGGGGAAGGGGGGAGGATATTATTGTCTTTGCTTGACCTTTGTATTTTATTTGGTGTTGGTGTTTGTCATTTTACTGTATTGGTTGTTCAGTTAAAAAAGTATCATTAAAGAAAGCTAAACTACATTGTACAGAAAAATAGAAATCCTTTTATTTGTTAATTGCAGCATGACCACTTGTTCCAGACCTATCAGACAATCTTTAACATTTATTGGGGGAGGGGGGTGGAACTGTGCTGCCATCACTGATTCAAATAATCTTTTCCTTGGACGTGTCTGTAACAGTGGTAGAGACAACTTCCATTGCCAGATCTTAACTAAGGATACTGTGATGTATTTTGGAAGGCTAGGTTCCATTACTAGGCACAGAGAGTTTCAAGCAATGGTCCAAGTATCCATGTATGGTTCTAAACATTCCTCGATGAAAGGGACCCATATATTATGTTTTTATCCATGGTCAGAGAGATGTTGCTTTTTAAAGTGATACTATAAAAAAAACAGAGTTAATCATAAGTAACCCACCCACCTTTAATCTATTGTATGTCATTGCTTTTTTCAAGTGGTTCAATCAGCTCCCCAAGAGAGTTTGAAAAAAGCACTATATAGTCTTGTGTCCATATTGAAAGAATGGTGGGGGGTACACATAGCTCAAGAATAGAAAAAGTGGAATTAAAGGTTTTTTTTTAGTACTCTGTTTCACTTAGATAAACCCTCTCTTTCCATAATGCTATTTTTCCATCACCATTGTGAGGCAATGATCCCAGTTCCATGCTGCCATGTGTCATGGGCCAAACATAATGCCCAGACTAAGAAGTTCAGAGTCTGCAAGTGGTATATCTGCAGTAGTGTTACTGTGGCACCACTGATAAACAAGAATTGGTAAAGTCCTTAAGAGGCAATCAAACTGTGTGGGACAGGGAATCATTTTAAGAAACAGGTTGATTGTCACTCTTTAAGAGTACCACCTAATGCCTTGTCATGCAGTAATAAACAAAGATTGTTAGCATATGCAGGGATCTTAAAGTGGGGGGGGGCAGGTGTATTGTTAATCCAACAATTTGCTCAGATGTCTGGATTTTCCTCACTAGTGGATCAAGGGTGAAAATTTGTGATTTTATATGGAGATGGAGATTGAAGATTTTGATTGCAGGCTAGGCAGTTGAGCTGGCAGCCACCTGAAAAACCTGGCCTTGCACACATCCCCGCCTATTCTTTTATTGATTCATAAGCTGACCAAAAGTTGTGAGTTTCTTTAACAATGATACCCTTCATGCAGAATGATGGCAACCGATGGGGGTAATCTGTATGTTGCTTTCTTGTACTGAGGCAGGTCAATAAATGTAGTAGGCTTTCACTATTTGCCCAGGATTGCTAAGTACTATATTGCTGTACTTAAGGAGATTTTGTCTATATTGTGGTACTGGCCAGGTTTCATCTCTGAATTTATAATGTGTCAGAATATTGTAGGATATTGTAGGCTGGAGATCTGTTAATCTTTGAGGAAGGTCACTTCATAAAACCTGGCATGCTTTTGCATAGGTTACACAGATGCTGGTAGCCAGTTTTCATGGGAAGTAGGTTGTTTGTAAGTTTTCAAGCTTTTGTTTCTTTTTATCATAATTGATAATAGTTTTCTGAATAGGCACTGTGTTTTTGCACACCTTACTCATTACGTTATATGGGGTAAATATTTATTTTGTCTTGTGGTCAGTTTTGTTCTAGGAAAAGGTGCACTGCAGAGTTCATATGAGGTATGGTATCAGACAAGGACCAGTCAACACAATTTAGGTCAGAGAGTAGACTTTGTACATTTAATTGGGATGAGTCCTGAAAGATTATGGCTCAAGACAGAGCCTTAAGGGCTTTAGCTCTCTATATGCTGGAAATAGATGAGTGATTGCTGATCAACTCTGCCAGAAGACCCAACCCTGGGATACAGTTTGCTCTATTTGTGATTATCCAGTCAAACATTGAGTGATTCTGGCTTTTTCTTTTATTCATCCAGGTGGGGAAAGTGGTTGGCCAGCTGAGATAAATCTGTTTTGGTTTAGAATCATAGGTTAGGTTCATATATTTACCCCAGTACCAGTTCAGATCCCCCAAAATTCTGCTGTCCCTATAAAAGACTATACATTCAGTGTTGTGCAGAAGGTAAGAAAGGCCTTCGGAACTTCCCATAGGGGGATTTCAAAAACAGCATCCAGTATATGCAATTGTTCTGCGTTTCCTGGAGTAACTCTGCTATGAACCCATCAGTTTTGGTGTGCTTATCAGTAATACTTCTGGCTTCAGTAATGTTAAACTACTCCTTATTGTATACACTGCATAAGCACTCCTGCTCCTTTTTTGGGACCCTTCCTTCCCATAAGTATCAGCTTGTACCAATTAAAATGGCAGGCAGAATTGGATAGGTGGAGTTTCAACCAGGTTTTGGAGATTACTTTAATTTCCAGATTGTCTGGTTTGTTTAAGGTTTCCAGTTCTACATGTTTTGCTAACAGGATACAAATATCTCCACATTCTCCTCCTGCCATCCCTCCATCTGGAACAACCTCTCCCATCCCCCTCATATCCTGGCCTCTTCCTTGCTATGTTTTTATTTTATTTGCTGGTTCTTAAATTACAAGTCACAACTGCTAATTTAAACAAAATGTTTTTATTACTGCATCACACTGTGCATTGCTATACAGTAGACATCTTGGGCCTGGTTTTCAAAGAGTGACACAGGGCTTGTGTCAAGCCCTGCAGTAAAACCCTTTTCTTGGGGTTGCTGCACCAAATTTCCTTTGTCAAAACTGTGCCCGGCCTTCGTATTTTGGGCACAGTTGCAACACTTTATCCGATTTGTTGCAGCTTGTGCCAAATATTTGGTACAAGCCCTGTAAATGGGTACCCTGGATTACCACAAATTAGACCAGAAAAAGTTGGTCTAATTTATGGCAATCGGCAATCATATGTTGCACACCCGGGGCTTGTGGCTTTCCCGGCCCTTTGAAAATTTGGCCCCTTGTCTTGAGCCCTCCCTCTAGGGTCACTCTTGCAATTATACACTTCTAGTAAAACACATACTGCGCTTAGGGAGAGTCTACAAATTTTTTACCTTGATTAACTATCATTGCATTGCTATTTGTTTATATTTTTAAACTTGAAATAATGTCTTTAAGTGCAAAAGCTGGAGTGGAGAGGTTTCTAGCAGTTCACTCTGAAGTGAGTCTTTACCATTCACTTCCCTGGGTTATTTCCTAATTCCAACAATTAGCAAGTCTCAATCAGTCTTTCAGGATGCTAAACTGCTCAACTTGATCTTCTCAGCTTTAGACCCCATATTCACTTGAATCCATATCCCTTACTGCTGTCTTATTGTGTATGTCATCATTCCTGTGTAATGAAATAATTTGGGTTACATAAGATGTGACAGACCAAGTCCAAAGCTTTACTATGACATAATAAAAACAAGCATTTGTCAATGCCGAATGTTGTTACGCTGGCATTGGCTTTGGTAGTGCAATGTGGAAACACATTTAGGGCAGGAAGTGAAAAATTACAGCTGTACTGTTCATAAGGAGGTGTAAAAAATGGCAGTGTTGAAAATGTGGCATGTAAATATTGCAAATTTGCAAAGTTACAAGGGTGTGTGGGAAATGTGCAACGCACGCTTGTAACACAGTCATTTTAAGGACTTTTGGCACCCAAATTTTCAACATAGTCATTTTAGCACCTCTGCTCATATACAGTGTCACTGCCATTTCCTCAAACTGTCCCAAAAAGTGATTTCGCACAGTGACCATGCTATTCTGCGCTGGACGTTCGAAAACACATTTCGGGAGGATTTGTAAAATGACATCTGTACTGTTCATCAAGAGGTGTGGAAAAATGCCAATGGTGAAAATCCAGAGTGAAAATATTACAAATGCATGTCACGAGCATGCATGCAAACTGTGCAACGCATGCTCATAACACAGTCATTTTGTGGAGTATCGTCACCAAATTTTCAACATAGGCATTTTAGGACCTCTACTCATGAACAGTGTTACTGTCATTTTCATAATCTGCCCCAAACACTGATTTCCTACAGCAACCCTGCTATTGTGCGCCAGAAGTGCGGACACACATTTCAGCCAGGATGTGAAAAATGACAGCTGTACTGTTCACAAGGAGGTGTAGAAAAATGACAATGTTGAAAATCTGGCATGCAAATATTGCAAATTCACAAAGTTACCAAGCTTGCATAGCAACTGTGAATACCGCTGATAATACAGCCATTTTTGGATTTCTTCCACAGATTTACAACATAGATTTTGAAACCCACCTCACCAGAACACTGCCACTGTCCTTGTGTATTATCGGTCCTGAAAGGTGATTCCATGCAGTGACTGCGAAATCACCTTTTGGGATTGATTAACATCATAACAGTGGCAGAATTCATGAGGAGGGGCCTCAAAACCCCATGTTGAAAGTTTGGTACAAAAATTCCAAAGCAATGCCCAAGATAATCATCAAAGTTGAAAAAACCTATTTATTCCATTATACAGCTTACCAGCATTTCCTCAGTTCGCAGTCGGCTTTAAAGAGTGTGCATGTGTTCCTGGTCCACCGAAGATCATCGCGCCAGACTCAAGGGGGTAAGTATGGGGTGAGGGAGGTGTGGGAAGGCAGGGTGCACAGTGGGTGGGTGTGGGTGGTAGGGAGACTACGAGGGGCAATTTTCTGTTTAGAGGTGTTTAAAAAAAATTGCAGATGGTTTTCTTTTTCTACAGGTGTTTTTTTGGGGGGTACAGTAGCCAACAGGGGATTGGACACCCCCTTTAGTACATAGGGAGTGGGGTACAGATGCCGATGGGGATTGGGCACCCCCGTCGACAAACAACAATGACGGAGGGCGCATGAGCCAAGGGATTAGGCACCCCAAGCAACAAAAAGGAGAGGGGACACATTATTCTGATGGAGAGTAGGCTCCCCCATCGGTACATACAAGAGGGGCAGGGTAAGCTGACCGGGGAATTGGACACCCCCGAAGTCGGCAGTTTAGCAGCCACTGTGCTGCCATGTTTGATGCTGGGGAAGCACGTAGGAAGGTCTGCTGCATGTGACGAGCTTTGCTTGCATTGCAGCGGACCTTTCCTTAGATGTGCTTGCCCTGGTGATATGGCACTGGCATGCAGACTGATTGGGGAATGAGGGACACACCTACTGGTGTGTGCCCTGCATTCGTCCAACAGTGACTGTGCCTCTAAATCTCCATTACCGCAAGATGTTGGCTGCACAAGCACGCCGACATAATAAGGTGACTTACAACAGACAACCAAGCTCCTAGATTGCTGATCATAGAAGAAGACCACAGGTAAAAGTTCAAAACATTATTATGACATAATAAGAAATCAGGTAACTTACAACAGACAACCAAGCTCCTAGATTGCTAATCACAGATGGAACCTATAGAGCTGGCCTGCTGAAGTTACTGATGCTCTTCTTCTGGAGTGGCTAGCTAGCTCAGCTCACTGATCAGGGTTCGAGCAAGCATTTATACTATTCTTGCAGTTGCTGAACCAATTATTTCCATATTTCATCATAACTGAGGAGTCCAGGACATTCTGCAAAAAAAAAAAAAAACACAACATCTAGCTGTATGTTAGGCAGCAGATGCATGCTATTTTTCCTGACATTCTCAAAACAATACATTTTTCTGACTTTCTCAGAAAATATACTTTTTCCTAAGCTTGTGGCAACCTCATGCTATTTTATTACTTTCTTAGAATATGTATTTTTTCCTAAGCTTATGGTAACCTGAGAAGTCTCATGCTTCTGTGGTCAGAATATGCTGCCTCATATGAGGCTTCTATACAAGGCTGCTATGCATCATTTGTATTTGCACTTTTGTGCAGGTGTAAAACTGTCATGCTGACAGCTTCTATAATATTTTTCAGAAAGTTATTCAGTTAGCTGGCTTCAGCTTGGTTCTGGCTTGTCATAACTACAGTCCAAAATGTATTTTTGCCTTATTGGTTTTCATTGTAGATCCTAAGTAGTCACTACATTACACCGTCATTATCCCAATGCAAGTTTCTATCAGTCCATAAGTATGCATAATATTTTGGTAGCATTAGCATATCATGGCATGGCATTATGTCTGAAATCCATAATTTATTCCAGTGTTTGGTACTGTCGGTAAAGTCTGTCTCTCCTTCTTCTGTTTTTAAAGTCAGTGGTTCAACATCCATGCTGTCCTTGATCCTCTGAAGACCTGTACAGTTTCTCTTTGAGACAAGACCTTGTTCAGTTTTCAGTTTGTATCATCTTGAGTCAGTTTGTTTTGCTACTGTGCCTTTCAGGTTTCATGTGTTACATTTACTTCCCTAAAGGCACATACTATCTCCTGGATACAATTCTGGTAATGGTTGAGTACTTCTATTAGAATGAAACTTCTGTTTCATTTTCTGGCATTGTTTTGCCTCTAATACCTGTTCTGCATTGTTTGTTCTGAGCAAGTCTTCCTTCACTGGAAGTGTTGATCTAATTATTTTCCCCATTAACAACTGTGCAGGTGACAGTCTACTTTCAAGTGGTGAGTGTCGATATGCTCAGAGTCCAAAGATGTCCTCTCTGATGATGCACAATTTCCTTATAATGTTTTTTTACAATTTGCACAGATTTATCGACTAACCCATTTGACTGAGAATGATTTGGACTTGAAGTGCTGTGTACAAACTGGTATTCTTTTACAAACTGTTTGAACTCAGCACAGCTAAACAAGGTCAATTGTCACGGAAAACCTTATCAGGCATACCATGCCTTGAAAAGATTGCTTTCAGATAGTTTATCACAGCTATGCTATTGACGCTGTGCAGTTTACACACTTCCAGATATATTGAGTAATAATCAGTCACAATCAGATAATCTTTTCCACACCATGAGAACAAATTTGTTCCTACATTCTAAAAAGGTCTCTCTGTAATGGGACGAGGATATAATGGCTCCACCTGCTAATTTGGTCTGCACTGCAAGCATGATTGATAGTTTGTCACTCTCTCTGTCATGGCATGATTGATTCTGGGTCAATACATAACCTCATGTGCTCGTCATTTGCACCTGTCAATTTCCAAATGTCCTTCATGGATCGTTTGTAGCATTTCCCTTCATAGGATTTTCAGAATCACAATTGTTCACCTTTGTGAATAATCCCATCTACCACAGTTAATTGATTCTTGCAATTCCAATATTCCCTAATATCCAATGGACGCTTTTTTTTTTGTATATAGCCTTCCCATTAACAATCATCTCTTTCAGCTATTTAAGTGACACATCCTTTTCCCTTTTTTCATATATCTGCTTTAACCTGTGCTATGCTATTTGCATTGCAGCAACTTCCAGTTCAACATACAACTCTTTGTCCCTTCCAGGCTAAGATTCCAAAAGATCTTTTGGATTTATGCTCATGACAATGCATCTGCTGTATATATCAGTTTACCAGGGGTATATGATACTTGGAATTATGAAATGGATCCTAACATATAAGCGACCTGATAGGCTACTACCTGTATGCTAAAGTGTCTAACACACAGGAAAAAGACCCAGTGGGCATTGATACCAGTGATACTACCCACAAGACTCCCCCAAAAAAGAAACTACAGCCATCTTTTATTCTGCCACTTGTGCTCTCTCTTCTCCTAAATGGCTGACCTAATGGAAGCTTGATACGTTCATCCCTTACCCTTCACTTTTCCTAGCTTATAAATGTTTTTATTGTTTTGAATGCATACAAAAAATAAAAAGCATGCCATGCTCTATCCCCAGCCTGCCTGCTTGCTAGCTATGCCAGCTGTGCTTGCTCTTCTCCTAAATGATCAACCTGATGGACGTTTGACCTGCCCGCTGTCTCTCTCTCTCTGCCAGCCGCTCATTTCACCCCTCACTAACTTCTTCACTTTCCAGTTTCTTTATTTTTTGTCCTTTCAAACGGGTCCAGTTGTTTCTTTTAAAGTTACTTTCCAGGTTATCAGCTTTACTTCTGCAGACTGCACTGCCATTTCTCTGCAACAAAACTGTAATGTTCTCCCTGGTGCCGTACCATACATAAATCATTACCAAAGAAACAAACCACCATAATTTCTTCTTCAGAATGTTTAATATTAAACTGAATAGGAGTGCTGCTGGTTGTTGGGGAAGGGGGGCAACTGCCATAACAACTCACTGTGCAAAAAAAAAATAAGAAAGCCTTACTAGGACAAAAGTCCTTTAGTAAACAACAACAAAAAAAATCAACTGATGATGGGGGAACCATTTAATTGAAAAATAAGATAAACAAGTAAGCTTTCCATTACATAATACTATGCATTTTGGGTATCACATGCATGAACAATTCAGATAGCCATTTCATAAGCACAGTAAGCCATTCCAGTGTGTATGTTAGACACATTAACACACAGCTAGGAGGCTGGATGCTCTTAACCTGCGGCCTTGTGCTTCACTACGTCTCCTAGCTATGTGTTGAAGTGTCTAACACACACCCTGTTGTGTCTTATTGTTTACATCATACCTCTGCAGTTTTATCATCATCTGCTGAATTCATAAAGTGCATTCATGAAAAGGTTTGCAGAACAATGGTACTGGAGGTTTGTGATCAGTTTCTACTGTGACATGCTGACCAAATGTGAACAGATGAAAACGTGCACATGTGAAAGTTATACCCCAAAGTTCTTTCTCTATTTGAGCACACCTTATTTGTGCATGTGTCGTAGTTCTCAATGCATAAGCAATGGGTTGCCATTTATCCTCATATGGCTGCAGTAGTACATCTCCAAGCCCATGTTCTGAAGAAGGTGTTGAAACTGTCACAGTTTATTTTTGGGTTAGAAAACTTGAGTACATAATTTTTCTGTAAGCTGCATCTTTAAATTTTACCATGCTTCCTCTTGTTCATGATTCCATGTCCAGTAATTTCTTTTGTCTAACAGGAATCTAAGCATTGCTGATTTCTCAAAATGTTCTGGTATAAATTAACCCAAGTAAGTGACCATCCTCAGGAATCTCTGTGCATCTTTTTGTGACTGGGGCATAGAATATTTACTACTGTCTAAAGTTTCTTTGCATCAGGTCTGATTCCTTCACTGGTTATCAAATCTCCAATGTAAGTCAGTTCTTGAACTCCAAAAACACATTTCTCTTTCTTTAGTTTCAAACTTTGAGGTGCTCATACAACATACAAATACTTTTGTGGCAAACTCTGGAGCGGAGATGATTCCAAATGGAAGTCTTAAAAATCTGCATCTTCCAAAAAGAGAATTAAATATGTACAGCTTTGAACTTTTGTCATCTAATTTCAGTCACCAAAATCCTGCTGATGCATTCAATTTGCTGAAATAGTTGGAATTGACAAACTGGGCTATGATTTCCTCCCTTGTCAGTAATCTTAAAATGCTCCCTTTTTGCAGTTTGACTAAAGTCTCTGGGATCTAAACAGATATGTAATTTACCATTCTTTTTGTCTACACTCACCATTGAACTGAACAATTCAGTTGGTTCACCTTTTTATAACTTCCTGTGCTTCTACGTGATCTAACTTTGCTTTCACCATGTCATGTAGTGCAAATGTTACCTTTCTGCATGGGTGAATTACAGTCTGTACTTTCTTGTCTACTCTGATTTCATGCTCTCTGGGCAGGCATCCCAAACCTTCAAACAAGTCTTGATATGCAACTACAGTCCATCATACTCTTTAGTACCCTGCGTTTCTATGGCTAGTACTCACTTTACTAGATTTAGCTTTTCACATGCTCCTAGTCTTAAATTGGGTTGCACTGCTTTCAGTACAACTAATAATATGAATTTGTAAGATGCATTTGTATAATTCGGCATTACCATGCACTTTTCTTTCACTGGAAACTAAATACTCGAGTATCCTGTTGCTTTAATCCTGGTGACATGTAGACATGGTCTGCACTCTATATCCATGTAGTCTTTCTCAGAAATAGGAATCACTTGGGCCCCAGTGTCCAATTTAAATTGTACTGTAGGACACTATCATTAACTATTAAGGGTAACACCCATTCGCTTTCATTTGCTTTTGTTGCAGTCACCACATCTACATAATACTTGCTTTGGATGTTTTCTTCTAATGCATTCACTCTGCTCAAGCCCACAGGTGACTGGCATCGCCTTGCAAAATGAGTTCTTTTTCCACATTTTTCAGAATCCTTCCCATACACTGGAAATTTCTTTGGGCTATGCTGCAGTCCATATCTGCCACAATGTTTCACACTATTAAACCACTTTTTTGCTTTTCCTCTTTGCAGTGCTGCTTCTAGTTTTTGGTAGGCAATTTGCCTATTCTCTTTCTTTGATACCCCATGTATTGCTTTACTATTTTTCATGCCTAACTCCTTCACTTGTGCTTTAGTGGTTTCTGCAGCCCTGCAAATCTACATTGATTTATCTAGTACCAGATCCTGCTCTCTTAACAGCTGTTCTTTGACCCCTTTACCACATATTATTTTGTTTATCATTGATTCAACTAGGTCTCCAAATTCACATGTTTGACTGCCTGTTCTAAGTTCTGTTACATGTTGTTCTGTAGACACTCCAGGCCTCTGTGTACACATGAAAAATGCATGCCATTCATAAGTCACATTCTGCTTTGGGATACAATATGCTTCAAACTTTCCCACTATTGCATTGAGGTCCAAATTCTGACCTGCCTCAAATTGAAAATGGTCGTATAGTATATATTTAAAGCTTCTTCCCGTACCACTGTAAGAAAACATAGACTTTTGCTTTGTTTGGTTTTTCTTCTGCCCCAGTTGCAGTTAGGGAATCCTTAGTGAAACTTCTAACAGTTTTCTGCCATACTACCAGCCATTAGTAGACATTTATCCATGTTGCAAATTCTCTACCCCCTTGTGCAAACAGCTCATTGTTAGCTTCAGTTTCACTTTCAACAGTCTCCACACACTGTTTTCCCTCTTTAGTCTGCAGCTCTGCTCTTTCTGTCCTGGTGCTCCTAAAATAGCTGTTTTTACTTCTTGTTACCAGAATCCCATTCTGGCATCATGTTATGCCCTTTTATTTTACAAGCCTCAACTGGTAGAGTAACTTAAATAAAATATTTTTATTACTGCATCACTGCTATACAGTAGACATCTTGCCTCTAGCCCACCCTCTAGGATTCCCTCTTGCAATTACACACTCCTAATAACACACCTACTGTAATTGATAAATGTCTAGTGTTTATACTTAAGCAATAAGGCATGACAAGGTGTGTGTTATTGTGTAATAACATCACTCTTGGGGTTGGTTGAAGCATGAGGTGAAGCTGAGTGCTTCCATCACCCCAGGAGTGAAGTTATTACACAATAACACACAACTTGGAGTGCCTTATTGCAATTATACAATGGCTCGATGTTATACTAAATAAAAAAAATGTTTAAAAAAGGTTTTAGATTTTTTAGTGTAGCAATATATTTCTGTTTCTTAAGAGTAGCTCCAAATAATCATCCAACAAATCAATACAGTGATGTTATTGTGTAATAACATCACTGTCTCAGGCACACACTGACCAGTCAGAGCCCTGGAAATTTTCTTGCCATTGTATAATGTACATTCTTAACTTTGGTTAACTATCAATACATTCCTGTCATTCACTAAAGCATCAGCTCAAACTCCTTCTGGCCCCTCTTGCCCTGGCCCTGGCTACTCTGCTCTGCACCCTCACCATTCTCTTGTGATGTTTGTGGCCTTTGTTCTCCTATACCTAATTTATATTTATGCCCTGCAAGCCTGCCTTGGTTGAGGTAATTTCTAGATACTCCTTCTTCATCTTTTCCTAACTGTACCACAGTTGTTTCATATTTCATGGCACTTCTTTTCCAGTACAACTTAACTGCACACATTCTCTGAGAAATTCCCACTGTATGTATTACCACAGATTGTACATATTGCCTAATCTTATTTTTATTGAACATGTTGTCTGTAATTTGCCATTGTTTATTTTGCCTTTCAGTTGTTCATCTTTCATTACATTGTTTTGTTTATATTGAGTGTATTTTACTACTTAATGTAGTTTCTTTTGCTGTACCCCCCCCACCCCCGTATTGAACCTTTAAACAAGGTTAGGCTCAGTGGGCCTTTCCTGGTTACTAGTTTTCAATAAATAAATGAATACATGAGATATCTTAAGTCAACACTTCAAATTCCTTAGAGGGTCTTTATGTGAGACAACATTCAGAGGGGACCACCTGGTCCAGGATTGCTCTCAACATCTCCCATAATTAGTAAAGCAATGTGTACCACTAGACAGAGTACTTGGTTGTGTTATTTATATTAGTACTTGGAGACTATACCAGGGATGAGAGTGAGGAGAGCAGGCCTAAAGCAAACAGATGGTGCTTTAAAAATGACAATTGGACAGCAATGCTTGTGATTAAGCATGGCACAGTTTTTGATTATTTCATTTGTTACAGTAGTGCCTTCTATACGATAAAAGGTATTTTAGTACCCCTTTGAAAAGATTTCAGAACAAAGATCCAAGAGATGAACAAGCAGTATTATGCAGACCCCAAACAAGGTGAATAATTTTAAATACCTTACAATGCTAATTAGTGATTGGTGTTGGGGTTAAGCACACACACATAACCAATATTAGTGTCAGTGGCTCAGTAGGTAGCATACTCGCCTCTGAATCCGGGAGATCAGAGGGCTGTGGGTTCAGCTCCCACATCTGGCACTTGAGTTAATATCCCAGTACTGACATTGTTGTGCAGCATGACTTTCGGATGAGACGTTAAACCAAAGTCCCATCTACCTGGATTGGTGGTAGTTCAGGTGGATGTTAAAGATCCCATGGCACTTATCGAAAAGAGCAGGGGAATTTCCCCGGTGTCCTGCCCAAATTTCCCTCGTTCACTAAAAATACCACCAACAACTTAATCTGGTTCAAGGTCAGTTGGCATTCATCTGTATCCCCCTCCCCTGGGTCATGCCTGAAAATAGGCAGGATTTGTCTAGTGCACTTACCTGGTCAACAAAAATAAAAATAAATATTGTTTTTTAACATCAGAATTACAAGCTGCAGACATATTTGAGGGAAGCAGCCACATTTAAGAGTTACATTTCTCAACGGAAGTAGACTGCACTGATACATTGCAAGCAGTGTCACAAATGCCTGCATCACAAAAGCAATTAACTGCCATTGAAACTGCATGTTTCCTACAGTAACTCAGTAGAATTCTGAAGTATTCTGCATTGTATCATACTGGCATGTTCTGCTGTATATTATTTCATCTGACAGGAGTACACATAACAATGAAGAATGTAAAAGTTACTGACAGGTTGGTGGGGTGTGCTGGTGTGGAAAGATTCTTAAAGGGAAATGTCCACATTTGAGGGGGCCTCACCTCCGTGTGAAGCAGGGCCCAATTAGCTGTTTAATAAATACTATATTTCTCTTTACTTACTGTGCCATGTTATGTTAAAAATTGTATCTGGTTGATCCTGCTCCCTCCCAGCTGGCATTTTACAATTTCAGTCTCCTCCCAGCATGCCCAAAACCACTCACAGCTGTCCACAGCATGGTGTGTTGTGCAGAGATCAGCCGGGGTGCCTCCATAGGATTTCTATGGTCCAGTAATTTCTAATAGCTCCAGTTTTGAGCCAACAGCTGTCTGTGCTACACTGACACCCGTTACATACTGGCTGGGTGCCTGCCTTTCTGTATCTTGTCTTGGTATAGCCTGGACACATGTAGACTCCAAACCAGAGCTATTTGAAGGTACGGCAATACAGATTACTGCACAGCTGTACCTTCAAAGAGCTCCAGTTTGGAACCTACATGTGTCTGTGCTATACCAAGACCAGGTACAGACTGGCAGACACCCTGCCAGTATGTAACTAGCATCACCATAGCACAGACAGCCATCAGCTCCAAATCAGAGCTATTAGAAATTACTAGACTACAGAAATCCTATGGAGGCACTCTGGCTGATTCCAGCACAACACGTCATGCTGGGGACAGCCGCAGGTGGTTGTGGACATGCCAGGAGAGGACTGAAATTGTAAAATGTTGGTGGAGAGGGCACAGGATCAACCAGATTCAATTTTACTATACCATGGCACAGTAAGAAAAAAATATATAGTATTTATTAAACAACTAATCGGGCCCTGCTTCACATGGAGGTTGGCCCCCCCTCAGATGTGGACATTTGCCTTTAAACTATTGTACATGTGTGCCTCTCTATCACTCAGGTGAGTGACTGGATTCCACTAATCACAGTGCAGTATTTCTCTTTCTCCTTTTATATTGGTAGATTAGATCAGACCATAAGTTATCCTAGAAAGATTGTTTGTTTCATGATTTAGAATAATGGCTTGGCCAGATTTTATAACCAACATCTCCAACATGCACACTTATAACAAACATAAACTACAACTATTCAGATATTAGGGCTCTGATGGGGTGGTAGCCATGGCTGTGGTGGCAGCAGCAGCACCAGTGATTGTTAAGACAGGACAAGGCTGGGAAAACCTCCAGTCAGCCTGTCTTGCACAAGGATTTGCATTCCCATGATGCCTTGCATTGAGATTGAGGCTATAGAATATATATGTGGTTTGTAGAGAGACACAACAACCAAACAATTTTTATATGTAGTACTGTATGTATAATATTCTTGTGTTTATTTTACTTTTTAAATGTAGTAAATTTTTTATAGTCAAATATTTTATAGAAGTAA
Organism: Neoceratodus forsteri; assembly: GCA_016271365.2. NCBI lineage: Eukaryota > Metazoa > Chordata > Ceratodontiformes > Ceratodontidae > Neoceratodus > Neoceratodus forsteri. The sequence goes on from CM028136.1 coordinate 191,575,118, forward strand.
ATTATTGTTGCTGAGAAGATTAATCCTGGTCCAAACTGTTATATACATAAAGTGGTTTGTTTACTAGAGTTTACTAGAAAGTTAGAGAAGATAAAGGCTATAAGCCCACGTGAACTGCCCTCCACTATATCAGTAGTACTTGATGACTGGTTTAGAAGCCATGAATGTATCCAATCTTTTTTTAAACATACCCTTATTCTCACTAGCTGCAACCTCAATGGGAAGGCTGTTCCATATGCCCACCATCCTCAGTGTGAAATAAAACTTCCTTTTTTCTGTTTTAACCCTGTTCCCTTTTAGACATAGATGGTGTCCTCTGGTTTCTTTTTGATCTTATTTGAAATCCATGTTAAGGGAGATAATTCAGCATCTTGTATTACATTCTATAAGAACAGTAAGTCCCCTCTTAACCATCTTGATTCTAGGGAAGATAATGTTATATTATTCAGATACTTTATGTAGTCTAAATTCATCATTCCTTTCATTGTTTTAGTTATACATTTATTTATTTATTCATTGAAATGTTTCATCAGGAAAGCACACTGAACAACAAGTTGCTTGTCTCCCAGTGCAACGGGGGAGGGGGGGACAAAGAGGATAAGAAAGGAACGTGGAACATACAGATAATATAAGGACAAATAGTTAAAATTAGGTCGAAGCATTTAGACAATTTCAATCACAGTTGACAAGCAGCACAGACATTACAGATTGTAAAATGGATTCAGCCAAATTAGGTTCCATGACAATGATGTAATAATGAAAGAAGTACAGTATGCAACCAATACAATTAAAGTGCAATGATGTGCAAGTGCTAAGTTATGGGCAGTTTGCTCGTGCTAGTATAGGATTTTGGAAGGAGAAGGTAGCACCATTTACAGAGACTGAAGGGAGTTAGCTAGGAAGTTCTGGAGAGGAAGGTAAGGAAGACAGAGGAGGAACGATGGGGGACAGGAGGGAAGATTACCAAAACCTAGTCACCCTTAAGATCTGAAGAAACATCTGTAGGAGGATGAGGGTTCTGCTCTCTGGGGAAGAGTGAAGAAAAAAGAAAATGGGTCCCACGAGAAGCTAGCAACCTGGTTCTCTTACAGGATGCTGAGAGCCCTGCAAGGAGATCAAGGAGCAGGCAAGTAGGATCAAGTAAAGAGGAGTTAGGATGAATTAACACAGGGGGCAGCAGAATAGAGGGTGGGGAGACCAGCCAGCAACTTAGTTCCCCTCTAGGATACTGAGAACCTTGCCAGGGGGTGCAATGAGCTGGCGAGAAGGAACAAGTAAAGAGGAATTAAGGAGGATTAAAGCAGGCAGAACTGGAAGAGAGGAAATTATGAAATGCAGTAGCAAAGGAATTGGTGGAGGAGTGTTATATTTGCGAGGGTGGAGCATTCCAGGTATGAGGGAAGTGGTGGGAAAAACTAGACTCACCAATAAGGGTAGAGCGGTGAGGGACCAACAAGGTGCATGTATCATTGGAGTGCAGGGAATGAGAAGGGGGGGGAGGGGAAGAAAGAGAGGAAGACAGATAATTGGGTAATTCACCAAGCCAGATTTGGAGCTCAGTTTGGAGCAGTGGGAGAGTCGACGATGTGACAATCGGGGAAAGGTTAAGGCATGATAGAGGTCACAGTGGTGTGTCTGAGGGTGGGCATCAAGGGCAAAGTGGCAGAAGCAGTTAAAGAGAGTGTCCAATTTGGCCAGGGAAGATTAGGGAGCGGTACCATAGACTACATTGCAATAGTCAAAAATGGAAAGTATCATCTTCTGCACAAGTCCACACCTCGCAGGGAGTGGAATGTAGCTACGATTCCTGTACAGGGCACCAAGCTTTGGGGAGCAGTTTCTTCAGGATAGCATTGATGTGTACAGAGAAATTGAGGTGTTGGTCCAGCTAGACCCCAAGATATCTAAATGAGGAAGTAACTTCAAGGATTGTCCCATCAAGGGTGTGGAAGGAGGGTAGGCCAGTAAGCCTAGAGAGTCTCTGCCTAGTGCCAAAGGTCATGGAAACTGTCTTCTTGGCATTAAGGGAGAGCTGGTGAGAGGCAAATCAGAGCTGGGCCAGGATGAAGTCATGCTGTAAGCACAGCATCAGTGTTGTTGCTGGAGCTGTACAAGACAATATTGTTGGTGTACATATGTATGGAAGTGGTGGTGCAGACTGTAAAAAGGTAATTTATAAGACTGAGAAAAGCAGGGGACCAAGCACTAAGAACTGAGGGACTCCAGTATTGATAGGGAGGTGAGAGGAGACTGCGTAGGAGATTTTAACCAATTGAGTCCTTCCAGTAAGGTAGGATTTAAACCAGTTTATGGTGGAAAAAGACAGGCCTTCAGCTGAGAGGGCATGAAGGAGCAGAATATGTGAAACAGTGTTGAATGCTTTGGTGAGGTCAACAAAGATAGCTGATATGATCGGGCCATCATTCATCCCAGTTAGGATGGAGTCGGTGAGCCTGAGGAGGAAGGTGGTGGAAGAATGGTTCTTCCAAAAACCAGATTGGAATGGGATGAAAAAGGAGGAATCTGAGAGAAATGTGGAAAGTTGGAAGAGAACTAGGTGTTCTTGAAGTTTAGCTAGGGTGGGAAAGAGAGAGATGGGTGGAAGTTGCCAGGAATAGAGGAGTCAACACCCTTAGGGAGAGGGAGGACTAAAGCGTGTTTCCAGGAGGTGGGTACCTGTGAAAATGTAAAGGAGAGGTTTAGAATTATGGAAAAAGGGTGGGTGATGGTGGCAGCTGAGAGGTAAAGAAGTTTAGGATCAAGGTCATCTGGTGATGAACCTTTTGAATGGTTTAGGGAGAGGATGGCATTCACAACTTCATTGGAACAGATGGAGGAGAATGCAAAAGGGGGGTGGGCATGTGGTGGGGTGGTGAACATGGGTCAGGGTAAGAGGGGAAGGGAGCTTAGTAGGGACTTGGCACAAGATGTATAGTAGGCATTAAATTTGCTAGGTATTAAGCAGGGGTCTGAAACCAGAGACTTGACAATTTTGAGAATAGGAGAGGGGTGGGAGGGAGGGGAGAAAAGGGCATGGACTACTTGCCAGAATTTAGAGTGGGTGTTGATGTTGTTGAGGAAGAAGGATTTAAATACTCAGACTTAGCCGGTCTAGTAGCTTTGGTACAGGAGTTGCAGGTCATTCTATATGCGATGAAATCGCAGGGGAGCTTAGAAGATTTATGTTTTTTCCAGGCATGATCGTGCTCCCTCAAGCAGGCAAGTAATTTGGGGGTAATCCAAAGGAGGTGGAGCCCCTGAACTCTAGTATGCATGAAGGGGGGTGAAATCATTCCAGGTGGAGAGAAATTTGTCATTGAAGTAGGTGAAGGCATGATCAATGGAGGAGGTAGTGGACAGAGGAGCCCAGTCCATGGAGGCAAGAGCAAACTGGAGCATAGTGAGATCCAAGGATTTAAAGAAACATGGTTGAATCATTTTGTGAAGGTGTTTGGGTCAATGGACTTTGCAAACCAGGAAGGTAGGACTGTGATAGCTAAGGGCATCAGGGAGAATTCCTGACTTGATGACAAAGTGGGATGGATGGTTAGTGCCCAATGAAGAAGAAAATTATTTTGTGTTTTATGATTTATATCTGTAGGATCAAGGATGAACTGAGTGAGGTTGAGTGCATTAATGCCATTTCACACCTTACTCAACTTAGGTGACAGCCAGTTTAGGTTCAAGTCACCCAGAATGAACAGCTCACCTGACTGCAAGATGGAGGTAATGGAGACTATAAGTTCTGTAGCGATAGAGGGGTTGGTATTTATACGGCAGTAGATCCCAGCTATGAAAATTGGAGCAGTGAAAGGGAGAGTAATTTGGGTGACCAGGGCCTCGTATGTTGCTGGGACTGAGGTCGATAGTACATTAGTAGTTTGCAATGAAGACTGAATGTACATGGCCACCCCCCGCCCCGTCCTAACCAGTCTTGCCTGGAGAAGAAGTAGCCTGGAATAGCAATAGAATTATTAGGTGTTTTACTTGAGAGCCATGTCTCAGATATAATTAAGATGTCCGGAGTGTAGGAGACAATGAGAGTTTGGATTCAGTTTTGTTTAGCAGGCTGTGTATGTTCTGATGAAGTAGTTTGAGCCCCTTTGGGAAAGCCAGGTTAGCCAGGGAGAAGGGAGTGGTTGTGTTAGAGGTGTTAGCAAAGGGAGATAATGAAGGAGGGGCAGGGTTGGGGTGGATGTTGCTGAGGAGAAAAGGAGGATAGCTAAGGGTAAAGATGGGACAAGGAAGGTGGAGGGAATGGAGATAAGGCTTTTATGAGATAAAGATAGGCAAAGTAGCTAGGAGGAGGAGGAGGATGAAAGAGCAAGGCAGGGGAGAGAAAGTAGAAGAAGGACCAGATTCTAATTGGACAGTGGAAGTAACAGCCAGGATGAAAGATGAATTGGGGAGATTGGTGGATGGAGGTAGTGGCAGGAGTAAGTGGATATGGAGAGATGAGGGTAAGAATCAGGAGGGGAGGAAGTAAGAGAAGGAGGGGTGGGAGAGCAGACAAAAGTTGTTGCCTTTTTAAAGGAAGGGGGAGAAGGCTTCATGGTTTGGTAAGGAAAAGGTTAAACTAAACTGTCACTAGCAAAAAGTAGGCATAGTGTGCCAGGTTAAGAAAAACAAAAATTAAATAGATAAGTACTAACTACAGCAGGGAGTGACCTTGGCAGGCAGGGAGCTGCTATTGCCAAGCAGCCCTCTAGTGGCAGTAGTATATAATCAGCTAATGCAAATCTCGGAAATTAGTAAATTACTGTCCCTAGTCAGGTGTAAGAAATAGACTATATTAGAAATTGCCCAGATAGGGTGGGTGGGGGAAGGTGAGGGCTGAGTGCAAGTGCCGATGGGATAGTTGCGGTATTGTTGGTGGCTGATTCAGGGCCAAGACCACCATGTGTTCAGTGCCCTTGTCTGGGAGGGGGGCAGCACCCACAGATGGGGGCTCTGTGTCTAGAAAAGGAATAGAAACAGGGAATTTTTTATTTTTATTTATTTTAGTCTTTGGTAACTGGGTAAGGCCCACTAGGCACAAGTGCCTGTTTACAGGGGTGACCTGGGAGTACTGGGCAGTTATGTGACTTGCTCAGAGTCACACAGTATGCAAGTAGAGGCTGTGAGAATCAAACCCAGGTCTGGTCTGCTGGATGTACCAAGCTCATTCACACCTCGTTCCTCTAACCTCTAGGCTATACTGCCAGCACAGAATTAATATAGGGACACTGAAATTGAGGGGTGTGTGCATCCCAGAGTGGGGCGGGAGCAGGTTAAAAGGGTAGGCAGAGGATTAGCAGGGGTTGCAGACTGGGAAGAGGGCTAGTAGTGTCAGTCGGACAGAAGAAGGAAAATTAGCAGATGAATGGCCTTTGCAGTCATCAGCCGTAGTTGGTGCTAGATGAGCAGTATTTGTGAAGAGGCTCTTTGGAGCAGGGTCTCTGCTGCATCTCTGTATTCATTTTATTAATCTGTGTGCTTTTATAAGGGTCCCAGATCTGTGACACATAGTTGATAATGGGCATACATACTCCTCCCCCTCAAACTACTGGCCAATATCTCTGCTCCCCATCCTAGCCAAAATCCAAGAGCGCCTTGTACTATCCCAACTACACCACTATCTGGATTCCATCTCCTTTTTCACCCCCTACCAGGCTGGGTTCAGAAAAAATCACTCCACCATCACCTCCCTCCTTCGCCTCACTAACTCCATCCTTACAGGCATGGACAAAGGGAAACTAGCAGCCATTTTATAGATCTGGCAAGGCGTTGACACGGTCTCGCATCCTCTCTTGCTATCTAAACTTGCCCAATCCAGACTGTCTAATGCAGCAAAAACTGGTTCCACTCATACCTTTCAGGAGGACACAAACTATACGCATTGGAATGGCGCTTGATCCTCCCTCTCCGTGTCACCTGTGGTGTACCCAAGGGTCTGTGCTCGGCCCGCTGCTATTCCACAATATTCCTCAACGATCTGCCCTCTGTCTGTACACAAACTGCCATTCATATGTATGCAGATGATACGGTACTATTAGCCTCTGGCCCAACTGCGACTGCCGTGATAGCCGTTCTACAAAGGATTTGACTCCATCCAAGCTGGTTCCTCGGAACCAACTATTCTTAAACTCAAAAAAATGGTCTCCCTCACCTTCGGCTCCCGGCAAACTAACTGCCTTACTGAACCACCTTACATTCTATACCCTGGACAGAACACTCTTCACGACCTGCACCTCTTATCGCTATCTCGGCATCTGGCTAGATCAGCACCTTGATTTTTCAATTACATAGACGCCCTTCATAAAAACTGCATCCCAGGCTTACGCTCTATCGTAACAAGTACTGCATCCGTTACCAACCAGACTAGCAATAGTCCAAAAATGATCCTCCCAATTATTGACTACGGATGTGCTGTCTACGGCGCACTTCACATCGCGAATAAAGCCCTCGACCCCTATACAACTCCTTCTGCCGTCTGCCTTGGACCTTCCTCCCAATACCCACCACTGTACTATACCAGTCCCTCGGCCTCCCATCACTCCAAAACCGGTGACTGCTGCATGGGGCTAGAATCACTGCCAAATTCTGGTGCACGCTCCCTTCCTACCTATCTGTTTCCTATCACGCTTCTCTCCACCTACATACGACCTCAGGAACATCGACTCCAGGCTCCTGCATGTTCCATAAGATTCACCCGATCAGGTCAGGGAGCTTTCAGTTTCAGACTGCCCAAGATATGGAACTCACTGGCAGCAGACATTAGACATTCTACCAGCACCCCTCAATGAAATGCCCTTCTCAAATCACATTTCGCGACCTTATGCTCTTGCTTTCCCTTCTCTGAATCTCCTTGGACAATGCCTAGTCAACCTACTCAGGTACCTGCACAACTCCTACCCTTTCAACCTACTTATGCTCCAGTCTGAGCCCATTTTTCTTTCAATCTCTGTCTCATAGTGCTATTAATTGCATATTACTGAACCTATTTACTGCTGTAAGCTGTACATACGCTTGTACCCATTTTGTATATACAATCTGTCTCATTATATTGTTGTATTCTATGTACTACTGTACCACTGTCTGTCAAAATCTTGTTGCATATGTAATGAACTGTGCTTGTCATACTACCTCACCCATGTAACCCCCTACCCCAAGGGCGCATCTGGAATCGAGTGGTACTCCACTCAGTATGCCTTCCTGGTAAATCTCTTAAATAAATAAATAAATAATATAGAGTGGTGTTAATACATTGCTATTCCAGGCTTTGAGGGACCTTCTAATGTTCCCCCATGTGTTCTTGATGCCCTACAGAGGGCATGCCTCAGACAGCTAATGTTGGAACCCACTTGGGAAGGAGCAATCTTAGACCTGGTACTCTCAAATGGGGAAGGAGAAAGGATCTAAGATTTAGAAGTGGGTAGCCATCTGGGAACAAGTGACCACCAAACAGTCTGGTTCACAATAAACACAGCCATAGAGTCAAGCCATTCAAAAACAAGAGTATTGGACTTTAGGAAGGCTGACTTTGGGAAAATGAGAGAGTGCATTAGAAAAGCACTAGCAAATGGGCAAGAAGGAGGGGTGGAGGAACAATGGGGAATAATCAAAATAGCCATCACAGAGGCAACAAGCCTTTGTGTGAAGCAAATCAATAAAACACAAAGAAGGAAAAAACCACTATGGTTCTCAAAAGAGGTGGCAGGGATGGTTAAGGAGAAAAGGACAGTATTCAGGAAATATAGAGAAACACAGAAGGAGCAGGACAGAGAACTTTATCAGTTAAAGCAGAAGGAGGCAGGGAAGGCAGTCAGAATAGCAAAGGCACAAACTGAGGAAAAGATAGCCAACGCTGTTAAGAAGGGGGATGAAACCTTTTATAGGTACATTAGGGAGCGAAGAAAGACCGGGGGGGGGATGATACAGAGACTTAATAAAGGGAAGGGAATGTGGGCAGAGGGTGACAGTGAAAAAGCAGGGATACTGAATGAATATTTCTGCTCAGTATTCACAACAGATGAGGAGGAGGATGTGCCTAAACCAAACAAGGGAGAAACCGAATTGGGGGGGGGGGTCAATACCAGTCCATTCACAGAAGAAAGGGTTTTGAAAGAACTCTTGAAACTGAGGGTGGACAAAGCAATGGGGCCTGATGGGACTCACCCAAGAATACTAATAAGAACTAAGGGTAGAACTAGTAACACCACTGACTACTCTCTTTAACAAATCATGGGAGGATGGAGTGGTACCTGAGGACTGGAGGAGGGCAAATGCGATACCACTTCACAAAAGTGGGAGCAGGGCAGAGGTAGGAAACTACAGAACGGTTAGTTTCACTTCAGTGGTAGGAAAAATGATGGAATCACTTCTGAAGGAAAGAATTGTTGAGTGCCTAGAGGCCAGTGGGGCACAGAATCCAAGGCATCAGGGTTTCACAGCAGGAAGTTCATGTCAGATGAACCTAATAGATTTCTTTGACTGGGTGACCAAAGTAGTAGACCAGGGAGGGTCTGTGGATATGGCCTACCTAGATTTTAGCAAGGCATTCAACACAGTCTCACACAAAAGATTAATATACAAGTTAGCCAGCCTTGGAGTGGGCCCCAAGGTGGTAGCCTGGATAAAAAACTGGCTGGACAACAGGACGCAAAGGGTAATAGTAAACGGAGTCCACAGTGAAGAAAGGAGGGTAACTAGTGGGATACTGCAGGGTTTGGTACTGGGACTGGTCCTCTTTAATATCTTTATAAGTGACATTGGAGAGCACCTGGAAGGAAAGGTATGCCTCTTTGCAGATGACACAAACATCTGCAACAGGGTTGATACACAAGGTGGGGTAGAAAGAATGAAAAGGGACTTGGCAAAGTTGGAGGAATGGTCAAATATGTGGCAGCTCAGATTCATTGCAAAGAAGTGCAAGGTAATGCATCTGGGAAACAAAACCAGGGGAAGAGTACACGATGGGGGGTGAGTTAATAACAACAACAAAAATCAAAAGAGACCTAGGAGTAATTATATCAGATGACCTAAAGGTGGGCAAGCAATGTGAGAAGGAAGTAAGGAGGGCTGGGGGGATACTGGGATGCATAGGAAGAGGCATCAACAGTAGAAAACAGGAAGTTGTTATCCCTCTGTACAGACAGTTAGTGAGACCCCATCTGGAGTACTGCATGCAATTCTGGCCACCCCATCTCCACAAAGACATAGACAGAGTGGAGGCTACCCAGAGGAGGGCAACCAAAATGGTGCAAGGTCTGCACCAGAAGACATACGAGGCAAGACTAAAGCAGCTTAATATGTATACTCTTGAGGAAAGGAGGGAGAGGTGGGACATGATAGAAACTTTCAAGTATCTCAATGGAATTAACAAGGTACAAGAGGGCAGTATCTCTCAGAAGAAGAGATGTGCAAGAACAAGGGGGCACAATTTGAAGATAGAGGGGGGACAGCTCAGAGGTAATGTTAGAAAGTATTTTTCACAGAGAGAGTTGTGGATGCATGGAACAGCCTTCCTGAGGAGGTTGTGGAGTCAGCAACAGTGGGAGAATTTAAGAATGCATGGGACAGGCATAAGGCAATTCTAGTGGAGGGCAGGAGGAAGTAAGCTGTTGATTAACTAGAATCTGAAGCTTATCCATCAGGTAGGGAAATGGACAGACTGGGTGGGCTAAGCAGTCCTTTTCTGCCATCAAATTCTAGGTTTCTATGTTTCTATGTTTTAGCAATCAAGGTATTGCATTGTGCCTCAAAGCTGAATTTATGATTGATCAATATACCAAGGTCTTTTTGTATTTCTGTGGACTGTAGTGGTGATCCCATGAATGTGTAGCAGTGTTTGGGATTGTTTTTACCAAAATGTACTACACATTTATCCATGTTAAATGACATTCCCCAAGTGTCAGCCCACCATTGTATTTTACTGAGATCTTGTTGAATTGTAACTATTTGCTCATTGTTACTACATACACCTCCTAGTTTGGTGTCATCTGCATATTTGGAGTACCAATTATAAATTTGTTATTTATGTCTGCTATAAAGTTATTGAAAAATACAGGGCCCATCATGGACCCCTGTGGAACCCCACTTGTCACTGCACCATTAGATGACAGGAAACCATTAACAAGAACTATCTGAGATCTGTCATCCAGACAGGTCTATATCCAATTGATTAATTTGCTGTCGAGTCTCAAGTTATTCAGTTTTTTAATAATGGCCTTGTATGGGACTAGGTCAAACACCCACCGAAAGTCAAGGTAAATTGTTACAAGTAGAAAGCTTTTGCAGTATCTCTGTTATTTTTGTTGTAAGTGGGAATAGTTCTCTAGTAATATGTTTTGTGTCCTAACCAGAAGTAAAATGGTGTAACACAACAATAAAGATAGCATCAATCATAAACCTGGCTCAGGGTATACAAATAACACAAGGTTAAACATAACACATAGCCATGAGGATAAAGCAAATCAACTGAACTCTCAGTACTGCTGTAACCCAGGTGAATCAGTAAATTATCAGTCATGTTTTCTGAAGGTCAGTCATGATAGATCATTGTTTGTTATCAAATGTTATCTTATGATCATCAGTGGAGATCATGATCTAAGATTATTATCTAGATCATGATTTAATCATCAGACATGAACTTTAAAATGACCAACTGATGATTATTGATTATTTTTGTTATCTTAAATCGGTATGATGTTTGTTGATGATCTGTGGATGGTCAAGTGATGATCGTTAATGATCTTAGTTCTGTATTACAGAATTGTAAGTCACATAAGTAATACTTAAATTTTATTTGTAACAGTTATGAAACTATAAAAATGCCACATATCAGCAAATGAAAATTAATTATAATGTAAATAACATGAATTTACGTTTTAATCCCTTTACGAAGAGTACATGCGACATTAGGTATAGTATTTACATTTTTTGAGCTAATTTGCATATTTCAAAAGCACAGTTTATTGGCCAAAATAAGACCAGTTTCTATTTTTAAATTAATGTTACATTGACAGTATTAGTCTGCAGACTTTTAGGAAAGGTTTCGAACAACAACCAGGTACTTGTAAGTTCTCACCACAGCCATAAAATGAATCACTGAATAGAGCTGTATAAACCAAGCTGAGCTTTTATAACAAACACATGCAAGAAGTGAGGTGTCTGAGTAAGGATAACAAAAAGCAGTGTGTTTTTTTATATGAGATGTATCTTAACTGATAATTTCAATAAAGATGATTAAATACTGTAGATGAAAAGATTAATTTTGGAAGTATAGAAAAAGCTAAATTGATTTTTTTTATATTTATTGCAGTAATCTTGACCATGTGTAGTATTGTGCGAAACTGCAGAATTTCATTTTGCTAAATATTTCACGAAATTCCCACATTTCACAAGATATTTCACTAGTTCAAAATGTAAAATTCTGCTGGTGAAATGCAGAATTTTACTGGCGAAATGTGGAATTGTGCTACCCGTGGGTGAAATTCCGTCAGTCTCAAGTGAAATTTTGCATTTCGCCAGTCAAATTCCTAATTTTACTGGTGAAATTTTGCATTTCACACCCACAAAATATTTTGTGAAATGTGTGCAATTTCACAAAATATTTTGTGGGGTGAAATTTGTGATTTCACTGGAATTTCAACAGTGAAATAATATTTTGCTGTATCTCTAACCATGGGCAATCATGAAAACTCATTATGATATGAGATCATCATAAAGCACAGTAACCATTTCCATAACTTCATGGTTTTTGATCTGCCATTTAACAATCATGTTTAATTACTGTTAATTGTGATCACAATGATGGTTTTTGATACATCATTATAAAATCATCTTTTCAGCTAGGAAACTGGGGATAGCTGTGAGTACTGTTGTGTTGATTGAAATATATGTAAAACAAAGTAAGGGAAAAAGGAGATTGAATAGAAAGTAAAACTCAGACAACTACAGGATGAGGTAAAATAAATCAATTTTAGAGACAGGATTGAATTCACAGAAAATGTAGGGCAATACATTCTATGCATTGACATTACAGATGGTGTAAAACTATGTTCTGTTTTGATTGCAGTCCATAATACTAAGATCAACTATACAGATGGTTTGGCAGTGTCCTCCTTTCCTCTCCTCTCCTCTATGGACTTCTATAGAAGCTAGTCTACTAGCCTAAACAGCCTATGTGTTGTATCTCTTTCTGGGCACTAAACCTCTGAAAATCTACCCCCAACAATTAACTCCTCTTTTCAAATCTGGAAACAATTAAGCGAGTGGTTGTGAATAACTCAGGCTCACCCAGATCTCACCCCACTGTGGGGCAATCCTGAAATTAGTGTAGGTGAAAAAACCCTAAAATGGGATTCTTGGAAATGGAAGGGCATCTGTACTCTGTCCAATCTGTTTATCCCAAAGTCCTTTGAATTGGGCTTATTCCAAGGACTTCAGCTCCACTATAATTTACATAAGACAGACATCTGGAAATATCTACAGATATGAAGTGCCCTATTGCCATCTGTAAATAGACTTCAAACCATTGTCTTCCTCTATCCCATGCACCCCTTGCCTCAGTGGCTTACTACTAAGTCAGGAAAAGCTGGTTTAATATATTCTCATATCAGAAATCACATTCGAGACCAAACTGCCCATGCTAGGCAATACTAGTCCACAGTACTTGGTCAGAATATCTTTGAAGAAAAATGGCTAAATTGCTGGAAAGCAGCTAGCAATCCCATTAAAGACCCTCAAAGTTGACTCATTCAAAATGAACTACATCATTCCTGGCACCATATACCAGATGTGCTGTATGTTGATCATTACATACCTTCATATCATTGCTGGAGGTGTAAACAACTCAACAGTGATTTTTATCATTTCCTATAGAGCTGCCCAGCCCTTAAAAATTATTGGTCTGCAATCCAGAAGTTACTGATCAAGCTACTGCACACAATTCCCTTCTCATAGGGACCTTTCTTTATTAATTTAAGTAGGGAATTCACATCTCAATAAGAAGCCATTTGACTTACTGATACATGTCAATGTTGGGGATAAACATTTACTCCTGTTGAGATGGTGCTCTAACAGAATACCATTTCCTCCTGACTTTTTAGCCAGGTACACTCAGCTTGCTACATATGATTGCCTATCACAACTTACCAAGTATACTATGCATCTTCACACCTCCAACTAGGGCCCTTGTTATACTTACCTGCACTCAGCTGCCTCAAGGATGCATACTCAATGGTAGCACATCATTTTGGTGAAGACAAAAAGGCAAAAGTGATAATGGTGTTGGCTTTATAGCAACTGGAATGTTGGTGACATTTGTATGTCCCCCTCCCTGAGGTGCTAAGACCTTCAAGTTGGTATCTTTAGAAAGGCTGGTGTAGGGGGAAAAACCCCATGCAAATACAACAGCCACTGTATTTCTGGTCACTGTAAAGCTGGTACCATTTTTAATTTCACCTTTTTGCTTTTGCCAAAATGACAAGGAACCATACCCAATCCTTCCCACCACTTTCATCTCCCAGACAAGGAATTGGGTTACTGCCATACCTCCGTACAATTACCTGCTGACTATCCTCATCTAGTGGTCATCTTCCGTAAATGCCTTGCCACCATCTCATTAAATTACCTTCTTTTAACTACAGTACATTCAGTCCTCTACACTACCATACAGCATCCAGGTACAGTTACAGTATATATAGTTTTGAGTCTATGGACTTCTACTTTATGAATACCCTGGTGCCACTACTCATGCTTGTATTAGCTAGGTATTCTGTATTCCTTTTGTCTATAATTACAGGGGATGGTGTCATAGCTGGTTATATTATAACTATATTACTCCATTTTAATATGTATTTATTTACCTATGCCTGATTACATAATTAGGAACTATGAACAACTGGACCTGTAATTTGTTTTTTGTATTGCTACTAAGGCTATATGCTTGCAATCCTCTGCTGTTTTTTTAATTGCACTAATTAAATCTTTGCATAAAAAGTTTAACTACATACAGCTCTATACATATATGTGTGTGTGTGTGTGTGTGTGTGTGTGTGTGTGTGTGTGTGTGTGTATATATATATATATATATATATATATATATATATATATATATATGAAACTTATGCATCTAAGGCAAACTCATTTTAGCTCCCAATCCCTTGTGATGGCAGAGAGAGTTCAATGCCATCCACGAAATTAAAAAAGAATGAGAAGGAGAAGGAGTAAAGCATTTATTGGCAGAACTGGGTGAACATACCAAGCACTGTGCGTTGGTGGCTTTCCTTTAAGAAGCCTCCAGTACTAAATGGAATTTATAAAATCTGACAGAACAGAATTCTCCAGAGGTTCAGAAAATTCTGCTTAATTCCATGGAATTTCATTGCTAGAGGAATTCCAGAAATTTAAAAGCAAAATGCTTTTGGCAGATTAGTAATCCATATATTATGTAAACCACAGATTTATTTTCTGCAATCCATGGAAAATTATTCCACAGTTTACATGATCCATGGAAAGGTATTTTACAGTTTACATATAAATGCTTTTGGGAATTTCCTGGAATTCAAAAAGAAAATCTGAAAAGATTTAGAAAGTGGAACTGCTATTCCACCTGCAGAAATTCTGTATTCTGCATGGGTCTAAACGTCTTGCAAGACTAGTTTGAAATTTAAAAGTTCAGTGAGTATTTCCATCCTGGGTTTGTAGTGCCTTATTTTTTCAGTAAAATATTTTTTTGCAATGAACACTTATGGACACTGTTCTTCCTCAAGTACACTGCTGTGCTCATTTCTGTGTTGGCATAGGACTGGAAATCCTGCAGCTGCATCAGCCATGTTGCCTGGAATGTCTCTCTTTGCGTTTTACTAATCTCCCATGACTAAGGGGCTTGTGGCATCAAATCCAAAGCAACATAAAATAAATTTCTGGAGGAAAATGACCTAACCTAACAGCTGACATTTGATATTGCTACAAGAATGGAAATAACTTCAAGAAAGTCTCATACATTTAACCCTGCTGTCATGTAACAGGTGTACTTCAAGTTCAACAGTCATGGTGACAGGTAAAGTATGGTTCTGCTCTGTCAAAGCAGTCATAATCTGGCTGCCTCCTATTATAAAGTTTTCAGGTTTCATTAATTACAGGGAATTCAACAGAGTAAGTAGAAAGTGCTGCCAGAATGAAAAGGCACACTTATATAATGGGAGTGGGACAGGCTGCTGAGGAAAAAGACCCAAAAGTACAAAGGCAATGAACAGCCTGTAGAGACCTTAGATACCAAAAATAAGGCTGAAAATGAAGTAAGGAAGGAAATCAAATTGAATAGAATCTGTTCACATGTAAGACAGTAAAAGTTGAATTGGAACTTAAATATTGGTGTCCAATTGCCACCATGTGACTCAGAAACACACACAACTGACCACTGGGATTAATTGACAGTGCTTCCAAAACACCTTTATTAGTACAGTAGCACCTTGCACACATGACTATAGATTATTAAAGAGAAACTTTCATGATGGTCCAAAAAGTTACAGCTTATAGTCATTATATGCAGTACTAGACCTGAGAGGGTGTGTGCATTTGTTATTTTTGGCCAAGGTTTACTCTGCTTTCCATAATTAGGATTTGTTTTTGAGCTGTGCTACACTTGCCTTTGTTGTTCAGCTACTGGGCTGCTAGCTCCTGATGACATCACTGTAGGGTAGAGGAGTGACTCACACTGTGCAGTACCATGCAGTTGCAACAAGCTGCAAGGAAACCCTACCAGTACGCATTGTATATACTGTGTTCTCCCTTTCCCAAGACACCCTGTTAGCAATGCATTATTCCAAAATCCAAATGTCTTGTCAGTATGTTTTTTTTTTTTGTGAAATTGACTTTCCCCTTCAGTGATGTCACCAGTACAACCCTGGGCCCACAGCAACACCAGGTGTGCTATAGTAGCTCTGGTATACCCTGCAGTTTTTAGCAGCTCAGAATGTAAAAGCTAACTGCAGCAGACAGTAATGAAATGCAATTCCAGAATCAATGCAAGAAGAGGTAATTTATGCATGGAAGTCAAAAGGACTGTGAAGGTCCCCTTTAAAGTTACTTTATGGATTTTTACTAATCATATGGTATCAGTCTTAGAAACTAACACTAAAAGCAGTATGCAGTATGAGGATCAGAGAGACTTGCTGTCTGTATTTATGTATTTAAAGTGTATTTACCCTGGATAGACCAGCTGAGAGGCAGCATCTAGTTTCCAGTGGAATCCTGTTCTCATTTTTGTAGCTGGTTGGGGTGGTGCCCAAATAGCTTCAGTAATTTGTCCACATTCACACAGTGAGTATTTGGCTCTGTTGGGGTTTGAACCACTGATGCCCTGGTAGCTAAGCCATTGCTCTACTTATTAGATCACACTGCATCAAGCTTAAAATTCTAATCAGGATAACATTTTAATAGGCAGCATCTTGTTTTCATGGGGTCCCTGGGGGACAGAAGTGAAAAACAGGCAATATTGCTTCTAGATGGTCAGTGATTACTATCAAGGTCCTGGTTTCTCTGCAGCAATATGTGTCTATGTTCTATGGAAAGTGTACAATTTGCCACAGAACATCTGTGCTGGTGTTTCTGATTTCTTTTTGCTATAAAGATTTTATTAATTTAAATAATTTGGGCAATAAGTGTATAAAACATACAGTATCTCAGATGACAACTAATACTACTATAACAAAAAGCAAATCACTATTACCTATAAAGAACCTTATATCAAAATTCTAACACCCATTCTATCTTTTGTTTTAAAAATTAATATATTAGGTAGTCCCTAAAGTAAGATCAACAGAAAAAACAAAAGTGGTATCCAAGTAATGCAGTAATATCAAGCTAATGACAATAGATACGTGTATATTATATGGCTAGATGAAACTAGTTTGCCATTACAGACTCAGGGTACTTAAAAGGGGGACTCAGATTACAGTAAACAGCTCAAGCTTGTCTTGTGACATATAATTATTTCTCTCATTGTTTGCAGTGACAGTCATGTAATTGGCCATTTACAGAGTGAAGGATGTGTAGCTGATTTCAAGTAGGAGAAAACAAGTAATTTAAAAATGAGACTGCTAACACCCCATTGATTTGATATTTATCGAAATGCACATTGTCTGTAATTATTCCTAAAAGAAACATAGCAGGGCAAGGAAGGCTTTTTTGTTGGGTAACTAAAGAGCAAATGTCTGGTACTAAATGACAGAACTGACTAACAGCTGAGCAGACCCAAAGTATATGATAATGTTATGCATGTAACAAGCCACATCCCCAATGGCTTCTTTTCAGAGAACCCCAATTTTTCTAGTTTAAGGGGGGTATAGTAGTATAAATGTAAGATTTTAAGTTGAATTAATCTCCCTTGCTTTTCCCTGCTCATGTTTTTAACATTTCTCCAAGCTGTTTCCCACAGTCTAGAGGAAACTGAGATATTAAGTTCTTGTTCCATTTTGTTTTTGGAGAATATATTGTTAGTCGGTCTTTTGTCTATGAACAAATTCTATACAAAATGCTGATAACATTCCTTAAGGTTGCCAGTCTAAGAACCTGGTCCAGTTGGCAAAATCAAGAAGGGTGTTACTATCACCAAGAGTGTGTTTCAAGGCATTCTTTATGGCAGGTAAAATTAAAAATGAAAACTGGGAACCTTATAATGATCCTGGAGTTGTTTGAAGGACATCAATACATTGGAATCTTCATATTAATGACTAACCTACTCCCAGTCTGTACCTTTCAGAGATGGGCTATTGTATAAATAAGTTAACTGTTCCATAGGGCTAATTCACTAGTGGGAACAAGATTTGGATTTATCTGTAAATACACCTTTTTGGGAACTATAATCACACCTAAAAAACAGAATTGTGCCTGGAAGTGGTAGAAGAAGGGTAAAAATAAACTCTAAGATATGAAAAGGAGCTAGTAACTGTGCTTCCAAAGAATCACTGCAAACAGGTGTCCACAAGACTATAAGCTGAGCTACTATCATACAAATTAGTCCCAATACAAAAAAAAGATAGAGCTCAGGCATTGCTTGCAGAAAAGTCCCCTAACACTTTGGTGTCTTGCTTAAAATATGCACTTTTATTTGACAAAACAGAGCCGCTCGACCAAACACTGCCACATTTTTTTGAGCACAACTGTGCTGTTACTCAAGGCATTGAGAAACAGCACAGTTGTGCTCAGAAATTTTTGGAGGTGTTTTGGTGGATCAGCTCCATTTTATTAAGTAAAAGTACATATTTTGAAACAGACACCCAAGCATTAGGGTTTTTTTCCTTCAAGCAACACCTGAGCTCAATCTTTTTTCTGTATTGGGTGCTTCCAAAGAAAGATATGAAGGAACATTCTGACTAGAGTATGCAGTCAAACTGATATGTTGAAGTCTTAGTTTGGAGGAGAAAGACCAGTAATACATCTCCTACCAGAGTAATAAGAATCCACCAGGTTGTGGAAGGGATCCTAATTTAGAAATAGAAGGTCAAGGAGGTTTATTCCCCCACAAAACATTTTTAAAAATTGTTTCTGAATGCTTAAATTACTTTTTATCAAATAATGAGGAAATATGAAAGTAGAATTGTTCACTTGGGAACTCTAGCAGCAGGCTGGGAGAAAAGAGGTCTGGGGATATATTCTGTTTTAACTGAAATATTTGAATAGTTTGTAAGTGAAATTAGCTCTATGCGTTAAAAATTATTACCTTGAATTAGAACTGTTACTTGGGCTGTGATATTGTAACTTTGGAGGTTTGGGGACTGTTGTTTGTCAGGGTTAATTAGAGGGAAATTTAAATGTGTTGTTTGCCTGGTGTTAGGGGAAGGGGACATTAGCTGCAATTACCTTGTCTTTAAACAGGAATTACCCTGGCCTCCATTGTTCACTTGGGAACTCTAGCAACAGACTGGGAGAACAGAGGTCTGGGGATATATATTCTGTTTTAACTGAAATATTTGAATAGTTTGTAAGTGAAATTAGCTCTATGCGTTAAAAATTATTACCTTGAATTAGAACTGTTACTTGGGCTGTGATATTGTAACTTTGGAGGTTTGGGGACTGTTGTTTGTCAGGGTTAATTAGAGGGAAATTTAAATGTGTTGTTTGCCTGGTGTTAGGGGGAGGGGACATTAGCTGCAATTACCTTGTCTTTAAACAGGAATTACCCTGGCCTCCATTGTTCACTTGGGAACTCTAGCAACAAGCTGGGAGAACAGAGGTCTGGGGATATATATTCTGTTTTAACTGAAATATTTGAATAGTTTGTAAGTGAAATTAGCTCTATGCGTTAAAAATTATTACCTTGAATTAGAACTGTTACTTGGGCTGTGATATTGTAACTTTGGAGGTTTGGGGACTGTTGTTTGTCAGGGTTAATTAGAGGGAAATTTAAATGTGTTGTTTGCCTGGTGTTAGGGGGAGGGGACATTAGCTGCAATTACCTTGTCTTTAAACAGGAATTACCCTGACCTCCATTGTTCACTTGGGAACTCTAGCAGCAGGCTGGGAGAACAGAGGTCTGGGGATATATTCTGTTTTAACTGAAATATTTGAATAGTTTGTAAGTGAAATTAGCTCTATGTGTTAAAAATTATTACCTTGAATTAGAACTGTTACTTGGGCTGTGATATTGTAACTTTGGAGGTTTGGGGACTGTTGTTTGTCAGGGTTAATTAGAGGGAAATTTAAATGTGTTGTTTGCCTGGTGTTAGGGGAAGGGGACATTAGCTGCAATTACCTTGTCTTTAAACAGGAATTACCCTGGCCTCCATTGTTCACTTGGGAACTCTAGCAGCAGGCTGGGAGAACAGAGGTCTGGGGATATATTCTGTTTTAACTGAAATATTTGAATAGTTTGTAAGTGAAATTAGCTCTATGCATTAAAAATTATTACCTTGAATTAGAACTGTTACTTGGGCTGTGATATTGTAACTTTGGAGGTTTGGGGACTGTTGTTTGTCAGGGTTAATTAGAGGGAAATTTAAATGTGTTGTTTGCCTGGTGTTTGGTAAGACCGCCCACCACCCTGTTTTGTAGGCTTTCTTAAATACTGAAAAGCCACTGGGGTGGGGATTGAAGGCTGAGTATTTCTGTTTGGGACTGAAATTTGAAGCAACAGGAGCTGGTGGGCCCTGTGACATCATACGGTACCTGATGTCTGCTTACACACTGTTAGTGGGACGAGCGCACACTGGACAGTATGTGTTGTGAGACTTAGGAACTGTATTGGGGTTGAAATTGGGTTTGTAACAACTACAGTCAGTATAGAGAGAAACTGTATTCCAGGGGAAAGGACTGAGAAAAGGGTGTGGCATTATAAACAGAGGGGGATAAACAGGGTGGCCATATTCCACCATGGCAGACATCTTCAGAAGGGTTGTAGGCTGCACAGGCTGTGGGATGGCAATAATTCTAAATTGGGCCTGGAGAGGAGGCTGCCCACTCTGTGAGACAGCTATCTTGTATCAGGAGTGAGGTATGTGGTTGAGGAGTAAGCTGGGGGAGCTGGGGTGTCCAAGGATAAGGTGTGGATAAGGGGCAGCAGAAGGGTGGGGCTGAGGGGAGGCTGGGCAATGTCTGAAATTACAGGACGTTATGTTACAGCAAGCAGGAGGGGGATATTAGGACAGAGGACCCTTAGATAGGGAAGTTGATGCTAAGGGAAAGCGCACGGGGTGAACACTCTGAATACAAAGAGAGTGGAGGGGGAAGAGTCAGGAGGGGCTGTTGTGAGGAAGCCTAAAACAGCAGACTGTGGGAAGGGAGCTCCTAAGGTGAACAGAGCAAGAGGGGAAGAAGAGGGGCAGTTTAGAGGTGCAGTTAGGGGAAAGTCGGGTTACTTGATGGAGGCTGACATAGAGTGTCACAATAAATTTGAGCTACTAAGCAACCTAGAGGGGGAGGAAGGGGTTGGTGGAAATGAGGAAACTTATACAGAGGCTGGGGGGAGGGAGTTGGATACCCATAGGGCATCACAGACCGGCTATGGAAAGGATAGAAACAGTCCCAGAGGGAGAAGGGGAAACATATATGTTAAGCAAATGGGGGAGATGCCACATATTCCAGACATGAGGGAGGAGAGCATGATTGGAGAGAAACTGGGAGACAAGGAGGTGGGAGAGAGCCCTCAGCAGTGCGGGGTCAGTAGCAAGGATGGGGCCTTAGCTAAAGGGGACCACAGAGAGCTCTGGAGGCAGGGGTACTATTACAAGGGGAGGATGGTGGTGTGGGGGAAGGGGAAACCATCAGGCCAGGATAAATGGTTCGGATAAGAGAGGTAAAAGGGACACCGATTCAGAGGGGTTTGAGTTAAGTGGGCAAAATAGCAAGGGAGGCAGAAAGGGAGGGTGACAAGGGGTCTCTAATAAGGCAGGAAGACTCCCATGAAATTTAGATCATGAATAAAGGGAAGGGGGCTGAGAGGCATAGTGGGTAACCATAAGGATGATGGCGGTGTTAAGGTTCTGTTATTGGGAGACTCAATGATTAGGGTATCCAGTGGAGGGACAGGGGTGGATGCCATAGCCAGGTGAAGGTAGTGAGTATCTCTGGGCTGACAGTGCACAGAGCAAAGTACATGGTGTATGAAATGGTTAGGGATTGTGGAGGGAAACCAGATTTCCTGGTGCATTTGAGAACTAATGATCTAGAGGAATTAGCATTTTGAAATCCAAGCAAGGTTCAAGAACTTGCCAGAGTCTGTCAGGATAATGGATGTAACATTCCTTTTCGGAGATATTGCCAGTACCAAAGGCCTCAGTGGAGAAAAAAATGAAGCTCACAGAGATTAATGACTGGCTCAGGAAGTGGGATGAAGAAAGTGGGTTGGGGGTGTTAGGGAACTGGAATGGAGTTTGGGAGGATAAGGGACTATATGCCAAGGACAGGTTTCGTCTTGCCCCATTAGAGAAGGAAGTCCTTAAACAGGGGATGGCTGACTATATACAAGAAACATGGGGTTTAAACTTGTGAGGGGGGAAGGGATAAGGGAGGGGCTGACCAGAAGCCCTCTCCTCCAGATGAGGGGAGTAGCCTTCAAGCCCAAGGGGAGGAGGGGGAAACGGATTGGGTGTGGAGGTTTCAGGAGGAGGAGCAGAGGGAGAATGGAAGTATAAGGAATCTGGGTGGGGTTCGACAAAGAGGATCAGGGATAAGGGGTGGGGGTTGGTGTTAGTAAATGCCAGGAGCTTGGGAAACAAGTTGCCAGAGTTCCAGGCCATGCTATTTGGGGGTGGATGTGGCGGCGGTCACGGAAACGTGGGCCAACAAAAACCATGACTGGGACCTAAATGTATGGGGGTACACTATGCTTAGGAAGGATAGAAAGGAGGGCAGAGGGGGTGGAGTGGCTATGTACATTAGAGATGACATAGAACTTGCTAGGGTAGAAGAGACAGAGGGAAACGTGGAGGCCTTATGGGTCACCTTATGATCCCCAGCAGGAGATAAGGTCAAGCTGGGTGTAGCATATAGGCCCCCTGGGATGAGTGATGTTCTAGAGGATGGTTTGCTGGACAACATCATTGCCCAGTGTGGACCAAAAGGGGAAGGAGTGGTGTTGATGGGGACCTTAACATGCCAGGTACAAACTGGGAACCATGTCTCTAAGGTGGCCAAGGAGCAGAGGCTGCTGGATGGCTTCCAGGATGTGTTCTTAACACAGCATGTGATGGAGCCCTCAAGGAGGGCATGTCCTGGATGTGGTTCTGGCAGATGGGGATCTGGTAAGGACATGGTTGTACAAGACCCTCACTGGGAGCGACCACAATACTGTCTGGTTTCAAATAAGCATGGGGGGAGGGGGGAGATCTAGGACACTGGCAGTGGACTTCAGGGGGGCAGACTTTATGGGCATGGGAAATATTCTCAAGGATCACTTGAAGGGGATTACCTCAATGACAAGTGTGGAAAGGAGATGGGAGGTCATAAAACGGGGACTTCATGAGGCAGTCAGGATCTGCGCTAAGTTGAAATGTAAGGGAGCAAGGTCACATAAACCATGCTGGTGGTCCAGTGAGGTACAGGTAGCAGTCAGAGAAAAGAAGGCGCCTACAAAACTATAAAACAACAAGAGGGGATAGGATAAGGAAATGTACCAGCTTGTATCTAGAAAGTCACCCGTGATGGTGAGGGGAGAAAAGTCCAGTAAACAGCAGCGGCTGGCACAGGGGATACATGGAGGGGAAAAGGGGTTCTTCCGGTACATTGGGGAGTGGAGAAAAACTAAGGGCCATCTCAGCAGATTGAGATCAGGAGGGTGGGTGGAAGAGGTGAGGGACCAGGCAGAGGTATTTAACGAGTACTTTGCCTCTGTGTTCACTAGGGAGGGGGATGGGATATCTACAAAGCAAGGCATGAAGGGATAGAAACATCAGTAAGTGGGATCAGGAGCAACAGAAATGGAGCAAGAGGGAGGAGAGGTACCCCAGGGTGTCACATCTGGTAAGGATAAAAGGCCAGTAAGGTGGAGGGACAGATGATGCTATCTCTGCCAAAGGGTGTGGTTAGCCCTCAAGGCCCTAAAGAAGACAAATCTCCTGGGCGGATGGCATTCATCTGAGAGTACTATGGAATCAGTGGACATACTGGCTGTACTCTGGCGGAGCTTTCAGCAGGTCACTTGAGACAGGAGGGTACCTAGGATTGGCGAGAGGCACATGGTACCAATCCATAAAGGGGGTAGAGGGAAGTACCAGGTAACTATAGACCCATCAGTTTGACCTCGGTGGTGGGAAAATTAATGGAGTATACTAAAAGGAACGATTAGGGGTGTACTTGGAGGGAGGTGGAGGTCTGGATGATCGGCAACATGGGTTTGTGCCAGGTAGATCATGTCAAACCAACCTTGTGGAGTTCTATGAATGGGTAACATCAGAACTGGACAGGGGTAAGCCTGTGGATGTATTATTCTTGGACTTCAGCAAGGCGTTTGACTCTGTCCACAATGGTCTGGTGGAGAAACTGATGGGGTTAGAGTAGGCCCTTTGATGGTCAGATGGATTGAAAACTGGCTAGCTGGATGCACTCAGAGAGTAGTGGTCTGTGGGGAGCCTCGAACCCCAGAGAGGTTGGTAGGTGTTCCAGGGTTCGGTCCTGGGTCCAATCCTGTTTAATGCATACATATCGGACATCAGGAGGGTATAGGGTGTGAAATGAGTCTCTTTGGATGACTCAAGATGGGAGCAGTAGTTGAGGAGAAGAGGGAGGTTGGCCTTGCAGGGGACCTGGACACCCTGGAAGCTGGGCTCACACATGGAGTAAATTCAATATCACCAAGTGCAAGGTGTTGCATCTTGGTGGAAACCCAAACACAGGTACATCCTGGGGGGAGGCCTGGAGGCCTCATCAGGGAAAAAGACCTAGGGTCATGGTGGATGCATGTATGAATAACTCTGAGCAGTGCAGGAGGCGCTAGCAGGGCAAACAGGATGTTGGGATGCATCGTAGGGGATCACCTCTAGGAGCAAGGAAGTGATTCTGCCGCTGTACAATGGACTGGTTAGACCACACCTTGAGTACTGTGTACAGTACTGAGACCACACTTGAGAGGGACACACAGCTCCTGGAGGGTACAGAGGAGGGCAACAAAGATGATACGAGGGCAAGTTTGGCGTATGAGGACAGACTTAAGGAGCTCTGCCTGTTTTCATTGGAGGAGAGGAGAGACAGAGGGACATGATTGAGGTCGTCAAGTACCTCAAGGGAATAAATAGGGTAAACATGGAGGATCTTTAGACTAAAAGCAGGAGGTATCACCAGAGGCATGGTTTGAAGTTGGAAGGTGGAAGGGTGAGGGGAAAAGGAGGAGGTTTTTCACTGAGAGGTGGTGGACCCTTGGAATGCACTACCTGGTGAGCTGGTTCAGAGATCCACAGTGGAGGCTTCAAGAGAGGTGGGACAGACACAGAAAGTGGATTTATCAGATGATGGCCTGTCCCAGGGTGGTGGGGATGGATGATACGGGTTTCTGGAGCACAAGGGATGGGAGGGTCTTGGCACCCAACTAAGGATCTAAGGTTCGAGCAGACTCGATAGACCGTAAGGCCTAATCTGCTGGCAAATAGTATGTTAGAATGTGTGCCCTCTATTTCCTTTCACATTTCTTCACGATTTGCTCGCAGTGGCTAACTGTACTGAGAAAAGAAGTTGATTTGTGTCTCTTTTTATCAAATAAGAGAGGTAGGTTTTACATAATATAGACAAGTTTGTGTGCCACTACCATTTTAATCGTGTTTATTTTCCCTATCAGGGATCGATTCAACTCTTCCCATCTTTCCATATCCATTTTAAGATCCAGCAAGCAGTTCAATAAATTAAAGTTTGGAATCAATTTTAAATTATTGTGAATAGTTAATCCCAAATATACTGTACTTTGAAAGCACACTTCCCCTAGGAGGCTTTAGAAATCCTGTTTTCAAGTAATTAAGGCAATAAAGGGGCATGATTTTATTCCCCTAATTCATCACAAGACCAGATACAGAACCAAAATGGAATAAAAGGGTTTTAAGTGTGCTGTATGACTCAAAGGTCCAGGAGAAAGTAAAGAGCAGATCATCTGCATAAGAAAATACTGTATGAATTAGCTTTCCGACTTTAGTCCCATGAAAAGAAAAACTGATAATGAGCCAAATCAGGAGTTGCAAAGCAAGAATAAAAAAGATAAGATGACAGAGGACAGCCCTGCCTTCTTTCCATAAAACAGATTAAAAGAGGGGGAGGTTGTACCATTAATGATGGTTGCAGCAGAACATTTTTATACAGAATCTTAGTCAAGGCCGAATTTAGTAAGGACCCTATCTAAGAAATTCACTATAAGGAATCTAATGCTTTCACCATATCAAGCGAAATTGCAAAGCCCAGTATTTTATGTTGATTGGATACCCAAATGACACTAAGTAACCTTAAGTTATCAGTTCTAGATTTGCCACTTAAAAACCCAACTTGTTCCTGTCCTAGTAATTTATGACATAAAAGCTGCAAACTATTTCATAAAATTTTGACCAGAATTTTATAGTCCTGATTAAGTAAAGATATGGGCCTATAATTCATACACACTGACAGATCCTTCCCCTTTTTGGTAAGAGGGAGATTAGAGCTTCTGACATGAAGAAAACCCTCGGTCCATGGAAAGAGAAACCTTTTATGTAAATTAGGGGCTGTGAGGGTAAGAGTTTGTATACTGTGCCTCCTCAAGGATACCATCAGGTCGTAGGGTTTTCCCATTTTTAAGGTTTTGTATGGTCGATATGACTTCTATGAGTTGAATAGGATTTCTTAAGGTGTCTGAGTCCTGTCTGGAAATAGGGGAAATTCCAAGTCTGTTTAGAAATTCATTAATGTTTCTGATTTCTGTGGAACTTTTATGGTGTCTGCCTGGGGGCTTCTTCAACAGCACAAACACACTTACTGTAAGTGTTTCTGGGCCATGCATTTCATTTCCTGTGATTCTCTTCATATACTGTAGGTAAATATACACTTCTGTTATTCCACAAATTAATATTTTTTTTATTAAGGTAATTCTATCAACCCATAATAATCATGTAATCAAGTACCCTTACCAAAGAAGTGTACAGCAAGCATTATTCATTAAACTGGTCTGTTCTTTCAACATCTCCGGACATCATTATAGTCTACCTTGCTGGGCATAGTTCTTTTATTTTTTTTTTAATAACAGGCTAATTCCTTTTACCAGGCATTAATTTCAGAGGGCTTCCCTACACCTACCAGTCACAAATGAATCTGTGCACAGTCGACTATTCATTTAACAGGTCTATGCTATTTTCAGCTATTCATATAAGTTGTTGCAGTGTAATAACTTGAGAACTGAAAATTGTACTAGGTAGTAGAATAGGCTAACCAATTATCACAGTACCAGCTATGGTTTGCTGTTTCCTTTGAGAGTGTTGAGAGTGAAAGCAGTGGTAGACAGATAACTATTATATAAAGTCCCCAACTACCTGTGCCTTAATGTGACCAGACACAGGCTAGCCTGCTAGCACCATGGTAGAGCAATAGATAGTGATGCACAGTGTCTGGTCAGAAGTTTAGGATGTTAGTGGGCCATCCAAGGAAAAGATGATCAAGTCTCCATTAGACAGTTTACCTCCTTTTGGTTTGGTGGGTCTTGTGCTGCTCAACATGATCACCAGCTAGAAGGGGCTAGGTGTGATCAAAGTCAGGCCTGACAACAAAGAGTGGGGTATCTCCAGGTGCATGAAGGACCACACCTTGAGTAGTACATGTGCATCATTACACAAGTGGTGCCCTGAAGAGAAAATGGGATCTCAGAGGTTGAAGTCACTACCCATCCCAATCCTATGCATTACCAATATGGCTCACCACGTACCACTAGTTGGTTCTGGGTAAGCAGTGAGCATTTTTAAGTATATGGAGAAGGTACAGAAGGTGATGGGGTTGAGAGGAACCACTTGAGGCAGGAATGGAAGGCAAGAAAAAGCTTAATTAAAAAAAATATATTGTAAAAGTGACCCAATGCCTCATGATGTAGAGCAGTAAAAATGAAATAACTGCCCAGACTTTATATTACTGCTATAAGCACTAGGGTTTAAAAGGAGTTTCACCATCATTATTTGTGGAGGGAAGGGCCGTGCAATTTACTTTTTTGTGAATGTGGTGAATGTGGCCCCACATTACAGAAAGACCTTTTTCAGCACATCTTTTAAACAGAAGCTGAATTATTCCTTTCTGTGGCAGAATGCAACCATGTCATTAGCTACATTATGATGTGATGTCATGATAATACCACATGCTGAACATAGAGGAGGAGTTTTAGATAAAGACTAAATTTAGCCAAGAGGAACTTAATAAATATAACAAGACATTGTTTGATAAAATAACCAGATATGACCAGCAATTAAAGAAACAAAAACAAAACATTTTGAGGGATGAGAATGACTATCGCCTTGATAGGGTGTTTGACTGGCATAATAAAACTGAATCTGGCCAACCAAAATCAATATTAAAGTATCGAAGAGGTGGTAATAATCAAACAACAAGTGAACTGGGCAGGGAACCAACAATTCTACACTACAGGCCCATCAGACTGATGGGTACAGAATCTGGCCTTTTTTTAGAAGGGGGGGAGGAGCAGGAGGAGGAGGAGACATTGCCACCAGGACAAGTGAATTTCCCAAGTCCCTGTCAGTACAAAACCAGATTTCAACAACAGGTTCAAACCCAAGGGAGAAAATGAGGGGTGGGGGTGACATGGAGGATGAGAAGGAACGCACCCTATTGAAAGAACTACTCCAACCCCCCCCGGCATTCAAGAAGCTAGTACATCACTTATACCAATAGCAGTGTCAGTGGCTCAGTAGGTAGCACACGCGCCTCTGAGGCTGGGAGATCAGAGGGCTGTGGGTTCAGTTTCCACATCTAGCACTTGGGTTAATATCCCAGTACTGACACTGTAGTGCAGCATGAGAGGGGTGCTGCACTTCTGAGGTGCCGTCTTTCGGATGGGACGTTAAACCAAGGTCCCATCTGCCTGGATTGGTGGTAGTTCAGGTGGATGTTAAAGATCCCATGGCACTTATCAAAAAGAGTAGGGGAAGTTTATTGAAAAGAAATCATAACATCACAAGAAAATCAATGATACATCAAAAAAGATTCAAGAGTACAAAAAAGAAAAATCCGTAAGAAACAGAAAATAACAGTATAACATCTTTCAAAGGAAAAAATGTTTCCATAAAGTATCAACTTTAGCTTTTGAGAATCTGCAAACATCAATTTCTTTAACAGATAACAAACCATCTTCAATCTGTGAAAAAATATCACTATTTAAAACTAGCTGCTGCTGTAAAACAAAGTGACAATGAGCTTGCCATAAAAAATGCTGGATTAGGGAAAAGAAAACATTCAACGTACTCTTATGATTATATTTCCAGACCCCTGTATAATCCCCTAAAACAATGGTATGATAGGATATGTGATTTAATAGAGAATAATAGATAAGCAACTGTGTGTTATGGATTTTTTTTGCACACCCGAGATGTGTGATGATCTATAAACCTCGAGAGTGAAGCTCAAGAGGTTTGAGGTCATCACACATCGAGGGTGTGTAAAAAAAATCCATGAACACACATTTACTTATTTTTTATTTTTTATACTTACTGGAGCAGGGTTTGTACTGTAAGTCTTACTTACTCTCAACCCAAGACAGTTGCAGCAGTCCCTAACACCCATCCAGTAACAAAAGGTCTTAAACCCCACAGTGAGTAAATCACACAGGTACTTTGTCATTAATAAACGAGCTAATATTCATCCGTACCCTCGCTCACTGCAGTTTATTCTTCAGTGTCGTTCACGGGCGATATAAGGCCTACAGCTCTAAGCGGCACAAAGCGGGTAGTAGAGGCCGAGCCAGAATGAAAGAGAGCTGCGCAGGACCCACTGCGCTACACGGTGGAGCACGGCACAATGCAGGAGAAGCAGGTGCAGTTACACTCTGGACTACGTTTGCAGCAGATAGCAGGTAGAAGAAATAGGGGGGATATGGGGACATGTCAAAAGGCAGCGGTGAAGCACAGTGAAACACAAAATGAAACAACTGCTCAAATGCCAGTCACCCGAGAGGTTACCTCCACCTTAAATCCTATCATTATGGACTGCAAGGAAGCAGTCAGATTTGCGAGTGTGGTGGGTCAATCACAAGCTCCAATCGAAATGCAACAACAGCCATCTGTGAGAGTGTTGGGTCAACAGAAGCCTCAACCAAAGTGCGACCACTTCAGAATCAACCAGATAAATTTTTTTTGTCAAATTGTTTACCCCTATAGGCAGGATTAACCTAATAGAAATAACTTACTGCAGCGGGGTAGGATTACAGTACTTGACACGGATTAAGCTGTTGATCACAAAGGGAAATTTTGCCACCATGTTTTTCGATATGTTCGGCCCACCCACAGAGGGAGTAAGGGCCAATAGCATTGCACGCTATAGATAAGTGACAGTGCTACTGAGAGGACATTTTAAATCGAGTTATTACAGCGTTTTGGAGACCCTGAAAACAAGCTGATAAAGGGGGTCACCAGTAATTATAAAAAGGTAAATGCCAATGTGTAGCAGCGTCCTGCCAAAAAAGCTGACTATGGGGACAATTAACAAAACAATGAAGCATAGTTTCTTCACTATTAATACATGTAGGTCTGAGACAGAATCTCTCCATCAGGGGTTTATATTTCAAATTACCCCAAACACCCAGTCTTCCCTGAATTGAAATCCACACAACATCCCAAATATGAGGAGAGATCCTAGAATCCGTCAATTTCTGTATAGAAAAATTCATTTTAGTGGGTACACATTCAGGAAATATCAAAACAATCTTCTGTACATCATAAACAATAAAAGTATAAAATGATTTTCTGTGTAAAATCAATAAAGTAGGATAAGAAACCTTCCATTGGTGCATTTTCTTAAGAGTGGACAAGCCATAAGCTGGTAAAAAATCTGAGGATAGAATTTTAGGGGGTAACAATGTCCATTTGTCAAAATACCGTGACCAAAGGAATTGCGACCACAACTGTCAGGATAAGGTAGCAGGAGTCCATAAATAATTAAATGTACCAAAAAAGAACAGGGAATGATAAAAAAAAATGGGATTAATCATAGCTAATCCTCCTTTATTAATAGGTAAATAGGTGATATCCCTTTTCACAGGGTTTAATCTATTGCCCCAAAGCATCTGAAAGAAAATACTAAAAAGTCTAGTTTCAAGATGCAATGGAGGGGGAAAAACATAACCTAAAATTAAAAAAACAGGGAGCAGAAACTGTTTAATAATCAAAACTCTTCTTTTTCCCAAATTTCCAACCTTTCCATCTATGAACCTTATTTTCCCCTCTGTGTAACTGCTTTTCCCAATTATAAGTGGCCATGTCACCCGGACCAAACCAAATACCCAAAATTCTATGAGGGGAAGAAACTACTGGAATCCCTAAAATATCTAAAGAAGCTGGAGATAGACAATGCAAAGAAAAAAGGAAACTTTTATCCATATTAAGCATAGCTCCAGAGAAAGAGCCAAATTGGGAAAAAATCTGCAGAGCCTTCTGTAAGGAAGAAACGTCCTGTACTAACAAAGTAACATCATCAGCATAGACAGTAATTTTTTCATGTGATAAAAAAGGGGAGAGAGCCAGACCTATAATGCTAGTATCCCAAAGTATCTGTCAGATTACAGGATCCAAAACAAAGGAGTATAAAAGAGGGCTTAAGGGGCAACCTTGTCTAACCCCAATAGTGAGAGGAATATCGGTGCCAAAAAGTCCATTAACCATAGGGATAATAGTTGCATCAGTATAAAGCAAGGATATCTAATACACAAAGGGTTTAGGAATACCATACTGCAGTAAAAGGGGGAAAATATAATCATGATGTACCTTGTCAAAAGCTTTAGCTTGGTCTAAGTTCACCACAAATCCAGAGAGATGATGTCTAGTAGTAGCTTCAAACAAATCCCATAAGAGATATAAATTATGTTGTATACGTCTGTTGGGAACAGCACAAGTCTGAGCCGGGTGAATAAGGAGATCAGCAACCAACAGTAATCTATTATTACAAATTTTAGCTAGAATTTTGTAATCACTATATAATTACTGGCTTCCATTTTTTTTCATAGAGAAAGCTGGTTATAATTTGCCGTTATAACCAGCTGAGCTGGTTATAACGGTAAACAAGTGCCGGATTTCCCTATGACCACGCACGCGCCAGTCACTGGTCTTCCGTAACCATAGAGCTCCATATCTCAGTGGCCCTCGCTATCGGCGCTAACTTTATTTTTTTTATTGAAAAAAGGAAAAGAATGTCTAAGGTCCAAAACTAAAAGGGAAACATTACCAGCTTACAAGTTTCCCTGTCCAGATACATGATGTGCCGCCGCCAGCAGATCTCCAGACTTCTTTAAGCCGGAAGGACGCCACAGAAGCAGCTCAGCAGTAAGTCTGATGAACAAAACTACCTGACGAATACACCAAGAAAATGTTTTTTCCCCGAATATGTGGGGCACTGTTAACTTGGCAGACTATTGAGAATGCACAATCCCGACTGGTCCGCGGTTGCCTGAAAACCAGTCTATTTGCTTATTTTCTATAATTGCTAAGGTGAAAAAATGCACGCCAGCAATTATAAAAAATAAAATATGGGGTGGCCTGTGTAAAACTCGATTTTACACACACCCTCGTTGTGGGATGCTTTTTACAAACCCCTCGGGCTTTGCCCTCGGGGTTTATGTAGCATCCCACAACTCGAGTGTGTAAAACTCGTTGCACATACCACCCCATATATTATTCTCTATTTAGCAGACTTAAAGGCCTCCAATTAGTCAAAAGGGCCTTATTCCCTGATTTATACAAAAAATGTAATAGAGAGGTATTGAAACCAAAATAAGAAGAAGAGGAAGTTAACATAAAGTTGAAAACCCAGGTTAGAAAATGGGTCATATGTGACAAAAAACGTTTATAAAAATCATTAGGAATACCATCTATTCAAGGGGAGGTACCCGTACTTAACTGAGATATAGCGGTCTCAACCTCTTGAGGTAGTATGGGTCATACTAGAGATTGTACCATGGTTGTAGGTACCTGGGGCAATGGTGCAGTAAATCCAGACAGTAAGGGAGAAGAGGTGACAGAAATAGGATGAAACATGGAACTGACAAACTGTTGTACTACTGTTAACATTTTTAAATCTGTGGTTACTATGTTACCATGTGCTGTGGCCAGATGAGTCATCAGAGTACTATCTAACCGCTGTTTGCAGGCTGCATATGGATCTGATGCAGGTGTCTTCTGTGTACTAAATCTAAATTCCATCTCCAAGGATTTAGCCCTATCATATTGATAATTTTTCATTTGTTTCTTGATTTCAGAAATTTGTGAAGCAAATTCTTTTTTATCTCGTGAAGGAAAGGACATTAACTTATATAATTGATTTCTCAAAAGAAGATAGTGTAAATAATTAGAGTTAGCCCTGTGTTTACTAAAGGAAAGCAAAAGTTGTTTAAGCTCCATTTTGGTATCCAGCCACCAATTCAGCATAGAATCATAGGAGCACATAATAGAGTCCCGACAGGCAAGGAAAACCTCAATACGAGAGAACAGGGAAGGGGAACCTAAAAGGGACATATTGAAACGCCAGCGATTATGCGGGGAAAAATTTTTTGGAGGAACAGTAGATAAACTTAAAGAACAAAATAAAATATTGTGATCTGAAAATTCTGAGGGTTGAGATATACAAAGAAAAGGAATCAAGTATTTAGAAACAAAAAACATATCGATACGGGTAGCATATATGTGCCTATGATATGTAGCTCCCATGCCTGTGGTATGTAGGCTTCGAAAAGCATCCTGTAGATTGGCACCAGAAATAATATGTAATAGGGCATTGGAATCACAGTATATCTTCTTCTGTGTGTTCCCTGTAAGTTTAGTGTCTAAGGTACAATTAAAGTCCCCCCCCCAATAATATTTTTCCTGGTATATAAAAAGGGCATAATTTCTTTAAACAGCTCGATACTGGCTGTTTTAAGCTGGGGGGCATAAAGATTGAGAAAACAAAATGAAAAGTCTCCAAGGGAGCAATCAAGCACCAAAGCCCTCCCTGATTTAACATCAATTAGCCTGGTAACATGAAAGTGAGTAGATTTAAAAAGAATACCAATCCCATCTGCAGCTTCTAAACCAAAAGTCCAGAAGGAAGCACCCCAATGCCAACGTTTTTTAATTTGTTCTACCTCAACAAGAGAGGAGAGGCATGTTTCTTGAACAAGAAAAATATCAACATCAAGGGAGGCAAAAAATGAAAACAGGGAAATCTGTTTTTTATAGGTCTTCAAGCTACAGACATTAAAAGATGCCAGCTTCAGAGTAGCCATCTATTACATAGTAAATTTTAAGGCCCTCCCTTTAA
Organism: Neoceratodus forsteri; assembly: GCA_016271365.2. NCBI lineage: Eukaryota > Metazoa > Chordata > Ceratodontiformes > Ceratodontidae > Neoceratodus > Neoceratodus forsteri. The sequence continues at coordinate 191,609,048 of CM028136.1, forward strand.
ACTGCTACTAGCCTTCCTTTTTTTTTCTTTTTTCCCTTTCTTTTCTTTAGAAAGTTCAGTAGATCTGCTTTCTTCATCCTCAGTAGCCAGCTCAGACCTGTGCAAAGTGTCTGACTCTAAGTCAGAATCCCCTAGTTCATCCTGAAGGGGGAAAAAAATATTGTCCGTAGAAATAGGACAAGGAGAGGAGTTTTTAAGAGAGGACCTGGTGAATCTACGTCCCTTAACAGTTTCAAAAGGGGGGGTATGGTAGTCTCAATAGGTAAAGCAGCTACATTAACAGCAGTATCAGGGCCTAAACTAGGAGCAGGAACAGGGCCTTGCACAGATGTAGGAGTAGGCTGAGCTAAAGGGAAGGGAGCATCAAGAGGGGGTATTAAAGGAGAGTCTTTAGCAGAGGTAGATTCAGCTCGTGAGTCAGAAGGAACAGAAGGAGGAAAACCCTGCTGTTTTTCCTGGGCCTTATAAACTAGATCATCATGATCCCAACCTTCAGTTCTATTGCGTTTGGCCCAAGGGCACTGATGAAAGGCATGCCCCTTCTCATCGCATAGGTTACACTGAAAAATGTTCTCGCATAAATCTACAGAATGGCCGTAGCCGCCACATAGACAGCACTTTAACATGTCACAGGAACTGCTAATATGCATCCGTGAGCCACATTTATAGCAAGCCCTGGGTTGCCCACTATAAAAACAAACACCTCTGTCTTTGCCCAAAAAAAAACTATTGGGCAGATGAATAATGTCAGAGTTAACCTGAAACAACTTCACTTTAAATTTCCAACCCCCAGTCCAGATACCTTCTAAATCTAAAAGAGCCTCTGGAGGGCCAAGAATGTCACATCGATTTTGTAGCCATTGATAAATATCACTGACATTCACCCCTTCATTATGGAACATAATAGTCACATACCTAATTTGTGGTCTAGTTAAGGGAATAGCAAAAAAGGGAGTCCATAAGGGAGTGTTTTTAAGGGTAGAATATTTTTCCCAAAATGTTTCCAAACTGCTACTAAGTCAAAAACTGATATCAAAGGAGTCTTCCCCAGAAACATGAATCAAAGCACATAGATCTGAGGGAAAAAATGCATAGAACCTCTAAGTAAATGGTTAGCAGTATAATACCTGTCCGGATGCATAGAAAGCCCACCCTTGTAACGTAAACGCACCTTATTTCTCCTGGGAGCCTGCTCTAATTTATTTTTTAAAAATATCAGCCATAGAAAAACATCTAGTGCTGTCTGAAGACCCTGGGTTTGCAGATTTCTGACTAAATCCTCCCCCCCGAGGATGTACTAAGGTCAGGAATGGCCTCAGAATCCTCCTGACTAAGGTGTGCACCACTTTTACCAGTAACAAAAGAAGAAATATGTCCAGAAGAGCTACCTGAGCTCAGGTTGGTGACATGCATAGAGGTAGACATTGTAGACCCACTGTCCACCCAGTCTGGGTCCGGAATCCAAGTCCCCGAAGCCGTGCGAATCCATCCCAATCTGGAAAGTGATGCATCAGCTGACCAGTCCATCAAAAAGTCTGTAGAAGCTGAAGGAAGACCAAACTGTTTACGGATGACTTGTGAAGTAGAAAAAGTACTGTTCATTGTAGGAAGTTCAGCTGGCCTCTCAATGCAACCAGATTCTGTACCCAGAAGTTCCGTCGGAAAAAATGGGCCCGTAGAAACAACCAGACCCGAGTCAGAAGAAGCCCTGGAGTTTAAAGGTGCAGACATCGGAAAATCAGGGCAGTCCATAGAACCGGCTATCTCACTTGTAATCTCCCGAACTGGTGTGCTGCAAGTATCCTCCATGACCAATCCAGAAACCGCAGAACCAGACGTCCCATTCCTAGGGACAACGTCCAGATCTACCACCGGTGAAACTTCAGTGTGAACAGTAGGAGCCTCTAGTAAAATGTCCTGCTCCATGCAAAGTCGTTCTTCATGTGCCATTCTGCAGACACAGCATAGCCCTCTACTGGCCTCAAAGCAGCAGCAGAGTAGGGGGATTTCCCTAGTGTCCTGGCTAAATTTCCCTCATTCACTAAAAATACCACCAACAGCTTAATCTGGTTCAAGGTCAGTTGGCATTCATCTGTATCCCCCTCTCCCGGGTCGTGTCTGAAAATAGGCAGGATTTGTCTAGTGTACTTACCCGGTCAACAAAAACTAAAAAAAAAAAAAAACAGTGAACCTTTCCAAAAGGGTATTGACTGTAACAGTAGAAAGTGTACTAAGCAAAGGACTCTCCTTCTGACCTCTGTTGACAGATTTTTGTTTTCACCACAGTGAATCTCAATTTGTTTGCACTAATCTGACCTTCCAGTGCATGTACTCAGACAAAGAACAACAGGAGTCAAAGGCTGAGGCTGGATCAATTAGATCCAGTTCACAGTACTGTCCAGAATATAACATGGTTGTATCCATGTTTATTAAAAAGTGCAAACTGAACTTAGAACATCTGAAATCCACCAACAGAGGACATAGTCAAGATAATTGCAGTGCTGCTGAAAAATAAGCCTTTAAAGAACTGGTTGAGGACAATTCAATAGTAATAAAGCCAGCTAATAAGGGGCCACGATAGTTGTTATGGACATGGAATATTATGTGTTTGAAGTAAATCTTCAGCTGTCAGATAGTAACTATTATAAGAGAACAGGTACTGTAGATCTTTTGTTACAGCTTGAAAGAAGGGGTGGACGGTATACTCAATAAAGGGTTTTTAAAGGGGTATATAACTGAATTTTTTTTTTGGCTATGACAGTGAACCATCCTGTACTCCCTGTTATGTATATTATGCCTCAGATACATAAAATGCTACAAGATCCCATGGGATGACCAATCATATCAGGGAGGGGAGTGGTCACTGAACCCCCATCTCTTTATGTTGACCAGTTTTTACAACCATTGGTAAGGGGCTTGCATTCTTACATTAAAGATTCCACAGAAGTATCAACTTAATGGAGGATCTGGAAATGAGTGACAGTTCCTTTTTTGACACATTAGATGTGGAATCCTTATATACTGTAGTTCCACACTCAGAGGGACTAGATGCTATGGTGTATTTTTTTGGAACAAAGAACAGAAGTAGAGAGAGTAGAAGTTCTCACCTGGTATATAGTGGAACTGGCAGAACAAATGCTAACCAAGAATGCCTTTATGTTTCAAGAGAAGGCGTATGCTCAAGTGAGAGGGACAGCTATGGGTGTCACAATGGCTCTCAGTTTTGCTAATCTGTTTGTTGGCAGATGGGAGCTGGAGCATCAGTATGCCACCACCACAAATCCATACTTTTATAAGTTGGATTTGTGGCAGCATATTATAGATTATGTATTGGTTATTTGGAAGGGTACGGAGTCAGAATTTGAAGAATTCATGCAGCGGCTAGAGGGTACAAGTACCAGTTTATGTTTTAAGTACAGTATTCATCCTGAGATTAATTATGTGGATCATAAGATTTACGAGAAAAGTGATGGTAATGTGTGCACTACTCTTTTCCAAAAACCCACAGATTGTAACAGCCTACTAAGACTTGAATGCTGTCACCCCTTTCATGTAAAATTTAATATTCCTAAAGGTCAACTAATAATAAATTTGAGGAATTGTACAGAAGAAAGAAAATTTGTGGAAAAGAGTATGGCACAGATCAGAAGATTCAAAGAAAGGGGTTATAGTAACCACAATATAATCGTGGCTGTTAATACAGTAGAAGCCATGGATAGGAGGGAGACCTTAACCTATGTGGACAGAGAAAATGAGTTTCAATAGTCATGCCCCTTTGTTACCACCCACTCAAAGGGAGCCAATCAGGCTAGACAGATTATTACAAATAACTGGCCCCTTTTTGGAATTGAAACCTAAATTGCAACAGGTTTATAAAAAAGACCCAAAAGTAGTGTTCAGAAGATGCAAAACAATCAAAGATTTAGTTGTCAGAAGTTGGTTACCAGGCCGAGAACCACTGCATAGCAGTCTTCATTCCCTACCACCTCCAGTGGGTAACTTTAGATGTAGTAAGTGCACCTACTGTAATTACATCATGACTTGTAAAACTACTGCACATCCCCGGAAGCAAAAACATTTATGCAGGTTAGGGATTTTATCAACTGCAACAGTAGTGAAGCAGTAGTGTACCTGTTAGTGTGCAGCTGTGGAGCCTTCTATATAGGTTACACAATGCCCCAATTTAAAACAAGGATTGTTGGGGAATATGTTTGGGCTTTGGAGAATGGGGATACAAATTATGCTATAGTGAAACATGTACAGGGTTCTTCAGGTATCCACCATAGCATGAAGTCCTCAGGCATAGAACAAGTTAAAGTTGGACCTAGGGGAGGTGATATCAAAAAACTAATATGAATGAGGGAGAGTTTTTAGATTTACAAATTCGGAGTACGTGACCTAGGGGCTTAAATGATAACATAGATCTGGCTGCATTTCTGAGGAAGTTTAAGTGTTGATATAAATATTTATGAAAATGTCAATGCAAATATTTATTTAACTGATTTATGGTGCTACACAGAATCTTTGATTAGGTCTGTGAGTTGAATAAAGTAGAGCTGCATGGTTTTAGATCAGGCTATTAGAATAAATTGGGTGCCTGAGCCACAGTACACCACCAGGAGATTAATGGGTTAAATAGACTTGGGAATAAAGGATTCCATAGTAAAACTGATAATAGAAGCAAAAATAGAAATAAGAACATACCCAGAAATAAAATAAAATCATATGGTAGTTTACATCTGGCTCAAGATTAAAGTGTTTAATTAATACATGTTAGCACAAAAACCTTTTTGAATATATCACATGATGTTTGTATTTGTACATCTATTGTAGGGAGAGTGGAGTAGCATCTCACCCCTTTTAGTTTAAAAGAGACACTTTGTCCAGGTGTGCTTTAGATCACTCTGAAGAAGCCTGACAGCACACCAGGGAAATGTTAGTGTGTATTTTACAGTGGCCAGTTGGCAACCGCGTGTTTATTTTCACCTATAGTATTCAAATGTAAATGTAAGACTCTTTAAATCTATGAGTCTTCTTGTGCTTTCTTGCTATGAGTGCTTTATTTCTCCTTGTTTGATTTGAATAAAGACAAGGAAGGAAAGGGAACCAGGTGATATAGAACAACTGTATCTGTTAATGAAGAATCACCAAAAACAAAGAATGATGTAGCTTTGTAGATATTCTGTGGTAGGTTACAAGCTCCACAGAATTTTCTACAGCTGTCGAACCTGAAAATGTTAAGAGCCTTGATACAATTCATTTTTAAAGTGCATGAACAAGTATTGCATTATATTATTATTTAACAATATAGGATTAATAAGCCAAGCAAACATCAACAGCAAACATTATAACTCCAGGAGTTGCAATTTAAAAAGTCAAAGCCCAGTTTCTTTGGCATTACCTAAACAGTATCCAAGTGAACTGAAAAGAATTAAGTCAGTAAAGATTTAAAATGTAGTATGCTTATAAAAGAAAAAAAAAAATTATATGCTCAAGGAATAGAGATTTTGAAAAATTAAATTTAGTCAGTGAAATTGGCATTTTCACCAGGTGAAATTGAGGTAAAATTTCGCCATAATTTTACACCGGCATCTCCCATTCCCATTGTGTAAAACTCTCCCTGGTGTCTAGTGGTCCCACCCACCCCGGAGCCACTCACCAGCCCAAATTATTCTCTCTGATGTCTAGTGGTGCCCCCATGGATGATCACCGGCCGTAATTGAATAAAGCCCCCCCAGAGTTACCCTGGTCCCTTTATGTCCTTTGTAAAAATTAGTCCACTTATTCCTTCTCACATCCTCCCAACTCCCCCTCTCAAATCACCCATCCCTCCCATGTCATCCCAAATTCCCCTACCCAATTCTCCTTCCCCCCTCTCATATCACCAGTCACTCCCTTAACCTCATCCCCTCCTCTCTCTCTCCTCTCCTCTCTCTTCTTCTCTTCTCTACTCCTTACCTAACATGACTTGTCCTACTTACTGGGTCCTCATTATCAATATTATCCTCAAGAGGATTAGCCTGAGGCCTTCTTCTTCCTTCTCCCCCACTTCCTCTCTTCCCTTGCACTCCCTTTTTCCCCTTTAACTACCTCCCCTTTTGACTACTCTAGCACTTATTACTACTTGACCAGTCTCTTGCATCTTACATCAGCATTTCTTAGTACTATCTGATCACTGTCCCAGGCCCCACTGCTCATGGAAGGGTTTTGTAAGCTTTTACAGTGTTAGTTATGAGTCAGTCTTGGCTTAGCTACTACATAAATCAAATGTGTCTTTGTTTACTCTGTAAGTCTCCTTCACTGCAAATGATACTAGTATTTTTCTTCCCTGTACAGTAAGTGTTATATTGTAAATATGTTTTAATGTTATTTGCTGTCCCATCCTCGTAACCCCTTACACCAGGACACTTCAGCAAATGAGCTGTTTCACAGCTCATGTTGTCTTTCTTGGTGAAACATTTTGCAAATAAATAAATAAATAAATAAATAAATAAAAAACTGAAACCCACACTGCCTGGTGTCTAGTGATCCCCCCCAGTAGATCACCTGCCATAATTGAATAAAGCACCCCCGGCCCCAGTTACCTGGCCCCCATGTTGTTTTATTTTTAAAAAAATCAAGCCCATATCCCTGATGTCTAGTGGATCCCCACCTCCCACCCTGTCATCATGAGCTACCCCCCGCCTCCCCCCCCCAGTACCCTTATTGGGCCTCCCTGGTACAAGCATATGCTCATTCATTCAAGCTCTCAGTCATGCTCAGTCAAACTGCCGGCCATGGAGGTGAGTGGAGGGCTGTTCTGGTGGCCCAACTGGGGTACTGGGGGGAGTGGGGTGGGTGCTAGCTCATGATGACAGGGTGGAGGGGTGGGGAGTCCACTAGACACCAGCGAGTGTTTTTTTTTTAAATAAAACAAAATTAAGGGGCCAAGGTAACTGGGGTGGGGGTCTTTATTCAATTATGGCTGGTGATCAGTTGGGAGGGACCACTAGACACCAGAGAGAATAATTTGGGCCAGTGAGCAGCAGGGGGGACCACTAGACACTAGGGGGTGTGGGTTTAACTTTTTTTTTTTACAAAGGACATGAGGGAACCAGGGTAACTCTGGGGCAAGGGGCTTTATTCAATAAGGCTGGTGATTAGCCGGAGGGGGCACTAGGTACCAGGGAGAATAGTTTGGGCTGCTGAGTGGCGGGGGGACCACTAGACACCAGGGAGGTCTTTGGAAACCTTTTATTTCACCCACAGGTGGCAAAATTTCACCCGCAAGTGGCAGATTTCACCGGTTTGTGGGAGAAATTTTGATCACTCTGGGGGTGAAATTTCACATTTCACCCTCTGAAATATTTCACGTAATGCACGAATTAGGCAAAATATTTTGCAGGGTGAAATTTTTCAATTTCGCCCAACTCTATCAGGGAAAGACACAAAACTGTAAAGGAAATGACAGCAAAGGGTGTTTGAGGCATATCATTCTTAGCACTTTCCGGTTTAAGTAGTTGGCCAAAACAATTGAAACACTGTATATACTGATGAAAACATAATAACACATGGAGAGGTACACAAAGTGTGTGATGGTACATTGACCCCGAGAAAAAAGCTTGAGTGGCTTTTCTAAGAATCACACACTGAGGGTGTGGAAAAAGGCTGAGTTTTGCATTAATCCCCATGTTTTATTGTTCATAATTGCTGGTACAGGGCTGTAATATGAAACATGTTAAGACTTCTTCCTTTCCAACTGAAAACTGCCTGTTTGCTCTCCACCACAAATTAACAAGCTCCCTGTTATCCAAAATTCTTGACCTGCCTTTGTTATATTAAAACACTTGTTGGGTCATTTTTTTTTTAATTTAATGTACTTTTTCCCCATTTCACCCTGATGGCCCACATTGGCTGGACCTCACACCCAGCCCTGTTGCCCACCTTCTCTGGGATTATCCTCCATTGCCTAGCCCTAACTAACTTGCTCCTCATGGGGGCCATCAGGAGGAGGGGCACTAGTTCCCCCCAATGGAATTTAGTGCAGTCAGCAGTGGGTGCTGGGGTCAGTGGTGTGGGATCTGAAGTGTGGGGCTGGCAACGCACTGCTGCATCTGGGGGCACTTCCTTTTTCCTTCCCAGTCCCCTGGGAAGAGAACTGGCCCTTTGGCTGCACACATGTATGCATGTACATGACAGTGCACATGTCTATGGTGGTCTAGGTCCTGTCTCCAAGTAATCAACAGCTCCAGCTTGCACCACCACCTGTGGACACCTATGTGTGAGTAACATAGCAGAGTATCTTGTCCCACCCTCACAGAGCAGAAGTGTATCCTCTGTGATGCTCAGTCCTCCTCTCCCTTCTGGCCCTTTGACAACTCAGGTCATTGCAATGACTTGTCAACATGTGAGATGTAACATAACTGCTGTCCTGGTGTGCTGGCTTGCTTTGGTTAATCCTACTCAGGTTTGAATATTTACTAACTTAAACTAAAAAGAGGAGCCACATTGGGCTGGATTTAATTTTTTAGTTTGAATTTGTTGAGGAAGGAAACTTCAAAATCAACAAGATAAGTTTTTTTTTTGAATAAAACATAAAGGGGTAGGCGCTTTGAATAACCAGAGTGATGTGGATTTGGAGACAGGGAGCACAAATAGGTATTTTAGAGGAGTATGAATTTGACTGACATGTCACTGTCTCACACAACTGTGTGTAATGGAAAATTACACCACAGATGTCAATATGTAAACAAGTATCACTAGTAATTATAATATTGATTATCTTACCAGAGATCATAATGCCAGTAGGGATACGCTTTCAAAATGTTGTCTGGATTTCTGGTAAAGGATAACATGTTTGAACCATGGTTGCCTTTTGAGAAAGGATAGTTAATATCTGAAACATGTCAAGGAGTCATTTGTGGCACTTGTAATAAAATGTGAGCACTATTATATTTTTTGGAGAGTAGAGTCTGTCATTTATACTGGTGGTGAGTGCTGGATTGTTCTTGTTGTTACTGTTATTTTTATCCTAAGCACCCCATCCTAGTGTTTTTTTCTTTTCCAGTTCATGGGTAGAAAATGTGTAGTATCCTGATAATCTGGAAGCTCCTCTCAGGCTTGAGTAAATCCCATGTCTTACTTCAACTTGGCTTCCATCAGTCAGTAACACCCGCCCCAGTGACCTACTGGATGGCTCCTCCTACCTCACCTCTGAGGAAATACTGAGGAAGTTCCCTGCCAACGGAATTTTTTTTAAGATCTACCAACTTTGTTACCCTTTAGTCTTGAAAAATCTGCAGCCCAGAGAGGATAGTAGAATGGGAGAGAATATCAAGTCTCTGACTCATTCATCTCAACAACCCCAAGCAGTCTCTCACTTTTACCCAGCTTTTTTTTGTTATTTAGCCTTTTCCTTGGTGGACAGAGCAATGCACTATTGGAAAGACACCTTTCCTCTGAAAAACCTCGTCTTGGCTGTATTATGGAAAGCCTATTACTCCTACATTACTCAAGACAGGTTGAGACTGATACAATCCTCTATCCTGCACAATCTCTAATTGTCACCAGCTAAACTCTTTAAAATGGGGAAACTCCCAAGTCCAACCTGCACAAGATGCAATAATGCAGAAGGTAATTTATTCCATATTTTCTGGGAATACCCCCCCATCTCCTCCTTGTGGGAGGCTATCAAGCAAAAAGCTGCTCCCTTTCTAGGATTCAGGGACTTATTCACCCTGGAGATTTGTTTGATAGGGGACTATACTAGAGTTGATGTCTTATGGTGATGGTACCACATGGCTTTGATCGCACTCTCTCTTAAAGCATTGGTGCTTCATCACTGGACAGACTCTACAGTGATAACCTATACTGAGTTGTTCCAGGAGCTGCTATCCAATCTGACAGTAGAAAAGATGATTGCCAGCATCCATAATAGGGCTTCCAGATATAGAGACAGGTGGGAGTCTCTAGATACCCTATATACCCTATGAATCTCTGTTTGACATATTGGTACAGTAATCACTTTGTTTTTCCTTCCCTTTTTTATCAATTCGTATAGAAGGCCAAGGGGGGGAGGAGGGGGATTGGGGAAGGAGGGGGCCTGGGGAGGGGTTGTAGTGTATGTGTTGTATGTAAGTAATTCCACACACTTCCCATTCTGTCACTGTTTACCCCTGAGCTGTTGAGTATTTTAGATTTGTTTGCATTGTATTTGTGTTTGTTATGCAACAATTCTTGAATAAAGCTTATTAAATTAAAAAAAAGTGTGAGTAAATCCCACCACAAAGTCACACTAAAAAAGAGTGTGCCAAGCAATATCTATTTTACTTCACTGTACAATGCTCTGCTAATATGCTCTCAGCTGACTACTCTGGCATCAAATGGAAGCCCCTGTGTTTCATAATAGCTTTAATTTGGATAGCACTACCACCTCCAACCTAAACATTTACTGTAACACAGCACTCCATGATCAGGTGATCACAACTCCATCAACTGGCTCAAACACTTTTAAAAATAACCCTTTGTCATCCAGAGCAACAACCACTGACCAACATGGGTAACACAAGGCCCCAATTAAAAAATGCATGACAGCACTGCCACAAACTAGAAACATAAATTAAGAAACAGCATTTGTGCCCAGATGTTCCCTACCTAATCTGTCTCCACAGAACCTAACTAGTCTCTGTTGATCATTCCTCCTCCTCCCTGCCTAGTTACTAATACATCCCTATGTCTATTCTACACATGCTTGAATCCCCCAATTTTTTTCACCTCAGCCACTTCTACTGACAGTCTGTCCCAGGTGTTTACCCATCTTTCAGTGAAGCAGTACTTCCCATCATCCCTCTTAACTGTCCTCTCTAGCTTCATCACATAATCGGTAGTCCTGGTGCTTTTTCTTATTTGAAAGAGACTCCCGTCCTGCAAGTTGTACACCCATGTGAGGTACTTGTAAGTCTCTATCATGTCCTCTCTCACTCTTCTTTCTTACAGGGTGTAAATGTTGGGATCCCTCAGTCTTTCTTCATTGAGCTTTTCATGCAACCCCTGAACCATTTTATTTGCCCTCCTCCAGCCTATCTCAACTCTGTCTATGTTCTTTAAGAGGTGTTGTTTCCAGAACTGAGCACAGTTCTCCAGGTGGAGTCTCACCAGCAAGCGATACAGGGGCAACACCACCTCTCTCCTTCTGCTTGAGATACCCCTCCTTATGCACCCCAGCATCCCACTAGCCCTACCAACTGCTTTGTCACACTACCCTGCCACTTTGAAGTCATCAGTTACAGTATGATAACCCTGAGATTTATTTCAGCTTAGTGACTGTCATTACCTTCCCCTCCAAGATAACATCTTCAGGCACTTGAAACTTTGACCCTCAAATAAAGTGGAAAGGTATGGCTCAGAAACAACTGCTGCAGCACTCTTGGGCTTGGTGAGGCACCAAGTCCTGCCACCAGTGAACAATTACTGTTCCTGCTGTGTATGCTGGAGAAGGTACTGCCACAACAAGAGAGGAGCGATAATATAAACAGCAATCATGCACATTCAAACACCAGTCTCACAATGCACCAAAGTCATCATGATATCTTATGATACACCAAACCCAATTATGTATTATTGCTACCCTGTTATGTATTATTACTTAGTTAGACAACTAGATGTTAGTGAGTCCATATTTTGACCACTAACATAGAAACATAGACACTGCCAGCAGATAAAGTCTGAGGGTCTATTCAGTGTACCCATAAAGGAATTTCTACCTCCCCCCCAGACCTAGTGTAATGGAGAGTTATCCCCTTAGTGACTTATTGCTCTCTCTCTCTCATGTCTCCTCTCTCACTATTCTGGCCTTCAACGAGTACATAGTCAGGGCCTTCCATTACAGAAATATAGGTGTGCTGTGTGCATGCAGAATGCATGCCACATACTTAATTGTGCAACGTTTGCATTCTGTTCACATATACAAAGTGATTCTAAGTGAACCAGGTCTAAAACGCAAATCTGGTTTGCATGCTGTAAGCTTGACATGTGCATAGCAGTTAAGCTGATGTGAACATATTTTAAACATCATATCCACTGCCTGAAGCTGGTGTAGAATGTGGCAGTCAGGCTTTTGACAGGTACTTCTAGGACCAGTCATATAATGCCTGTGCTCCGCAGACTGCACTAGCTGCTAGTACAGTGGAGGATCACCTTCAAGGTTGGTTATCTGACCTACAAGGTCCTTAATGACCAGGGACCTAGTTACCTGCAAGTTCTCTTTCATCCCTACTGTCCTCTCCGCCCTCTCTGATCCATGATGAGGGATTGCTAGAGATTCCCAGGGTTCACTTACAGACATCTGGGGCAAGGTCATTGAGTTTAATGGCCCCAACCCTGTGGAATTCTCCACCTCATCAGGTGCAAGATTGTCTGACCATCCAGAGTTTTAAAGTTGCCCTGAAAACCTATCTTTTTAACCTATTATTTTCTGATTTTTAATGTCACCATTGTAGTTATTAATTTTAACTTTCTGTACTGTTTATTTAATGATGTATTTTAATTGGTTGCTGTACAGGTGCCTTGGTTTTAGAAAGGTGTATTTTTATAAATAAAGATTGATTTGATTTGATTTGATCATATCAGGTTCACATGATGCATGCTTGCCATGTGTGCAGCAGCTAAGCTGGTGCAAATCATCTAAAACAACAAATCACTTTCTATTTCTTGTACTACTACTGGCAATTAGAGTCATTAAAATACATATTTATTTGAATTCCCATAAAAAAATGGGTAAACCCATTAATTCTGATCCTTTTCAATGTTGTTTAATAGCTTTGGCTTTTTGTCATTAAATTGCCATTAATTTATTTGTAAAGTATTGTTTGCTTACTGCATTAAATGCCTAGGATATAGCCAGTCAACATCCCCCATTACAGATGTACAAAGAGGGGCCTCTGTGTTGTGAAGTCTATCCTTTTTGGTTTGGACCATGCAAATCTCTTATCCATATTTAGTGCTACAAATGTGTTTCTCCATGACTGCTTCATCTCACTTACTTTTCCTTTGTCATTCTGTATTGAGCATATACACTATGACCATGCTCCACATTCTTTGTGATGAGTAGGGTCTTGGAAGCATGCACCATACCTCACATTTTTTTGCTGAAATGAGGGAAATGGACATTCAAAATGAGAGACAATGAGGGACACTAACCCACATGATGATCAGGACACATCATGAAACATGGAGATACAGTACCTCAGAACACAGTGGAAATCATTGCATTAACACATGAGAATGAATTTCTACCATTAAGCACGGGTGCCATTTAGGTAGGGCAGAGGTGTGATTGCAGCCCCTAAATGATTGTGCCTAGGTTGTTCTTATGGTGTAAAAATAATAGCATTAAATTTGGATTTAATCTTTTGCACAGTAATTGCCCACCTGGCCAATATGTGCTCATAGTAACATACAGAACCAAGTTTTGGGAGCAAAAGTTCTTTAAATTTGATGGACTGCATCTGGTTAAGGAGGGAGGCAGTGCATTGGGGCAGACATTTGATGTATTTGCAGAATATTTAAACTAGCAAATGGGGAGAGGGGTGCAGCACCCCATACTTCAAATGGGAAGAGCACCCCTTCCCCCTCAGCTAGTAGTCAAATAGGAGTTCAGCATGTTTGCAGTTCATTTGCATCACCAGGTAGAGAGAAAGGTCTGACTCCCTACACGATGCACAGGGGGATTGCCAGACCTCATCCAACAACTAACACAGAGAAATCTGGCTAATGGAAAATCAAGTACACAAATGCTCGCAGTCTGGGAAACAAGATCCCAGACCTATAGGCAATAATGACAGAGGCTAAACTGGACATAGTAGCAATTAGCGAGATGTGGTTTACCAGTAACCACACTTGGGAGATTTCAGTACCTGGCTATGTACCTTTCAGAAGAGACCGAGGTATAAAAAGGGGGGTTGGGGTGGTCCTGTATGTCAATGAAAATATCAAAGCTACAGAAATTCAGAATACACATAAGGAGCCAGAAGACCTGAAGAGTTCTGAAGAAGCCTGGCAGAACACCAGGAGAAACGTTAGTTTCTTATCTCGCATTCAAGCCACTGGGCCAGTTATTGCAATAAACAATTGTCTTTACTGACATATATTTAGTCAGTATGTTTTGTTTGGTACTATGGGTGCTTTGAATTGTCTACTTTGCATCAGATTGGTCAATACCAGCAGGAACATCTGCCAGAACTAGACACGTGGTGGATTCCCTGCAGTGAGAGGGCCACAAACAACTGGTGCAACAACTCGCAAGAGACAGGGCTATCCTATATCTAGTGCTGACTAACAGGGAAAGGATCACAGATCTCCAGGTAGAAGGTCACCTGAGGGCCAGTGACCATCACAGGATATGATTCAGTTTGGCCACTGCAACTAAATCATCCCATTCCAAGGCAAAAATATGGGACTTCAGAGGAGCTGACTTTGATAAGATGGTCAACAGAGTTAAGCTAGCCCTGGCAAAAAGAAATACAGGTGAGGGGGTACAGGCAAAGTGGGCAAGCATAAAGGATGCTTGGAGAAGGAGAAGGCAGTAAGGAAGGCTGAAGGGATACTGGGATGCATAGGGAGGCATCAATAGTAGAAAACAGGAAGTTGTTATCCTTCTGTACAGACAGTTGTTGAGACCCCATCTGGAGTTCTGTGAGTTCTGAGACCCCATCTCTGCAAAGACACAGACAGAGTGGAGGCTGTTCAGAGGAGGCAACAAAATGGTGCAGGGTCTGCACCAAGAAGAGATGTGAAGAAAGACTAAAGGAGCTTAATATGTATACCCTAGAAAAGAAGGGAGAGAGGGGGCATGATAGAAACATTCAAGTACCTCAAGGGAATCAACAAAGTCCAAGAGGGTAGCATCTTTCAGAAAAAGAGATGTGCAAGAACAAGGGGGCACAATTTGAAGATAGAGGGGGGACAGCTCAGAGGTAATGTGAGGAAGTATTTTTTCACAGAGAGAGTTGTGGATACATATAACAGCCTCCCTTAGGAGGTCATGGAGTCAAGAACAGTGGGGGAGTTCAAGAATGCATGGGACAGACATAAGGCAGTCCTAGTGCAGGGTAGGAGTAAGTAAGTTGTTGGTTAACTAGGATCTGCAGCTTATCTGTTAGGTAAGAAAATGGGCAGACTAGGTGGGAAAAGTGGTCCTTATCTGCCATCACATTCTATGTTTCTATGATGCAATACTTGAAGCAACATCCCATTGTGTTAGAGAGAAAAGGAAGTGCAAAAGAAGAAGGAAACCATTTTGGTTCTCAAAAACAGTAGCAGAAAAGGTCAGAGTCAAAAGGCTGGCCTTCAGGAAATATAAGGGAAAACAGCTGGACGAAGATAGGGAGGCATACCAAACTTCCCTAAGGGAAGCAGGGAAGACAGTAAGGCAGGCAAAGGCCCAAACCAAGGAAACACTAGCACGAACAGTAAAAGAAGGTGACAAGACTTTCTATAGATACATTAGTGAAAGGAGAATGTCCAAAGGGGGTATTGCTATGATCAAAGGAGATAAGGGGGCATGTGAGGAGGAGGAGGAGGAGGACCATGTAAAAGCATCTATCCTAAAAAGATACTTCTGTTCAGTATTTACTGAAGAGAAGGTAGGGAAGGGCCCACAGCCCAGCACCATTGACACAGGGTGGAGGGAGGTGAGCACTAGTCTCTTCACAAAAGAAAGGGTCCTACAAGAGCTTGATAAACTCAGGATGAACAAGGCAATGGGACCTGATGGCATACATCCCAGGGTACTAAAGGAGCTAAGGGTGGAACTAGCAGAGCCATTATCAGAACTGTTTAGTGAGTCTCTGAGCACAGGAGAGGTCCCAGAAGACTGGAGAAGGACTCATGTGATCCCACTCCACAAGAGTAGTAGCAGGATGGAGGCAGGGAACTATAGGCCAGTCAGTCATACCTCAGTAGTGGGCAAGATTATGGAGGCACTCCTTAAGGAAAGGATAGTGCAACACCTGGAATCCATAGCAGCACAGAATCCAAGACAGCTAGGGTTTACAAAAGGAAGGTCCTGTCAAACTAATCTCAGAGATTTCTTTGACTGGGCAATCAGAGTGGTAGATCAAGGGGAAGCAGTTGATGTCGCCTACCTTGACTTCAGCAAAGCTTTCGATACTCTTCCACATAGAATATTGATTAATAAGCTGGGTAGGCTTAGGGTGGGTCAGAAGTTGGTCAACTGGGTGGCAAACTGATTGTCGGGCAGAAAACAGAAAGTGGTGGTAAATGGTATACAGTCGGAAGAGATGCAAGTCACAAATGGGGTACCTCAGGGATAAGTCCTGTGGCCAGTCCTCTTCAATATCTTCATCAGTGACATTGCAGATGGACTGGAGGGTAAGGTTTTGTCTGTTTGCAGATGACACCAAAATCTACAACAGAGTCGATGATCCAGATGGGGTGGGCAGAATGAGAAGAGATCTGGATAAACTAGCAAAATGGTCAGAAGAGTGGCAACTGGGATTTAATGCAAAGAAGTGCAAGATCATGCACTTAGAGAAAAGAAACACTGAAGCCACCTATAGGCTGGGAGGGGAGTTGCTGGCAGTCACAAGGGAAGAAAGAGACTTGGGCATCATCATCACCGATGTCCTGAAATTATCCAAGCAGACCACTAAAGCAGTAGGTAAGGCTGGGGGAAGTTAGGGTGTATTAGTAAGGGTATCACAAGTCAGAAGAGGGAGGTAATAATCCCTCTTTACAAGACACTGGTTAGGCCCCATCTGGAGTACTGTGTGCAGTACTGGAGGCCACATCTTCACAAGGACATTAACGAAATTGAGGCAGTCCAGAGAAGGGCAACCAAACTGGTGCAGGGACTGCATCAGAAAACATATGAGGACAGAGTAACGGAGCTCAATACATATACCCTAGAGCAAAGGAGGGAGAGAGGTGATATGATCGAAACAATCAAACACCTTAAGGGCATTAATAAGGTGAAAGAGTCTTTCAATATAAGAAAAATAGCAGGACAAGAGGACACAGCATGAGATTAGAGGGAGACCAATTAAGGGGTAATGTGAGGAAGTTCTTTTTCACAGAAAGAGTGGTGGATGCATGGAACGGCCTACCTCAGGAAGTGGTGGATATGAATACAGTGCAGAGCTTCAAACAGGCATGGGATAGGCATAAGGGAGCAATATAGATGAGTATGAATAGAGAGGCCATTGACAGAGCAAATGCCGATGGCACATTTATAAGGTAGAAAGAGAAATGGGCAAAATGGATGGGCCTTGCGGACCTTATCTGCTCTCAACTTCTATGTTTCTATGAGGTGACTTGGTCGCAGACCATGTTGGGGACCTATGATGGTAGGTTCTAGCATCTAGCTTCTGATGGAAGGAGAGAGGGAGAGCCGACAGAAAACTGGCTTGTGGCACACTGTGCCAGGCTGCAGGTTCTGGCCATATGTCCAGGTAAGTAAAAGTAAATAATTTTTTACAAGGGGATTGCGGAAGGAGGAAGTACTGAAATATTGATGTGTTTTTTTACGTTTCTTCACCTTTGGGTGGCTTCATGACTCATAGGGGATGGGTATTGAATGGAATAGAGTCAGGGAGAAAAATGAAGACAAAGTTCTTTTTGGGTGGGGGCAGAACTTCAACCATGAAAAAAAATTATTAGTAATTGGGTGGGTTTAAGCCCAAATCTGATGCACTGTCATATATACAGATGAGTCTTATACAATTTAATTTTGTCTGATTTGCATAGCACTTTTAAAAACAAATAAATTGTGTCTTTTAGAGATGTTACAGACATTCTAGAGCTGTCCATTCACAGACAGTTGAGTGGTATGGTATGCACAGACTATTGGAGTCCCACTATACTGAGACTTATGACCCCCCCCAGTGAAGCTGACCGCCACATCCCCATGCTCAGGCACATTATGACAAAAGGCAAAGGAGACTGAACGGGTGTGCACCATTGAAATGAATGGGGGTGTTTTTTTAATTACTATGTTATAGATTATTGATGGACACTTAGAGATTAATGAAGGCCACTGCTCGACTAACAAGGGCTTTGTTAGTAGAACAGTGGTCTTCATTATTCTCCAACACACCATCATAATGTATAAAATAGTAATTAAAAATAGCTCCATTCATTTCATGAGGGTGCACCCCAGCACTCTCACCCATGGACATCATCTCTTAAAGACTCCTGCCTCTGGCTCTCTTGTACACAAATAAGAGACTTTTTACTTATATCTATACTTGCTGGGTTGTTTGTAGCAGCATGGCCATACCTCTTATGGTGTATGTGCATGAGGAGCAGGACTGGCCATGTGGGTATGTGTCGAGTTATTGTTACTTTTGTGTTTGCACCTTAAAGTCTGTTTGCTTGGAAGCATTCAAATCTATGGAGAGGAAACAGTAGGAGTAAAGGCCAGATAGAAATAATTAAGTGGTTTTGTGGGTAAGTTTGTGTATTGGGGTGGGAAAAACCACATGTGTTTCCATTGGTATGTGTGCTACAGTTCGACTGTGAAACTGAGATGAGTAAGAAAAGAACACTGAAAAGCGTAACAGTGGCTACAAGCATGCCGCATGCGTACAGATGTAGTCAGATACAGTATGTATTCAAGTGCAAGCAAGACATATGTGTGTAGACAATATGGCTTAGTGGTTAAATGCACTGAATTACAAGCCAGGAAACTTGGAGGCATGAAGACATGGGTTTGAATCTTATCAACCCCCACTTGTGTATGGCATGATCCTGAGCAAGTCACTTAACTTTTATGTGTGCAGTTATCATTGACCACTTGTTTTTTGCATGCATGCAATATGTATGCAGTCTTTCCCAATTTAACATAGCAATCATGGTTTCCACACTTGCTTGCTGCATGCACACCATATGCATGCAGTTGGTTCCAATTTAATATTTAAATCATATTTACAGCACACATATCACTTGGGTAGTTTTATGTGTACAGCATGAAAACATTTCACATAATTATTTCTGTAAGGATTCAGTCGTTGTTTATAGGATTTGCCCTGCTGGCTGGATCATTTTATCACTCTTTGCTGCACTGCCTCCAACCTATCTCTACCCTTTTTCCAGTGTGGATTCCAGAATTGAGCACAGTATTTCTGGTGTGGCCTCACTGGTGACCCATACAGGGACTGTCAAGCCTCATTCCAACATACCCTAGCATCCAGACTGTGTTTCTGTAGGACTTATTGCACTGATGATGATGACTCCCAGATCTCTTTCCTCAATTGTAGAGATGTGCAAAGTTGGCAAGTGCCACTTTCCCAGCAAAACACATTTCCAATTGTTCAAGGCACAGTGCTTTTCATGAAGGTGAATGTCGCAACTCCACCAGAACTTCAGTGGTAAAGTAAAACTTCACAACATCTCTACTCAGTTATAGTGGCCAGCCAACCCCTTCCATCCAGTACTCTCACCATGAGTTCTTTACCTCTATTTTCTCCATGTGGTAGAGCATGTCGGTAGTGAATGTCAAGGAGCTCTAACCATGGTATAGTACCAGTTGCATGGCACTATGCAATGACAAGACTCCCTTGGCACCAGCCCTACTGCTCTAGATGCCTGCAGATGCCCACTCTATACCTTAAAGGAGAACTGCACTGAATCTATAAGTATTTTTTTTCCAGTAGAAGCTGTTTATAAATACTAGTTCAAATTCTGTTATTGCTCTAGCTATCCAGGTATTTTTGAAATCATACTGAGTGTGTCTGATTTACATGCCACTGGTAAGAACCATTTTAGAACTGTATGATGCAGTTTATACCCCTGTTCTACTTTTCCATTGTTGGCATAATGCATCCATGTTCTACTATAGACCTCTGTGGCTGAGAGGGATATAAACTACATCATGCAGTTCTAAAATGGCACTTAACACCAGAGTGCAAATCAGAAATACCCACTGAGGTTACTGAAAGGTGGCTCTATGATGCCTGTTTGACAACTAAGTTGTTGAACGCCATCACAGCGTTGGATTTATATTGATCACAACTTTCGGTTGACATAAATCCGACTGGAGACCCTGGCCATTTTTTCATTGGGGGACTTTGCCCCCCACATTCCCTGATCTCTTGGATTCTAACTCCAAGTTGTAATTGGATCTGTAAATGAATAAAGTTTAAATTGCAAAAAAAAAAAAGGAATTGGATCTGGAGGGGGTGCTGGACTGGGAGAAAGAGAGTGCCGGGGTCTCGGGCAGTAGTCTATTACAGCGAAAACATCAAATGTTGTCGGCATCAAAGTTTTCCTGAAATAGTGTCACCATCCTGGGTGCATACCCTAAAAGGCCTGTATAGCTGGAACAATAGCAGAATTTTTACCAGTACTTAAAGAACAGCTTCTACTGGAAAAAAATGATTTACAGGTTCAGCGCAGTTCTCCTTTAATACCCACTTCTGGACCCTTGTTAATTCAATTATCCTATACTTGGGGAAGCATGCCTAGTGGTGCAGTAGTCCTCCCTTCACGCCCAGTCTGTTTTCAGTCCCTGGCACCAAGGGGAACCCTCTTGCTAGCCACATTCCTCCAAATTGTCTATTTCAAGCTCCACTCCCATAACAATGGCTTGCTGCTGTTCTCCCCACTTTGCATTGTTGTAAAGTTGCAACATTTTTACTACATGCTCTTAGAAGTTTTTATGGCAGGGATGAAACAAAACTTTGCAGTGCTTTTCATACTGTTGCTATGAGTTCTGTATGGCCCTTCAGTCCACTACAGTGGTGACCCCTGCCCCCTCTCTGCACATTTGGTTATGTATCAGTGACTGCACAAGTAAGTCCAGTGTCCCTCTAGTGACAGTCCTTTGTGACTGTATATTGGGCCCCTAAATCAAAACAGTACAAAAATGACAGTCCAGTAGAAATACTTCCTGTGGGGTATGAGAGTGACTATTCCAGTGTAATGCCAGTTGCATGTGCTGTTGAATCTCCTTGAAAACTATTTGCATTTTAATAATAAAAACCTTGTCCAGGATGCATGCATTGAGGTTAATATACATTTAGAATTAGAATGAGTCATCTGTGACTGTCAAACATGCCATGATATCCCATCCAAAGCATTGAGAGCAATAGCAAATCCCTGACATTAGAAAATGTTATGTTTGTGAAAGGAATTTAATTACCATGGTTAATTGCTTACGTTGTGTGATAAAACAAATGAGGATTACATAGACTTTGTCGGCAGATAAGGACCGCTTGGCCAACCTAGTCTGGCTATTTACCTACCTACAGGATAGGCTGCATATCCTAGTTAACCAGCAGCCTATTTCTTCCTACCCCCACAAGAATTGCCTTATGTCTGTCCCATGCATTCTTGAATTCTTCCACAGTTTTGAACAGGGCCGGCTCTAATTTCCACATCATGTAAAACTCTTTTGAGAATCAGACTAAAATTGAATTGCCTGATGAAGTAACCTATATTATAAAAGCAGCGTATTTCAGGTCTCCAAAAATATTGATGGACTTTTTCCATAAAGGTTCAGTGGAGGAGTTTCATGGGCTTTCACGGACTATTACAAACCTTTAGGTTCATGAACATTCATGAACACAGGTGTGCCTTTTAATGTTCGTGTACAATTCCTGAATATTTATAAATCCAGAAGCAAATGATTTGATACCTTTTAATGGACCAACATAGATGTAACAACAAGAACAAAGTGCTCTAGCTTTCGGACCAACCAGTCCTTCTTCAGAAGCTCATGGCAGTTGTTTAGAAAATACAATACTTATAACAGCTAGATAATGCAGAGAAAAACAGAAAAAAATCCCCATTGGTTTAAAATACTCATTTAAAAAAAACCAAAAAAAAAACAGAAGATGATGTCAGAGAAGTTAAACAGTACAATACTGCCCTCAGTCCGAATGAACCTTGGGTTAACCCAACATTAAATAAACAATTAATATTTAATAAATAAGGGAGTCTTGTCATTGCATAGTGCCATGCAACTGGTGCTATACCATGGTTAGAGCTCCTTGACATTCACTACCGACATGCTCTACCACATGGAGAAAATAGAGGTAAAGAACTCATGGTGAGAGTACTGGATGGAAGGGGTTGGCTGGCCACTATAACTGAGTAGAGATGTTGTGAATTAAATTAAGTAAAGTTAACTGGGGGTTAACATCTTAACCCAAGGTTCATTCGGACTGAGGGCAGTATTGTACTGTTTAACTTCTCTGACATCATCTTCTGTTTTTTTTTTTTTTTTTTTTAAATGAGTATTTTAAACCAATGGGGATTTTTTTCTGTTTTTCTCTGCATTATCTAGCTGTTATAAGTATTGTATTTTCTAAACAACTGCCATGAGCTTCTGAAGAAGGACTGGTTGGTCCGAAAGCTAGAGCACTTTGTTCTTGTTGTTACATCTATGTTGGTCCATTAAAAGGTATCAAATCATTTGCTTCTGGATCTATTCTTGCAAGGACCAATACGGCAACTACTAAATCAAGATTTGAATATTTATAAACAATTTGATGCACAATTGATGAAAGTTTGTGAGCTGAATTCATGAACTATCGTGAAGCAGCCATGACCATTTCAACTAGCGTCAGTTGCAATGGATGTTAAATCAAAGTAGCCTTATATAATCTGTGTGAATTCAAGCTCCACTGCTTCAGTTATTGATGTTTTACAAAGGGTATGCTCTTGACATGGATTGCTGGAGATATTGGTCTTAGAGAATGGGTTGCTGTTTACCTCCAAGAAATTTATAGCAGCAGAAGTTATCAGTCTGAAAAACAGCATATATATTTTTGTTTTCCACCAGTAATATATTTATGGTAACCATCAATGTCATCAGTGATTTTAATTCAAATGTTATGTCAAATAAAAGTACATCTAGTTTTGATTAGATGAATTGCCTTTTTATGTCAATGTACAAGAATTTTGCAAGGTTTCTCAAACTGGGAACATGTAAGGAGTGATGTCCTCCTGGTGACCACATTTTGAACCATCCTGTTCTAGGTTGTGATAAACAGTTTGGAAATAAATGGTCATCATCTGAAATGTGTAGACCTTACATTATGTCATTTAAGAGGAAAGGGTGGAGTTAGTCTCCCCCGGAATGATTTAGATATAGCTTGTGATTAGAGTACACCAAATAACATGCAAATCAATGAAGAAAAGGTACAAATCATGATGAACAGCAAAAAGAAAAACAGTGATCTTCAGTATTTTATGAATGATGAATTGGTAAAGGTAAAAGTAAACTGCAAAGTCCTCTGTATTATGATTTCCAATGATCTGACATGGAATTTGTACATTGATCTAATAGTAAAAAAAGGGAATCCTTGAATTTGCTTTTTTAATATCTTGAAATGGGAGGGTTTGCATCAAAAAGAACTTCTTATGGTATATATAAAACTTTTTTTAGGCCTTGTTTGGAGTATGCAACAACAATGTGGTATTCCGGTCTAGGGAAAACTACCATAATTCTAATACACTGGAGTTCATACTGAATAGGACATTAAGAATAATTGATTCAGACAATGATCAGATACATTTTATGGAAAACTGGGGGCCTTGAACCTTAGGATAAGTATAGGATGGAAATATGTTATGCTTTTTAATAGCTTAAAATCCATGGACTGCAAAAGTCAGACAATGATTTGGCTTTGGAATGCAAGAACCAATTGAGAAATAAACAAACGTGGACCACTAAAAGGAGGAAGACAAAAAGGTATAGCACAGGCTTTGCGCCATGATAATGTGAAGAGTTTGGTTCATACTTTTAATCTTGGTTTAAAGTAAGTAGGGTGTGGATTTAATGGCTTTTGCCAATAACCATTGTGCCAATATTTAAATCATGGTCTTTGAACAAATGTCATGAGTATGTGCAATATGGTGCTAAGTTAGTAATATGTATTATGTTGTATTTATTCTACCTTCTTTGAGGAAATCTCTCACAGTAAGCCACACCTTTGGAATTATAGATTTCAGGCACTAGGACCATATGGAAACTTTCTAGCTAACAGTCAACTAAGCCCAAGACGACGATGTCAGCCAACATCACAACTTCTTTATATACAGTAAGTGGGCTGGGCAGCCCCGTGCCCTCCTCAGTTCTTTTCCTGCCATCGACCATCACCGCATCTGACTCCATGGAGACATCACTGTTTCTGTCAACTGCCTAAATCTTTATTTTCTCCTTGAAGTATTTTGTAATGATACAAAAAAAATTTATTTTAATTTTCTCCATTTTTCTTCTAATTTTCTTTGATGCTGCCTCTCCCTTGGGAGAAGCAGCAGCTTTCCCCATGGCCTACCCCAGTGGGGGGGGGACTGCCTTTCCTCCAAGAATCTTCAAGCAAGATGATCCAGTGACTTGGACAACAAGCTTTGCGTCCTTCAGGGACCTCTGCTGCCAATCACCCTTTGGCAAGGTGAGCTTTGTTAGATCTTCTCTGGGTCACTGAGCCTTTTTGGGATACCTGGCCTCTCTGGAGCCCACTGGCTGGTTTCAGGCCTCAACTGCCTTCCAGGTGAGGGACATTACATCCCTCTCAGTGCTTCCTACAGTCACCACTCTCCTTGGCACTGACCATTGCTGTGGCATTGTCTGCCTCGGCAGTGACTTCTCCTGCCATCCAACACCTTCTTCCCCACAGGTATAGCTCTGGCAGTGGTCTTCACAGGATCTTTCACAGATATTGAAGGCCCGTCAATTTCATTGTCATTGAAGTGGCAGGCATAGCATGGCCTCCCACCAGACCTGCCTCAGCCAGTGCTGGCCCCTCAACTTCAAGGCTATCCATGATGTCATTCAGTCCTGCAGCTCAGACCTTAGACCCCTCAGGTTGGCTTCCGTAGTGACTATTGCTGGACCTTCTATGGTCGGTGTCAGACCGGTGATGCTGGGTCTTCAGCTACCCCATCAATGTCGCATGGCTGCTTCTTCCTACCTGCATCCCTGTCCTTATGGGATGGGCCTTGGCAGCATACTCAGACTGAGCTCATCACCACCGGGGGCTGTAGAACACCCCCACCCCCCATTGACATTGCATGTCCTGCAGTTCAGAGTTCAAAACTCTTAGGGTCAGCTGGCAGTGACATCCATCACAAGGTGGATGATGGCCCATAGATGCTGAGCTCTTGTCTCCCCCCCCATCGACACAACATGGCACTTCTGCAGTGCAGGTGTCCACATATATATGGTACTCTCCTCCTTTGTGGGGCACCTAGAGCATCGTGCACCTTCTCTACTTACATATTGGGCACATAGACGGGAGTACATTCCAGGCTGCTCCACATGTCAATACCTATCTCATGACCACACCTTGTAAAACTAGGACATCAATGACCTACCTTTCCTTATTCAGGCTTTCAGAGCCCATTGATAAGGCTCAGGTGTACAAAACTGGCCTCATCCACTATGGTGAGGAAGGGGAGGAGGAGGAAGGTGAGGGTCATAGCCCATTGCATGGGCCTGGCTTTGTAGCCCTGTCTGGGAGTAAGGACTCCACATTTCACATTTTGATGTCCCCTTCTGAGGACCCCTCCCATAGTCCAGTGAGGGAGCAGCTGCCAGCTGCTATGGGGCTTGATGCTGAGGATCAAGATATTACCAGGCAGACTCTGGCTTCTTGGCATTGCCAGTTCCCCCCTTCTCTGCTTCTTTCTCCTCTGCTAGCCATTTTGAGAAATTCACCAAGGCTATTTGGTACAGGCCAATTATGGTTCTTTTGTCACCCAGGAAGACAGCCAAATTCTACCCAGCTACCCTGATGCAGCCTTTTCTAGCACAACTACCTAGGGAAAACTCAGTGGCACATACATGCTGCCCAAGATAGGTTGAAGGGATCCCCCCCTCCCCTGGACAAGGAATCCAGGTATCGGGAAGTCTTGGGCAGGCAGAACCAATTTTTCTGAATCCACACTGGCCCTCAGGATCCCAAGCCACATAATCTGAATGGTCAAATTCTGGCATACCTTCTGGGGTCATGGCAAAGCTGCAGTCTGGATCCTCCCAGAGGTTCCCCAGAGGCAGGAGCTACTTAAAGCCCTCCAGTCTGAGAGAGATGTGGGCAAGCATCTTTAAGGTCTGCCTACGATGCCACAGCCTCCATCTGAGCTGCTCCAGTTGGCATCTGGCTGCACAGGCTTTTTTGGTTGAGGGTGTCTGGAATTACTACTGAGTGTATCTCTGCCCATCATGCATGCCCCCCTCAGAGGCTACGAGCTCTGTGGGGCAGATGAGCAGAACATCTTTTCTGATCTCTAGGCCTTTGCAAGACCCTGTGGTCAGTTTCTCCTTTACATCACACCCAGCCAATACAAAGCCAATGGTTACCCTTTTGGCATGCCACCTAGTGGCCCAAGTCTGGCACCCAATCTCAGGGCAAGCGCTGGATGACCTCAGCCCAGCCTATCCTCACCTCCACCTTTGGGAAGGTACTCTCCCTTTTACTTGGACTCCACCTCCAGTATTACAGGGGCAGTGGCAGGGAGGCATTCCTCCCTCCACCTTGACAAGTGGAGGAGAATCACAACAGATGCTTGGGTTCTGCAGCTTACAGTGCAAAGCCACTCTCTAGAACTTCTAGAGTGGTCCCCAGCTCTTCCCTAGAGACCACAGTCCAGTGTTCATAGATTTATAGACATGTGATGGCAGAAAAGGCCTTTCTGGCCCACTGAGTCTACCTATTGCCTCCTTCTACCTGTCAACCCCCCCCAATGATTCCCCTCATCCTCACCTTGACAACTTTCTGAGTTTGTCCCAGGCCCTCTTGAATCTCTCTACTGTACTGGCACTCACCACCTCTTCTGGCAGTCTGCTCCAAGGCTCAACCACTCTCTCTCTGTGCAGTAATACTTCCTAACATTTCCCCTAAACCTTCCCCCCCCCCACCTTCAGTCCATGCCCCCTAGTTCTTGTATCTATCTTCCCGGTAAATAAGCTCTTCCCCACTTTATTGATCCCCTTCACATCCTTGAATGTTTCAGTCATGTCCCCTCTTTCCCTTCTTATCTCCAGAGAATACAAATCCAGTTCCCTCAACCTCTCCTCATATGCCATCCCTCTTAGCCCATGCACCATTTTAGTGCCTCTTCTCTGCACCCTTTCTATGACATCTATGTCCTTTCATAGATGGGGCCTTCAGAACTGTACACTATACTCCAGATGTGGCCTCACCATGGAACTGTAAATTGGCATCAGCACCTCCCTTCTTCTGCTGGTTATTCCTCTCCCCTATGCACACCAGCATCCTGTTAGCCTTGCCACTGCTTTGCTGCACTGGGTCCCCCATCTTAAGGTCATTTGTAATTATAATCCCTAGATCCATCTTCTGCCTGGTTACTGCCATTTTCTCCCCCATAGTGTGTATGTGGTATTTGGATTCCTCCTCCCCAAGTGCATCACTGCATTTCTTGGCATTGAATTTTAGTTGCCATGTTTCTGACCACTCTTCCGGTAACCTTATATCATTCTTCATTGCCTCAACCCTCCCATGGCGTCCATCCTGTTATTGAGTTTTGTGTCATCTGTGAAAAGGCAGACCTTCTCCTGAAGTCACTCTGCTATATTGCCAATGTAGCTGTTAAACAAAATGGGCCCAGCCCCGATCCCTGAGGGACCCTGCCCAATACTCCAGTCTCCCCAGAGAGCTCCCCATTGACAACCACCCTCTGGCTTCTCCCCATCAGTCTGCTCACCACTAATCTTACTATTTTCTACCCCACCCCTAGACTCACCAAATTATTAATCAGCCTTCTGTGGGGCACTGTGTCAAAGGCCTTCCCAAAGTCCAGATAGGCCATGTCCATTGACCCCACCTGATCAACCAGCGTGGTCACCTCATCAAAGAATTTGATCAAATTTTTCTGACATGACGATCCCCGATTGAAGCTGTGCTGCTGAATGTTTTGAAGCCACCCTCTTCCAAATATCTAACCATCCTTTGTTTCAGTATTGCCTCTATTACTTTATTTATCACCAATATGAGACTGACCGGACAATAATTGCCAGCTTCCTCCTTGCTGCCACATTTATGAATTGGCACCATGTCTGCTTTCTTCCAGTCCTCCAGTACCCACCCTGTATCTAGTGACAAGTTAAACAACCCTATCAGTGGTTCCACCAGTACCTCCCTTAATTCCCTGAGCACCTGAGGGTGAAGACCATCTGGTCCCATGACCTTGTGCACCCTCAACTTACTTAATTCCTCCTTCACCTCTTCCACACTGATTGGGCTAGGATCCCCCCTCCATCCCCCTTTCCCTTCTCACTTATCTCTGGTCCCCTTCCATCCCCCTCTGTCATAAAAACCAAGCTAAAGTACCCATTCAGCACTTCTGCTTTCTCAAAAACACCCTTCCACCTGCAATCCCCCCTACCCCTTAATCCTTTCTATCCCCTTTCTTGCCTTTCTGCTTTCCCCAATGTACCAAAAGAACGTCTTGCCCCCCCCCTTTGGCTTGCCTAGCAATTCTCTCATCAGTTTCTGCTTTAGCCATCCTAATCCTTCACCCTGCTACCCTCAGCATCTCTTTGTTAGTTTCCCTATCCAACTTTCTCTGAGTCATCTTATATTCTGTGAATGCCCTTTTTTCCTCCCCAATTGCCCCCTCACTTCCCTATTGAACCGAAGTGGCCTTCTCCTTCTCCTTCTCTTGCTCTTCCTCACCCTTCTTACACATCCCTCTGTCACTTTAAGGAGCTCCCCCTTGATATTTTTCCATAGATCCTCCACCCCTTCCCATCACCTCCCACCCTCTTACTACCTCCCAGAAACTATCCCTCATTTTGGGAAAATCTGCCCACCTGAAGTCTAGTACCTTTATGGTGGTATGACTAGTCTCATATCCTGCTCTGACCTTGAAGCCCATGGTGCTGTGGTCACTATCTCCCAGGCTGGCCCCTACCTCCACTCCCTCTGCACTGTCTCTGTTGGTAAGGACCACATTGAGTATGTTACCCTCCCTTGTGTGCTCCCTAACCAGCTGATACAGGAAGGCACTCCTAGTCGACCTGGCCAATGGGATGAGACTCAGATCTCCTACCAGTAGAATTTCCCCCTTCTGCACCATTCTTTGAACCTCCTGCAGCATCTGTATGTCCTGTTCCTCACTCTGCATAGGGGGTCTGTATATCACCTCTAGTCTTAATGCTGTCCCAACCTTCCTCTTCAGCGTGACCCATAAGCTTTCCACTTCACCCTGCTCCTCCTTCCCATCATGACCTCAATTTCCTCCCTAATGTATGGTGCCACTCCTCCCCTCTTCCTGCCTATCCTAGCCCTCCTGAACAATTTGTACCCCGGGACCCCACCTCCCAGTTTTGATGCTTGGACCACTAGGTCTCCATTATTGCTACAATATCCAAACCCTCCTCCATTAATGCTTCCAAATCTAACCTGTTATTTCCCAGGCTTCTGGCATTTGGGAAAGTCCTTTCAGCAATTACCTCCCCACCCCCTTACCTCTAGGCATATTATTGTTTAACAATTCTCATGTTTTCCAGAGTTGGGGGCTGAATACCCCCAACACTCCTATCTTTTGGCATTTCAACTTGTGTCATTTCCCTACTCCTCCAATTTAATTTAAATCATATGTTTGCTCTATGAATTCCTTAAATTTGATACTCAGTACTGCATTTTCCTCCTGTTTAGGTGTAGTCTGTCCTGGGCATATAGGCTTAAATCATTGCATGTTGTCCCCAGCCCCCACTAACCCATACCCCTCTGCCTGCACTAGCCTCTTAGCCATTGGTTGGACTCCTTGATCCTTTGTTTCCTTTTAGTGCTCACTTTAGGCACAGGCAACACCTCCGAAAACACTATAGATTGGAAGCACAGGTTGCTACAAAACCCTAGCCAGCTCTGTGAATCTACGCCTGCACTTCCATGAGGCTGTTTCCATCCAAATCATTTGTCCCTAGATAGAAAATCAATTGTGATTTGTCATTCTGAGTTCTCCCATGATGGAATGTGATGAATACCTTTGATGCTGTCATACCTGGCAAGCACTCCACCTAAACTGCACTCCACCTGCTACCCCATTTAATTCCTCTTAAAATCAAGTCCCCAATGAGTATGACCCTGCCCTGTTTTACTTATGCTTATTAATTATTACTTTCACCTTTCTTCTAGTTCCAGGCATCTCTTTATCACCCTGATCCCTTCATCTCCTTTGATTTCCACCCTCACTGAGTTCTGCCCCTGAGTTACTCTCTCCTACTCTCCCGCTGGTGTTACCGCTTCTCTGATCTCACTTGCCACTCTTACCTCATCCTCATCCCCACTTGTTCTACGCTGCCAGCGATCCCTCAGATTTTCCCATTGATTTGGTAACCCTCTCATTTACCTCTTCCATTTTGCCCTCAAGGCACATACTACAACTGAGCCTTTCTTTTACCTTCTGTCCTCCTTTCAGCTTCCCTTCTCCCTTTCTTCCCTTGCTCTGCCCTCCTCCTCCTCCTGCAAACTCAGAATCCTTCCCTCTCACTTACTTCTTCCCTGTCACCTCCAGCACCCATATGTTCTCAACTCTCTCTTCCCTTCTGTTTACCCCTTTTCCTGTGCCATGCCTGTTGCTCCTGTTGGTCCTATTGGCACTCCTTCCTCAAAGATCACCTGCTAGAAGAGAATACCTGTTGGACACTGTAATACCCTTCCCATCCTGTGAATTCCTTTCCCCTACTGCTGAGTTATACAACCTTCCTTGAGGCCCCCTTCCCAAGCCATTACTTCTTGCCAGGCATATCCCCTCACCTCCTGATCCTGACTCTTTCCTCCCTGTCCTCCTAACCTGCAAATATGTCGTTATGTCTTCCTCCCTTCCTCTACTAGTCTGCCCCATGCCTCCATGACTCAGCTGGCCCCAATGCACTGACCCTTTTCTACAGCTCCCCACATCCTTCTCCCTCCACCTTCCTCTCTATTACCATTTTCTCCCTCAGTGAGCTGATCTCTGCCTCAAGTTGCACCAATCTAAGAAATATTGGCAACCCATCCTCCACAAAGTATCCATAAACACCGCAGCCCCACATCCGTTGCACCCCACTATCTTGCCCAAGCACCCTCCCCCAGCCCTCCTCCACTTCCAAGAATACTCCTGTCTCTGCCATCTTGAAGTCTTCTCCACCCCCCTGCCCTCCTAGGGTGGCCCTCTCCTCCCACAAGAAAATTCACTGCCTTGCCCTTCCCTGCATCCTGAGTAGCTCATTCTGTCCCAAAAATTAGAGCCACACCTCCACCTTTCTTGAACTCTTCCACATAATTTAATTTTTTATAATTTCTCACTTCTGCCCCAATTTAGTAAGCTATTGCATAGTCCTTGCTTGGTATGGTCTGCTAAGCACTGCCCCTCCTCTGTTTCTTTATCTACTGCTATCCAGAAAAAACTGTTTGCAGTCAGAATTGGAGAGGAGTGGGGCGTGGTGAGCCAGTAGGAGCAGCAACAGAGCTGTGGCACTGGGAGCAGGGTAGAGATTTTTGGTCATTTTTATTCCTGTCTGGCCTAACTTGATTGCTGCTGTCAGGTGATCTATGGTACCTGGTGAGCTGAGGAGGTTGTGGGTCTCCAAGAACTGAGAAGGAGCAATCAGGGCACAGTGGAGGATGGCAGAAACACTGAGACAGGGAAGTGCCTTGTACATTGTTTGATTTGTTTCTTCTAGGCCAGCGAGGGTCTTTAGACTAGATTTTAAAGTAATAAAGAACTGTGAACTAATTAAAAAAAGGGGCACAGGGGCGTGGTTTAGCCACCAACATGATGGCTGCTTAATTCGTGAGCTGTGTCTCAGCCAAGGACAATCTGAGCTTGGGCACCGCAATCCCATGGAGCTGAACCTCCCCTTCACCAGCTAATGAATGGGTGATCACCTACCTACCGGGCAGTACATCCCTTAAGTGGATTTTGACATGATTTGTGGTCTCCTGCAGTGCTGTCATCTGCGATGTTCTCGGAAGAGCTAGGCCATATAGGCCCCACTTCAGCTTAGCACCTACGACCAGAACGTGGCTTTTCACAGTTGCTCTGCAAGTACTGGATCCAATGGGGACTCCTGAGCTACTCCTAATTACACTTCTGGAATATAGTCAGCTATCATGGACCCCCATACACCAGCCATGCCATTGCTCCCTGGCAGTTCTCCTCCAATGCAGCAGCCTTGGTGGGAGAATCTCTCCAATACATTACCAAGATGCTAGACTCTAATGCTTTGGGTAGATGACATTAGCCTCTCTCTTTCTCTCTAGTACCGTCTGGCAGCTACAAGACCAGATGAATGTCTCAGAACAATGCACAGAGGCCTGCAAACTCAACAACTTCAGCTATGGCAGCTTGCAACAGCATGAGGAGCAGCTATGGTCTTTGTGGGATAGAACTGAGGATCAGGAAAATAGGGCTGCTGCAATAATCTGCATATTATTGGTCTACCAGAGGGGACAGAGAGTCAATCAATGGAACAATTTCTAAATGACAGTCTCTGTCTTATGCTGGGGGAATGCTGGAGAGGCCAAGTGGAAGTAGAGCGGGCACACTGGGTTTCTACATGCTCTAACAGGCCTACGGATGCACCTAGACCTGTGGTAGCTAATTTACTCAGGTATTCAACTAAAGAACAGATCCTTCACACTGCCAGAGATCTCGGGGCAGTGCACTGGCAAGGGGCTCAGATTTCTTGGTTTCGGGACTTTGTGCAAGAGACTGCGGCAAGAAGAAGAGCCTTTGGTCCTGTTAAAAGGTTCCTCTACCAGCATGATTTTCACTTTAAATTTAAAAATCTTACCAGACTATGTGTAACCAAATACTGAAGAGAGCTGACTGCCGACCACCCTGCAGAGATCAAGCACTGGAGTGTTAAATTTTGGCTGGCCCTGTATATTCCCACTACAAATCCCAGGAGGCTTTGGGAACCTAGTACAGAAGCACCACCAGATTGGAACCTTTCTCCCTCATCTAGGGCTCTGAGGACACATTACCAGCTGGACCTGTCCTTCCTCAACCCTGGTCCCCATTGGATACCTGGCACATCTTCACCACATGTATCTCCTCTCCCTCAGCACCCAAGTAACTCTTTCACCAAGTCCAGGCAGCGAACAAGGGCAGACCTCTGCACTCCCAGTAAGCACACAAGCACCCCGCCAGCTAAGAAATACAGGAGGATCATTCCCTGTCATTGACCCTGCAAATATGGACCTGCCAGATTCCCAAAGAGGTGGATACTGTGCAGCCTGTGGATTGGGTCAACTTTTCTGAATCCTCTCTTGCTGAAGCCATGGACCATGCATCCCCGTTAGACCAGGTCTGATTAGTTATGCTACAGCAGCTGCAAAAACTCCCATGGACATTGTGGAAGTCCCCCAGGCAGGCTGAAGGACTGATTTCCTGAACTGTCTTTCTATGTTTACCTTCAGTAATCTGATAATTTGTCCCTCTCTATTGTGGTCTAGGGTCATTGCCAGGGCACTGCCCGGAATATAATTTTTCTACAGCCACCCCCCCCCGCTGTCCACCTGCGGGACACAGGGGGTGGCAGGCTTTCCTTCCCCCGATTACCATCTCAGCTCCTGACTGGTCTCTGACTTAATACTGATCCCTGTATAGGGTCAGATCTTATACCCTGGTGTTCCCTGTCCATAGACTGCCTCAAGTGTGGCCTCCATATTTTCCCTGGTGTTGCAGTTTGTTAGCTACATTTCTGCTGTTGTAGCTTGATTTCTACTTGGCTTCATACTCAGGCCTTTAGGTTTTGTTGCCTTAATGAAGCTGAGCTTAGAACAGTAGGATGGCATGCCCACCTCCCTCTTTCCCTTACTCCCTTCATTAATCTCCCCCAATTTTTTTTTTGACCATCCCAGCCCCCTTTCCTTAAGTTGGGATGACTGACCCTGAGTTTGTCCCCAGTTCTGGATGACTCAGCCTTATTGGACTTACTCACTTCACCCCAGTACTGAGTTCTAGGAGATAGCATAGCCTTAGAACAGGGTTTCCTACCCTCTTTTGCTTTGACCTCCCAACTCATAGCGTGTTTATGCTGTTGTGCACTTATTAATATTAGTCTGTTGGTTTTCAAGCTACTTTGCCCTTCATTAGTGTTAATGCTTGTATTTTTACCTATACTCTCGATCTTTTGCAACTCTTCACATATAAGGACAGCGCTCCTCAACCATGCAGTTATGCTTACATTCTCCCTATTCCTGGGCTATGGACTTGCAGTTTTGATGTATCTAAGGTGCTTCCTTTCTTCTGAGTTCCCTATTGATTTGCCCCCCCTTTTCTTGAATTGCAGAAAGTACCCTCTCTTACATGTTTGGCGGAGATATGGTGTTGAATACTCCCACAGCCTCAAGTTATTACTTTGTTTCTTGGAATGTTAAAGGGCTCAATCACCCTATAAGTGCACATAAGTTCTTCAACACCTGAGATCTCTGCATGCAGATGTTTGCGCTTATACAGGAAACCCATCTCCTGGCTTGGGCAACATTCTGGCTGAAGAAATCCTGGGTGGGAGAAGTCCTAGCTAGTTCCTCCCCACTAAGACCAAAGGATGGCTATCCTTCTTCGTTGTACCTCCCTCTGGAAGGTGGAGAGATGCTAGGAAGGATGTCCATGGCAGATGGGTGATGGAAAGTTACCCTCCCAGAGGGACAATTTTGCTTGTAATTTATATGCCCTAATGATGAGCATACCGACTTCTTCCCTGCAGTCAGTCAGGCCCTCTCCTCATTATCTCTGGATGGTCCACCCATCCCACTTGTGATTGGGATTTCAATATGGTCGGTGACATTTTTCTTGATAAATCATACCCCACCCCATACACCTGCCCAAAGGCCAGACAATCTCTTCAGAATATGAGCAAGGAGTGGGTATTGACTGACACTTGGTGAAGAGACTATCCCACAGGCCATGATTATACATACTACTCACCTGCACACTGTTCACACAGCCGTATTGATTTTTGGCTTGCCAATGAAGTGGCGGCCCGGGGGCTGTTAAACAATACCATAGGTTCAATCTTGATATCTGGCCATGCTCCCATACAGGATACCTATAATCTGCCTAGTAGCCATCCCTAAGGTTCCTACTGGAGGTGTAACCCCCTCTTACTCAAGGACCCCAACTTCCACCCCATGTTGGCCCAAGTCACTAAGGACTACTTTTACCTTAACTCTGATTATGGTGTTTCACATGGCATGGTCTCTGGAAGCTTTTAAAGTGGTCCTATGTGGCTGTATCATTGCTTTCTCCACTGCCTGAGACTGGGATTGTAGAGCAGCCTTAACCAAGATGCAATCTGATCTGGTCATCCTAGAACATTGTTTCAAATCTATCCCCCAGACAAACACTGATAGCTTACTCCACCATCAGATTGTAGAGCGAAAATACCAGATTAATGTCACTCTTGGCCAGAAGGCCGAATGGCTCCTGCTCAGGTCAAAACACACCCATTGTGATGGAGGGAAGAAGAGCAGAAGACTTCTAGCCTTTCGACTCCGGAAACAACAGGCTGCGACCCAGATCCATGCACTCCACACCAGGGCAGCATTCATAGCCTCTAGTCCCGGTGACATCAATTGTACTATGAGACGATTTTGTTAATTATTATACCAGTCCCACTCCACTATTACAGGGCTGCAACTCACAGCGGGTTGTGAACTTCTGCCAATCTGCTGCCACACCTGTTCTCACCCCTTAGCAGGCTAAACACGTTGACTCCCTGACACCTGTGAAGAACTGCACCTGGCGTTGTCGAACATGGAGAGAGAAAGGCCCTGGTCCCAATGGTATGTTGGTAGAGTTGTATCAAGCCCTAGGACTGATATTCTCCAACCACTTTAACTTGCCCTATGAGCTTCCCATGAGGTGGCCTCCTTCCTCCCACACTATGCGGGATGCCCTCATCACTTTACTCCCCAAAACTCTTCTGACCCATTTGATTGTGCTAACTTCCACCCTATAGCTTTGTTGTCTGTAGACATGAAGATCCTAGCTAAGGCCTTAGCCACCAGAATGATGACCATCCTCCCCTCAATTATTCATCCAACACAGGCCGGGTTCATGCAGGGTAAGGCTGGAGTGGACAAAACTAGACTCTTGCTTAACCATAAGTGGTTCACATCTAAATCTTCTCTCCCTATGGCTGCTCTCGCAATAGATTTTTCCAAAGCTTTCAACTCCATCGAGTGGGACTGCTTGCATGAGATATTACACCTATATGGCTTTGGTGGGTACTTTAGGCAATGGGTACATATGCTTTATTGTTCCCCCATGGCCCCTCATTCTCACCAATAGTGATATTTCCTCCTCCTTCCTCTTCCATAGAGGCACCAGACAGGGGTGTCCTCTTTCCCCTCTCTTATTCTTGGTGGCCCTGGACCTCACAGCTTCCCCACAAATCCATGGTATTGAAACTGCAGGTCAT
The DNA here is from genome assembly GCA_016271365.2 of Neoceratodus forsteri. Lineage (NCBI taxonomy): Eukaryota > Metazoa > Chordata > Ceratodontiformes > Ceratodontidae > Neoceratodus > Neoceratodus forsteri. Next base: position 191,645,427 of record CM028136.1, read on the forward strand.
TCAAAAAACCTCCTTGGCCCATCTGAATGATGGCTGTACTAAAAATTGCCTTCAAGGCACGAACTTAACTTGGGCCTCTCAAGGCTTCACTTATCTTGGGGTCCAGCTTCCCACCAAATGGTCTGACCTTGAGTTAGGCCAATTTCTCCCTGGTAGTTGTGCAGCTTTCCACGGAGGTGGAATGATGGCGAAAGCTGCAACTCTCTTTGCTCGGCAGAGTGGCCTCAGTTTGAATGCTCCTCTTGCCCAGGGTACTGTATTTGTTTAACAACCTACCAATATCCCTCTCTCCCAAATCATTCATATCCTTGAAATGGCTAGTTTCCCAGTATCTGTGGGATAACAAGTCTCCCAGATGGAGTAAACATAAGCTGAGGGCGCATTGGACTCGGGGTGGTTTGAATGTCCCCTGGTTCTTAGGCTACCATCTCACCTGCATGGTGGATCATGTGACCAAGTGGTTCATACCTAGTCCCTCAGGTCCTCCAACTATGGGTCCAGGTGGAAACCATCATGATGCATGTATCTACTCTTCACAACTCCTCATGTGGCATCACTGGGTAAGATAGTCTCTCCCCGACCATAACTGATACGAGTCATGCTTGGAGACTCCTTATGTCAAAGTCACATATGCCCAAACAGGTCAGGTCCCTCCAATACGCTAAGCTACATTATGGCATAACAACAATCTTCAGATAGGCGGAACCCCACTGCACTGGCCTTCTTGGCTTGCCCTCGGTATTCGAAATGTGCAAGACCTCTGCCTTCCTGATTCTCTGTCCCTATTATCCTTTGAGCAATTGAAGGCCAAATTCCTTCTATGAAATCATGACTTCTGGAGGTACCTTCAAATCTGCAGTGCCGCACACACTCTCACAACCCAACACTTGGCCTGCGCTCAATGGCAATGGCTGGATTCCCTTCATAAACTCATTACTTTCAAGGGCCTCCTTGGTCGGTGTTATATGACCTGGAGAGATGCTCAGCTGAATTCAATGACATCCTGTGGACTAAAATGGTCTGCACACCTTGGGCTCAATATCGCTGAGGATTAGTGAAACCATTACCTGAAAGATACCTATCGGGTATACAGAGACACTAAGAGTCATTTCCTCTAGGTTAAAATACTATTATTTTGGCACCGCACTCCAACAGCCTTTCATGACTGTGGCCTGCTCGGTCATACTGACTGCTGGTGCTGCTCAAAACCCGCTGCCCATCTGCTGCATGTACTTTGGACTTGCTCACAACTTGTTCCTTTTTGGGCTTCAGTGACCTCAGATTTGTCTAAGCTGCTAAACTCCCTGATTGCCCTAACAGACCCTTAGTTGCTCCCGGGTGACACTTTGTCATTGACTGAGTTACCAAACCCCACCAAGAATGGCTACTCCTTGCCCTTCTGGAGGCTTCTCATGTACTGGAGCCAAGTGGTACTACTCACCTGGAAAGCCTGGCATGCAGTCCTAGCCCATCTATCCTTCCTGAAAGGCTGTCTTATTCACAGATGGGTGGTATGCATCACTATAAGTCCAAATGGGGAGCATATTTGCAGTCCAATCTATATAAACTTCCTACGTCATCAGCTAACACTCCAGCATAAACCTGATACTCAGCTATTTGCTCTAGTCCTCCTATCAGCCATTGTCTTTATAGTAGATGGTGTAAGCATCTGATTCAGCTACTACTATCTAATATGTAGATAGACCAAACTGTTTGTATGACTGCCTGTTGTTGATTATGACTATACAAGCTGGCCTATGCCAGACGAGTTCTGATCTGTATTTGCTGTACTTATTGCTGTATTATGTGATGAGCTACCTATTTCTCAAAATTCAATAAAATCTTATAAGATGTGAAAAAAAGGGGGGCACAACAGGGCCGGGAGGTGAGCAACTGCAGCGAGCTCTGAGAGGGGTTGATTGTCTCGCAAGAGACCTGGGAGGGGTAGGGAAACCAATAGGGAGTGGGGGCAAGATGCCAAATTTGAACAAATGGCCTGGGCTGATATTAACACCTCTGGGCTCAAACTGCACCACTAGCAGTTGGAATTGGAAAGGGGGTGGGAGCGTGGTGAGCCAGCAGGAGCAGCTAGAACAGTGGCGCTGGGAGCTGGATAGAGTTTTTTTTTGTAATTTTTTGTGTTTATTCCTGTCTGGCCTAACTTAATTGCTGCTGTCGGGGGATCTGCGGTACCCAGTGAGCTAAGAAGGTCACAGGACTCTGAGAACTAAGGAGGAGCAATCAGGGCACTGCGGAGGGTGGCAGGAATACCGAGACAGGGAAGTGCCTTCTACATTGTTTGATTTGTTTCTTCTAGGCCAGTGTGGGCCTTTAAACTAGACTTTTAAGTTTAAAAAAGAACTGTGAACTAATTAATAAAGGGGCACAACAGAGCCAGGAGGTGAGGAACTTAGCGTGCTTCTGAGACGGGTGGATTGTGTCAACAGGAGACTAGATGGATACCCAAACCCATCCTCCCCATCCCTCTCTCCCCAGGCTCATTTGATTTATATAGAGGCATCTGCCTCCTGGTTGGTGGGGCTGGACCTGCCTGCAGCAAGAGCAACCTGTTTGTAATCTGGTGTACTTCTAATTGTTTTGAAATGGCTTGTCCTGAACTGTGCAACTCAATGCTACAGATCCCTTCAAGCAACAAGGGAAATTTTGAAGTCAGGAACTACCACCTTGTGTACTGTGCTGCTTCTAATTATTCACACAGTGCAGTTTCTGCCCAAATTGCTAACTCTTACAATCAAAAAGGGACTGGCAACTCTTGGAGCTAAATTTTATGCATTATTGGACTTAAATTGATCACTAACTCTTCCTTGAAACAGGGAAATTTCTAGCCAAGGGGATAGAGATTTTACACACTATAGAAAACAACAACAAAAAAAAGCCTTACAAGGTGTTCTGTTGTGGTAGTAAGCAACAGGCACTGGAAGGTAAAGCCACATACAGCTGGTGAGGTGGTAAACCATCTGGAATCAAAAGTAGACTAAGGTAAAATGGAGGGACAACTAAGTTGGAGAGGTAAATGGAGCAAAGCCGAGGCAGGGTTGGGACATGGTCCCCAGCCAGCAAGGGCAGGAGGCATTTTTGGAAGGGTGGTAGGGTGTACTATTTGTGGATCAGCTATAGTACTGGATATGGCATTGAGGACAGGGGCTACAGGGTATGCAGGCAGCTAGCACAACTAAAGAGGAGGTTGGGTGGTTGAGATGGACACTAGGATGAACAGGGATGAGGGGTTGTGTAAGGGACAGGGGAGGATATGCTGAGGAAGCGAGATAAGATAGGGGCATGGGATGGAATAATGGTGGAAATGGAGGGGGTCTAGGAGCAAAAGCAGAAAGAGGCAGATGTAGTCGGGAGGCAGAATGGAAGAACACAAAAGAGGATGCAAGCAGGAGGGAGTAGTAGGGGTGGGTCAAGGGGCTTCTGGGGCCTCAAGTGGAGGTAATACAGGAGTGGGGGCATAAGGGAGCTTCTGTGAGCTCAGATGGAGGCAGTACAGGATGAGAATGACCAAGGATAATGGCAAGAGATAAGGAGCAGAGGTCCAAAGATGAGAGACAGGAAGGATACAGGAGGTACCCCAGTCAGAGGGATACGGACAGTGGGCACAGAGCACAGAAACAGATTTGTACTACTAGTACCCCAACATGGGGTGGCAATAAGTAAAGTGGAGCTGAAGTGGACTTGGAGGAACAGGAGAAACAAACATGACAGTAGGATCAGGGAAGGGGAAACACCCCATTGCAGGTGGGCAAAAGATTAGCAAAAGAAATGGTAAAGGCACGGGGCATACTCATCCCAGAAAAGGCAAACAATCATGAGTGGGGAGACAGCGAGCACAGATATAAGCGGGCTCCATCATTACAGTCATGAGGGTATAAAGGAAAGCAGGAATAGGATCAGCAAGGAGGGCCAGGGACAAGGAAAACAGAAACAAGCAGAAGGTAATAGAGAGGGTCCTCCTCATTGGGGACTCGATAATAAAAGGAATTCCGGCTGGGGCAGGGGAACAAAAGCAGTACAATATCAGTTGAGTGCCTGCCTGGTATGATGGTGGCAGAGGTTATTCACTATATCCCTTCTAGGGGAAACAGCAGGATGAAAAAACACACCTGGTGTTCCACCTATTAATGAATGATCTGGCAGGGAGTAGCTTGCTGGAGGTGCATGCAAGATTTAGAGCACTTGCTAGGTACTGCAGCAGCCTGGAGTTCAAATCTGTGGCATTTTCAGAGGTGCTGCCTGCACCAAGGGCTAGCACAGAGAGGAAAATAAGGATTGAGGAATTTAATAAATGGCTGACAGGATGGTGTATGCAGATGGGGTGTGGGTTAGTGGGGAACTGGGGTACAATGTGGGGGAATAAGAGCCTATTTGCCCAGAAATACTGAACCTGAATATGGAGGGTACAGCAGTGCTATGGAGCAAGTCAGAAGAATTCTTTGAACAAAATATAATTTAAACTAAATTGGGGGGGGGTTGAGGACAAGTCCACACCACATGACAGGAGAAATGGTGGGCTACCAGCCTTCCCCCCAGAATGAGAGAAAAGACCAGGGTAGAAAACAGGGGAAGGAAACATGCACCAGGGGACACAGAAGTGGGTCCAGCAAGTGGAGAGCCATGTGCACCAATGCCAGGAGGCTAGGAACAAAGATCCCAGACCTAACTGCAATCATGGCTGAGGTGGACCTGGACAGAATGGAAATCACAGAGACGTGGGGTCATGATGGCCAGGACTGGAACATGGCAATATCAGGGTATGCACTTTATAGGACAAACAGAGCGGGAAGGAGAGGGGGAGGATAGCACTATATATGAAGGAACACATTAAGGAAACAGAATTGCAGGGTAGGTGGTGGGACTGAGACTTTATGGGTATCTTTGGAAGCAGGGAAGAGAGAAGTCCTGTGCACTGAGGTGTTATGTAGGCCACCAGCACAGAAGGATAAGGAAAATAAGGCAGTGATGGAGGAGATCCAGAGGATGGTTAACAGAGGGGAAGTGCTGCTGATGGGAGATTTCAATTTGCCAGATGTGGAGTGGGGCACCCCATCAGCAGCATCCGCCAGTAGAGATGGGCGAAGTGGCCCCAATTCACTCCGCAAAGTGGAACACGGAGTGAAAGCGGATTCGCGGAGTGCTCCGCAACACGAAGCGGAGTACTTTGCATTATTAATGGGTAACGCAAAGTCCATTGAAAACAATGACTTAGCATTACTCCACCTTCCCAAACCACTACTCCACTAATCCTTAAGGCAAAGTACATTGAAAACAATGAACTTCACCTTACTTCGCCTGTTTTTAAGCTCCAAAGGTGAATTTTGCAGTGATTCGTGGGATTTCAGGTCACATGGGCTCTAGATTGTTCTGCACAGCCTCAGTTTGGGGTGGTGTGTTTAGGAAGCTGTAAGAGACAATCTGCTTTGAGAGCTCTCTGTGATTCAAACCTTCAAAAAGCTGTTAAAAAAGCCTTTTTGAGTCATTTTGCTGAAACTTTAGTTCATCGATTATAGGAAACCTTCCTGTGCTCATATCATCGAGGGTTTATTGTTTGTGTGTGTATTTTGAATGTTAATGTACAACATTCAGTCTGTGTACTGAGAGATGGTGGAAGTGTGCTTTGGGGGAGGAGCGTATATGTGCTGTAGGTAGATTAACTTGGAGGAAAAGACAGTGCTTTCTGTTTTGGTGATATTTTTCTTGTATAACTGTGTTATTGTACACACAGTAATATTTTCAATAACTCTTGTAATTTTTTTGCTGATTGTTGTGGTGCAGCAGTGCATAATTTTAGTTTGTTTAAAATATGTGGTTATATTACTGAAGTTTTCAATTTGCTACACATTACTTAGTGTGTGTGTGAGTATTGTGTGATGAGTGTCATCAAATCAGACACCTTTTATTGTGCACATAATTTCAGCAATGTGAACCTGCTATCCACTGCAGCTGTGTATTTTTGTACTTCTTTGTGGTATCTTTACTGGTATCATACTAGTCACTCTTACTGCAGCAATGCAGTACACTGCCCGCAGCCCGCCCCAACCGGCAAAGATATTCTTTTCCAGATTTGAATTTCTGATGGTGAGCACTGGTTAGGTGGTATGCCTTTGCATCTGCATCTCTTCAGTGCGCAGTAACAATCTTAATCTGTCTGTACATTTGCATCTCTTTAGGGCCCATTTCCATCTCTAACTTAAGTCACAGTTGTTTCTTTGGCTTCCCTGCAGAGTACTGGACAGGTGTGGAACATATTCAGCATGAACATTGGTAATGTTATCTGACATAAGTGTGGGGATGGCCCCATGCGCGTCACATCCCGATATACATTCCGGGATGTGTGGTATACTTGGCATGACTCCACCTTGCACTGCTCAAGGGGGCGCAAAAGTGCCTGGTAAAACCAGGAACAAGTCCAGGCCACCTCATGCTGCCCAGCCGCTGCTGACTGACATCATACAGTACAGTTTGTACTCTATTGATCCACTGTGTGGGCCAATGGGCGTATAGACCATACTGTACTACACAGGCCCAATATGTGAATGAACTGAAAAATATAGTAAAAAGCTCTTAGCTTTGGGAGCTCTTGTCAAACACAGCCTCTGAGCTCAGAGTTCTAGAATTATCATTAAATAGAATTATCAGTGTTGCTGGGGGCCATACGCTCTTTGCCATATTAAACAGCCCTGGACCCTGTCCCTGATGATTAGGGGCACAGAGGGCTCTATTTTCTTTTCCTTCTGGTCCCCAAATCCACAGGGGATTTATGGCCCATCCCATTACCTAACTAACCTGTATTCCTTCATTCAGCATACAATGTTCAGGATGGGGACCCTACAGGGTCTGCTACCTCTCCTACATATATGGAGCTTAGATATGCTCCCTCAACATGCAGGAGTCATACCTGCATCTCAAGATGTGTGCTCCCCACCAGCAGTATCTCAGATTCCAGTCTTTGGGGGAGCACTACCAGTTCTGAGCATTGCTCTTTGGCTTGCGCCAGGGGTCTTTCCTGACTGCTTGGTGTGGGTGGCAGTAGCCTTCAAGAGGGAGGGACTGTATGTCCTCCCATTCCTGGATGTCTGGTTGCTCAAAAAGTAGTCCGGGAACAACTGCTCTGGAACACTAGTATGCAGCAGACAATTGTTCTACATCCCAGGGATCATGTTCTGTCTGACAAACCAGTTCTGACCTAATGTCAGTACCTTCAGTATATTGAAGTGCTACTAGTCACAGCTCAGGTTTTTGCCTTCTTACCATAGAAGAGGGTGGACTGCCTGATTTCTTAGGCCCAGCTGTTTGGCAGCAGCAGATAGGCTACAAAAGGCCAGAGCCTTCCTCAGGCCCTTTGGCCTGACGGCTGATGCCATAGGAATGGTACCCCTAGCCAGGTGGCATGTGAGACTCCCACAGCAGCATTGAGAGTATGGTGGGATCAATGCTCCATCGACCTAAAGCAGCCAGTCTGAGTTTCTCCTCCAGTCAGAAGAAGGTGAAGTCACAGTGGATGAAACCCAGCAACCTGCTGAAAAGGGGTTCCTTCCTTATTCCCTCCCACAGCAGATCCTCACCACAGATGCTTCAGGGTTGGGCTGGAGGAGGCTTGTCTGGGGCTTATTCAGACTCAAGGAATGTCGACCGATGTGGACGCTGATTCCATACATCAATGCCTCAGAGATGGGGGCCATTCTGTATGCTTTCCAAGCCTTCCAGACCCACCTGAGAATTCCCAGGCCATCTGTCAGTGCAGACAGTCAACGTCCAAGTAGCTCAGTATATTAACACATGAAGGGGGACTCATTCATACCATCTGTGTCGGAAGATGAGGAGAGTCTGGTACTGGACCCTAAAACATGGTCTAGAACTGTTGGCCATCCAGGTTACAGGAGTCCAAAGCATTTGGGAGGAGTTGAAGCTTGGTCCAGTCCAGGATTCATGAATGGGAGCTGCTGACCTTGGTTGTAGAACACCTGTTACACAGGTGGTGTCATTTAGGGTTGGATCTTATTGTGTTCCACCCAACGCAAATTTGCCACATTTCTGCTTGCTCACTTCAGGGCTTGGAGTCACTCTGGTGAGATGCGTTTCCTCTTTGGGCAAGGGACATCCTACTACGGCTTTCCTCTTCCCTTTAATCCAGAGGGTGACAATCCAGCACCAGATGGAAGGGGCCACTGTGATCCTCCCCACCCTTGTCAGCTCTGGTTCCCCTTACTGCAGCAGCTGGCAGTGCAATCCCCTGTACCTCTGCCTCTGTACCCATGCTTGCTCTCAGAGGAGCAGAGCACTCTGGTTCATTCAGACCTCAGGTTCCTTCATCTCCATGCATGGCTCCTGAAGAAATCACCATTGTGAGGTTTGGAGTTTCCCAGAGGGTGGCTGTTGTCCTGGTGGCCACCAGAAAACCCTCAACCAGACCACTTATTCCATGAAATGGAAGTGCTTTGTTTTGCGGGCTGCTTTCCATGACCTGGATCCTTTCACTTGCCCAGTGAATCAGATTCTGGAGTACTTGTGCTAACTATTCGATGCACTCTTCCATTAAGGTTCCCCTGTCAGCCATTTCAGCCTTCACATCCGTCTGATGGTCGCACGGTGGCTCACTGGGATGTGACCTGTACATTCTTGAGAGCATCCCATACTTGAAGCCTCCCATCCAGAATCCAGCTCCTCCTTGGGATCTGCATTTTGTGTTAGAGAAGCTTACTTTGGCTCCATTTGAGACAGCCATGACTTGCAAGTTATGCTTTCTGTCAAGGAAAGCACTGTTTTTAGTTACTATTACTTCCACTGGGATTTTCAAGCTTCAGGCTCTCATGTATGAACCCCTTTATTTTGATGTCCACAAGACAGAGTGTCTGCATACCAATCCCTAGTTTCTGCCTAGGTGGTGTCTGAATTTACTTTCAATCAGTCCATCTACCTACCAGTGTCTTTTACAGATCATGCAAAGCCAGGGGAAGACTTGCTCTGTACATTAGATATACATGGGTAGGATATTCAGAAGGGTTGCGCATGGCACAACACAGTCGTTCCATGCGCAACCCACTGATGCGCCCCGGAGCGATATTCAAAAGGGGAATGTGCATGGCACAAATCCCGATGTGCCAGGGCACCTCAGTAATGTATACGGTGCAAGTAGGGGGCATGCTCATGTATACTCTGCACATCCTGATATTCAGCCGGGATGTGCTGAACTAGATGCAGGTGCAACCCATACCTGCACCGCACACAGTTGAGCAAAATAAAGGAGCAACAGCTGGCCACTCACGGGTGAGCTGCCATATTGCAGGGTGCAACACAGCAGCTGCCAGCTGTGGGTGGCCACCTGACTCTGGTGGCATCTTCGTGGTAGCGCCCCATGCCCGATCATGGGAATTAGTATCATATTAAAGGTCAAATATCCCTGGTGGTCCAATGGACTGCTTTGCAGGCCGACGTGGGTGAAGTATCATATTAACGGTCTTATATCCCTGGTGTCCAGGACAGCTGAGCCCCATTGTTAGAAGTAATGAAATTTATTGGTAAGGACCACATTGAGTATGTTACCCTCCCTTGTGTGCTCCTAACCAGCTGATACAGGAAGGCACTCTAGTCGACCTGGCCAATGGGATGAGACTCAGATCTCCTACCGGTAGAATTTCCCCTTCTGCACCATTCTTTGAACCTCCTGCAGCATCTGTATGTCCTGTTCCTCACTCTGCATAGGGGTCTGTATATCACCTCTAGTCTTAATGCTGTCCCAACCTTCTCTTCAGCGTGACCCATAAGCTTTCCACTTCACCCTGCTCCTCCTTCCCATCATGACCTCAATTTCCTCCCTAATGTATGGTGCCACTCCTCCCCTCTTCCTGCCTATCCTAGCCCTCCTGAACAATTTGTACCCCGGGACCCCCACCTCCCAGTTTTGATGCTTGGACCACTAGGTCTCCATTATTGCTACAATATCCAAACCCTCCTCCATTAATGCTTCCAAATCTAACCTGTTATTTCCCAGGCTTCTGGCATTTGGGAAAGTCCTTTCAGCAATTACCTCCCCACCCCCTTACCTCTAGGCATATTATTGTTAACAATTCTGCGTTTTCCAGAGTTGGGGGCTGAATACCCCCCAACACTCCTATCTTTTGGCATTTCAACTTGTGTGTCATTTTCCCTACTCCTCCAATTTAATTTAAATCATATGTTTGCTCTATGAATTCCTTAAATTTGATACTCAGTACTGCATTTTCCTCCCTGTTTAGGTGTAGTCTGTCCTGGGCATATAGGCTTAAATCATTGCATGTTGTCCCCCAGCCCCCCACTAACCCATACCCCCTCTGCCTGCACTAGCCTCTTAGCCATTGGTTGGACTCCTTGATCCTTTGTTTCCTTTTAGTGCTCACTTTAGGCACAGGCAACACCTCCGAAAACACTATAGATTGGAAGCACAGGTTGCTACAAAACCTAGCCAGCTCTGTGAATCTCGCCTGCACTTCCATGAGGCTGTTTCCATCCAAATCATTTGTCCCTAGATAGAAAATCAATTGTGATTTGTCATTCTGAGGTTCTCCCCATGATGGAATGTGATGAATTACCTTTGATGCTGTCATACCTGGCAAGCACTCCACCTAAACTGCACTCCACCTGCTACCCCATTTAATTCCTCTTAAAATCAAGTCCCCAATGAGTATGACCCTGCCCCTGTTTTACTTATGCTTATTAATTATTACTTTCACCTTTCTTCTAGTTCCAGGCATCTCTTTTATCACCCCGATCCCTTCATCTCCTTTGATTTCCACCTCCCACTGAGTTCTGCCCCCCTGAGTTACTCTCTCCCTACTCTCCCCGCTGGTGTTACCCGCTTCTCTGATCTCACTTGCCACTCTTACCTACATCCCACTCCCCCCACTTGTTCTACTGCTGCCAGCGATCCCTCAGATTTTCCCATTGATTTGGTAACCCTCTCATTTACCTCTTCCATTTTGCCCTCAAGGCACATACTAACTTGAGCCTTTCTTTTACCTTCTGTCCTCCTTTCAGCTTCCCCTTCTCCCTTTTCTTCCCTTGCTCTGCCTCCCTCCTCCTCCTCCTGCAAACTCAGAATCCCTTCCCCTCTCGACTTACTTCTTCCCCTGTCACCTCCAGCACCCATATGTTCTCAACTCTCTCTTCCCTTCTGTTTACCCCCTTTTCCTGTGCCATGCCTGTTGCTCCTGTTGGTCCTATTGGCACTCCTTCTCAAAGATCACCTGCTAGAAGAGAATACCTGTTGGACACTGTAATACCCTTCCCATCCTGTGAATTCCTTTCCCCTACTGCTGAGTTATGCAACCTTCCTTGAGGCCCCCTTCCCCAAGCCATTACTTCTTGCCAGGCATATCCCCCTCACCTCCTGATCCCTGACTCTTTCCTCCCTGTCCTCCTAACCTGCAAATATGTCTGTATGTCTTTCCTCCCCTTCCCCTACTAGTCTGCCCCATGCCTCCATGACCTCAGCTGGCCCCAATGCACTGACCCTTTTCTACAGCTCCCCACATCCTTCTCCCTCCACCTTCCTCTCTATTACCATTTTCTCCCTCAGTGAGCTGATCTCTGCCTCAAGTTGCACCAATCTAAAATATTGCAACCCATCCTCCACAAAGTATCCATAAACACCCAGCCCCACATCCGTTGCACCCACTATCTTGCCCAAGCACCCTCCCCAGCCCTCCTCACTTCCAAGAATACTCCTGTCTCTGCCATCTTGAAGTCTTCTCCACCCCCTGCCCTCCTAGGGTGGCCCTCTCCTCCCACAAGAAAATTCACTGCCTTGCCCTTCCCTGCATCCTGAGTAGCTCATTCTGTCCCAAAAATTAGAGCCACACCTCCACCTTTCTTGAACTCTTCCACATAATTTAATTTTTTTTATAATTTCTCACTTCTGCCCCAATTTAGCAAGCTATTGCATAGTCCTTGCTTGGTATGGTCTGCTAAGCACTGCCCCTCCTCTATTTCTTTATCTACTGCTATCCAGAAAAAAACTGTTTGCAGTCAGAATTGGAGAGGGAGTGGGAGCGTGGTGAGCCAGTAGGAGCAGCAACAGAGCTGTGGCACTGGGAGCAGGGTAGAGGATATTTTTGGTCATTTTTTATTCCTGTCTGGCCTAACTTGATTGCTGCTGTCAGGTGATCTATGGTACCTGGTGAGCTGAGGAGGTTGTGGGTCTCCAAGAACTGAGAAGGAGCAATCAGGGCACAGTGGAGGATGGCAGAAACACTGAGACAGGGAAGTGCCTTGTACATTGTTTGATTTGTTTCTTCTAGGCCAGCGAGGGTCTTTAGACTAGATTTTAAAGTAATAAAGAACTGTGAACTAATTAAAAAAAGGGGCACAGGGGCGTGGTTTAGCCACCAACATGATGGCTGCTTAATTCGTGAGCTGTGTCTCAGCCAAGGACAATCTGAGCTTGGGCACCGCAATCCCATGGAGCTGAACCTCCCCTTCACCAGCTAATGAATGGGTGATCACCTACCTACCGGGCAGTACATCCCTTAAGTGGATTTTGACATGATTTGTGGTCTCCTGCAGTGCTGTCATCTACGATGTTCTCGGAGGAAGAGCTAGGCCATATAAGGCCCCATGCAGCTAGCACCTACACGACCAGAGCATTGGCTTTTCACAGTTGCTCTGCAATACTGGATCCAATGGGGACTCCTGAGCTACTCCTAATTACACTTCTGGAATATAGTCAGCTATCATGGACCCCCATACACCAGCCATGCCATTGCTCCCTGGCAGTTCTCCTCCAATGCAGCAGCCCTTGGTGGGAGAATCTCTCCAATACATTACCAAGATGCTAGAAGCTCTAATGCTTTGGGTAGATGACATTAGCCTCTCTCTTTCTCTCTAGTACCGTCTGGCAGCTACAAGACCAGATGAATGTCTCAGAACAATGCACAGAGGCCTGCAAACTCCAACAACTTCAGCTATGGCAGCGCTTGCAACAGCATGAGGAGCAGCTATGGTCTTTGTGGGATAGAACTGAGGATCAGGAAAATAGGGCTGCTGCAATAATCTGCATATTATTGGTCTACCAGAGGGGACAGAGAGTCAATCAATGGAACAATTTCTAAATGACAGTCTCTGTCTTATGCTGGGGGAATGCTGGAGAGGCCAAGTGGAAGTAGAGCGGGCACACTGGGTTTCTACATGCTCTAACAGGCCTACGGATGCACCTAGACCTGTGGTAGCTAATTTACTCAGGTATTCAACTAAAGAACAGATCCTTCACACTGCCAGAGATCTCGGGGCAGTGCACTGGCAAGGGGCTCAGATTTCTTGGTTTCGGGACTTTGTGCAAGAGACTGCGGCAAGAAGAAGAGCCTTTGGTCCTGTTAAAAGGTTCCTCTACCAGCATGATTTTCACTTTAAATTTAAAAATCTTACCAGACTATGTGTAACCAAATACTGAAGAGAGCTGACTGCCGACCACCCTGCAGAGATCAAGCACTGGAGTGTTAAATTTTGGCTGGCCCTGTATATTCCCACTACAAATCCCAGGAGGCTTTGGGAACCTAGTACAGAAGCACCACCAGATTGGAACCTTTCTCCCTCATCTAGGGCTCTGAGGGACACATTACCAGCTGGACCTGTCCTTCCTCAACCTGGTCCCCCATTGGATACTGGCACATCTTCACCACATGTATCCTCCCTCTCTCCCTCAGCACCCAAGTAACTCTTTCACCAAGTCCAGGCAGCGAACAAGGAGCAGACCTCTGCACTCCCCCGGTAAGCACACAAGCACCCCGCCAGCTAAGAAATACAGGGAGGATCATTCCCCTGTCATTGACCCTGCAAATATGGACCTGCCAGATTCCCAAGAGGTGGATACTGTGCAGCCTGTGGATTGGGTCAACTTTTCTGAATCCTCTCTTGCTGAAGCCATGGACCATGCATCCCCCGTTAGACCAGGTCTGATTAGTTATGCTACAGCAGCTGCAAAAACTCCCATGGACATTGTGGAAGTCCCCCAGGCAGGCTGAAGGACTGATTTCCTGAACTGTCTTTCTATGTTTACCTTCAGTAATCTGATAATTTGTCCTCTCTATGTGGTCTAGGGTCATTGCCAGGGCACTGCCCGGAATATAATTTTCTACAGCCACCCCCCGCTGTCCACCTGCGGGACACAGGGGTGGCAGGCTTCCTTCCCCATTACCATCTCCAGCTCCTGACTGGTCTCTGACTTAATACTGATCCCTGTATAGGTCAGATCTTATACCCTGGTGTTCCCTGTCCATAGACTGCCTCAAGTGTGGCCTCATATTTTCCCTGGTGTTGCAGTTTGTTAGCTACATTTCTGCTGTTGTAGCTTGATTTCTACTTGGCTTCATACTCAGGCCTTTAGGTTTTGTTGCCTTAATGAAGCTGAGCTTAGAACAGTAGGATGGCATGCCCACCTCCCTCTTTCCCCTACTCCCTTCATTAATCTCCCCCAATTTTTTTTTTGACCATCCCAGCCCCCTTTCCTTAAGTTGGGATGACTGACCCTGAGTTTGTCCCCAGTTCTGGATGACTCAGCCTTATTGGACTTACTCACTTCACCCCCAGTACTGAGTTCTAGGAGATAGCATAGCCTTAGAACAGGGTTTCCTACCCTCTTTTGCTTTGACCTCCCAACTCATAGCGTGTTTATGCTGTTGTGCACTTATTAATATTAGTCTGTTGGTTTTCAAGCTACTTTGCCCTTCATTAGTGTTAATGCTTGTATTTTTACCTATACTCTCGATCTTTTGCAACTCTTCACATATAAGGACAGCGCTCCTCAACCATGCAGTTATGCTTACATTCTCCCTATTCCTGGGCTATGGACTTGCAGTTTTGATGTATCTAAGGTGCTTCCTTTCTTCTGAGTTCCCTATTGATTTGCCCCCCCTTTTCTTGAATTGCAGAAAGTACCCTCTCTTACATGTTTGGCGGAGATATGGTGTTGAATACTCCCACAGCCTCAAGTTATTACTTTGTTTCTTGGAATGTTAAAGGGCTCAATCACCCTATAAAGTGCACATAAGTTCTTCAACACCTGAGATCTCTGCACGCAGATGTTGCGCTTATACAGGAAACCCATCTCCTGGCTCGGGCAACATTCTGGCTGAAGAAATCCTGGGTGGGAGAAGTCCTAGCTAGTTCCTCCCCCACTAAGACCAAAGGAGTGGCTATCCTTCTTCGTTGTACCTCCCTCTGGAAGGTGGAGAGATGCTAGGAAGGATGTCCATGGCAGATGGGTGGTGGAAAAGTTACCCTCCCCAGAGGGACAATTATTGCTTAGTAATTTATATGCCCCTAATGATGAGCATACCAATTTCTTCCCTGTGGTCAGCCAGGCCCTCTCCTCATTATCTCTAGATGGTCCACCCATCCCACTTGCGATTTCAATATGGTCGGTGACATTTTTCTTGATAAATCATACCCCACCCCATACACCTGCCCAAAGGCCAGACAATCTCTTCAGAATATGAGCAAGGAGTGGGTATTGACTGACACTTGGTGAAGAGACTATCCCACAGGCCATGATTATACATACTACTCACCTGCACACTGTTCACACAGCCGTATTGATTTTTGGCTTGCCAATGAAGTGGCGGCCGGGGCTGTTAAACAATACCATAGGTTCAATCTTGATATCTGGCCATGCTCCCATACAGGATACCTATAATCTGCCTAGTAGCCATCCCTAAGGTTCCTACTGGAGGTGTAACCCCTCTTACTCAAGGGCCCAACTTCCACCCCATGTTGGCCCAAGTCACTAAGGACTACTTTTACCTTAACTCTGATTATGGTGTTTCACATGGCATGGTCTCTGGAAGCTTTTAAAGTGGTCCTATGTGGCTGTATCATTGCTTTCTCCACTGCCTGAGACTGGGATTGTAGAGCAGCCTTAACCAAGATGCAATCTGATCTGGTCATCCTAGAACATTGTTTCAAATGTACCCCCCCGTGCAAACACCGATAGCTTACTCCACCATCAGATTGTAGAGCGAAAATACCAGATTAATGTCACTCTTGGCCAGAAGGCCGAATGGCTCCTGCTCAGGTCAAAACACACCCATTGTGATGGAGGGAAGAAGAGCAGAAGACTTCTAGCCTTTCGACTCCGGAAACAACAGGCTGCGACCCAGATCCATGCACTCCACACCAGGGCAGCATTCATAGCCTCTAGTCCCGGTGACATCAATTGTACTATGAGACGATTTTGTTAATTATTATACCAGTCCCACTCCACTATTACAGGGCTGCAACTCTCACAGCGGGTTGTGAACTTCTGCCAATCTGCTGCCACACCTGTTCTCACCCCTTAGCAGGCTAAACACGTTGACTCCCCTGACACCTGTGAAGAACTGCACCTGGCGTTGTCGAACATGGAGAGAGGAAAGGCCCCTGGTCCCAATGGTATGTTGGTAGAGTTGTATCAAGCCCTAGGACTGGATATTCTCCAACCACTTTAACTTGCCCTATGAGCTTCCCATGAGGTGGCCTCCCTTCCTCCCACTATGCGGGATGCCCTCATCACTTTACTCCCCAAAAACTCTTCTGACCCATTTGATTGTGCTAACTTCCACCCTATAGCTTTGTTGTCTGTAGACATGAAGATCCTAGCTAAGGCCTTAGCCACCAGAATGATGACCATCCTCCCCTCAATTATTCATCCAACACAGGCCGGGTTCATGCAGGGTAAGGCTGGAGTGGACAAAACTAGACTCTTGCTTAACCATAAGTGGTTCACATCTAAATCTTCTCTCCCTATGGCTGCTCTCGCAATAGATTTTTCCAAAGCTTTCAACTCCATCGAGTGGGACTGCTTGCATGAGATATTACACCTATATGGCTTTGGTGGGTACTTTAGGCAATGGGTACATATGCTTTATTGTTCCCCCATGGCCCCTCATTCTCACCAATAGTGATATTTCCTCCTCCTTCCTCTTCCATAGAGGCACCAGACAGGGGTGTCCTCTTTCCCCTCTCTTATTCTTGGTGGCCCTGGACCTCACAGCTTCCCCACAAATCCATGGTATTGAAACTGCAGGTCATTCAAAAAAAACCTCCTTGGCCCATCTGAATGATGGCTGTACTAAAAATTGCCTTCAAGGCACGAACTTAACTTGGGCCTCTCAAGGCTTCACTTATCTTGGGGTCCAGCTTCCCACCAAATGGTCTGACCTTGAGTTAGGCCAATTTCTCCCTGGTAGTTGTGCAGCTTTCCACGGAGGTGGAATGATGGCGAAAGCTGCAACTCTCTTTGCTCGGCAGAGTGGCCTCAGTTTGAATGCTCCTCTTGCCCAGGGTACTGTATTTGTTTAACAACCTACCAATATCCCTCTCCCAAATCATTCATATCCTTGAAATGGCTAGTTTCCAGTATCTGTGGGATAACAAGTCTCCCAGATGGAGTAAACATAAGCTGAGGGCGCATTGGACTCGGGGTGGTTTGAATGTCCCCTGGTTCTTAGGCTACCATCTCACCTGCATGGTGGATCATGTGACCAAGTGGTTCATACCTAGTCCCTCAGGTCCTCCACTATGGGTCCAGGTGGAAACCGACATGATGCATGTATCTACTCTTCACAACTCCCTCATGTGGCATCACTGGGTAAGATAGTCTCTCCCCCCGACCATAACTGATACGAGTCATGCTTGGAGACTCCTTATGTCAAAGTCACATATGCCCAAACAGGTCAGGTCCCCTCCAATACGCTAAGCTACATTATGGCATAACAACAATCTTCAGATAGGCGGAACCCCACTGCACTGGCCTTCTTGGCTTGCCCTCGGTATTCGAAATGTGCAAGACCTCTGCCTTCCTGATTCTCTGTCCCTATTATCCTTTGAGCAATTGAAGGCCAAATTCCTTCTATGAAATCATGACTTCTGGAGGTACCTTCAAATCTGCAGTGCCGCACACTCTCACAACCCAACACTTGGCCTGCGCTCAATGGCAATGGCTGGATTCCTTCATAAACTCATTACTTTCAAGGGCCTCCTTGGTCGGGTGTTATATGACCTGAGAGATGCTCAGCTGAATTCAATGACATCCTGTGGACTAAATGGTCTGCACACCTTGGGCTCAATATCGCTGAGGATTAGTGAAACCATTACCTGAAAGATACCTATCGGTATACAGAGACACTAAGAGTCATTTCCTCTAGGTTAAAATACTATTATTTTGGCACCGCACTCCAACAGCCTTTCATGACTGTGGCCTGCTCGGTCATACTGACTGCTGGTGCTGCTCAAACCAGCTGCCCATCTGCTGCATGTACTTTGGACTTGCTCACAACTTGTTCCTTTGGGCTTCAGTGACCTCAGATTTGTCTAAGCTGCTAAACTCCCTGATTGCCCTAACAGACCCTTAGTTGCTCCCGGTGACACTTTGTCATTGACTGAGTTACCAAACCCCACCAAGAATGGCTACTCCTTGCCCTTCTGGAGGCTTCTCATGTACTGGAGCCAAGTGGTACTACTCACCTGGAAAGCCTGGCATGCAGTCCTAGCCCATCTATCCTTCCTTGAAAGGCTGTCTTATTCACAGATGGGTGGTATGCATCACTATAAGTCCAAATGGGGAGCATATTTGCAGTCCAATCTATATAAACTTCCTACGTCATCAGCTAACACTCCAGCATAAACCTGATACTCAGCTATTTGCTCTAGTCCTCCTATCAGCCATTGTCTTTATAGTAGATGGTGTAAGCATCTGATTCAGCTACTACTATCTAATATGTAGATAGACCAAACTGTTTGTATGACTGCCTGTTGTGATTATGACTATAAAGCTGGCCTATGCCAGACGAGTTCTGATCTGTATTTGCTGTACTTATTGCTGTATTATGTGATGAGCTACCTATTTCTCAAAATTCAATAAAATCTTATAAGATGAAAAAAGGGCACAACAGGGCCGGAGGTGAGCAACTGCAGCGAGCTCTGAGAGGGTTGATTGTCTCGCAAGAGACCTGGGAGAGTAGGGAAACCAATAGGGAGTGGGGCAAGATGCCAAATTTGAACAAATGGCCTGGGCTGATATTAACACCTCTGGGCTCAAACTGCACCACTAGCAGTTGGAATTGGAAAGGGGTGGGGCGTGGTGAGCCAGCAGGAGCAGCTAGAACAGTGGCGCTGGGAGCTGGATAGAGTTTTTGTAATTTTGTGTTTATTCCTGTCTGGCCTAACAATAGCTGTGCTGTCGGGGATCTGCGGTACCCAGTGAGCTAAGAAGGTCACAGGACTCTGAGAACTAAGGAGGAGCAATCAGGGCACTGCGGAGGGTGGCAGGAATACCGAGACAGGGAAGTGCCTTCTACATTGTTTGATTTGTTTCTTCTAGGCCAGTGTGGGCCTTTAAACTAGACTTTTAAGTTTAAAAAAGAACTGTGAACTAATTAATAAAGGGGCACAACAGAGCCAGGAGGTGAGGAACTTCAGCGTGCTCTGAGACGGGTGGATTGTGTCACGAGAGACTAGATGGATACCCAAACCCATCCTCCCCATCCCTCTCTCCCCAGGCTCATTTGCATTTATATAGAGGCATCTGCCTCCTGGTTGGTGGGGCTGGACCTGCCTGCAGCAAGAGCAACCTGTTTGTAATCTGGTGTACTTCTAATTGTTTTGAAATGGCTTGTCCTGAACTGTGCAACTCAATGCTACAGATCCCTTCAAGCAACAAGGGAAATTTTGAAGTCAGGAACTACCACCTTGTGTACTGTGCTGCTTCTAATTATTCACACAGTGCAGTTTCTGCCCAAATTGCTAACTCTTACAATCAAAAAGGGACTGGCAACTCTTGGAGCTAAATTTTATGCATTATTGGACTTAAATTGATCACTAACTCTTCCTTGAAACAGGAAATTTCTAGCCAAGGGATAGAGATTTTACACTATAGAAAACAACAACAAAAAGCCTTACAAGGTGTTCTGTTGTGGTAGTAAGCAACAGGCACTGGAAGGTAAAGCCACATACAGCTGGTGAGGTGGTAAACCATCTGGAATCAAAAGTAGACTAAGGTAAAATGGAGGGACAACTAAGTTGGAGAGGTAGATGGAGCAAAGCCGAGGCAGGGTTGGGACATGGTCCCCAGCCAGCAAGGGCAGGAGGCATTTTTGGAAGGGTGGTAGGGTGTACTATTTGTGGATCAGCTATAGTACTGGATATGGCATTGAGGACAGGGGCTACAGGGTATGCAGGCAGCTAGCACAACTAAAGAGGAGGTTGGGTGGTTGAGATGGACACTAGGATGAACAGGGATGAGGGGTTGTGTAAGGGACAGGGGAGGATATGCTGAGGAAGCGAGATAAGATAGGGGCATGGGATGGAATAATGGTGGAAATGGAGGGGGTCTAGGAGCAAAAGCAGAAAGAGGCAGATGTAGTCGGGAGGCAGAATGGAAGAACACAAAAGAGGATGCAAGCAGGGAAGGGAGTAGTAGGGGTGGGCATAAAGGGGGCTTCTGGGGGCTCAAGTGGAGGTAATACAGGAGTGGGGGGCATAAGGGGAGCTTCTGTGAGCTCAGATGGAGGCAGTACAGGATGTGAGAATGACCAAGGATAATGGCAAGAGATAAGGAGCAGAGGTCCAAAGCATGAGAGACAGGGAAGGGATACAGGAGGTACCCCAGTCAGAGGGATACGGACAGTGGGCACAGAGCACAGAAACAGATTTGCACCACTAGTACCCCAACATGGGGGTGGCAATAAGTAAAGTGGAGCTGAAGTGGACTTGGAGGGAACAGGAGAAACAAACATGACAGTAGGATCAGGGGAAGGGGAAACACCCCATTGCAGGTGGGCAAAAAGATTAGCAAAAGAAATGGTAAAGGCACGGGGGCATACTCATCCCAGAAAAGGCAAACAATCATGAGTGGGGAGACAGCGAGCACAGATATAAGCGGGCTCCATCATTACAGTCATGAGGGTATAAAGGAAAGCAGGAATAGGATCAGCAAGGGAGGGCCAGGGACAAGGAAAACAGAAACAAGCAGAAGGTAATAGAGAGAAGGGTCCTCCTCATTGGGGACTCGATAATAAAAGGAATTCGCTGGGGGGGCAGGGGGAACAAAAGCAGTACAATATCAGTTGAGTGCCTGCCTGGTATGATGGTGGCAGAGGTTATTCACTATATCCCTTCTAGGGGAAACAGCAGGATGAAAAAACACACCTGGTGTTCCACCTATTAATGAATGATCTGGCAGGGAGTAGCTTGCTGGAGGTGCATGCAAGATTTAGAGCACTTGCTAGGTACTGCAGCAGCCTGGAGTTCAAATCTGTGGCATTTTCAGAGGTGCTGCCTGCACCAAGGGCTAGCACAGAGAGGAAAATAAGGATTGAGGAATTTAATAAATGGCTGACAGGATGGTGTATGCAGATGGGGTGTGGGTTAGTGGGGAACTGGGGTACAAATGGGGAATAAGAGCCTATTTGCCCAGAAATACTGAACCTGAATATGGAGGGTACAGCAGTGCTATGGAGCAAGTCAGAAGAATTCTTTGAACAAAATATAATTTAAACTAAATTGGGGGGGGGTTGAGGACAAGTCCACACCACATGACAGGAGAAATGGTGGGCTACCAGCCTTCCCCCCAGAATGAGAGAAAAGACCAGGGTAGAAAACAGGGGAAGGAAACATGCACCAGGGGACACAGAAGTGGGTCCAGCAAGTGGAGAGCCATGTGCACCAATGCCAGGAGGCTAGGAACAAAGATCCCAGACCTAACTGCAATCATGGCTGAGGTGGACCTGGACAGAATGGAAATCACAGAGACGTGGGGTCATGATGGCCAGGACTGGAACATGGCAATATCAGGTATGCACTTTATAGGACAAACAGAGCGGGAAGGAGAGGGAGGATAGCACTATATGGAAGGAACACATTAAGGAAACAGAATTGCAGGGTAGGTGGTGGGACTGAGACTTTATGGGTATCTTTGGAAGCAGGGAAGAGAAGTCCTGTGCACTGAGGTGTTATGTAGGCCACCAGCACAGAAGGATAAGGAAAATAAGGCAGGATGGGAGGAGATCCAGAGGATGGTTAACAGAGGGAAGTGCTGCTGATGGGAGATTTCAATTTGCCAGATGTGGTGGGGCACCCATCAGCAGCATCCGCCAGTAGAGATGGCGTGGCCCCAATTCCTCCACAAAGTGGAACACGGAGTGAAAGCGGTCATGGTGCTCCATAACACGAATGGAAGTACTTTGCATTATTAATGGGTAACGCAAAGTCCATTGAAAACAATGACTTAGCGTTACTCCACCTTCCCAAACCACTACTCCACTAATCCTTAAGGCAAAGTACATTGAAAACAATGAACTTCACCTTACTTCGCCTGTTTTTAAGCTCCAAAGGTGAATTTTGCAGTGATTCGTGGGATTTCAGGTCACATGGGCTCTAGATTGTTCTGCACAGCCTCAGTTTGGGGTGGTGTGTTTAGGAAGCTGTAAGAGACAATCTGCTTTGAGAGCTCTCTGTGATTCAAACCTTCAAAAAGCTGTTAAAAAAGCCTTTTTGAGTCATTTTTTTTGCTGAAACTTTAGTTCATCGATTATAGGAAACCTTCCTGTGCTCATATTATCGAGGGTTTATTGTTTGTGTGTGTATTTTGAATGTTAATGTACAACATTCAGTCTGTGTACTGAGAGACGGTGGAAGTGTGCTTTGGGGGAGGAGCGTATATGTGCTGTAGGTAGATTAACTTGGAGGAAAAGACAGTGCTTTCTGTTTTGGTGATATTTTTCTTGTATAACTGTGTTATTGTACACACAGTAATATTTTCAATAACTCTTGTAATTTTTTTGCTGATTGTTGTGGTGCAGCAGTGCATAATTTTAGTTTGTTTAAAATATGTGGTTATATTACTGAAGTTTTCAATTTGCTACACATTACTTAGTGTGTGTGTGAGTATGTGTGTGATGAGTGTCATCAAATCAGACACCTTTTATTGTGCCACATAATTTCAGCAATGTGAACCTGCTATCCACTGCAGCTGTGTAATTTTTTGTACTTCTTTGTGGTATCTTTACTGGTACTCATACTAGTCACTCTTACTGCAGCAATGCAGTACACTGCCCCCCCCCCCCCCGAGCCCGCCCCAACCGGCAAAGATATTCTTTTCCAGATTTGAATTTCTGATGGTGAGCACTGGTTAGGTGGTATGCCTTTGCATCTGCATCTCTTCAGTGCGCAGCACAATCTTAATCTGTCTGTACATTTGCATCTCTTTAGGGCCCAATTTCCATCTCTAACTTAAGTCACAGTTGTTTCTTTGGCTTCCCTGCAGAGTACTGGACAGGTGTGGAACATAATTCAGCATGAACATTGGTAATGTATGCGGCGCAAGTGTGGGGGATGGGCCCATGCATATGCGGCACATCCCGATATACATTCCGGGATGTGTGGTGCATATGCTGGCATGACTCCACCTTGCACTGCTCAAGGGGGGCGCAAAAAGTGCCTGGTAAAACCAGGAACAAGTCCAGGCCACCTCATGCTGCCCAGCCGCCTGCTGACTGACATCATACAGTACAGTTTGTACGCCTATTGATCCACTGTGTGGGCCAATGGGCGTATAGACCATACTGTACTACACAGGCCCAATATGTGAATGAACTGAAAAATATAGTAAAAAGCTCTTAGCTTTGGGAGCTCTTGTCAAACACAGCCTCTGAGCTCAGAGTTCTAGAATTATCATTAAATAGAATTATCAGTGTTGCTGGGGGCCATACGCTCTTTGCCATATTAAACAGCCCTGGACCCTGTCCCTGATGATTAGGGGCACAGAGGGCTCTATTTTCTTTTCCTTCTGGTCCCCAAATCCACAGGGGATTTATGGCCCATCCCATTACCTAACTAACCTGTATTCCTTCATTCAGCATACAATGTTCAGGATGGGGACCCTACAGGGTCTGCTACCTCTCCTACATATATGGAGCTTAGATATGCTCCCTCAACATGCAGGAGTCATACCTGCATCTCAAGATGTGTGCTCCCCACCAGCAGTATCTCAGATTCCAGTCTTTGGGGAGCACTACCAGTTCTGAGCATTGCTCTTGGCTTGCGCCAGGGTCTCTTCCTGACTGCTTGTGGGTGGCAGTAGCCTTCAAGAGGGAGGGACTGTATGTCCTCCCATTCCTGGATGTCTGGTTGCTCAAAAGTAGTCCGGAACAACTGCTCTGGAACACTAGTATGCAGCAGACAATTGTTCTACATCCCAGGGATCATGTTCTGTCTGACAAACCAGTTCTGACCTAATGTCAGTACCTTCCAGTATATTGAAGTGCTACTAGTCACAGCTCAGGTTTTGCCTTCTTACCATAGAAGAGGGTGGACTGCCTGATTTCTTAGGCCCAGCTGTTTGGCAGCAGCAGATAGGCTACAAAGGCCAGAGCCTTCCTCAGGCCCTTTGGCCTGACGGCTGATGCCATAGGAATGGTACCCCTAGCCAGGTGGCATGTGAGACTCCCACAGCAGCATTGAGAGTATGGTGGGATCAATGCTCCATCGACCTAAAGCAGCCAGTCTGAGTTTCTCCTCCAGTCAGAAGAAGGTGAAGTCACAGTGGATGAAACCCAGCAACCTGCTGAAAAGGGGTTCCCTTCCTTATTCCCTCCCACAGCAGATCCTCACCACAGATGCTTCAGGGTTGGGCTGGAGGAGGCTTGTCTGGGGCTTATTCAGACTCAAGGAATGTCGACCGATGTGGACGCTGATTCCATACATCAATGCCTCAGAGATGGGGGCCATTCTGTATGCTTTCCAAGCCTTCCAGACCCACCTGAGAATTCCCAGGCCATCTGTCAGTGCAGACAGTCAACGTCCAAGTAGCTCAGTATATTAACACATGAAGGGGACTCATTCATACCATCTGTGTCGGAAGATGAGGAGAGTCTGGTACTGGACCCTCAAACATGGTCTAGAACTGTTGGCCATCCAGGTTACAGGAGTCCAAAGCATTTGGGAGGACGTGTGAAGCTGGTCGCAGTCCAGGATTCATGAATGGGAGCTGCTGACCTTGGTTGTAGAACACCTGTTACACAGGTGGTGTCATTCAGGGTTGGATCTTATTGTGTTCCCACCCAACGCAAATTTGCCACATTTCTGCTTGCTCACTTCAGGGCTTGGAGTCACTCTGGTGAGATGCGTTTTCCCTCTTTGGGCAAGGGACATCCTACTACGGCTTCCCTCTCTTCCCTTTAATCCAGAGGGTGACAATCCAGCACCAGATGGAAGGGGCCACTGTGATCCTCCCCACCCTTGTCAGCTCTGGTTCCCCTTACTGCAGCAGCTGGCAGTGCAATCCCTGTACCTCTGCCTCTGTACCCATGCTTGCTCTCAGAGGAGCAGAGCACTCTGGTTCATTCAGACCTCAGGTTCCTTCATCTCCATGCATGGCTCCTGAAGAAATCACCATTGTGAGGTTTGGAGTTTCCAGAGGGTGGCTGTTGTCCTGGTGGCCACCAGAAAACCCTCAACCAGACCACTTATTCCATGAAATGGAAGTGCTTTGTTTTGCGGGCTGCTTTCCATGACCTGGATCCTTTCACTTGCCCAGTGAATCAGATTCTGGAGTACTTGTGCTAACTATTCGATGCACTCTTCCATTAAGGTTCCCCTGTCAGCCATTTCAGCCTTCCACATGCCCGTTGATGGCCATACGGTGGCTCACTGGGATGTGACCTGTACATTCTTGAGAGGCATCCTATACTTGAAGCCTCCCATCCAGAATCCAGCTCCTCCTTGGGATCTGCATTTTGTGTTAGAGAAGCTTACTTTGGCTCCATTTGAGACAGCCATGACTTGCAAGTTATGCTTTCTGTCAAGGAAAGCACTGTTTTTAGTTGCTATTACTTCCACTCGGGGATTTTCAAGCTTCAGGCTCTCATGTATGAACCCCTTTATTTTGATGTCCACAAGACAGAGTGTCTGCATACCAATCCCTAGTTTCTGCCTAGGTGGTGTCTGAATTTACTTTCAATCAGTCCATCTACCTACCAGTGTCTTTTACAGATCATGCAAAGCCAGGGAAGACTTGCTCTGTACATTAGATATACATGGGTAGGATATTCAGAAGGGTTGCATGGCACAACACAGTCGTTCCATCGCGCAACCCACTGATGCGCCCGAGCGATATTCAAAGGGGAATGTGCATGGCACAAATCCCGATGTGCCAGGGCACCTCAGTAATGTATACGGTGCAAGTAGGGGGGGCATGCTCATGTATACTCTGCACATCCTGATATTCAGCCCGGGATGTGCTGAACAGATGCAGGTGCAACCCATACCTGCACCGCACACAGTTGAGCAAAAAATTAAAGGAGCAACAGCTGGCCACTCACAGGTGAGCTGCCATATTGCAGGGTGCAACACAGCAGCTGCCAGCTGTGGGTGGCCACCTGAGCTCTGGTGGCATCTTCGTGGTAGCGCCCCCCATGCCCGATCATGGGAATTAGTATCATATTAAAGGTCAAATATCCCTGGTGGTCCAATGGACTGCTTGGCAGGCCGATCGTGGGCAGAAGTATCATATTAACGGTCTTATATCCCTGGTGGTCCAGTGGACAGCTGGCAGCCCCATTGTGGGCAGAAGTATAATGAAAAAAACTTCTATATCCCTGGTGGTCAAGTGGACCGCATCCAGCCCGATCATGGGCGTCTGTTATAAATTATTAAAAACCAATCCATCCCTGGTGGTCCAGTGGTACCCTCCTCCCCACCCACCTACTGAGCCCCACCACCCAGCTCCCCCCCGGTCATTGGTGGGTGACAGCTTCCCACCCACATGATGCCCCGCCACCTGCCAACTGACTGCGTACAGTAGGGCTGTACACCTATTGGTCCACAGTGTGGGCCAATGGGCATGCAGCCCGTACTGTACTACACAGCTCAGAAATGATTCACATTTCTGGACTGTGTAGTACGGTATGGGCTGCACGGACATTGGCCCATGCTGTGGACCAATGGGCATACAGCCCTAATGTACGCAGTCAGTTGGCAGGCGGTGGGGCAGCATGTGGGTGGGGAGCTGCCACCTGCCGCTGACCAGAGGGGGAGCGAGGTGGTGGGGCTCAGTAGATGGGTGGGGAAGGGGGTACTGCTGGACCACCAGGGATGGATTGGTTTTTAATAATTTATAACAGATGCCCACGATCGGGCTGGACGTGGTCCACTGGACCACCAGGGATATGAGAGGATTTTTTTTCATACTTATGCACGAGAACAGGCAGTGGGGCACTTTGCCATCTATGCACGGGCGCTGTCCTGATGGCCGCAGCCTGGCAGGGTGCCAGGCTAAGCACTGGGATGGCAAGACCTGCATGCAAATGGGCCATAATGACATGTAAATGGCCCCATTTGTGCCTGCATGCATTTATGGCCCATTTGCATCTGCACTTTTGAATATCATGGGTGATGCGCCTAGCACAACAGCACTTGTGCTAGCTCATCCCCCTGCCCCTCCCTGGCCACTCGCGCTGGTGCAGTGCCACTGTGCCATGCACATTGCGGGTAACCAGAGCGTGATATTCAATGGTGCTGAGCCATGGCACAGCACCATTGAATATCACCCTGTCAACGCCCTGGCACATTCCAGTTGCTCTGCACCCAGGCTTGCACCACAGCCTGGTGCAGCCTGAATATCCCACCCAGAATATACAGATATTGGGCCCGTTTCTAGAAGGGTGGTGCAAGTTGCCACCGAACGCAACTTGCGCCACCCACAACTGTGACATTGACCCTGCACCCTATTCTAGAAGGGGCAGAGTCTCTGCAGCAAAGTCCTGATACTTGCAACATGCATATAGGTACGCCACAGGTCACAAGTGCACCCCCACCCAGCAAGCCACAACAGCCGCCCCGCAGGGCTGCCCACGCCCCCCCCCCCAAGCCTCCAGCAATCACCCCGCATGGCTGGCCACACCAACTGACCCCCAAAACATCCTCTCAGTGCCCCGCAGGGCTGGCCACACCAACCATCCCCTGAAACATCCTCTCAATGCCCTGCAGGGCTGGCCACACCAACCGGCCCCCAAAACAACCTCTCGGTGCCCCACAGGGCTGGCCACACCAACTGGCCCCCAAACATCTCTTTCAGTGGCCTACAGGGCTGGCCATCACCAACTGACCCCCAAACACCTATAGAAATGCCCCACAGGATGGCGTAGTCAACCTCTCACTCATGCCCTGCCCCGAGTCACCCACTGCAAATGCAACCAATTACCTTGACATGCTCTCTGTTATGTGAGCCTTCAGTTGTCAGCTCACTCAGTCATCCTCATTTTACTCCCAGTTGGTGAATGGCATAGCTCACACGGGTTAGTGTCGCCGACTGAGTTCAGGAGTGCGCACTGAAAAGACACGCCAGAAATTAATTTCTGAGTGCATCTTTACAGTACACACCATACTGAACTCAGTCGGTGGCTGGCCAAGATGGTGAGAGGTGGGCTGTGCCAGTCACAAGCTGGGGATGGGTGGGGTGCTGGTGGGCTGGCATGGCTGGGTGGGGGGCCACTAGACTACCAGGGCTCGGTATTTGCCACAGTTGCAGCCGGTGACTAGGGGTCAGGGCACGGGTGGGGGGATGACAGCGGCACCTTGCAGGGCATGTTCCTATGGGGGATTCATGGGGTGCATTGTGGGAAGCCCTGTGGGGCATTACATGTGCAGGGATTGGGGGCAGTTGGCATGGACAGCTCTGTGAGGCACTTACTGTACAGGGGCTGTACAGTAGGGGGATGGGGCAGGATTGTGGCCTGGAGTCCAGGACTGTGTTTCATGCGGTGCCCAATAGGGCAACAACAGGGGTGGTCTGGGCATGGGGGCACATGGACCGGGTTCTACAGAACCCTCGGAGGAGGTATGTAAGTTACACCAGCTAAATGCAGGTGTAACTTATGATGCCAGTTCTCTTCTGGGGTTCTTGTAGAATCACGACATTGGGGTCTTTGTTGCTGCCCTTCTGGAATGGGGTCCAACAGCTGCTGTAAATCCCCTAGCGCCATGTCACAGGGGGTTTATGGTGCAACTGCCAGTGTAACAGCTGTTTGCTGCAATATGTTGCAGGCCACTATGTAGAATAGCGCAAGTCGCAACTGCTGGTGTAAGTTGCTACTTGCGCCATTCTACTTGGCGTAAGTGTACTGCCAAGTAGCTTACTTTACTAGAATCTGGCCCATTGTGTTCACCATTTGAAGGATGTTAGGAAGACCTCACAGCTGTTTGTTTCTTCCACTCCTAGGAAAGATGGCAGTCCAATTTCAAA
Source organism: Neoceratodus forsteri (assembly GCA_016271365.2). Classification (NCBI taxonomy): domain Eukaryota; kingdom Metazoa; phylum Chordata; order Ceratodontiformes; family Ceratodontidae; genus Neoceratodus; species Neoceratodus forsteri. Next base: position 191,674,693 of record CM028136.1, read on the forward strand.
GCAATGCTTGTCCAAGTAGTTGGTCAACTACATTCCCTTTCATTACAGGAAATATGGTAAGGAGCTTCTTATTCCACCACAGTGCTTGGCCATTCCAATTGAGACATGGCCAGTTCTACTGCATGTTTAAAAAATGTTTGATCTGCTGAGGCTTGTGCAACCTGCTATCTGGAATACTGTCCTCACCTTCCCTAGACACTACAGTCTGGACATTGCCTATAGAGAAAAGGCAGACTTCAGTCTAGCTGTACTACAAGGCCTGCTTTCTTAGGCCTTTTGTTTCCACCCACCCAGGCAATCTTTTTGTCAGTACTGCTTGAGACTCATTCTAATGGTGTGACTTGCTGCAAGAGACATCCTTGAAGAAGTCAGAAGAGTTAAATAAGAACTTACCATAACAGTAGATCTTTGAAAGAATCTTTTGCAGCAAGCCATACCATCTTTCCCTCCATCCCCCTTGATCCTCTGTGTCTGTCCCCTTCTCTGGGGTGCTTTGCCTCCTGTGTCTCACTTTCCAGTGGTGAGAACCTCTGCCCTACCTTGGTTCCTTCAGCTGACATCCTTTATGTCTGGTCTCCAGTGAGGAAACTGAGGAGGGTGTGGGGCTGCCCACATGTATATTGGAGTGGAAACATTGGTGATGTCATCATCATGGACAGCGCCAGTAGACTGCTAGCTAGAATGTTTCCATGTGGTCCTAATGCCGGATGGCTATAGTTCCAGAGGTGTGGCTTGCTGCAAGAGATTCTCTCAAAGATCTACTGTTACGGTAAGTTCTTACGTAACTGTTCTTTTTGTAGTTATCATGTACATTTTTTTTTCTTTCCATTCCTTTTTCTTTAATTTTATCTTATTGTGTGTGGAAAATAAAATGTAAAACTTCAACACATTGTACCCACAACTGGCTGTGATATTTAAAACAAACTGGAACTTGAATGAGTGTATTAGTAACTAATCAGTTGTATTACTAGTTTAGTAAACAATGATTCATAGTATCATAGCAAAATAGAACTTTCTGGTCAAAAGGGACCTTGTTATACATACATGGATGACATAAGTATGCCATACAATCACATACAGAATAATGTATGGGCAACCAAGCACAACAAGGCTGTGTTTCCATCAAGGGGTTGAGATAACAACATATGAACCATGAGAGTGAAGCTTGAGAGATCCATGCTGTCTTCTCAATCCCTAGATGGAAACATGTTCAGTTGTGTATGGTTGTCAATATTTTATTTTATATAGTGTGTATATCTATATATATCTATATATATTTTTTTTTTCACATAGGAATCACTAAGGTTTCCATCCTTTGTTTAGGAGTTTAGGAAAGAAAAATTAAGCTCACACCACACCCAGCTGCTTACTATCTACCTGGTTCATAGACTTGCACCATTTAATATGTAAAAGTTTGAAAATGTAATTTATGTTGTAGAAAACAGTTCCAGGTGACAGTCCTGCAATAATAAGCATTTTTGTTTCAGTTATGCTGCTTGAAACAAAAACATTTAATATGGCAGGATCGTCATTAAATGTTGCACTGTTCTATGGTTGAAATTAACTTTGCAGACTGTTATAAGTTAAAAAGTGAAACTTTGGGCACTGGGTAATTGGTTAGCAGCTGGATATGGGGTGAATGAAAAATTTAAAATGTTATCAGCTTTGAATTATGCAGAACATCTGTTTGGAATATGCACAACACTTTGAAATGCTGGAATGTACTGCATACAGTATATAGCATATATAGCATAAGGACTTCTATTGTGTATATCTCTTGTATTATATATTTTTTCTTTGTTGTTCTACATTTTATATCTCCTGCCAATGTAATTGTGAACTGTATGTGTATGTGCCTCAGGACCTCCTTGTGAATGAGCTTGCTCAACGGAATCTTTCCTGCACTAAACTTGAACTTGAATAAACTTGAAATGCGCACAACAGTTTTGAATGTGCACAACAAGGATTTTCAGCAGTCCGAATTTTTTATACATCTGCAAACAAAAAGGGCCACTACTGAAGTGGTGGTAGTGCAGCCAGTAATACAACAATGAAAAAAAAAGCATACTAGTGCAACTCACCCACACTAAATACAGATGCATGTGGACAGAACATGATCGCCTCCAAGTGGTTATTCAAAAGTTAAATGCACCAATCCAGCAGAGGACAAAACCAGGGAGTTTATTTATTCATTTATTTATTTATTTAACAGATCGGAAAGACCTTCAACATCTGGTGTGTATGCTCTTTACCAAGAGGATACTTCAGTTGGTGCTATGTGCCATTTAAATAATGGAAAATAAAGTGACAGCACTGAAAAGTGCAAAGCATGATATTGTAAATTGATAACCATTCAAAACCAAAATAGTGCAAGTGCAATGAGATAAAAAGAGTACACTGAGCAATAAGAGGACATGCTGTTAAGAAATCAACTGCATTTGTCAATTGGTTGCTAGTATAATGGAAATTTGGCTAGTAGGGACAGATTAATGATTAGCTCACATTTTAAAATGCTAATTACAGTATTTCAATTCACCACATATTTGACAAAAATTAGTGTAACATTTCCACTCTAAAGACATAGTTAATACTCATGAGTAGATACACAAAAGGCAGTACAGAAATTGTTTCAAAATGACTTATCAAAACAAATTAATAGGAAATATAGAAGCAATGTAAACACAGACATGATAATTTACAATACTTTTCTTCCTAAATGTTTTTTTTTCCCTTTTAAATAGTTTGACCAAGGAGTGTCCATTAATTCCATACTGGAACTTCTGTTAAATGCCAGTAGGAAGGTCCACTGCTTACAGTCCTAAGAAAACAAAAATGCAGGTAACTAATATTACAAAAAGGCATGAATCTCTAACCATCCATTAAGGCCAGGGTGATAGGTAGCTTTCAATGGGAAAATCCAAAATGATTCTCTTTGTGATAAAAGTCTCTCTCTGTTACCTCCTCTGGAGCAAAGACAACTTTTTTGACTCTAATTTAATTTCCAGTTGTGGTTATTTGCTTCGTCTGCCTGTAGTACATGCATAGCAATTGCAGAGTAAAGATTTCCATTTTGTGCGGCCCTTATCTGCTCACCAATCCTCTCCTTCATTCTCCATTGGTTCTGCCCACAAAGCAAGCACCACAACATGTTGCCACGTACACAATAAATGTAGTCTTGCAACTGATAAATGTTTTAATAAAAAACGGTGCCCCTGTCTGGATGTGCAAAAGTTGGACTGTTAATCACAAACTCACAATATTTGTAATGACCATCTTTATGAATATTAGAAGGATGAAGTGGTAGCCACATTGGTGGTTTTGGTGAAGGCTGAAGTGAATGAACCACCCTATCACCAATGTTTTGGGGATGTCGATTAGAGATGCAGTGAATTTAATTTCAACTGGGAAAATGGCGGCAAAGTGGCCAAATTCGCCATGCAGAGTAATTTAGTGAAAATTTCTGCATTGGACAGAATTTCACCTAGATGAAATTTCGCCTTCTGTTGGCGATATTTCTCCTTTCACTATGAAATTTTGCCTTCCATGATTAAAAGAAAACTGGCTTCAAGAGCATACACCTGGTATGTAATCATCAATTGTCTTTAACACCTGTGAAGTGCTCATATCAGGCCATAAACCACATCTTAGAGTGTCTTATTCTGCTTATAAAATGGGTCTCCCAGTAAAAAGTTAATTAAAAAAGTATGCATAAAAAGTGCACATAAAAAGCGTAAAAAATATATTACTGCAGGGAAAATAGAAAAGTAGTCCTTTTCATTGTATTGTAGTGGAAATATTTGGTTAAAAGAAATTAAGGGGCTGTGGTGTCTCTTTCACACACACACACACACACACACACACACACTCCTCTGGAATATGCTTTTTCTTTGTGTGTGTGTGTGTGTGTTTATCATTAATGAGTTAATGGCCAGCAATCTTTAGTTAGAGGAGCGGGAATGAATGTGTCCCTCACTAGCCACCCAATTTAATGCTTTTCTGATAATGCTTCCCTGATCACAGTTTCAGCAGCTCACTGCACGAGAAATATTGAAACCTTAAGTGATTTTCAATGAAACAAACCAAAAAAAATAAAAACTTGTCTGAAACAGCCAGTGGAGGAGTGGGCCTAGTGAGCCGGTGAAGAAGCAGAACAATCTGAACTAACAGAGCTGACAGAGGAGCAGGTTTTGGCTGGCAGCTAAAACAGACTGGCTGGCAGCTACTGACTCCCTGAGCATCATAGTAAATGTGTCTATCATTGCTAGAGACACTGTGACTGCATACAAAAAACTCTGGGGAACACAGTGCCAGCACTCTGCTTTGATTGAAAGAGCTGAGGAATGAGTGGGTTTTGGCTATGGTTTGCAAGCAGCATCCTAGGAACATGCAGTCATCGCTCACTGGATTGGAGGGGCTTTGTAAAGAGGAGGATGACAGTTTGAATATTTGAAATGACAAGGCAAAACAAATGTTGCTGTGCATGGTTCCAATATCATGGTGCTCTACACTGTAAAATGTGACTGCTGCAACGGACATTGTGCTGTGTTGGGAGGGGGGTCCAGCTTGGCCACAGAGTTCCACAATGTTGGCACACTGATACTTGTCTTGTACTGAGTTCTGACTGGCTGAAGAGGTGCCATTTGACACAATATGGCCTGATAAGGACATGCCCACAGGCACCTCTCAGCCAATCAGGACACAGAAAACTTCAGACCCATTTTATAAATAGTATCAACACATCACAATATAATTCAAGATGGAAGAATCACTAAATATAGAATAGTACCAACACATACAAATTGCATCAATAAGACTTATCTTTATTGAGCAGGCTCCAAATTGTCATTTAAAAAAGTAACAATTCTATCCTGAGAAGTTCAACATTTCATAAATAATTTCTTAAGAATGAGATAGCTTTGGAAACATTATGGATATGAACTTATTTTTTTAATGCAAACTTTGGAGTCAGATAAGTATATACAGTATATTGTTCTAGCATGTTGCTACAACTGTCATCTATCAATATATAATGACATAAAAAAGGTTTTAAAATGTTTTAAGTGCTATTGGTTTTATCAACATAGAATATCAACAATAAGGTTAAAGGTTGGAAAAAATGTATAAAAGTGATATACTAATATGTGTAATTATAGCTATACTGTATAACTTTTCTGGTCAGAAGATAATATTGGTTGTTCCATTAAAGAACTGACACACCATTTTCTAGGTCACTGTTTTCTCAAGCTCAATATTTTCTTGATACAAATCTTGGGAGTAAATGAGTTGTTCAATTAAGGTGAGAGAGAGAGAGAGAGAGAGAGAGAGAGATTATCAACACTGTCAAGTTTTCTTGAAAGTGCCAATTGTTTTGTTGTAAAGTGGTATACAGTACCTGCAATCCTGAAATGCAACTGTAAAGACAGCTTTAATCACCTTCTGCCTTGCTCAATATAATTTATTACAGGGTTAAACATAACACAAACAACCAACACCTACTCTTCCCCTGGAATCCAGAAGCCCCAGAGGTAACTCTCTTCTTCTTCATATTGATGCAGAACAAGCTACATACATTTTAAGCCTTTGTGGAGCACTGGTTTACAAACATATGAAAATGCATGTAGAAAGAGACAATTTCGATCTTATCTAGCCTGCTTGAGTGTGCAGTTCTCAGATTAATTTACTGTAGCTACCCCCTCCCTTTTACACATGAAGTCTTTCCCCCACCCTCTCACATCCCCCTACCCATCTTCCCACCTGTTATAACTCTCCATTTCACTGTGTCCCAAACCATTTTAAAGCTGTCCACTGCTTTTGGTGATACCACCTGCTCCAGCAGTTCATTCCACATGAACACCACTCTTTCTGTGAAAAAGTATCTTCTCATTTCCCTTTTGAATCTTCCTCCCACTAATTTTAGACTATGCCCCCTACTGGACCCATTTGCCTGAGATTGAAGATGCCTTTCATACTAACCTTGTTTATACCTTTAAGGTACTTGAAGGTTTCGATCTTATCCTCACTCTCGCTTGTCCTTCAGGGAATTCATATTGAGTTACTGCAGCCTCTTTTCAAACATTTTGTCCTGCAGGTCCTGAATTTTCTTGATTGCCCTATTTATTTATTTATTTATTTATTTAGTTTTTGTTGACCCGGTAAGTGCACTAGACAAATCCTGCCTATTTTCAGGCACGACCAGGGAACGAGGGATAAAGAGGAATGCCAACTGACCTTGAAACAGATTAAGCTGTTGGTGGAATTTTTAGTGTATGAGAGAAATTGGGCCAGGACACCAGGGAAATTCCCCTACTTCCTGCTTCCTGTGAGCAGGGGGGACCCATTTTCTGGTGGGACCAAGATGGTGGAGGAGGAGGACAGTGGAGGAGCTGCACATGGGGCTGTGATAGCCCAGAGTAATTCCTTACCTGTTGATTTCACCGAGTCTGGAAATGCTGAAATGGTGGCTGGGATGCACCTGCGAGGTGGCCAGCAAAACACCAGCTCAAGTGGTCCTTCAGTTTCTGTTGCTACGTTGGGGCTTAGTTTGTCGGAGAAACAACGCTGTTTGGAAGAGGAACTTCTTCATGTGAATGCATTATTAGTACAGGAACGTAGGAACCTCGCTGTGGAGGATGACAGGAAGCGGAAGAGATCGGAGGGTTCCCTGAGCACTGCAGCAGCAGCGGGGGGCCCAGCAAGTTGCATCCAGCTACTGAAAGGCCGAAAGTCAGTGAAGTTTCAACTTCTAAAGATTGGGGAGATCTGGTAGATGAATCCTGGTCTCTGGAGCATGCGCTGCGTGGGGCTGGCTGGATTCTGATTTCGGGGTGATTCATGGAAGCTGGCTGATGGATCTTCAGCACTACCGGAGTCTGCAGAGATAAGTACTGTGGCTTTAACAGTCCCTTCTCCTGTTGTTTTAGTCTCTGCACTTCCAGCCTCCCCTTTTCCTAAATCTACTTCTGATTCTGGACTACCCTTGGACAGCCAGTCAGTGGAAATGGCTGCAGATGTGGCTACCTCCTCTGTCATACAGGGGCCAGCTTTGGAACCTGTGGAAAAACCTTCCTATGCCAGTCATTTTAGGCAACCTCTAGAATTAGCCAAGTGACGAAATGCCATTCGTTTACGATATGTTGGCCCCAGGGATAATCCCCCTGATAGGTTTTATGTTGGAAAAACTTTATTGAAGAAAAGTATGGGTTTTTCCCCTTCTGAAGTCTACACCTTGATCCATGTTCCTGGAGAGTTCACATTTGATGTCAGTTTTCACACCCCAGCTCTTTTGGAACTATTCTGGAGTCGCTATTTAAATCTAAAAACTAATCCCCTGTGGTCAGACTTTATTGTACTGCCTCTTTCAAAATAGGCCTTTAGGGTCATTACGATCATGTTCAGAAATGAAGGGGTTAATGTTGTAGATATTGTTAACTGGTTATCTAAGAGATGTGAAATACAGGGGAATCCTGTTCCTATCCTGGATGCAGAGGGATTTTGGAATGGGGGTTGGAAATTTAGGATTAAACTTCACTCTACTAATTCTGATTTGGTGCATCTCCCCAACTGTTTTTTTTGGGGGGGAAGGATAAGGGGTTCCTTTTTTATCTAGGTCAGCCAAGAGTTTGCTTCAAGTGTGGGTCTTGGACTCACATAAGCACCTCTTGCGATGTGCTAAAATGTTCTTATTGTGGGGAGTCTGGTCATCCTAGTGCACACTGTTTCCAAACCTCTAAATGCAATCTTTGTGATGTGGTGGGTCACACATTTGAACTTTGCCCTTTGGCAGCTAAAAACACACCGGAAGCTGATTTTTGGGTACAGGACCATTATATTAGGGAGGCAGTTCAACTTGGCATTCCTACTGGAGGATGGTTGGAGCCCAGTACCTCTGGGGCTAGTCTCCCTTTACCCATGTCAGGTTTGATTGCTAACTCTTCCTCAAGCACAGACTCTATAGATATACCTGAAGTGGTGACTCATGAGGTACCAGAGATAGGACAAGGGGGGGTTATTTGCCAGGATTCGGTATTGTCTAGTTTGGATCCCTTGGTAGACAGTTTTACTATGGTTAGTGGCAAGAAAGGGAAATCTGTTAAAGGAAAGGGGAAGGTGGGTAGGTAGGAAAACAGCTTTACCTTCCATGCATGGTTCTATTGCTGACCCTAATACCTTTGCAGTATTGGTAGAGGCTCCAGAGGCGGTTTCTGACATGTCTCTGCCTTCTGCATCCCCCCTAAGGCCTGAGCCCTTGGAACCTGCTGAAGGACAGATTAGCCCTAAGCCATTAGATGGGAAAATTGGAAGGGTAACAAGAGCATCTAGCAAAGTAAAGTGACTTTACCCTTTCATTAACTCATGGTTCCCTTTTACTTTAGAGTGGCAACTTTAAATGCAAATAGCATTAAATCTCCTGTTAAACGTCAGAGCACTTATTCTCAATTTTTATATGAAAATCTGGACTGTGTTTTCCTGCAGGATGTTCGTTTGCATTCTCCTACGGAGATAGAGGCTGCCACTACTGGTTGGGTGTGGGGAGATTGTTTTTGATCTTTGGGAAGTGATTTGTGTAGTGGGGTGGGGATTTGTTTTTTTCATTCACATCTAAAAGTAATTCATCAGATAGAGATTTTAGCCGGTAGGGCCTTGGTTTTTGATGTTAAGTGGGGTTCCTTACCCTTATGGTTACTTAATGTTATGCACCTTAATCTAAATTTGATCAAGTAACCCTTTTTAATTCATTATATCCTTTTCTATGCACCTCTTATGTTACTATCCTCGGGGGGGACTTTAACTGCTCCTTGCCTTCCAGTGTTTCTTCTGCACGCTTTAAATAATACAGATGATATTGTTGGATTATCAGTTGGTTATATGGACCTACAGATAGTGACGATAGCATATGCAGATGATTTGGTTTTAGTTCTGTCAGATAAAAATTCTGCTGTTGCTGCACGGACATTATTGTACACCTTTTCAGCTATGTCTGGTTCCTCTATTAATAGGTTTAAAAGTGGGATATTGCCTTTGGGGTATGGGGCTACTGATGTGGCATTGATTTGGGACATGCCTATTAAAACTGGCTATATGAAGATTCTTGGTGTTTATTTTGGAGGTGTGGATGATCATCGGTACAATTGGGAGAGCCAATTATTGGAGGCACGTAATAGGGTGTTACTCTGGAATAAGGGCGAATGTCTAAAGCAAGCAAATTTATTTGATTAAAACTTTTTGTTGCCATATTTTTTGTTTATAGCTGCAGTTTTTCCCCCTCCCCTTCTTTAGAAACCTCTCTTTATGATGTATTTTTTCTTTGTTTATGGGGTAATAGATTAAATCCGGTGAAGAGGGGTATCACTTATTAACCTATTGGCGAATGAGGTTTGGGTATGATGAATCCGGTTGTATTCTTGCATAGTATATTTATCTTTTATAATTTAGTTCCTTTGCTCGGGGGGTTGTAAAGATCTGGTCCCCATGGGTGGCTGATGGTATAGATCCCCTTCTTAGGCATTGGATTCAGGATTCCTTTTTGGCCCGGCAGGTACAGCTATGTGCATTGACTAGTCACTTTCATACGATGTTTCAAAAGTTGAAATCCTGGCATGTTGTCAGAAAATCCTTTCTTCTTCAAACACGTCAGCAATTCTATAGTACTATATTGCAGGATTACTTTTTTGTGGATCCTTGGTTTCATGATTTACCAGTTTCTGAGCAACATTCCAAATTACAATTATTGGTAAGCAAGGGTACCCCACTATATGTGGGATTTTTATGGCTATGTCTCCACAAGAGATTAGGGGTAAAAGGCAATATGAGGCATAAAGAACTCTTGGAGAGGTTTTGTCCCAGGAAGGAAACCTGCTTAGGGGTGGTTGAAACTATGGAACATTTTTTTGTGGATTGTCCCTTTGTAGTTTCCTTTTGGTCCCAATTTCAAGACGCGTGGCCTTTAAATCCTTTTTGGGATCCTACATCACAGATCTGGGTGGAAGGGGTTCTGCCGGGCTCCTGGGTGACTTATGATGTAATCATTATGCGCCTGTTAATGGGTCATATAGGCTTTCAGCTGTGGCAAGCACGGTGTAATTTGACACTTCGGCAGAAATTACTCTCTGCATCCCAGATTATTTATAACATTAAGAAGGTAGTACTTAGCTGGAGACTTCAGGAAAGGGAAAAAGTGCATCCTGAACTGTTTCGATTGTGGTGGAGGAAAATGAACTGGCTTGACACAGGGTAAAGGTTATGGTGCTATGCCCAGGCTTTCTTGAAAAGTGCTGGGTATCCCTGCTTGCAAGGCTAGAACCTCCTTTTGGGGTAATTTTGGTGGGGACTGCTATTTTCTGCATACGTGTTAGTTTTGTTTTAGACCCACTTCCTCGCTCTAAGGGGGCATTTGTATCTTGGTACTATTTGTTTTTTAATTTTCCAATCATTTTATGATGCTGTTTTGTTGTGCATACTTGGTTTCTATGCTTTCTGTACATCCCATTTGTATGCTAGTATACTTGTTTTGTTTCCATTTGTTGTGCATTATGATTTCTACTGTATATATTATTGTTTGATTGTTGCTTTTAGTTGCAAATACTCCCTAATCCTTTTTAGGGGGGATGTTTCATATTATTTCTTTTACATTGCTCTGACATGGTATGTTGACAATACTCATTTGTTTTGTTTTCCATATGATTTGTTTATTAATTTATGTGACATACCACAGTTTATATTTCACTTTTGGTCTACTGTTATGATAATAAACAATTCCCTACTATTTTAGTTGGGGTGGGGAGTTGGCACTGGTTAGTTTTTTGGGTCGCTAAACTGCTGCTGATTTTTGAATGTATGATGTAATACTTATTTCTGTTAATCCTTGTTTTATATTATGATTTTGTGTGCTGTAAACACTATTTTGTATATGTTTTGCTTTCTGGTTGTAATAAAAATCCCCTATTCTTGCCAGTAGGGGGATCTCTGCTCACAGACATGGAGGGCTCAGCTGCTGCTCAGCCCTGTTCCAGTGAGGTTCCTACCTCTAGCACACAGCTACTGCAAGAGCTATTAAAGGAGGCAACCCCTGCTCATTTTCGGCACCAGGAGATCTCTTCTCAAAATTCTGCCTTACAGGTTGCTTCTCTATGCATAACGTCACTGTCTCCTGCTTGTATACCTGATCCTATGATGTTGCCGACGATTTCAACTGGTCCTGCTCTTCCTTCGCGATCTGCTAACCCAGAACCTTCTGTTTCAGAGTCTTGCGGTGTTACATGGATGGCTCCCCTTGTGGTGTCCGGTTCTGTGCTTCGGGGAGTCGGTGTGACTGCAGAGTCGCATTTGAGAGACTCTGATCTGTTAACGCTGGATCCCTTCCACCCGACGATGGTTACCTCTGCCTCTCCTGCTCCAATGGCATCCTCCACAACTGATTCTCTCATCTGCGTGCATTTTGGACTACTCCCTGCTCAGACTGTTGTCACCCCTGCTTGGACTGCTTCTGATGCCCTGACTCAAGCTGGCTGGAAATTAACGGACTTGGGCTCCTGGACCCCTGACCTTACATGGGACATGGATTTACATGGTGTTCTGTTCTCTCCTACCAGGCCTGCACCTTCACCTGAGCGCTCCACTGAGGTATCTACATCTGCAGCTGCGTGTCTTATTGATAACTCTGAGGTTACAGACTATACTTTATCATCCAAACCTGTTGTATTTGGGAATGCTTGGGGGGATATTATGGATAATGCTGTTACTGCTGCTATTGTTCCTACTATAGATCCTGCTGTTTTTATTACTAATGCTACTGGTACTAATACTGTTGTTACTGCCAATAATACTGTTGCTAATGTCAATACTGATATTTCTGTCAAGGCTGACAATAATGATATCACTGCCACTACAATTATTAATAATTCTGAAATCCCTGCTCTAGTCTCTGTTTCACATGACTCTGATGCATTGCCACTGGGTGGGGACACTTCTGGTTCTCCTTTATTTCGAGGCCCAGACCTCCCCATTTCTGCACAACCTGCTGTTCTTTCCCCTCAGATTGCCCATATGTCAGGTCCTGTTCCCTCCAGTAATGCTCTCTCCTTGTCTGATTCACGTTCTTTGGCACACTTTACTTTACTTGAACCTGGCCCTGCATTGCTTCCTAGTTCTGTTCCCAGTACACCCCCTTCCCTGTTGAAAGCTATTCCATCAAATGTACTTAATGTGGAGGATCCGGGGGAGGGCCCTTCCACTGTCCTCCTGGCACTGGAACCCCCTCCCTTGGATTCTGCCTCAGCTCCAAACAGGGGTCCTGTACTTTTGGATTTATTAAAAATAAGTTGGAACAAGCTCAAAGGTGTAATGCAGTACGCCTACGTTATAAGGGTGGTCTATCTGTATTTCCTGACCGTTATTATGTGGCTAGAACCCTTTTAAAAGGTGACATGCATTTTCAGACCTCAGATATTTATGGTCTGATACATATTTCTAGAGAAGAAACCTTTGATATTAGTTTCAAATTTACTAGTGGTTTAGATAGGTTTTGGCATAAATATGCCTCAGTAAAGAATACTTCTCTTTGGGTCCCTTTTTCTGTTATCCCTCTCACTAAACCAGCAGTTCGTATTGTCACTATCATGTTTCGGAATGAAGGTGTTAGTGTCAGTGACATATATCACTGGTTACAGAACAAATGTACTGTCTTATCCCCCCCGAAGCCATTATAAATAACGAGGGCCTCTGGACAGGTGGTTGGAAGTTTCATGTGAAACTGTTTCAAGTCAACTCGGAAGTCATTCATCTCCCTAACATCTTTTTTTTGGGTAAAGACAGGGGTGTTTGCTTTTACAGAGGCCAACCTAGGTCCTGCTATAAATGTGGATCCCATACACATACTTGTGACCTGCTGAAATGCAGTTTATGTGGGGGTTTGGTCACCCTAGTGTTTCTTGTACTAATGTGTTTCAGTGCAATCTAGGTGGTGATAAAGGACATGTACATCATCAATGTCCCTGGGTCAGCAAAAACCGTAATGAGGGGTGGGACCCAAATATCCTCATACAGAAGGCACAGGGGAAGGCCCAAGATTGATCTACTACTCAGATTTCGATATCCGGGTCCACTACTGTCTCCTCCTCCCCCCTTCCCACTACATTGGTTGCACCAGTAGAACCACAACCCACAATGGAACCCCCTACTGATATGGAGATTACTCCTCTTGCTAAGGAATCTGTAGAACATGCCCCACTCCCTCCTCCTGCTCAGACCACTGACACTCCCTTTGTAGACCCAGAAGGTTTTCAGGTTAGTAGAACAGTCACCAGGGTGATCACTCGTAAAATTGTCCGAGCTCCTGAAGTTTCTCTCTGCAACCCTTTTGAATGCCTAAAGAGTGGGATAGACGACTCTGATGGTGATTCAGAAGCCTCTGTACTGCCTTCTGACATGGATTTATTTATTTATTTAGTTTTTGTTTACTGGGTAGGTGCGCTAGCCAGCAGGTGACTATTTTCAGGCACGACCCGGGAGAGTACAAAACAGGATAACACAAGGAAGCAACATTACAAATTGAGGCAAAAACCATACAGAGTACATTCCAAACATATACAGAGGCAGTTCCAGCTAGTCTAACATGATATAGGCTATGTACAATTACAGCTGATCAGTAGAGTGCTAAAATCTCGCTGCTCCTAAACTTCCGGATGTATCTCGCAAGAAACTTACTAGAACTAAAAATGGGTGTAAAAAGCAAAAGAACATGACTGTTACTGATGGGAGTGGCTGATTGATTCATTGCTCTGGCCTTTGTTAGAGTAGCATCATTCAATGTTTGTAGCCTGAAAAGCTACAAGAGGAGGATGTTTTTTTTTCATCTTGCTACCTCTCTCCCCTTAGATATTATCCTACTACAGGAAATACCTCTCACCTCGCTTTTTGAGATCCAGCACCTTAAACGGGGATGGACTAAGGGACCTTCCTATTGGACTTTTGGGGAAGATTTGGCTGAGGGGGTGGCCATCCTATTTTGTTCTACGACCTTTTCCATTTCCTGTATTATAGATACACACCCTGGTAGAGCCCTGATTCTTGATTGTACTTTCAAAGGACAACCCTTTCGTCTTATTAATCTCTATGGCCCACAGACCAAAACTGCTCGCATACATTTACTAGATCTCATTAAGCCTTATTTATGTACTAGGCGACCTATTATTTGGGGTGGTGATTTTAACTGTTCTATTGATGTTTCCTGTAGAACAGTGGCAGGGAAGAAGATTTATTATGATTCCCTTGCTTTATCTACTTTGGTAAAGACTGCTAGGTTAATTGATGTTTACCGCTCCCTGAAAACAGATGCTGGGTATACATATCACAGATCTATATATCATACCCGCATTGATTATTTTTTTCTTCTCGGTATTGTGTACCACAACAAGTTTCACTTTGCCCCACAGAACTTTTGGACCATTCTTTACTGACTTGCATATTTTCATTCGATGTGAACACTATGCCCCTTCTTACCCCCTCCACTTCAATGGAAGTTAAATAATACTATCTTGTCCCATGCATTTGTCCTGTCACAAGTTAGATCTTTATTTCAGGCATGGACCTCAGTTCTCTGCTGCTATGATTCTATGAGGGAATGGTGGTCTGATACAAAACTAGACCTACGTCTACTTTTTCAGAATATAGGAAAACGTCTGGTTCGTGATTCCTATCTTACATATTTGACCTTCAGGAATCAGTTATATAAATTAATGTCTCTTTCTGTATCTTCCCCTGTTGGCTATTCCCCACAAATCAATACTATCCAACAGCAAATGTTTACACATCAGTATAACAGTGCTTGCACTTTGGATTTTTTTTATGAGAGTGGGTACACCGGTCTCTCCATCGGCAAATCCATTTGCTGCTTATGCAGATCAGCTTCAGGCTTCAATCATGCATGGACTTAATGATGCAATGGGAGAAATTGTTTATGATATTTCTGGTATGCTCTCAATTGTCAATTCTCATTTATGTAGACAGTTCTGTACTTTGCCCTTTAACTCCCCTGAATTGTCCACGATTTTTTCGGCTCCAGCTCCACAGCTTTCTACGCACCATGTTGCAGACCTTATTGCCCTCATTTCTCAAGAGGAAGTGGCCTGTGCCATTTCCCACCTTAAATTACAGGTAGCCCCAGGTCCTGATGGCCTCACACATGAATTTTACCCCACATTTAAAGATGACCTATTAGAAGTACTAACCCAAGTTTACAAGTACATTTTACAAAACCCTTTGCAGCTTGATAACTCCGGCATATACTTTCTCAAATTTATATATAAAAAAGGTGATATCCATTCTTTATTGAATTGGAGACCTCTACAGCTTTTAAACATGGATTTCAAGATCTTGACTCAAATACTCAAATACTTAGTACACGCCTACAAAAGGTGGCACTGGATCTTATTGACTCAGCCCAGTCTTGTGCTATTCCAGGGCGATCGATCACTACAAATTTATTTCTTGTCCAAGAAATTTTTGAAGCTAAGAATCACGATAGCATTTCAGGTTTTGTTCTTTCACTGGACCAGGCCAAAGCATTTGATTCAGTTCAGCACTCATATTTATTTTAAGTTTTGCACCTATATGGTATCCCGGATCCCTTCCTTCATTGGCTTACTCGTGTTTTTTCCTTCGCTTATTTTTCCCAGGTGATTAATGGGTTTGTGGGTGACACTTTGCTCCAGACTGTTGGGGTTCGTCAAGGATGCCCATTCAGCCCATTGTTATATGT
Source organism: Neoceratodus forsteri (assembly GCA_016271365.2). Taxonomy (NCBI): domain Eukaryota; kingdom Metazoa; phylum Chordata; order Ceratodontiformes; family Ceratodontidae; genus Neoceratodus; species Neoceratodus forsteri. The sequence continues at coordinate 191,690,447 of CM028136.1, forward strand.
TTTTGCCCTGGATCCAATTATTAGACAAATTAAATGGGACTCCCAAATTAAAGGACTAGCTCCCCATTCTTCCCTACCCACTGTGAAGATCACTGCATATGCAGATGATGTTGTTTTATTTATGCATAATAAATCATAAGGTGATAGAGCAGTTAAAGTGTTTCAAACATTTTCTGTCATCTCTGGTGGTATGCTGAACCTTCAAAAGAGCATATCTATTCCTTTGGACCCTATGTCCACCACTGTTTCATTGGTTGGTGGCATTGAGACTTCTACCTCTCCCCAGAGAATTTTGGGGGTTTGGTTTAATATTGAGGATGCAGCAACCTATAACTGGGAAAAACGTATTCAGCTTGGACAATATAAGGTTGGTTTATGGAAATCTTAGAAATTAGGAAAAAGGAAGAGAGTTTTGGTGGTTAAAAAATTCATACTTTCTATTTTTTTATTTCTTAGCCCTGTATATGCTCCTCCCAAACACCTAGAAACACGCATCTTCAGTGTATGTTTTCAGATGATTTGGGGTAGTAGGCTTAATCCAATTAAAAGGGATGTTACATACTTGCCTATTACTCAGGGTGGACTTGGTATGATTCACCCCATAGCTTTTTTTCTTTCCTTTTTTCTTTTCCACATTTTTCACAGCATCAGATACACGTCTCATATTAGTGATATGTGGATAAGTTATGCTTTAGGTTCCATTATAGATAAATGGGACACTCTCCCACCTGTACGGTCTCGTACTTTTTGCTATCCATCCTATGCTGTGGACAGTTTCTGCAAGATCAGGTCTTGGAAACTCCAAAAATCTTCTGTCTTAACATTATCCAGAAAGCAATTATACAGTATGACATGTTTGTTAATATTATGAAACCTGTTTTACAGTTTCCAAACTGCCCTTCTTCCTGAACTGACTGTGTTTTTATCTATCCTTCGAGATAAGAGAATCCCACTACATATGTGGGATGTCTCCTGGCTTTGTTGCAATGGCAAATTACAGGTTTAAGGAAATTTAAAACACAAGTCTTCTCAGGAAAGATACTGTCCTAAACCTTCCTGTCTTCATATTGAAGAAATCATGTCACATTTCCTTTTTGATTGTCAGGATGCTATATTGTTTTGGAAAACTCTAGCTAATAAGTGGAAGTTGCCATTTCTTAGCAGGATCACATATCCAGTTTTGATATTGGGGGATTTTTCTGGTATTTGGGCTAGATTTAATCCTAGTACTCTTAGGGTGATTTTTACTCTGTGCAAATATTATATGTGGCAAGCTCGCTGTCAATATGTATTGCAACAACTTCCGACTGTTCCACTTGTTGTTGTACAACATATTGAACATGCTCTGTTGAATGTTTTGGTACTAGAATGTAAACAACTTTCTTTACATCGTTTTCAATCCTTATGGAGACACATTACCTTTTTGTTTTAGTTGCTACTCTTTTCTGTTAGGTTGTACTGTATATGTTTTGCATTTTTGTTACATGGCTATCTGCATATTATGTATTTTGATTACTATGTGATGTATGCCTTTTCCTTTCCTGGTTTACTTCTGTATGATGTTATGATTTCTTTGTTTAATAAAATTCCCCTACTCTTTTCGATAAGTGCCATGGGATCTTTAACATCCACCTGAACTACCACCAATCCAGGCAGATGAGACCTCGGTTTAACATCTCATCCGAAAGACGGCACCTCAGAAGTTCAGCACCCCTCTCATGCTGCACTACAGTGTCAGTACTGGGATATTAACCCAAGTGCCAGATGTGGGAACTGAACCCACAGCCCTCTGATCTCCCAGCCTCAGAGGCGAGTGTGCTACCTACTGAGCCACTGACACTGACAATTGCTGCACCCCCTCCAGTAATTTGATATGCTTTTTCAGATATGGGCACCAGAAATGCACACTGTAGTCCAAATGTGATCTCACCAAGGACCTGTACAATGACAGAATGACTTCCCCTTTTCCAGAGGTGATTCCTCTGGTAATGCAACCCAACATCCTGTTGGCTTTGGCTGCTGCTTTACAACAATGCACAGAGTGAATCAGGTCCCTTGTGATGATTACCCCTAAGATCCTTTTCCTCTTTAGAACTGGACACCTGTACCCCTACCAAACAGTAACTGGCCCTGGGGTTCTTAGCTCCCAGGTGCATGACCTTGCACTTCTTGGTATTGAACCCCTGACGCCAGATAACTGACCGCTTTTTGAGCCTAGCCAGGTCCTTCCTGAGCAGCTGTCTCCCTTCCTCTGTGTTCACTCTCTCACAGAGCTTAGAGTTATTGTATTTGGAAATGTTGTATTCCTCTCTCCCCTGCCCCCAGGTCGCACCTGGAATTGAGACTCAGCTCAGTGTATCTTTCCCAGTTAACAAATATTTAAATAAATAAATAAACAAAATAAAAATAGGATGATTTTACCTTTGATCCCACATGCAATGTCACCAATACAAATATTAAACAACACTGGGCCAAGCACTGAGCCCTGTTGGACCCCACTGGTTACAGGCCTAGGCTTCAAGAGCTCCCCCCCAATACCACCATCTGGTTCCTGTCCTGTAGCCATCTCTTGATCCACCCTACCAGATTTTCCCTGACACCCAGGTCCTGCAGCTTACTGAGCAGTCTCTAATGTGGCACAGAGTCAAAGGCCTTGCTGAAGTCTAGATACAGGACATTAACCATCTGGCCCCTGTCCAAAGTCCTTGTGACCCAATCAAAAAAATCTATCAGGTTGGTCTGCCAGGATCTCCCTAAGACAATCCCATGTTGCCTTTCATCCTGGAGACCATTAACCTCCAGAAAGTCCACTCGTTCTCCTTTAGTATGGTCTTTATTAGTCTACAATGTAGGTAAGGCTGACTGGTCTGTAGTTACTTGGTTCATCCCTTGGTCCTCTCTTATGGAGAGGCTTCTCCAGTCCCGAGGTACACACCCTGTCTCTAGTGAGGTAATAAACAGGTCCATTAGGGAATCAGCCAGGATTTCTGCCAGGTCCCTCAGAACTCTCTGGTGCACGCCATCAGGTCCAGGAGCTTTGTCCACCCTAAAGGCCCTAAGGCCCTTTAAAACCTTGTCCTTCTGACTTGCTCCATCAGTTTCACCCCCTTCCCTTCCAATCCCTGTTGTTCCCTGTGGCATCAGTTCATCCTTCTTCCTAGTGAAAACTGAGCTAAAGTACTCATTCAGTGCCTCTGCCTGTTCCTCAATACTTTACGCCCATTCCCCCTCCCGCTTTAATATAACAATCCCATTCTTGATACTCCTTTTATCCCTTATGTAGTTAAAAAAGTCTTTTTCCCCTGCTTTTGTCCCCTGAGTTAGCTTTAGTTCCCTTGTGGCTTTTGCTGCCCTAACCACTCTGCGTGCCTTTTTTGACTTCACTGAGTAAATCTCCCTGTCTGAATCCCTCAGATTATGCTTGTACTTACGAAAGGCTCCTCTCTTTTACCTCACTTTTGCTGCCACCTCTTTGCCAAACCAGCTTGTTTTTTTGATCCTGGAGTTCTTGCTCTTGGGCTTTGTACACATATTAGTGGCCTCATTCAGACCCATCTTTATAATGGACGATTTCTGCTCCACTTCCATCTCCGGACTGACGTTGGCAAGATGACCCTCTAGGATTTCAGCCATCATTCCAAAGTCAGCATTCCTAAAGGCCACTACCTTTGTCTTAGTCTTGGCTATTCCTTTGTCCAGATTTAGGTAGAACCACACTCTGCAGTGGTCACAGCCTGCAAAAGGGTCTTCCACTTCTACTTCCTTGGCATACTCACCATTGGACTGTACTAGGTCCAGTATATCTCCATCCCTGGTAGGCTCCATTACTCCCTGCAACAGGAAACTATCATGGAAAGCCTCCAGTAGGACTGTTCCCTGGAGCAGGAGGTAACTGGGGTCCTCCAGTCAACTCCAGGAAGGTGGAAATCACTTATTGTGACTACATTTTCTCTACTACATACTGCTCTAATCTGCTCCCCCAGCACTCTAACCAACTCCTCATCCTGCGAAGGTTGTCTGTAAACCACCCCTATTCTAAGCTTTCTCCCCTTGGTGGTCTGAAGCTGTAGCCAGAATGCTTTCGTCTTATCCTCTGCCTCCACCTCCCTGGTCGATGTGATCCCTACCCTTATGAATAAAGCTACTCCACCCCACCATCTCTCTGTCCTTCCAGTAAATTCTATATTCAGGGATAATGATGTCCCAGTAATGGTATTGGGTGACCCACATCTCTATGATGGACACTAGGTCTACCTCTCCCTTAGACATCAGTCCCTGAAGATCCGCCATCTTGTTTGTCAGACTCCTTGCAATTAATGACACCACCTTCCACCATAATTCCTGTACAGCATTACCACTGGCCAGCTCTTTTTGGCTCCCCCATCCCATCTCCCTCACCCCTGCTCTTCCCCGTTACTTCCATCTGGTGACTTACTAGGGGGGGAGGCCCGTCGGTCTCCCACACCTGGTGACTACAGTTGCAGCACACCCTGTTGACCACCCATTCATTTAAATTAAGGTTTGTTGACAGGTAACCCTTCAGTTTATCCTTTAAGACCCTGGTGCCCTCTCTATTTAAATGTAGTCTAACTGGTGCACATTGGTTCTTATTATCCCACATCCCACCCTACCCTCCTACCAGCCCATAACCATTTGACTAGCACCACCCTCCTAACCAAGTGTGAAATTCAGGATTGTTTTCCTGGGAGATTCAATAGTGAAGAGTATAAAATGGTGAGGAATGGGGGCAAGTTCTAGCCATAGGTGGATGGAGTGTATGCCAGGCATGATGATGGTGAGGGAGGGACCACTTCTCTGAAGTGCTGTTGGTCCCTAGGGCTAGTACTGTTTCCTTACAGTACTAGCCCTGAGACAACAACACTTCAGAGAAGCTCCATCCTTCCTGCCTTGCTGCAGATTTTTCCTACCTCCTAAACTTCTCCTGCACCACGTCTACCCCACACCCTTCAAGATAATTTGTACCCAGATGTACTATAATGTGAGGCTCCTGCCTACATGTATATATATATATATATATATATATATATATATATATATACTACCCTCACCATCATCATGCCTGGCATACACTCCATCCACCTATGGCTAGAACTTGCCCCCATTCCTCACCATTTTATACTCTTCACTATTGAATCTCCCAGGAAAACAATCCTCCCTCCTTTCTCATCCCCCCTCCACACATACTGCCTACTCTGCTGCACAAGTTCCCCTATTACTTCCATTTCCCTCTAAGACCCTTCCCTTCCTTCCCACATTTCCTGCTTTCCTCATCCCTCTGCATATCCCCTGTGTTGCACCTCCCTTTGGCCCTTCTTCCTCTAGCCCTCCAGACTCCCCATGATGACTATCTATCTCAACCTCATGTAGCCATCCTTCTGCTCACTCCTGCACTTCACCTATCGTCACTTCCCCTTTTACTTCTCCTCTCACCTACTTGCTACTATCTCTGGGTTCTGTGTTTTCTTAATCCTCTACCTCCCCACTTGTCCCATTTCTCCAAACCAGCCAGTAATACGAACCTGTTCAAAAAGGGCCCCCATATCAGGATATACCTCTGTTTTCCCTCACTGTTCTTTTCCCATTTTTCCTTGCACTGTTTCCTTTACCCACCTACCCTTTCTCCTTACCTCCTGTCAAATCCCCACTCTCGTTCCCCATGGTCTTTGAGAGGAAGATGTCCTTGGACACTTTTGCATCTTTGTTCTTGTTGATGCAGTAGCTGTGCTTAATAAGAAAAGGTGGAAGTCAAAGTCTTGAAAATTAACCAGTTTTAATTGTGACAAAGGAAGAAATCAGATGGGTAAGGACAACTTAAAAACAATAAATACAATAATATAATGTCCTTACATTCTGTGTCACAATGCTGATTATTAGTAATAATAAAACAACATTCTATAATGACATTCAACAACTCTATGAAGATTATATTAATGCTCAACTCAGATTTTATGAATTCTGATGTTCACTGGCCAGTTCATTCTATAGCTTACTATAAATTCTATGGCAATGGTCCAGTGCCAAATGAGTTGAACTCTATAATATATTAGCTAAGGTTCTATAAGGCTACCATGAAAAACAGTAGGTGAACTTTACAAGAAATAAACAGGCACCCTCTCATTTAGTGTTTTTCAAGCAGTGTTTGAGGGCATGTGAGTGTGGTAAGAGGTAGAACTTCAGATTGGTTTAGCAAAATGGGAGGTCACCAGATCAAGACTACAGCATACTCAGAATGCAACACAGTACATTGTAGTACTTCTACAGTGTTGCCGTATTCTGCAGGTAACAGTGCATTTAATGGCACTTAAACCCTTTTGCAATGCAGGAAGTTGTGAGATATCTTTTACTGCCTGCATCCTGGCTGACTCTGCTCTATCTATGGCATTGACACTTTGGGAACTGGACCCCACCAAGATCATCAGGACAAGGGCACAGTCAGCCACAGAGCAACAACCCACAGGATCCACTAGAGGTAAACTGATTGGACCCCAAATGGGCCATCAAGTTGATACTGAAGCAAGACCGCAGAAGGAAGAACAACTGAAATAAATATAATCGGCTGCAGATCCATTGCATGATTACTGGAACACTTTTTACCCTTCTTGGGTTGTTGCACAAAGGATGCAAATTAAAGAATAGAAGACATGAATATCATTGGCTTTACAGGACCCAAATAGTTTACTGATACAAAGAATTCTAAAGAAGGATGCAGTATAAAGAACAGCAGGATTCTCTAGATATCAGCTTCCTGGACCCCTGATGGGCCACAGGGATGGATGATGCTTAGAAAGATTGCATAAAGAAGAAACAGTACGACCTTCTAAGCACTGGCTGATCAGATCCTGAATGAGTCACTGGGACACAGTATACTGAAAGAAAAGCGGCTTCTAAAGAAAACTGATTCTGAGGAAGGATGGCACTGGTCCTTAAGAAGGGTGGTCCACAAGCCAAGTTAGATCCTAAAATTCCTAACGTCCTTTTGAAATGATGAAGGCTGGGATGGGATTTGGTTTGCAACTTACCCTATCTCTCTATCACCCTATGGTAGTTTGATGACTAGCCCCTCAAAGTATTTTTAAACAATTTGGGTGTTGTCTAATTATTGTGAAATATTTTCTTTAGAAGACAGTCTTTTGCAAAAGCTTAGGAACAGATACCTGGCATGTAAGTAGTCTTTTAAATAAGCAATATTTTGATAGGCAATTGTGTTATAGGCAGAGTTCAGAATGCCATCAATCAATAAGGCACAGTTTAGGCAGGCAGTATACTATTAAGCAATTTCCAAATAGTCACAGCTGAAATCCCTGATGCTGTCCAGGGAGCATGTGTCACCTGCATCATATAACATCAGGGCACACATTAGGTCTGTGGCTACCATGTGATATTAACAGGGGTCCCACTCAATAAAAACATTGGATTTTATAGATGTGTGTAGAGCCAGGGAGATAAGTGCAGTTGAGACAATGTGTTATAGACTACAGCAAAAGGAAAATACATCAGAACATTTGGCAATCATTTAAAGGGACACTATGAACTCTTTTTTTGTCTTATTATTTCTGTTTGAAACCCTATATGTTATGATTGCTTAACTTCTCTAATTTCACAAAGGTTGTTGGTTGTTTTATCTGATTCCTTTTTTTAGTAGCACTGAAATGCAAGCTAATAGTGTATTTATGCCTAACCTTGTTTTGTTTCAGGTCCTTGGTCTACTCTTATTGCATGACTCCATGATATTAGAAACACCCCAATCAGTGCAGACACTCATGATGCAATATTCTCGTCTCCTCTCACAGCACCTTGAATGTCTACATTGTATTGGGGGGTGTTTCCACGTCCAGAAAAAAATGCATTAGAAGTTGTTGAAGAAATGTAAACAAACACATTTTTGTGTAGTAACACCAGTATGGCAGGCAGTCAGTTTTTCCTTTGTAAAAAGAAAAAAAAAGAAATCAGAATCAAACTACCAACTACATCAATGGTTCCTCAAGAATATGAGAAATCATAAAATGTGTTTTTACAGCTGCATTGGGCATTGCCCTGTAGTCGCTTTGCTATTCCATAGAAAAGGGGAGCTCTTCTGATTCCAAATGGACTAGATAAAATTAGAGGTTTTGAGGTATTACTCTGCTTTCATTCAGCTAAGCAGCATTTCAAAGCATTATGTTGTGCTAAGCTTTAGTCTGGTTAAAAAGAGAGATAAGCAGACAACCCTGGGACTACAGTGTCAAATGTCACAGAATGGAATGTTTATGTAGTAAATCTAATGTTCCAACTCTCACTGAAGATAAGTTAGAGGACCCCTATAATAGTTCAAGTTACAGTTTTTGTTTTTACAGTGGAGGTTTGAAATGGACTGTTCATATACACTTTTTCATCTTAAACCTTACCATGCTGTTGAAATTATGTTGCTAAAGTACAGAAAAAGGAGTTTGTTGTCTATGCTAATTATGTGCCTTCTTCCTGAATACTTAGATCAGCTAAGCTAGCTGTTTTACATTGAGGTTTTTTTTTTTTAACCTTTGGATTTCAATCATCTTTAGTGTGCCTATTCTCACTATTCATCATGTTTGAGGTAGAGGAATATAAATATGTTATTTAAATTTCAATATTGGTATCCAATCTTAACAATTTGAGCTCCCAGTATCCAGTGTTAATCAGTGTGAGGGGGCACAAATTGCATTTGATTCTGATGAGACTTAGTGTTGATTCAGATGACACAAATCAGAGATTTACCTGGGATTGGCTAGTATTTTTAATTATAAATACCTAATCATTGCTTTATCTGTAATCTAGAGGTCATTGTCTGTTTTATTTAGCAACACAAAGGTACATAGAAACATAGAAACAAAGACTTTGACAGAAGATAACGACCACTTGGCCCACCTAGTCTGCCCATTTCCCTACCTACCGGATAAGCTGCAGATCCTAGTTAACCAAGAGCCTATTTCTTCCTACCCCCCACAAGAATTATCTTATGTCTGTCCCATGCATTCTTGAATTCTCCCACAGTTTTAGACCACACAACCTTCTCAGGAAGGCAGGTCCATGCATCCACTACCCTCTTTGTGAAAAAATACTTCCTCACATTGCCCCTGAGCCATCACCCCTCTATCTTCAAATTGTGTCCCCTTGTTCTTGCACATCCCTTTTTGTGAAAGATGCTAATCTCTTTGACTTTGTTGATTCCACTGAGATATTTAAAAGTTTCTATCATGCCCCCCCTCCTTCCTTTCCTCAAGGGTATACATATTAAGCTCATTAAGTCTCTCCTCATATGGCTTCTCTTGTAGACCCTGTACCATTTTAGTTGCCCTCCTTGGACTGCCTCCATCCTGTCTATGGCCTTGCAGAGATGGGGTCTCCAGAACTGGACACAGTACTCCAGATGGGGTCTCATCAACTGTCTGTACAGAGGGATGACTACTTCCTGTTTTCTGCTGGTGATGCCTCTCCCTATACATCTCAGTATCCCCCAACCCTCCCTACTGCCTTCTCACATTGCTTGCCAATCTTAAGGTCATCTGATATTATTACCCCCAGGTACCTTTCCATTTTTGTTGTTGTTACTACCTCCCCCCCCCCCACTGAGTACTGTTCCTCTGGGTTTTTGTTTCCCAGGTGCATTATTTTGCACTTCTTTGCAATTAATCCAAGCTGACAAACTTCTGACCATTCCTCCAACCTTGCCAAGTCCCTTCTCATCCTTCCCCTCCCCCTTGTGTATTAACCCTGTTTCAGATCTTTGTGCCATCTGCAAAGAGGCATACTTTTCCTTCCAGTCCATCTGCAATGTCACTTATAAAGTCATTAAAAAGGACTGGACCCAGTAATGAACAATGCAGTACCCCACTAGTAACCCCATTTCTTCAGAATGGACTCTGTTTACTATTATCTCCTGTGTACTGTTGTCCAGCTAATGTTTTACCCAGGCTACCACCCTGGGACCCATTCCCAGGCTGTCTAATTTGCTTATTAATCTTTTGTGTTGGATTGTGTCAAATGCCTTACTAAAGTCTAGGTAGGCCATGTCCACAGCCCTTCCCTGGTCTACTACTTTGGTCACCCAGTCAAAGAAATCTATTAGATTCATCTGACATGATCTTCCCACTGTGAATCTGTGCTGCCTTGGGTCCTGTGCCCCACTGACCGCTAGGTACTCAACAATTTTTTCCTTCAGAAGTGATTCCATCATTTTCCCTACCACAGGGGTCAAACTGACAGGTCTATAGTTTCCTGCCTCTGTCTTGCTTCCGCTTTTGTGAAGGGGAACTACATCCACCCTTCTCCAGTCCTCAGGTACCACACCATTCTCCCATGATTTGTCAAAAAGGGTAGTCAGTGGTGTGACTAGTTCTCCCCTTAATTCTTTTAGATTTCTGGGGTGAATCCCCTGAGGCCCCATTGCTTTGTCCACCTTCAGTTTTAAGAGTTCTTTCAGAACCCTTTCTTCTGTAAAAGGACTGGGATCGACCCCTCTATTGAGAGTGCTTCTGTTAACTGGATTAGGTACCTCCCTCTCCTCTTCTTTTGTGAATACTGAGCAGAAATATTCATTCAGTATCCTGTAGGGCATCGAGAATGGCCCTGCTCTTTGATGTGGCTGCAACAAAGGTGCTCCAGTTAACATCTGGCATATTCAAGTCCCCATCAACAGTATCTCCCCTTTCTCTGCCATCCTAAGGATGCCTTCTATTCTATCCTTGTCCATTCCCTCTGTATACAACCCCTGTGCAGATTGTGGTGCCATTTCTAGTTTCTAAGGTGACCCACAGTGCCTCCTCTCCTCCCTGTTTACTCTTTTGTTCCATTGCTTTTATCCCTTCCCTTACATAGAGAGCTACTCCTTCCCCTCTTCTACCCTCCATGTCCCTCCTGTAGGTTGTGTACCCTGGTATGTTAACATCCCAGTCATGGTTCTCTGTGTACCATGTTTCTGTGATTACCACAATATCTAGGCATCCCTCTTCCATGAAGGCCACCAGTTCAGGGTATCCCAGTCCTTCATATCATCTGTGATAGCCCCCCCATATTGTATAATAACTCACTGACCTATGCTGCATCACAAATTATATATCTTTATTTTTTTAATATGTGTTTGTTCTCATCAGTTCTGAACTATATCAAGTTATACTGTTTATTGGGTGTATATTGGGAGGAGCTCTGCAGAGGTGCCCATGTGCACCCATTGTTTTCATAATTTGATGATGCTTCATATTAGTTTATTAGGGGCTATGTTTAGATATGGTTTCATCCTGTGTTACAGTACAAGTATGTGTGTGCATTTTTTTCTTATGCTATGTTACCTATGCTGATGTGTGTGTGTGTGTGTGTGTGTGTGTGTGTGTGTGTGTGTGTGTGTGTACACTGTGATGTTGGTCCTGACTGTCTGTTCCTGTACCATCACCTGTGTTACCACATGAAAACATGTGGATGTTGATGAACAAGGGTTGAAACTGGCAATGGCCCCACTAGCCAAATGCTGTTAGAAATTGTTTTGGGATAGACAAAAAATGTTTGTAAGAATAAAAAGTAGCATTGCAAGTCTTACTTTTATCACTTAGAAAATACAAGACTGTGATCATGAGCATGTGTGTGAGGTTGCCGTGGGCGTGACACACATGCTCAGGATCACATTCCTGTTTTTGTGTGGTAAAACTAAGACTTGCAAAGCTCTTCATTATTCTTACAAAGATCCCCATGCTCAGAAGAGCATGTACTTTTAACTCCAGCTATCACTTACTCTTGTTCTGGAAATTCACACATGCTCCATGCGTGTTCACATTGAGAAGAGGAATCCAGCAGTGGAGGATCGACCAAACAATAATGTAATGTGCTTGGTCCAAGCTAAAGTGTATATTTTTAAAATGTAGGTAACAGATCTTACTGTTACTCATACTGGGGCACATGAATAGTTTATTTTGCCGTAGATGTTATTACAGGCACAATGGCCACAGAAGTTCAGTATAGCTGCAAAAAGCTGACAGTGCTACTTTAATGTGTGCACTGCTCATGCACTGCATTGATAAAAGTTTCCAGAGAGCTGCAAAGTACAGTAAGCTGACACTGCATAGCAGCTAAAAGCAAACCATCGGGCGACTTTTATTAATTCATTGCAGTGAGCAGTACACACATTAAGCAACTCACTGAAAAATGCTAAACCAATGAGTTGGAGGGACAGTTTAATGTGACTTGCACTGTATATTATACTGGAATATGTATGCATATATGTGCATATGTATTAGTCAGTGTGTGTATCACAACACTTAGAAAGGGCAGTTAGGTGGCTCAGTGGTTAGTGCAAAATTGCTAGTCTACAGTCCCCCACTATCTAGATCAGTTTCAGCTTTATGCATGTCATTGCAGATTTGAATGAGGTGTCTATTGGCAACCCCCCACCCTCCGATATCCCTCGGAGCTTGAAAAGAAGAAAATGGTCCCTTGATGCATTTTTTTTAATCTATAAAAATGCGCGTAGGCAGTGCACTGCTATAGTGGGCTGGCAGTATAGCCTAGAGGTTAGAGTAACAAGCTGTGAATGAGCTTGGTACACCCAGCAGACCAGACCTTAGTTTGATTCTTACAACTTCCACTTGCATACTGTGTGACACTGAGCAAGTCAATTAATCACCCAGTGCTCCCAGGTCACCCCTGAAAACAGGCACTTGTGCCTAGTGGGCCTTACCCGGTTACCAAAGACTAAAATAAAAAAAAAATAAAATAAAAAATACTATACTGAAATATATATGTGTATAGGTATTAGTCAGTGTGTCTGTATCACAACAATTAGAAAGTGCAGTTAGATGGCTCAGTGGTTAGTGCAAAAATTACTCATCTACATTCTCCCACTATCTAGATCAGTCTCAGCCTTATGCATGTTATTGCTGATTTACATGAGGTGTCAGGAGGCAATCCCACCTGCTGATTTCCCTTGGAGCCTGGAAAGAAGAACACGGCTCCTCAATGTCTTTTTTCAATCCGTAAAAAAGGTCCATTGCTGATTCAACCTCACCCCCCAACCCAACCTCCCAATGAGTACCTGCCACCCCACACTCCCAAGACACCCTCACATACTTTCACTCATCTGAACAAATTCCGGGGGGAATCCATTGTCCCATGGAAGACACGTCTTACTGCTGGAACCAGTGACTGCTGCATGAAAAGTATGGTAAGTGCAATTAAAAACCCATTGAAATACACAGAACCACATTTACCTTATTTCTCATATAGCAATCCTCAGTTCCAGCAACAACACGTGTCTATGATGGGAGAGTGTATCTTCACACTGGGACCAGTTCAGGTGAGTGAGAGTGTGCACCAGAGTCTGGGGGTGAGGGGTGGTGGGTGCTCAGTAGGAGGTCAGGCTTGGGAGATGGGAATTCCATCACTGCCCAGTCTGCCTTATTAATCCCTATCCAGTGTGAGGCCCCATTTCCAAACTGAACTCTGGAGCCTCCCCTTGCCTCCAGGATACCCTATATCTATCCCACTCCTTCTTAATTTCTGTGACCATTTGAGCCCCTACCACCACCCCTCTGGTAGGCTATCCCAGCATTCACCACCCTCTTTGTGAAAAAATATTTTCTCACATTTCCCCTGAACCTTCCCCCAAACTTCATTTTGTGTCCCCTTGACTTAGAGCATCTCTTACTGTGAAAGATGCTTCCTTTCTGTACTCTGTTTATACCGGTGATGTATTTGTATCTCTCAATCATGTCCCCCCTTTACTCCAGTGAATACATACAGTATTTAACTTCTTTAGGCTTTCCTCATAGGTCTTATCCCACAGGCCATGCACCATCTGACTTGCCCTCAACTGCACTGCCTGCACCCTGTCAATGTTCTTTCTCAGATGTGGCCTCAAGAACTGAACATAGAATTTGAGGTGTGGTCTCACGAGTGTCTTATACAGGAGCAATATGACCTCCCTCTTTCAACTCGTGATACCCCTCTCTATGTATCCAAGCATCAGGATAGCCTTTTCAGCTGCCTTCTCTCACTACTTTCTCTTACGTCCTCTGAGATGATAACTCCCAGGACCTATTCCTACCTTGTGACTCTCAGTACCACACCACCTAGTTCGTGCTTTGCCCTGGGGTTCTTGTGCCCTATGTGCATGATCCTGCACTTCTTTGCATTGAATCCCAGTTGCCGTTCTTCAGACCATTTCTTCAGTTTTATAAGGTCTTCCATCATTCTTTCAACACCCCTTGGAGTGTCAACCCTACTGCATACCTTTGTGTCATCTGTGAAGAGGCATACCTTCCCCTACACTCCCCCTGCAGTGTTCCCAACAAAGACATTGAAGAGAACCAGTCCCAACACTAACCCCTGCGGCATCCTGCTCATTGTCTCTCCCCCTCCAGAGTACTCCCTGTTTACCACAACCCTCTGACTTCTGCCATCAGCCAGTTCTCCACTCACAGAACTATTTTAAGATCCACCCTTAGACTGTGCAGTTTGTTAATCAGCCTTCTATGGGGGGGGGGTGGAGTGTTGATTGCCTTTCTAAAGTCCAAATAGGCCACATTCACCGCACCTCACAGGTTCACTACCTTAGTTACCCAGTTATACTGAAGATTAGTACAATGAGTTAATGCAAAACACAGTGTTTATCCTAAATTCAGTAAAAGTTAGGGTTAGATGCATAAGTAAGTAAATAAATGCCATATAAGGCAGTGTTAGAGTGTGTTTGTGTGTGGCAATTCTCCATGTGTGTAGACAGTGCACTGCTATGTTATATTGGAATATATATGCATATATATGTGTATATGTATCAGTCAGTGTGTGTATATCACAACAATTAGAATGTGCAGTTAGGTGGCTCAGTGGTTTGTGCAAAAATTGCTAGTCTACATTCCCCTGCAATCTAGATCAGTTTCAGCCTTATGCATGCCATTGCTGATTTAAATGAGTTGTCTAGTGGCAACCCCCCACCCTTCAATGTCCCTCGGAGCCTGAAAAGAAGAAAACAGTCTCTCAATTTCTTTTTTTAGTCCGTACAAATGTGTATAGACAGTGCATTGCTTTGTTACTGTGGACCATATTAGCATATGTGTATTGGTCAGTGTGTGTATATACACAACAATTAGAAAGTGGGTTTAGGTAGCTCAATATTTAATGCAAAACCTGTTACTTCACACATTTCTCATAGCCTACAATACCATTAATTTGTAGCTGTATTGGCTCTTGCTAAATCTTGTTTAAACTATGGACAATTTGAGGTCTAAGGGGGTTAACAGTGTCCCTCATAGCCCATTCTAGACCTGGGGGTTTAGACATGAAGAAACAATTTGAGGCTAAGATTAGCTATGAAAGGAAAGCAGCACAATACTGAGGAGGTGGGCTGCACCAGCATAATATTGGGTCAGTAACTGCATTGAAGTCTTACTGCTGCACATACTGCGTAACACACTCTACCCTATTTCAGTAGCAAACAGCATTATAAATACTACTGTATGTGTTGTAATACATATCAGGATGCACTTAGTTGACTTGTGGAAATGTCAGCAGTACCAACAATAACAGTACCATGGCAATATTTATGCGATCATGTTTATTTGATTGTATGACATTTTAGTTACTTTAATCAAGGCTGTTCATTTAGTTATGAATTACTTATGTTTACATATTTTAGTATGAAAACAGACAACTGCTCATTAATCATTAATGATCAGAACTCATTTCTCTGGTCTTGGCATCTGGAAAACTTATACAGTATATTGAGTATGCAAGACTTAAAGAGCAAGTGTAGTGCCTGAAATTATCTTTCACAAGTAATGAACTACCACTTCATATAGCTAAAGACTTTTTTCATTTCCCTCAGGCTATAGCAATTAGAATATTTTCTATCTGGCAAGTAGAGCTTTGCAGAATGTGGAATTCTGCCAGAATAATTCTCACGGAGCGGCAGTTCTGCTTCTGAAATGCTTTTTGGAATATCTTTTTTAAATCTATGAAATTCTGAAAAGCATTTCTATGAAAAATGAGGAATAGTATTTCGCTGATTACATAATCTTCAGAATAGTATTTTGTGGTTTGTGAAACATGAATCCACAGTTTACATAAACTGCAGAATGTTATTCTGCTGTTAAGATTTTACTTTCAGAATTTCAGAATTCTACATCCAATGGAATTCTGCAGAATTTGGCAGAATTTTAAAAATTCTGCAGAATTTGAAATTCCCAAACAACTCTACTGACAATATATGGTGTGATGTAATGAGCAGTATGGTATTACACTACTTGGAGGCTGACATATCTAGCTGTATTGATACTCATACATTTTTATCCTTATGATCTCACTCTCTATCATGACATCACAGCTGACCAAAGATAACCAGTCACTTGCTACCTGATCAGTCAGCTGTGATTTTACAATAAGTGAGGTCACCATGCTGATGGGGTATAAAATTGCACAGAACTAGATATGTCAGTCCACAAATAAAGTATTGTTCTTCACATCACACCTAATAATACTATCAGGTAGAAAACCCTTTAATGATCAAATGGAAAAAGAAAACTACTTCAAAAATAAAAAGTAACAACTGACTACTTTTAAAAAATGAATAACATTTACTGTTGCGATTTTTGGCACTACTATAGTAGCTCTTTAATCTATACAAACAATACACAGACAGTAAGCTGCCAGTGTAGGTGAGGTCAGCACCTAAAATCAACTTTGTGTCCACAACTTAAATACATATTGCTAAACAACATAAACAGAAAAGTAGATTAAAGAGCTACAAATGCCAAAATAGTTCCTGGACCACAGGGAACAAGGTGCTCTGTACACATATGTAGATGGTGCACCTACCTCAGGAGTGTATGTGGAGTAAATGATGCAAACAATACACAGACAATTACCTGCCAGTGTATGTAAGGTCAGCACTGAAAATCAACCTTAAACTCAGAGGCAAAACAGACCACAAAAGCAGTCAAAAAATATGCCAAAGTTATTTGTTAGTGAATAAGTATGTAAACAAAAATGTAGCTCATCCACAAAGAAAACAATTTCAGTCAATGTTGCAGGGCATTCCAAAACACTTGCCACTTCCAGTAGTCATGGATGAACAAATGCAGTGATTTTGATAACACAACACATCCAGAATTAAAACTTTCACAAACGACTTTAACTGAGGTCTATAATGTTTACCAAATATGTTTAATTTACAAACACTACAGACACATCATCTAAATGAGTAACAGCTGACTTGGAACATCTCCTCTGTATGACATCATCAAGGAGCATGCCTGCGTATTGATAGTGTTGCAAGGAAATTTAATTTCTCTGGCAAATTTTTGGTGAAATTGCGAATTTTGCCAAGTAAAGTGTGTCACTAAATTCATGCATTTCACCCAGGAATTTCATGAATGCGAAATTGTGCCTGCAAAATAGTAAATTTCAACTGCAAAACTGCACATTTCTCTCACAAGCAGTGGCATTTCACCAGGGAAGTATAACTATACCAATCACTGCATGAGGTTCTTGTCAAATCCCAAGTAGAAACAACCTCTTAGCTGTGCGGTGGGAACTGGGATGCACAATGCTGAGGGAGGCACATCCTAGCTCATTTCCAGAAGAAATGTATCATCCAGTATGCCACCTTTGGACCCACAGTTATGCTACCCAGCATGCATACATATAATATGTCTCCTCTCTCCTGTGTGGTGTAGAGAACCTCAGAGATTCACCCAGCATGCTCCAATATCGCACCCCCTCCACCCCAACCTGCTCCCTCCCCAGCCCAGCTTGTTCAATGTAGGCAATGTAGCACTTTGCGATGTTCTCCCAACTCCTCTGCTGATCTGCTGAAAATCAATTAATGGTGTCCTGTTTAATCCAAAGCACAGCTATTGAGAACAGCAACCTTTGTATGAATACAGAGTGGATAGCTGTCTCTGGTGTTCCCCCCTCCTAATTCCACACACCAGCTGCTGCAAGGTAAAAATGTAAAAAAAATTTACTTCAACATTTTACACACAATCCCTGTGAGGATAAAGAGTGGTCTCATGTCAGCTTCCCTGCTCCTGTATTCATCTCCAATCCACATCCTACAAGGCAAAACCCTGCAAAAAAAAAAAAGAAATGTACCTGAATTTAGTTTCTTCTCACAGTAGCCCCGTGTTTTTGCCCATGCTACAGGGTACCCTGACCACTGTTGAGGATTGAGGAGCTAACCAAGTATGGCCCTATTTAAGCTCCTTAGTCTGCTTTAAAATTGGCACTCCTTCTACTGCAACCTGATGGTGAGAAATGGATGACCGAAATGTTCCTGGGGCTTCCAAGCTGGTTCTTCACCTGTAGGCAAATGCAGGGCAGGAGGGCAGAAAATGGCAGTCTGAATCCAGTCCCCTTTGTGTTTTTTTTCTGCTTTAGTAAATATCATTTTTAGATCATTAAGTGTCTTGAAATTACTGAGATGTGAATGAATGAATGAATGTGTGCTTGCACATGCACTGATTCATTCATTCACATGTCAGTAGGCTGCTAGCAGTGGAGGAGAGTGGAGGACTGTGCCAACAGCCTGCACTGTTTTGGGATTGGGGAGGGAGTGGGGTGGGACAGCTACTGGGGTGGGGGACCACTAGACCACCATGGGATATGTTAAAGCAATGTACTGGGGTGGGAGATCAATCGGTTCCGGATCAGGGATAGTAGGAAGGGATGGGGGTTCACTAGACCACCAGGGAAAAGGGAGAGAGCGAGAGACATATTTTTATGTGGCCCAACTGGTAGGTGAAATTGATGTGCCTGGCAAAACATTTTGTGAAATGCGAGAATTTTGCTAAATTGTTCACGGGGTGAAATTTGTGTTTCTTACATCTCTACATACTGTATCAACCCTACTGGTCACCCTCAGAGAGTGCACCATGTGGTCAATGTGTTTCTTATGAGTGTTATACTTAAAGAAACATACACACAAACAAATAATAAACACATCAAAGAGCCTGGTTAATCAGCACTTAAATACAATATTTACATGCTCATAAGATATCTGAACTGACTGATTTAAAAGTACTGAGACACAAGCCTCCAACAAGTAAAGCAAAAAGCATTTCCTGTTTTGCTTCACTCCTCAAGCCATTATTGAAGGGGTAAAAACTTTCTAGATGTGCCCCTGTTATATTTGGTTTTCGGTAGAGCAGAAAAGCTTACCGGAGATTGGCCACTATTGAGGTGTACTCCTCCTGATTGGCGCAATGAGTTAGCTGAATATACTCCTGCTGAAATTTAGGTCTCCTGCTCCAAACTGCTTTTTCTCTTCATCCTGCTTTAACTACTTTTTTCCTTCATGTAGTCAGCTGCATTTTAAATGTTCAAATATCTGATGCAATAGCAATTGTTTGTTGTAAAAGTAACTGCTTACTGCTGACTGCTTTTGAATCTGCTGCATTTTCTGCTTTTTGATGACTGCTAGGCATGGTTTAGCACTGTTAATTGCTAGAAATGTTTAGTATTGTTTTTCTGAGCATCTGCAGAGCCTTCAGTTATCTCATTTTTATTAATTTCTTAGCTTGCTCTGCAGCTACAACCTTTTCTGTGCACCTTTTCTTTCCAGCTTCATTCTCCTTCTCCTAATGCTCTAGCTGCTTGCCCTCACTCTTTAGCCTCTCACTCTCTAAACCTCCCTGTTGCTCAGTGCTGACCCACCCTACCCCCCTCCTTTGTATCTCCTCTCTCTGAGATCTTCCCTGCCACCATTTTAGCTCTTCCTTGCCCCAGATTAAGCTAATCCTCTCCAGATGCCTTCAGTCCCCCACCACTCAATTGTCTATTAGTATCCACCCCCAACCCCGATTCCTCTTAAATTAGTTAACCTCTGTTGTCTCTCTCTCTCTCTCTCTATTCACAGAATGGATTCCCCCCTTACCCAGGTGTGTTCCCACCCCCATGGCATGGCTTTCATTACTGCAGATGATGCCCATCTTGTCCTCCTCAGCCATAAGGAAACAAGGTTTGGCCACTCAAAGAGCTCTACAAAAATTCAATCTTCTCATCTATACCCACTTACCGGTGATTGGCTACTGTTGAGGTCTACTCCTCCTGATTGGCTCTACAAGTGAGATGAATGGACTCCTGCTGAAATTTAGCTCTCCTGCTCCTAACTGCCTTTCCTCTTTATCCTGCTTTAAACTTCTTTTTTTTCTTTATCTAGACAGCTAAATGTTCTCCTGCCTACCATCCCCCCTGCCATCACTCTTTAAATCCACTTGCTGCACCTCTGACTCCTCTCTACAGTGCAGCCCATTCAACTGAATCACAGCAATACTCATCTCCTGAATTTTAGCTCAATTTCTCTCCCTGCATTACCTCGTACTGTGGTTGCCTGCAAATAAACCAAGTAGCAAAATCCTTTGTCTTTCCCTAGCAGTTTAATCAAGACTTCTCTACTCAGTAGCGGCTCTAGCCACAAATGGTTACCAGGGCACAGCTGGGGCACAACAGATAGCAGCCAGGGTACTGATATATTGTTATTATGGGGGAAGCTCTGCACCATATGGGGCACCAACTGGGGCACAACATTTTTTTACCGGGGTACGTGCCCTGGCAGGCCCTGGTGTAGAGCTGCCACTGTCTCTACTGCTGCTCCTTCTCTCTACTATGTCTTATCTCTATACTTTCCCACAGCTGCATTTTTTCCCACTTCACCTTGCCTGTGGAACTCTCTTTCCTTACTATGTGATCCCACTCTCTCCCCTTCATCCCCCTGCTGTTTCTTTTATTTCCCCTCCCTTTCCCCAGCATCCCCTCCCTCTTTCCCCCTCCCTCCATTGCTGTCCCATCATCCATGCATCCTTTCTTCACCACCTCCATTCACTGACCCCTCCCACCCCATGGCCTGATCCCTGCACTGTCCTATCTGCTTCCCTTCCCCTCCCCCATGACTTACTCCTTTTTCCCTCTCCCCTTCTTATCCCATCATCCACCCCTCACTGCTCCCCTCCTACCTCCTAAACATTGAGGCTGTCTTCCACTGCTTAAATCTCTCTGCCCTGCCCTTCATGCACAGTTAAAGCAAGTCAAAACACACCCCATTCCTTCCCCTCTCCCTCCTCCTCCTCTTGTTCCTCACTGGAAACATCCAACCTAACCCTAGCCCCTATGCCCCAATCCACCACCACTTCATCCATAACCCTCCCAGGGTTGTCCCCACCTCAGACCTCACCCTCTCTACCTAAAGACCTCCATATTTATCATCTCAATGCCAGGAGCCTCCTCCTCCTCCCCAAAATGCTCTAACTGTATGGTTTACCCAATATCACCCTGACATACTCTCCATATTAGAAACTTGGCTATCTGCCAAAATCCCTAACTTCTCCCTTGTGATTCCTGAATTTAACTTATTCCATCAGGATAAAATTAAGTGAGGTGGGGGGGTAGCCTTGTACATCAGGCAATCCATCTCAAACTCTATCATCTTCAAAGAATCCAGCCCTCCCTCCCACAAACCCATTATTGCCCACTTATTAAAACTGTTGTTGAATATAAAATTCCATCCACAGAATGTCTGTGGAATGACCATTCTGATTCCATTGAATTTCACAGAATTTTCATGGAAATTCCATGGAAGTTTGCAAAATTGTAAATTTCAGTTATTTCAATATAATTTTAGCATCTGCTTGTCCAAATAATACTATTTTTTTACATAAGCAGTGCCCTGTGACATACTAATGTGTGCCAAATACCAGAGTTGTATATTGAAAGAGGGCAGAGTTATGGGTTGCAAACAGTAAATCAAAATTTAATTTTCAGTTATTTTGAGATCATTTTAAAAATTCTTCTCCCAATTTCTCCACTATATTACGATTTAGAGAAACATATAGAATGCATATACGCTCCATGTTGTAAGTCTCAAGCTTTAATGGGAGTTGAGTTATAGGTAGTCAAATATTTTGCCAAAATTTGGATTACTGTAATTTTAGTACATCTATGATAGTATTCATTGGAATATTATGAAAATTGCCAGACATACAGGTTAGCACTACATTTGTATAAGTAAATAGTTTCAGATTTCTAGCTTTGAATGGGACTGTGTTATAGTCTGCCAAACATGTTACCAACATTTAAATTTTGGTTAGTTCCCTCTAATTTTAAAACTACATATTCAAATTTAACCAGAGTTGAAACATTTAAACTACTATACCACATGGTCATTTCTGAAAATGTTCATTCTTTTAGCTTTAAATGGGATTAAATGAAAAGTAGTCAAACTTTGACAACATTTAAATAATTTTGCAAGAATGTAAACTACAAATTTATTAACCCCTGAAACTTTACAACTAGAGAATGCAATGCCATTAAATTTGGCAGATTCATAGACTTTACAAGGACACTGTGTGTGACAATTTTATTAATTGCAAAATAACATCTATACATAAAGTCAAATCCCATGAGTCTTTGTGAAAATTGCAGCATTTCATGAAAAATTCTATAAAATTGGAATTTTCTAATTTAAATCAGCCTTATCTGGGGGAGGTTCTAATTAAAGGATAGGGGCATAAGATGCAGGTAGCACTGGGGGTCACCAGGTTCAGGAGATAAATGCCCAGTTTCACCAAAGAATGGACAACTGAGCTGGGTAGTACAACAGTGGTAGACCCCAGGTTGGCACAGGAAAGCACAGAGTGTCAACAATTCCAGCAGGAATACATGATATTTAAGGATCACATCCAGTAAATTTTTGATCCAGGGAGCCTGGTGTACATACAAGTCTAGGACTTAGAGGTACTCAAAAACATTTAGTAAGGGAAGACAATGTCTTGGGCAGCAAGAAGAAAGAATTCTGGCTATTCCAACAGGCTTGGTTGATAGGAAAAGGAATGGGTGACTCAGGTTTTTAAGAAGTTTGTCACTGTAAAGAACAAAGTGACTATCAGTGGTATCAGTAGTTCTACTGAATCAATCTGGTTATGCCAGAAGAGAAGAAGGGGCTGGTAGTCACCCAGTGATGAACAGCAGGACTGCGTAAAGCTCAGCCCAGCTTATTAAATGAACTAGTAATATGTCCATTGTTAATGTTAAATTCTACACAAAAAAATCAGAATGCTTCATCTACAGAATATGCTATCATAAATATGTGAGAAAATGTTACTAATAATTTTTTTTCTTCTTCTTCTGCAAAATTAAAACTGCTTAACCAATTTATCCAGCTGTGTTAGACACCAGGATACATGGACTGTGGATATGCATGCCAAATATTAACCTATGCATGCAATAGCAGCAAAGTTACAAACATTCATATTTTTGATAGTGTTCAGAAAGTTTTGCAAATATTTACATAGAAAGGTTTTGAACCCCTGTAACTTAAAAATCTCTTATCTAATTCACTCTATATTTAGATCATTCTATAAGCATTACAAAAAAGTTATCTATACTAATTTACACATGTCTAGCTCCAGAGGTACCTGAGTTATATGTAGATGAAATTTGTTCATGAAATGTCCTGAAAAAAATAAAATGACAGATTTTGAGCACATATAAGTTTGAGATAATGCATCATATTGTCGCAAAATCTAGCACATTGTTAGAACATCTATCATCAAGAATTCATGGTATATTTAAGATCTATGACCCAATGGATGGTTAAGGTATACAGATAAAAAATGCTCATGAAATTTTGCACAAACAATAAAATGACAACATTCAAACCCATATAATTTTGAAACTGTCACACCAAATTACAAGATATTTGGCAAGTCTATGGCTATTGTCCCAAATAGTTTATATTCCAAATTGCAAACCTCTAGCTTGAACAGTTAGAGTTATAACCAAATTACAACATTTTTTAAATTCCACCAAATTTAGAAGAAATTCCATGGAATTGTGTGGAATTTCACCTAAATTCTTCAAATTTGGACTTCTCCCATTCTGCACAGTTCTACCATGTGTCATTTCCCTCCTTTGTCCCATCTATATTGGTGATCTGTGTGCCTCACCCAAGGCCTCACCGGACTTCATCATCAAGGTCATCGCCTCTGTCTCCTCACTCACCTCCAAAGGTGAACTTTTGCTCTTAGGTGACTTCAATCTTGACTGGCTCTCCTCATTTGCCAAGCCTACCACCCTAATGATTGAAGCCCTCAATCTCTCTCAACTTATCCAGTAACCTACCTGTCTAAACCCTCAGTCCCAAAAACACTCCTTTCTAGATTGGATATTATCCTCCCACCTCCACTGCAACTCTGCCTCAGGTATTCTCTCTGACACCCTCAGTGATCACTGTATTACCTATTTCATTCACAAAATCCACACTTCCCACTCCATCCCAAATTCATAAGGTCCCGCCCCCTCCACTCCCTCAACATGCCCACCCTGCAGCACAATCTCACTAATGCTGACTGGCTACCAGTCTTTTCTGCCCTGGATGTTGACTTTGCCTTATCCCACTTCTACAACATCTTTAATCACATCTGGGACCTTCACATACCCCTTAGGAAAGTAAGGATAAAGCATTACCACCACCCCTAGATCACGTCTCACCTCATCACCATGTGTCATTATAGTGACAAAGCCTGGAGATGATACAAAGCATCCCAAGCCCAAAATGACCTCCAATCTTACAAGCAACTTAGAAACAGTTGCACCAAGGCCATTTGCCAGTCCAAGGAGCTTGATCAGAGCCAAAGTTCCCATGCCTCTTCCTCGAAGGTTATCGACTCCCTCCTGGATCACCCCCTCCCAACAAGCCTGCCCGGTCCTTAAAATCAATGGCTGCCCTGTCTCTGACCCTGCCTCTGTAGCCAAGGCTTTAAACAAGTTCTTTGTCTCTTGTGCCCTGCCCAACTCCCCCCCCTCACCTGACTCTTCTCCCTGCCCTCCCCGAATCTCCTGCAGTACCAAGGGAGTCATATACAAGCTGACATGTCCATGTGGCATGTCATATGTGGTCAAACAAAGAGATCCTTCAGGCTGAGAATTGAGGTACCTAAGTGGGTGATTAGAAACCAGAATATGGAATATGCCATTGCTAGACACTATTTAGAGGTGAGTCATGGGTCACCGGCCAGTTTGAAGTTTGTGAGTATCGAACGAGTCGACCCAGACCCAAGGGGGGGTATTGGTAACAAGTTGCTTTAAGAAGAAGCATTCTAGATATACACATTAAATACTTTGTTACCTTGGGGGTTCACTGAGGACATTCCATTACATAGCTACCTTAAGCAGAGAATTTAATGACCCCCCGAAACCGCCTAGCCAATGATCAGATTCTCTGTGTCCCTATTTTGAAAATTTGCAATAACAGTGGGATTTCAGGAACACATTGTATGACTTTCCAGCTCTACTGCTGTCTTTGACTGCAGAGGTATGACTTTATGGTTCTACCTCTGCAATTATCCATTTCAAGTGAGTTACATTAATAGAACTTCAATTGGGCACATCCCTATATGCACAGTTCCTTAAACAAGGTATGACTTTTTGGCTCTAGCTCCCATTACTAGGGTCACAGCTTTACTGCTCTGCCCATAGAAATGAGACATGCCTCACAAGTTTTATTTTCTACAACAAAGGCTTGAGGAGTGCATATAACAAGGCATGACTCGTCTGCTCTGCCTGTTTGGATCCCTGATGAGCATTTCTTCACATGCCCTCCAGCTTCTATAAGAGGTATGACTTTTGGGACCTATCTCCAGCAACAAAAGGCATGACCTGTCTACTCTGCCTGTTTGGATCCCCAGTGGGCATTTATTCACATGCCGTCAAGCTCCTATAAGAGGTATGACATTTGGGCTCTATCTCCAGCAACAAAAGATATGACTTTTCTGCTCTTCCTAACAAAATATAATACTAAGACAGGTAAGTTTTACATCTGTAAAGAAGCTCGAGTAGCTTATTCTGCCTGGTCTGAAATCTGCAGGGACTTTCTACTCATGCCTTGCAGAACACAGCAATAATGATCCTATGAGGTATGACTTTCTGGCTCTACCTCTGGAAACAGCAGTGGGGTTGCATATATTTTCTACACATGCCTTACAGAGAACATATCGATCCTGCTCAAAAGTGATATGACTTTCTGGCTCTACCTCTAGTAATCATAAGGCATGATTTTTCTGCTCTGCCAAAAAACAAATATAACAGGGGCACATCTAGAAAGTTTTTACCCCTTCAATAAAGACTTGATGAGTGAAGCAAAAGAGGGAAATGCTTTTTGCTTTACTTTTTGGAAGCTTGTTTCTAAGTACTTTTAAACCAGTCAGATCAGATATCTTATGAGCATGTTAATATTGTATTTAAGTGCTGAATAACCAGGATATTTGGTATGTTTATTATTTTTTATGTGCATGCCTCTTTAAGTGTAAGACTTATAAGAAACATGCTGACTATAGGCTGCATGCTGTGAGGATACCCAGTAGGGTCAATACATAAGTGTGCTCCTTGATGATATCATACAGAAGGGATGTTCCAACTTATTCATGTGGATGGTGTGTGTGCTGTTTGTAAATCAAACAAAACAGATTTAGTAAACTTTCTAGACTTTAGTTAAAGTCTTTTGTGCAGGTTTCTATCTGGATGTGTTGGGCTATCAGAATCACTGCATTTGTTCATCCATGACTAACGGAACTCGCAAGCTTTTTGGAACATCCTGCAGCATTGACTGAAATTGTTTTCTGTTCACATTTTTGTTCATATAATTGTTCACTAACAAATAACCTTGGCATTATTTTTTGACTGCTTTTGTGGTCTGGTTTGCCTCTGAGTTTAAGGTTGATTTTAGGTGCAGACCTCACCTACACTGGTAGGTAATTGTCTGTATATTGTTTGTATCATTTACTCCACATACACTCCTGAGGTAGGTGCACTATACATACTGTATAAGTGTATAGAGCACCCTGTTTCCCGTGTGTCCATGAACTGTTTTGGTATTTGTAGCACTTTAGTCTACTTTTCTGTATATGTCATTTAGCAATATGTATTTAAGTTGTGGACTACAAGGTTAATAGTTATTACACAAGGGTCTTCAGATGGACAGAAGTTCAAGATGATGAGATAATTGCACAGGATGAACTGGAGCCCCATTTAGGGGTTCTGATACTAATTGATGAACTGGACCCCCATGAAGGGGTTCTGATACTGGTTATTTATGCTATAAGACACTACAGGGTATGGGTAATTGGGGGATTTTCCAATGCCTCATGTGCTGTGTCATGTAACCACAAGGACATTTGAAAATCTCTTAATTATGCATGTCCTGTAGTGTCTTTTTGCAATTATTTAAGGAACCATGAGCAAAATATATTAAAAAAGTATTTACAGTGATTATGTTTTGTTTTGATTTTTATAAATGTACTTTCTCAGCCATAGGCTATTGTAGGATTTACCCTTGGGTGAAGACCTTAGCTGACCAATCAGCTTACAGGATTTTGCAAGTGTATTGCATACTAACTTGTATTGAATTACAGTCCATATTTCCCAACTGTCAGCTAGACTGGTCACTTTCATGGCCATACCTAGGGGTGTGGTTGTATACTCACGTGATTACTTGTAAGGGTAGTTGTGTTCTGATGAACTGTTTGTCTTTCTGATTGTTTTTTGTATAAAACATTTTGATTTCAAAAATATAAATCTGAGATTCTAAGACATTCAAAGTATTGCTCTGTGCTGGGATTAAAGCCGGGGGGGGGGGGGCAACTTAATTAAAACATAAAGATTTTACAAAGAAAATGTGATGTTTCTTTTACTGAGAGCATCTACAAAAACGGTCTTAATAATGCTTACAGCAGCTCATCTGCAGGAATCAGCTGGATTTCTCAGTTTTGATAGGGTGGCACTGTTTGTATCCCTAAGTATTGTGCCCCTGAGGCTTGCCAAACTGCTACTACCACATGTGCAGCTTTTCTCATATGAAAAATGGATTTCCTAGCCATGCCCAAATTAACATAATTGGTGTTTGGAATCTGGGCCACCAACTCCCACCACACTAGATCACAGACATAAAAACAAAGAAATTTCCAGGCAGGAAAATATTGAAATCCATCCAGTCTGCTCATTCCTATCTGTCTTGTGCCACATTAGCCTAACACTCTGCATCCATTCCAGAGCATCCTTGGTGTAGCTTAGCTCCCCCTTCCCAGCTGGTGGCTGGATTGGTGAGTTCTAAGACATGAATGGCCTATCCAGTAGCCTCCCTTGGATTATGAATATTTAATTAGATTTATAATCTCTTACAACTGCTTACCGTACCTGCACATTGGCTGGGGACCACACCTTAATTAAGTCAATTTTAGGCTGATGCACATTATAAAGATAAGCTTATTAAGGCAGATGCAGTTTAGAGTAGAGATCCAGCTGATGGGTGGTCTATCTAAAGGTTGGTAGCTGGGTGACTTCACAGCAAGACCCTGAGGTGAATACCAAAAGACCCCAACTCCTTCTGAAAACAAAATAATAAGTTGCCAATCCAGGCTGAAAACATATATTTATTGTTACATTTACCCTGGGGGGGGGGGAGGTCAGGGTGTGCTCTGACTTGTTGTTTTTGCTTACCTTACCAGAACAATATTTTTATTTGTAAACAAAGCCCATTTATAAGCCCAATAATGCCCTCTGGGGTTTGCACTCATCAGGGAATAATGCACTTTTCTAGTGGTTGTATAGAAATATAGAAACATAGAATTTGATGGCAGATAAGGACCACTTGACCCAGCCAGTCTGCACATTTCCCTACCCAATGGATTAGCTGCAGATCCTAGTTAACCAACAGCCTACTTCCTCCTACCCCCAACCCCTAGAATTGTCTTATGTCTGTCCCATGTATTCTTGAATTCCCCCACTGTTTTTGACTCTACAACCTCCTCAGGAAGGTCATTCCATGCATCCACAACCTTCTCGTGAAAAAATACTTCCTCACATTACCTCTGAGCCGTCCCCCTTCTATCTTCAAATTGTGCCCCCTTGTTCTTGCACATCTCTTTTTCTAAAAGATGCTACCCTCTTGGACTTTGTTGATTCGCTTGAGTTACTTCAAAGTTTCTATCATGCCCCCTTCTGTCCCTTTTTCCTTGAGGGTATACATATTAAGCTCCTTAGGTCGCTCTTCATATGTCTTCTGGTGCAGACCCTGCACCATTTTAGTTGCCCTGCTCTGGACTGCCCCCATCCTGTCTATGTTCTTGCGGAGATTGGGTCTCCAGAACTGCACGCAGTACTCCAGATGGGGTTTCACCAGCTGTCTGTACAGAGGGATAACAACTTCCTGTTTTTTACTGGTGATGCCTCTTCCTACACATCCCAGTTTCCCCCAGCCCTACTTACTGCCCTCTCACATTGCTTGCCCACCTTTAGATCATCTGATATGACTACCCCAGGTCCCTTTCCATTTTTGTTGTTGTTAGTATCTCACCCCACCCCTCTAAAGTGTACTCTTTCTCTGGGTTTTTGTTTCCCAGGTGCACTACTTTGCACTTCTTAGAATTGAATCTAAGCTGCCATACATTTGACCATTCCTCCAACCTTGCCAAGTCCCTTCTCATCCTTTCCACCCCACCTTGTGTATCAACCCCTGTTGCAGATCTTTGTGTCATCTGCAAAGAGGCATACTTTTCCTTCCAGTCCCTCTGTAATGTTGCTTATAAAGACATCGAAGAGGTCCAGTCCTAGAACTGAACCCTGCGGTACTCCACTAGTAACTTCTGTTTCTTCAGCATGAACTCTGTTTATTATTACCCTCTGTGTCCTGTTCTCCAGCCAATTTTTTAACCAGGCTACCATCTTGGGACCCACTCCCAGGCTGGCTAAATTTTATATTAATCTTTTGTGTGGGACTGTGATAAATGCCTTGCTAAAGTCTAGGTAGGCCATGTCCACAGCCCCTCCCTGATCTACTACTTTGGTCACCCAGTCAAAGAACTCTATTAGACTCATCTGACATGACCTAACCACTATGAATCCATGCTGCCTTGGGCCCTGTGCCCCTCTGGCCTCTAGGTATTTAACAATTCTCTCCTTCAGAAGTGATTCCATCATTTTCCCTATCACTGAGGTCAAACTTAACAGGTCTGTAGTTTCCTGCCTCTGCCCTGCTTCCACTTTTGTGAAGTGGAATCACATCTGCCCTCCTCCAGTCCTCAGGTACCACCCCATCCTCCCATGATTTGTTAAAGAGGATAGTCAGTGGTGTCACTAGTTTCTACCTTTAGTTCTTTCAGAATTCTGGGATGAATCCCATCAGGTTCTGGGATGAATCCCATCAGGCCCCATTGCTTTGTCCACCTTCAGTTTTAAGAGTTCTTTCAGAACTCTTTCTTCTGTGAATGGGCTGGTATCAACCTCCCTATCCAGAGTGTTTCTGTTGTTTGGTTTAGGTACCTCCCCTTCTTCACTCATGAATACTGAGTATGGTTGTGCCACTCAGGTACTCCTCATGTGAAACAGCCATCCGAGGCATGCATCATCACCCTACAACCTTGCTTCTTTCCATGTACTATCCTGAACCTAGCTCACCTACTGGAATTCTGGGGGTTAAAGTCAAAAGTTTATAAGGCCAACCCCTTAGTTCCTATATCAGCAATTATGTATTAGTAAGTACTGTAGTTTTGGATTGTGCTCAGTAGACAGTGGTAGAGAAGTTCTGGGGCTTATGCCCAAAGGATTTGGAATCAGATCTTCAGCTCACATACAGTACATATACATACAAATTGTTCATCTATTAACAGTGGTAGTTGAAGCACAACAGGGTGAGAAGTACCAGAAGCCAGGCCTTAGTGGACACCCTTTGGGATGGTTTCCTCTATCAGCACCTAAGGGACCCAACCAGGTGAGGGGCTATGTGGACCTGGTACTTATGAACCAGGAACCTGTACAAGAGATGACTATGGAATCTCCTCAAGGAGCAATTGGCCATAATTCTGTGTGATTAAAAATTTCTTTTACGAAAAGACACCAGAAATCCAAAATGATACTTCTGGATGATCACTAACTCAGTCGGATGGCTCCTGTCATGGACAGATTTGTCACTGGATACAAAGATCCATGAATTAGGTAAAAAATTAGTAAAAAAGACATCAGTCACTGCAAGCAGTCACAGAACTGTAATAACACATTATTGACACAAAGGTTTAATTAATTTCTTATCTCTTTTAACTCCTTCATCTGTGACATAGATGGAGGGATACAAGGCAGAATCAGCCTGCTTACAGATATTACCAACTTGAGTGGGAGATGTGACAGTGAGTAGGGTGTCAAGGACACAAACAGAGACACAGGAAGACCACAGCAGTTGCCAGGGGTCTGGCAGCTTAAATTCAGTGCTTAAAAATGTAAAGTTATGCATATTGATAGAAACAATCCTAGACTCAAGCTTTGATTTGGGGATGTCAGAGTAGCCCAGACATCAGAGAAAAGGGACCCGAGGGTAATCATAGAAGACAGCATAAAGTTCATGGCTTTGTCTAATAAATCATATGATAGAGTCAACAGAGTGTTGGGTTGCATCAGAAGAGGATTCTCCAGTAGGAACAAGAGGGTGATCCTGCTGCTGTACAGGTCTCTGGTACAGCAACATCTCGGGTACTGTGCACAGTTCTGTAAACCTCACCTGAAAAAGGACAAGTGCAGGGCAACTAATATAATATAAATAAATAATAAGGCCCTCCAGTTCTAGAATGACACTGAAATAACAGGTAAAGGCCTGGTTGTGAAAAAGAAGAAAAAGGAAAAGGAAACTTATCCACACTATTAATATCTACTGTCTAATAACTAACTCCCCTCTGCCCCCCACCCCAACCCTCCCTTCTTCCCCGGAACTCAAGGATGTAATATGAAGTCTGTCGGGCATCATTGGGGTATATCAATCCTACGAGGTGAAGGCTGGGGCAGATCAGTTGACCCTTGCACAGAGAGCCACTAAGTTGGGCCCTAAGGTGCAGGGAGAGGCCTCCCCATTCCCAGGATCACTAGGGTTTCCCACTGTGATGTAAGATTGGTATCAGAGCCATAAGTTGTCCCCATCTGTTGTTAAAGGCATTGAGCCAGTCGTGTCTTTGAGCAATATGCTTCTCTAATTCTAATGCCTAAATATTTCTGCATCCCATTCCTGAAAGGGAGGGCTAGCTCGATCTATCCAGTGTCGTGCAATAATCAGCTTTGCCACTGCAGAGATAAGGGCAATGAGTGCCTTACGGATACCCAGCATGTCGGCAGGGAAGAGACCCACTAAGCAGACCTGTGGGGTAAAATAGATCTCCAGAACAAGCAACTGATCGAGGGAATCCCTCACTCTTCTCCACAGTGGGGCCACTCTGTCACATTCCCAGAAGAGATGCATCAGAGTGCCTTCTGCTTTTTGACAAGAGGTGCAAAGAGGATAATTTGTTTTTCCCATCTGGTATAACTGGGCCGGGGAGAAATACAGATCTCCTTCTGAGATGGGGCGCTCAGGATTGCTCGTTGAGTATGAGAAAGGACAGGTAAAGATAACAAGCTTAGAAACTGGTTTATAAGGGATGAGTTTGGCGAAGTTTTGGTGTTTATCGAATAGATTTTTTCATAGAATTGTTTAAAAGATTCCACCATCTCTCTGGGCCTAGTAACCATGGGTCCTCCCTGTATAGGTTGGAGACCTTGCACAATACTCTGCACCTCTAGCTGCCTAAGCCACATCGCTAGTAGCTTGCCTGCTTTCTCCCCTGATTCTAAATAATGAAACTTGACCCTCTGTAATGCCAGATCAGATCATGGTGCTAATAAGCCAAAATATTGAGCCCTGAGGGAATTTAATTCAGCCCAGACCTTCTCATCAGAAGAAATGGGGAGCTCTCTCTCCAACGCCCTGATTTGATCAAGTATGCCCTTAGTAATTTCTGCTTTTAATTTCTTAGATTTAGAGGCAATTCTGATACATTCTCCCCTTATTGCGCATTTTGCTGCACCCCAGAGCATGTCTATTGAGTCCACCGTGCCCACATTTTCTTTAAAGAAGTTCTTTATGAAGGTGGAGAGGAGTTTGAAAGTTTGGTAGTCCTGTAGTATTCCTGGGTTGAAATGCCAGATTCTATCCCTATCTTCCATCCCCTCCAGGGTGTGCTTTAGGTAGATCGGGGCATGTTCCAAGAGGACTGTAGGAAGAATATTACAAGATACCAATCCCAGAAGGTGAGAAGTAGAAGTAAAAAAATAGTCAATCCTAGAGAAGGAGTTATGCGGGAGAGAATGAAAAGTGTATTGCTTGTCCATGGGGTGCAGAATGGTCACAGAGCCCAAGCATGTCCATCAAGTCCCTAAGGCTCCTTTGGCCTGGTGATAGCCCCTTACTGTGGCCCCCAGATCTGTCTATATCATTTTAATAAACCAGATTCCAGTCTCCTCCTAGAATAATAAGAGGTTTAATAAGAGGGTTAGAAAGTGTGGAAAGATAAGTTATGAGGTGGGAAAAGAATCCGGGTGAGTCAGTGTTGGGGCCGTATATACCTCCCAACAGCACTTCCATTAGTCCCAGCTGGCCATGCAGAAGAATGTAGCAACCCTCTGGGTCCTAGTGTTCTTCCGTATACTGGAAGGGAGTTCTTCTGTCAATCAGGATGCATACTCCTCCTGTCTTACTGCTAGACCCCGCTCCGAATACTTGGCCTACCCATTCCCTATGAAACAGTAAGATATCCTCCCTCTTCATGTGGGTTTCTTGGAGAAACACCACACTTGGTTGGTATTTGGCAAGTTGACTGAGAATCATGTAGCGTTTACATTTATTGTTAGCCCCCTTGATGTTCCAAGATAAAAATTTAAATAATGATACCATACCTAGCTAAGTCAAAACCTGTTGTTCCAGCCTCCATATGAAAACATCTATTAACTCCAGGCTCTCAGCCCTCCCTCCCGCCCCACAGAAAAAACCTGTATAGTCCCATAATGTAATCCAATGAAACCAAAAGAGACACAGTGAAACCCCAAAACAGTTCTGCCTCCCCTCCCCTCCCCTCTTCTCCCACGCTTCCTCCCCTCCCCCACAACCATATATACAGCAGCATGCCCCGGCCCAAAGAGCCGTCCTCAATCCAACTTTGCCCCTGATGATTTTCTCCCTCAGAACAGGCTCTCCTCCTCCCCCCCAGCTTGTATATGTACTTCAATGATAGAAAATCAAATTAACTGCTAATAACGTAGTGAAAAATAAGATAAACAAGACCCAACAGTTCATTTATAAATCTTTGTGCCCCTACAGTCCGACAGCGATAGAGTCCTGCTGAAGACTCCATTGTGCATGTGTTTGCTCTGGGGAGGATCTAGGGCCTCCACCTAGCCCTCGGTGAGTGTGGCCACTAGGAGGGCCCCAACCAAGACTTACAGTGGTGGCCTCAAATGAGACTGCAAACTTAGAGGGGAGGTCCTCGCTTACTTCAATAGTGGGGCCAGGCCCGTCCAGAGCCAGGACAGTTCCCAACAACACTCATGGCTCCCCTATTAGCCAAGTCAGCAGCCAGATACCCCTCCAGCCCACAGCCTCTGGCAAAGTTAGGGTCTATCACTTGCATGCTCCCCACAGATCAACCCTCAAATGACTCACGGCTACCCAGACCAATAAAGGATCAGATCCTCACTCTGAAGTATTATGCCCCCCCTTTCCATGCTTAAAAATTTCTAGCTTTTTTTTTACAAATGCGGGTTGTGAAGAGCAGGGCAGGGGAGACCCATCCCCACTACCTCCAGTGGCCCATTATGCCAGCATTGTGCAGGTGAGGGAGCCAGGGGGTGCGTGCATGTGACAGTTATCCAGTGTGTGCCACTTTGTACCAGGGTGATCAAAGTCTCAAGAACTTTTTGGCCCATGCTCTGGTCCTCATTGTAGCAATCCAGGCTTTGATCGGGCTTTCAGGTTAAACCTTAGTCAGCTAGGGGCACCCCTCATAAGTCATGTATAGAGAGTTCCTTGGCCCCTTAAGACCCCCCTGCCATTTGTGCAGGAGGACCTACCTTCCATCCAGTTGTTGTGAAGAGCCTCATGATGCTCAAAACATGCTATTCCTGCATGGGGTCCCCACACAGCCACAACCTCACATTTGGGGGGGGTTGGTGATCCTCCCACTGACTCTCCTCTGTTGAGTGTGCCTGCCACTGTCACTCTGGGATAATCCTTGGGACAGAGTCTTCAGCAAATTGGTGTCCCTGGGCTGGAAATGTCCCAAATGATGAGGGGTGAAATATCCAGAGAATGGGTTGAGACCGAGGGGCGAATCGAGGGAAACAGCAACAGTCCACAAAAAAAACAGGCTTATGATATCCTATGTCCTAAAGTAACTAATACCAAGACAGTCTCCCATCCAAGAAACAGCTAGCCGAGTCCATATAAGGTCACTTCACTTAGGGGCCTGAAACAAATCCAGAAAAAGCATGGGCAGTTCTGTTTTGGCCTGTGCCTCCGAGTCAAAGGATTTGAAGGAGCCCTTATGCTGAATCTGAGGCTTGGCCAGGTAAAGCATTTTAAAGCATGGGCCTGCCAACAGCAGCTTAGAGATGATGTGGTTGAACTCTACTCTTTTCAGTCTGACCGATTTAGGCAGGTCTTGAGAGATTCAAATCTTATCCCCTTCCCATAGGATCTCTTTCATTTCTCTAAGTTTATCTATGATGTGCACTTTGTTCAAGTAGTTCAGCAATTTAAATATGAGAGGGCGGGGTGGAGAGTTAGAAGGTAGCATCAGTCTAAGCACTCTGTTGACCCTCTCAGTTATATAACTGGAACCATTCGGTGAGGGTCCTGCTAATTTCTCACAAAGCTTTTGGGTGAACAGGACTGGGATTTGCCCCTCTGCCCCCTTCGGGAGGCCTCTAATGAGCAGGATATTCCTCCTGCTGCAGCCTTCAAGGTTCTTAAGCTTCTGTTCCATCTTGGTAAGCCTTCTCCACACTGCAGTGACCTCTGATTCCTGCTCAGAGCACCAGTCATCTAGCGAACTAACTCTCACTTCTACATCCCCCATCTGATGAGACAGCATCTCAGAGATCTGCTGGAGGCTGGTAAGCTGATCTGTGATGCCCAACAAGGCATCTTTCAGGGGATACAACTCCGAAATAAACTTTTCTTCTGTTAAGGGGATCAGATGTGATGAAGCCTTAGGGATAGTCGCTGACTGTGTTTTCGATTTTTTAGCAGATTTCAGCTTCTCCAGCATAGTCGGAGGGGTGTGTGAGGGCCCTGCAGGTCGTATTTCTGCCTCCATGGCAGACGGTGGGTAGAAGCTAAAAATTTAGTGTGTCAACGGGAAGAGAATTGCTCCACTGGCATGTCTAGGGATAAATCAGCTGCTATACTGGAGACTGGGGGCTGCTGCAGGCAAAAAGCGGCTAAAAATTAATAATTTGAGGAGCTGAGGAGTGGAGCTGAGGAAACTGCATCTTATGTGTTCTGACGCATCACATGACCCCTGAGGAAGCATTTCTTAATGGAGAGCATGATGGACAGGCTGAAAGGATTACCTAGGGAGGTGGTGGAAATGGAATCTATGCTGAGCTTCATGAGAGTATCACAAAATGATACTGTGCTGTATGCAACATCTAAATGTAAGACATACTTGTGCCACACTCTCATGCCACACAGTTCAAATGGAAAAAGTAAGTTCAAAAAATGCAAAAATTAATGTACTTGTATACATAGTAAAGTACTGTACAGTGGAGTCCCCCAGAATGCAATGCAGTGTCACAGCAACTGCCAGTGAATTTCCTACAGCAACTACAGCATTCTGCAATATTTTGCATTGTATCCTGGTGAGCTCCACCATAAATAGAAGTGACCCCTGTAGCACTAGGCAAATGACACTATTATCAATTGTTGGAAACATATTGGCAGCAATTATTAAGGATTACTATCAGAACATCTGGACCGAGTCCAAATGTTAAGTGAGTCAGGATGGGTTCACTAAAGAGAGATTGTGCCAGTCTTACTAGCTGATATACCATGAGGAAGTAATTATAAAAAAATAAATAAAGTAAGCTGGCCCAGTAGTGTGGAGGCATCATACCTTACCTCCTGCCACACCGGCGACGCAGGTCATTATGGGTTGGCTGGGGAGGAAGAGGATCGAGCATCCAGGGGACAGATCTCCTCTCCCCGGAAGGGTGGGACCTGCCTGACACCTAGCGGAGGCTGGGTGTTGGCATGCTGAGCTCTGTACAGTACAGGCATGGAGGCGGAGCAGCCAACTGGCATGCTGCATGTGGAAGCATGCACATCTCAGCCATTGTTGGCACTGCACTATCCCCTCTGCAAAAAATGTAAATACTGGTCCTTGGTGAACTGGATGAATGCCATCCTCCGCAGGCACCACACCAAGAAGGCACCTCCTTGAACTTGATCCAGTCCCAGTGGGTAGAGAAGGGGACTCACCACCACTCTCTCATGGAAGGTAAGCCATGGGAGAAGATGGGAGGTAGGCCTGAAGGTTATGGGACAGGGCTGGTAGGATGGCATGAATGTGGGCTGACTGGGACAGGGGAGACATAATATCCTCCCGCCTCCCCCATAAATAAAGTGTTCTGCACCTTATCTTGGAATTTAGTAAAATTTATTGGAGAGAGAGAGGGCCTACTTTTTTTCTTTTTAACGGTTACATAGAAACATAGAAACATAGAAGTTGACGGCAGATAAGGACCGTAAGGCCCATCCAGTCTGCCCATTTCTTTTTCTACCTTATAAATGTGCCATCGGCCTTTGCTCTGTCAGTGACCTATCTATTCATAGTCATTTGTATTGCTCCCTTATGCCTATCCCATGCCTGTTTGAAGCCCTGCACTGTATTCATAGCCACCACTTCTTGTGGTAAGCTATTCCATGCATCTACCACCCTTTCTGTGAAAAAGGTTATAGATAAGTAAGAGCAGCAATGGTATGTTAACAGCACTGTTACCTTGAATTTACTAGACAGTAATGCAGCCTTGAGGCTGCGGTCATTTGGAATTGCAAGTTATATAGCACAATGGATAGAATGTTGTCTATGGGACAACAATACACAGTACCTGAAGTTAGTCACCAGTGGCTTTCCCAAGGGGTTTGTTTTAGGGCCCCTACTGTTTACTTTTTGTTTTTTTAGATGAGCTGCAATCAAAGGTCTTAAGTAATATAGTTAAACTGCAGATGAAAAAAACTAGTAGCAGAGTAGCAGATTCCAGGAAGAAGGAAGATTATTTCATAAAGCGACTTAAATGTACTGGGCAGTGAGCCTACTACTCTTTTTAATGGTTGTGGGTAAGTAACAGTGACATGCTGTTTGTTAGTGGCCCTGTTTCTCTGAATTTACTAGACAGTAATGCAGCTTTGACATTCAGGAAATTTGGAATTACAGGAAATATAGCATGATGAATTGAATGCTGGATAAGCAATGTGGCTCTGGGTGTAGCAGTCCATGGGACAATACCATACAATACTTGATTGTAGTCACCAGTGGGGATTCCGAGGGATCTGTATTGGGACCTCTATTGCTCACTATTTGTATTAGTCACCTGAAGTCAGCATTCTCAAATTAGATAATTACATTGCAGAGGACACAAATCTAGTAAGGGTGGTAAACTCCATGGAAGAAGATGCAGTAGTCTGCAAAGGGACTTCATTGTACTGAGAAGTGGGCATACAAGTGGCCAAAACAAGTCAACGTGAATAAGCATCCTTAAACAAAGCCCAAAAAAACTCAGGCCATGGGTACCACAGTCTACCCTCACCATAGTAAACCCTTCTATAACAAATCACTATTGTAGTGAAGATGTGTGATTGCTTCTATAGTTTCCTAAATAGGCGTATGATCACCTTGCTCTAGAGAAAAAAAATTCTGGCTCTGCAGGTGTTCTCTATAATGAGGAGCCACCATTTATGCAGTAAACTACTAGCAACAATGGCCCATGAAAAAGTCTAAGAGGTCACACAGCAATGTGCATTAGCAGTAACTATGACAAATTAAATGCTGGTATATAGTACATTAAAAGGTGCAAATCATGCACTAAAGATAAGATTGTTAAAGCCATCATCATGTATGGAATGCATCTATCTATCTATCTATCTATCTATCTATCTATCTATCTATCTATCTATCTATGTATGTATATATATATATATATATATATATATAATACACACACACACACACACACATCTATATATATATAGTAATATTAGTATTAATAGTACTATTATACCAACCCGGTAGGGTCGGTATATTTAGGGTTGCATGGTCACATCTATGTTAAACCTCAGACTTTGCACTTTAATAACTTTGCAGTTGTTTGTCCGATTTGTCTGACATTTTGCATACACAACTGCCAATCATAGATCTCTGGATGTGGAAAGTTTTGTTCCGGTCAGATTAATGGTTGTGGAACTGTGGGGCACTCAAAATGTGAAAAAAATCACCAATTTTTGCACATTTTTCAATACGCTATAAAGGACTGAAGAATGCTTTTGAGTGGCTTCAATTTGTTTGCCTACATGTGGCCTGAGTTGAATTGGTGCCTTTTGAAGATTTGGTGAAAAAAATATTGCTCCGTTCAAAAGTAATTAAATTTGTTCATGTCCTATTATAGCCTATGGGAAAATTTATATGTGCATTGCGAAAACTTTCACGATCACATTTTTGTTGTTGAGCTCCTTGAAATGGTTTTCATGCTGCTGCCATCTTGTTTTCAGTTAGAGAGAGAGAAAAAACATTGTAACTCAAAAAATAATGCCCTTTGGTAAACACCAACCATTGTGTTTTCCTAATTGGGCCCTGAGGAACATGACCCTGGCATTAGTTTTTTAGTAGGTGATCTACAAATATGTTTTCTAAACTTTTGCCGTTTTCTGATTGCGGCAACATTTTTTGTTGCTGCGAAAACAATCGCGATCAGAAAGAAAATTAACCTCGGCAACATTTTTGTGGGCACAACAACATTCCCATTACAGAGATAGGAGTGTCATGAAAACATTAAAGTAACCGTGGTAACACTGCACAAACACATTTTACTATGTGTTGTTTTCTTTGTCACTCATTGTGCCAAGGTGGATTGTGCTTTTGGCATGAAATTTAAAGGGTCACAAGCCCTGGTTCCACAGATGTGCCTTTTGGTGGTTTGGTATGAAAACATTGAACAGGCCCATAGTTACAATATTCTGAAGTTTAAACATTTTCCCATAGGATAACACTGTGGCGCCAGTGATGCCGTTCAGTGCCCGTATCTCAAAAACTGTTCAAGATACAGATTTTTCATTGCAAAAATTTTAAGGGGGACTAAGTACAGAAGTAGGCTGGAAAACCATTAATACCATGAATTTTTAATTTTTTTTCTACCTTGTATGGTTACTGAGATATTTGTAAATTACTATTCCAATTGCTCATTGTCAGGTCCGTAGGCCACTGTTACACCCTCAGAGTTTGCATTCACAGTCCTTTTTGGCACCCATATCTTGGATTACGATGACACTTGAATTTTTTCCTTGCTGCTATGGTTCCTGAGATATTGGCAAATTTGTGTTACAAGGCTTCCTTGCCCTATAGGGCTGCTGTATGGCTCTGTAGTTATGTGTGTAAGTGGGAGCACAGGGCCTGGAGGGCCCTGCTCCCACAGACACATATCATTATGTACAAATGGGCAGCTTGGTGGGAGCACAGGGCCTGAAGATGTCAGTCCTAACTCTCACCCCATTCTCCTATACTGTAGCATGTCAGATTGCTTACACATGGAATGGGGGCAAGAGTTTGGCTGACAACCCCATGG
The DNA here is from genome assembly GCA_016271365.2 of Neoceratodus forsteri. Lineage (NCBI taxonomy): Eukaryota > Metazoa > Chordata > Ceratodontiformes > Ceratodontidae > Neoceratodus > Neoceratodus forsteri. Next base: position 191,731,133 of record CM028136.1, read on the forward strand.
CACACCTCGTCTGTTGGTGTGTGGAGGATAGGGACATTGGGGGAGGGGTGGTAACCCTAATGTTGAATTTCCATACTTTTGTCACTGTAGAAACAACCCTATCTGATGCATTAATTAAGCTTTTTTTGCAAAGAATATATATATATATATATATATATATATATACCACAGGCATGAGTGCTTTCTCAGTGGATTAACCAGTTTTATTTTCTCTGGAGTGAGGCTAAATCCTGACGACATCACCAGAGTGAGGATATCACATTTATTCTCACTCTGCTGATGTCACTAGAGTGAGGATATAACATTTATCCTCACTCTGCTGATGTCACTGGACTAAGAATATCTGCAGTGCAGATTGTATTCTAAAGGAAACTGCTTCAGAAAACAGTTTCTCTTTCTCCCTAAAGCTGCAACTTACTCAATTAGCTTTGCAGAACACTCTCGCCGGTGTCCCACTGAGTTTCTAATACTCCTGGCACATTACTGTGCTAATCTCAGCCTCAAAACAACCTGAATTATAAATGAAACTTTTGCAAAGCAGTTTGTCTTTCTCAGTGCTACCTGGAGTAGTTTGTCTTTCTCAGTGAGCCTCTGAATCACTCAGTCAGCTTTGCAAAACACACTCACCTGTGTTTCTCACTCCCAGTCCATTCAGAACATGCACACACACACACACACACACACACACACACATCCCTACACAGAATGAGCAGAAAAAACACAGAAACATAACAGCAATGAAAGGCTCTCACCCCAGTGGTATAAACCACACACATGATGTGCAGATCATGGATATGGAAAATATTCTCACTCCTGCATTGTGAACTGTGCATACTCACGAGTGCCGAAGGCATGAGTGAGAGTATCCAGAGGTCACGAAACAGGAGTGGAAATATTTTCCATAGCACAGGTCTGCACATCATGTGTCCAATTTTTACAATAGGGGTTTCCAGAACTTTTTATGTTTTGTTCACTTTATCTTGTGGAATAAACAAAGAAGACACAGGACAAAAAAAGAAACTTCTGCTAAAACAAGCTGAAATGCTAATTTGGCATTTGGTTTGAAGCAGGCTGTATTCATTGGTAGTTGAGGTATTCATGGATCTGAAAAGCTTTGCTCTTTTTTGGCTTCATGCAGTATGAAACTGGCTGCTGTTAGCTTCCTTTGGTACTCTGCAGGAACACAATGTACTTTTCTAGGGCTAGCAGGTGAGTTTCAGGTGGAACTGATATACTGATTAGTTTCCTAGGCTACTGAGGGTTTGTGGAGTTCCTTTCTGATTGCTGTGTTGGGGAAACCTGCCTAGAGTGATGATATCTACTTCAGCAGAGTCCAGCTGAGTTTTCTGATTGGTCAGGATGTAATTAAGAGATCAGGATAGTGGCTGTTTTAGTCAGGGTTTCAGCCTGACATCAGCACAGTGATAATAGCTTGTGAGGTAAACACAATGGCCTGGATATTCAAAGGGGTTGCGCCTGGTGCAACAGAATTCCACCGGCACAACCCCACATTGCGCCCTTGTGGGATATTGAAAGGGCTGCCAGGAACAGCACAAATCCCGATGCACCGAGGCGCAATGTAATGGTATGCAAAGCAGATGCAGTGGGCATGCTCATGCATATGCGGCACATCCCCATATTCAGCCCAGGATGTGAAGCATATATGGTGGCACGGCCCTGCAGTGTGCTGCATAGGTGGACTCAGAGTTGAACCGTGGAAGAGTGGGAACAAATCCCAGCCACCCACTGGCAGGCTGCTGTATTGCAGGGTGCAACACAGCAGCCACCAGCCGTGAGTGGCCACCCACCCACCCAGAACACCATCCACATGCACACATACCCCTCTAGTAGTCTAGTGACCCCCCAGTCCTGATTCCCAGATATATATAATACATGTCCAGCCCTGGTGGTCTAATGGTCCCCCCTCCTACCTGAGTCCCCAATTCCCCAGTATATGTATTTATGACCATCCCTGGTGGTCTAGTGGAACCCCCCTACCCATTACCGTGATCATGGTGAATCTCCAATCAATTCCCCGGTGATCCAGTGGCAAACCCTATCCCTGCCACCCACACAGAACCCCTTGCCCCCCCACTCCCCCCATCATCAGTGGGCAGCTGCATCCCACCCACATACCACCTAGCCACCCACCGAATGACAGGTACAGTATGGGCTATAAGCCCATTGGTCTCAGTGTGGACCAATGGGCTTGCAAACATACTGTACTAATTACAGTCCAATTTGTAATTACTTCATTTCACATATTTGGGACTGTCTATGTAGTATGTTTCCTGCAAGCCCATTGTCCACACTGGGGACCAATGGGCTTACGGCCCATTCTGTACCTATCATTCAGTGGGCAGCTGGGCGATATGCATGATGGGTGCAGCCTCCCTCCAATGACAGGGGGGAAAGAGGTGGGCAAAGGGTTCTGTGTGGGTGGCAGGGGTTGGGGTGCCACTGGATCACCATGGAATTGATCTATGGAGATTTACCGTGATTGCGTAAATGGGCGGGGGGGTTCCCTAGACCACCAGGGATGGTCATAAATACATATATCGAGGAATTGGGGACTCGGGTTGGAGGGGGGACCACTAGACCACCTGGGATGGACATGTATTATAAATATCGGGGAATCAGGGACTGGGGGGGCACTAGACTACCAGGGCCTTGTATAATACATATACTGTGAGTGTGGCTATGGGGCAGGGGATGCTCTAGTATCCCCACTGCACACGTCATGCTGTGCAGGGTGCCAGGTGCACGTCACCAGGCTGCCCTCTGCAATGCATGCAAATGGGGCCATAATGAGATGCAAATTACCCCATTTGCACCTTGCATATATTGTGGCCTCATTTGCATGCTCCCTGCTGAATATCACAGGTGATGTGCCTAGCACAACTGCACTTGCGCTGGCACATCCCCTTGATCCCTATCTTTATTTGTGTGTCACAGTGCCACTGTGCCATGCGCAGTATGTAGGCTGACCATGCCATATTCAACGGTGTTGCTCCATGGTGCATCCCCATTAAATATCACCTGGTCCTGGCCCCAGCGCATCACAGTTGCATTGCACCGAGGCTTGCGCCACTGCCTGGTGCAGTCTGCATATCTGGGTCAATATGTATAAATGTAAAATATTATCACACTGTGATAATACTCCTGGTAAAAAATCAGTGTGATTTTCTACCAGGATTTACATCACTCTGTGTAAGATGCATTGATTTATCCACTGCTCATTTGTCTCACCCCTATTGTGTTTGTATACATAAAAAACTCTGTTTAATGCATTAGTTAGGGTTGTTCCACAGCGACAAAAGTGAGGAAATTTGGTGTTAGGGTTGAAAACCCCTTGGACCCCAGCCCACCCCCCAACCGGCATTGGGGTGCCATTAGGTCATCAGCCCTAACTCTCACCCCATCACATGTGTAAAGCAGCAGAAGCATAGGAGAATGGGGTGATAGTTAGGACCGACGACCCCAATGCTCACCCCAATGGCAGTTGGGGGGGTTGGCTGAGGGGTTCAAGGGGGGGTTTTCAACCCTAACACCAAATTTCCTCACTTTTGTCGCTGTGGAACAACCCTAACTAATGCATTAAATGGAGTTTTTTTGGCTCTAATTTCCCTTTTCTTTGAGAATGATAATGAGAAATAGTGAATGTAATGCAGCGGCTCCCGCCACGTGACGTCTTGTGGCATAGTAACAGGAACAGCAATGCAAACAGAAGCGCTAACAGTGGCGCACATGGTAATGCAAGAGTGAATGAGAACAGAAAGGGTAACGCACACGGTGGCATAGACGGGAACGGTCTGCCACGTGATGTGTTGTCACATAGTAACATGGTGCCTGCAAATGGAAATGTCAATGGGCATGGTGATGCAAAGTGAAACAGAAAGAGAAACAGTACTGTAGACACAAATGGCAAAAAATAACAGAAACGCAAGCGCAAAGGAAAATGCAAAGGATAACGCACATGGTGGCGCAGACGTCAACGGTAAGTGAAACGGGTACGGAACCGCAAGCGGAAAGGGCAACAGTAACAGTAATGTAAGCGCACAGGCTGGTTTTCCCCAAAACCTGCATAGAGAAAGACAGTGAGTACAAATAATGTATGCATAATAATGAGTATCGGTGCAGAAAATGAGAACTTGGAATACTAAATACGCTATATCTCAGGAACCGTACGACGTAGAAAAAAAATTTAAAAGTCATATTATTTACAACTGTCCTGGCTAAATTGGTACTTATCCTGCATTGGGGGCTAAGAATTTTTCCAACAAAAAGTCCGAATCTCACACCGTTTCTGAGATACGGGCCCTGAAAGGCGCAGTGAATGCCGTAATGTTATCCTATGGGAAAAAAGAAAAGTTCGGAGCACCATAGCTTTGCCTGCCTGTAATTTTTTTTCACCAAACCACTGAAAGGCACATCTGTGGGCTGTTGGCTGTCTTCCCTCCAAATTTCAGGAAAAAAGACCAAACCGTTATTTTGCAGTAGGGATCCAAAGGATTTCTGTAATGCATTGGGCGCCGTAATGTTATCCTATGGGAAAAACCGTCAATTTTGGAGTGCTGTAACTTTGCCGCTGTGTAATATTTTTTCACCAAACCACTGAAAGACACATCTGTGGGCTGTTGGCTGTCTTCCCTCCAAATTTCAGGAAAAAAGACCAAACCGTTATTTTGCAGCAGGGTGCCAAAGGATTTCTGTAGTACGTCGGGCGCCGTAATGTTATCCTATGGGAAAAACCATCAACTTTGGAGTGCCGTAACTTTGCCGCTGTGTAATATTTTTTCAATACAACACTGAAAGGCACATCTATGAGATGTTGACTCCGTTCCCTCCAAATTTCAGCCCAAAACTCCCAACGGTTATTTTGCAGCGCAGTGCCAAAGAATTTCTGTCACTTTCCCACAGATGGAAAACTACTGTCGCAATTTGCGAAAACTTTCGCACGAAAGTTCTAAACTTTCGTGAGCACGAAAGTAATTTGCGAAAGTACTTTTTCCAGAAATTTGAAAAACATATTTCTGGGGTGTTTTACCACAAAATAAAGACATGGCAAGCATCCTCAGGGCCCGACTAGGTGAATACAAAAAGAATTAGGTTGCTAGAGGGTCTCAAATTTAAATGCCAACCATTTTTCTGATCACCAACTGAAAACAAAATGGCCAATTTGCGAAAGTAACAGGCCCATTTGCGAAAATAAAAATGCATTTGCGACACTGTCGAACTTTTTGTTAACTTTTCCCATTGACTTATAATGGGAAACTGTTTTTTGAATAACTTTTGAACCGTTTAATATTTTTTCACCAAATCTTCAAAAGGCACATCGGGGACCCTGGCCGCATGTTTCCTGAAGATTTTGGGCCGGTCGCACAAACCGTACGACCTGTAGATGCGACCATAAAATTCCAGAAAAAGCGAAAACGTGTGCACAGATCACACTTAATAACTCCACAGCTGTATATCTGACCAGTATGAACCTTGGCAGATCCCAAGGCCTATGGTTCTTGATCATGTATTCCAAATTTCAGGCAAATCCGTCAAACAGTTGCAAAGTTATTAAGGTGCAAAGATTTGGGGTTTAACATAGAAATGGCTCCTCAACCCTAACTATGGTAGCACGGTAGTGCTACCATAGTTAGGGCTGACGAGCCCATTTAAGGTTAAAGGGTCAAACTTTGCACCTTAATAACTTTGCCACCGTTCAATGGATTTGCCTGAAATTTGGAATGCATGATCAAGAACCATACATCTTGGGATCTGCCAACTTTTGTACCAGTCAGATCTACGGCTGCAGAGTTATTAAGCGTGATAAGTGTGCACATTTACACTTTCTGGTGAATTCTTTGCTCGTGCCTACAGGTTGCATGGTTTGCATGAGTGGTCCAAAAACTTCTGGGAATGTGTGGCCAGGGTGCCCAGTGTGCCTTTCGAAGATTTTGTGAAAAAATATTAAACAGTTCAAAAGTTATTCAAAAAACAAGTTCCCATTATAAGTCAAATGGAAAAGTTAACAAAAAGTTCAAAAGTGTTGCAAATGCATTTTTTGCTTTCGCAAATAGCCCTTTTACTTTTGCAAATCCGCCATTTTGTTTTCAGTTGGTGATCAGAAAAATGCTTGCCATTTAAATTTTGGACCCTCTAGCAACCTAATTCTTTTTGTAGTCACCTAGTCAGATCCTGAGGATGCTAGCCATGTCTTTATTTTGGGGTGAAACAGCCCACAAATATGTTTTCTAAATTTCTGCAAAAAGTAGTGTCGCACATGCAACACTTTTGTGCTGTTTTGCGAAAACTTTCATGAAGTTAGACAGTATTTTTCCAGACTATGGCCAAAATGACAGGAGTTCTTTGGCACCCTGCTGCAAAAAAACTATTTGGTCTTTCGGCCTGAAATTTGGAAGGAAGGCAGCCAACATCTTACAGATGTGCCTTTCGGTAGTTTGGTGACAAAATATTGCACAGCTGCCAAGTTACGTTACTCTGAATTTGGCATTTTTTCCCACAGACTAACATGGTGGTGTACGCCGCACCTTTCCGGGCTCGTATCTCAAAAACGGTGCAAGATATGAGTTTTCCTCATGAGTATGTATAGCCATATGCAGAAACATAGCCAGGAAGCTCATGATTCATGTGACATTTAAATTTTATTTCTACGCCATACGGTTCCTGAGATATAAGCAATTTAGTATTTCAGCAGCTCATTTTCTGCTCCGAGGCCATTTGTTATGCATACATTCTTTGTGCACACTGTGTTTCTCTATGCAGCTGTTGGGGAAAAACAGGGTATGAACTTCTGTTAATGTTACAGTTACTGTTTCCACTTGCTTTTACGTACCCATTGGCGTTTCTGTTCCCGTGTGTGCCATCGCGTCCGTTACTCTTTGCATTCTCGTTTGTGGTTGCATTTGCTTTACTGTTACCATTTGCGTTTCCCCTACTGTTTGTGTTTGCATTTCAGTTTGCATCCCTGTGTGCATTGCCATTTGCGTTTACGGCAGCCCTTTTGTTTGCTTTACCATTTCTCTTTCGTTTTGCGTCTTCGTTGCTGTTACTGTTACCATTTGCATTTGCAATTGCGTTACTATGCCCGTGCGCATTATGGTTTGTGTTTCCATATGCGCTTGCACTTCCTTTTGCTTTTCTGTTTCATTTGCTGCTATTGTTGCTGTTACCATTATCATTTGCCTTTACAATTGTGGTACTGTGCCCCTGCATGCTCCCTCTTCTGCATTACTTTCACTATTTCTTGTCATCATTCTCAAAAAGAAGGGAAATTAGAGTCAAAAAACTCAGTTTAATGCATCAGTTAGGGTTGTTCCACAGAGACAAAGTGAGGAAATTTGGTGTTAGGGTTCAAACCCCCCTTGAACCCCTCCTGCCCACGCCCCCAACTGACATTGATGTGCGTGTTGGGGTCTTTGGTCCTAACTCTCACCCTATTGTCTTATTCCTCAGTTTCTTTATGCATGTGATGGGGTGAGAGTTAGGGTCAACGGCCCAAATGCCCACGCCGATGCCGGTTGGGGGGTAGGCTGGAGGGGTCCAAGGGGGGTTTCAACCCTAACACCAAATTTCCTTACTTTTGTCACTGTGGAACAATCCTAGCTGATGCATTAAATGGATTTTTTGCCATATCTATATATATATATATATATATATATATATATATATATATCACACATATGTGTATGCATATGTATATGTATATGCATATGTGTAGATATATATATATATTAAGAGCAAAAAACTCCATTTAATGCATTAGTTAGGTTGTTCCACAGTGACAAAAGTGAGAGAATTAGCTGTTAGGTTGAAAACCCCCTTGGACCCCTGCCCACCCCCAACTGGCATTGGGGTGCGCATTGGGATCGTCAGCCTAACTCTCACCCCATGACATGTGTAAAGCAGCAGAAGTATAGGAGAATGGGGTGAGAGTTAGGACCCATGATCCCAATGTGCACCCCAATGCCAGTTGGGGTGGGCGAGGGTCCAAGGGGGGTTTTCAACCCTAACAGCGAATTTCCTCACTTTTGTCGCTGTGGAACAACCTAATCAATGCATTAAATGGAGTTTTGCCTCTAATTTCCCTTCTTTTTGAGAATGATAATGAAAAATAGTGAATGTAATGCAGCGGTGGGAAGCGTAGAGCCCTTTGGGCCCTGTGCTCCGCTGCATAACCATTAATTAAGGGCCCTGGGCAGGGCCCGGCGCTCCCCGCCACATGATGTGTTGTGGCATACTAACAGGGACAGCAACGTTAAACAGAAATGCTAACAGTGACGCACATGGTAACACAAGCACTAATGAGAACAGAAAGGTAGCTTCATGGTGGCGTGAGACGGAATGGTCTGCCATGTGATGTGTTGTCACATAGTAACATGGTGCCTGCAAACAGAAATGTCAATGGGCATGGTAATGTAAAGTGAAACAGTAAGATAAACAGTACTGTAGACAGAAATGGCAAAAAATAACAGAAACGCAAGCGCAAATGAAAACGCAGCGATAACGCACATGGTGGCGCAGACGTCAATGGTAAGTGAAACAGGTACGGATCCGCAAGCGGAAAGGGCAACAGTAACAGTAATGTAGGTGCACAGGCTGGTTTTCCCCAAAACCTGCATTGAGAAAGACAGTGAGTACAAATAATGTATGCAAAATAATGAGTATCGGCGCAGAAAATGAGATCTTGGAATACTAAATACATTATATCTCAGGAACCGTACGACCTAGAAAAAAAATTTAAAAGTCATATTATTTACAATTGTCCTGGTTAATTTGAATCATGGGGCTAAGAAATTTTCTGATGAAAAGTCCGTATCTCGCACCGTTTCCGAGATACGGGCCCTGAAAGGAGCGGCGAATGCCGTAATGTTATCCTATGGGAAAAAAAGGAAAGTTCAGAGCGCCATAACTTTGCCTCCCTGTAATGTTTTTTCACCAAACTACTGAAAGACACATCTGTGGGCTGTTGGCTGTCTTCCCTCCAAATTTCAGGAAAAAGACAAACCGTTATTTTGCAGCAGGGCTCCAAATGATTTCTGTTAAGTGTCGGACGCCGTAATGTTATCCTATGGGAAAAAATGTCAATTTTGGTGTGCTGTAACTTTGCCGCCATGTGATATTTTTTCACCAAACTACTGAAAGGCACATCTGTGTACTGTTGGCTGTCTTCCCTCCAAATTTCAGGAAAAAAGACCAAATCGTTATTTTGCAGCAGGGTGCCAAAGGATTCCTGTAATGCTTCGGGGGCCGTAATGTTATCCTATGGGAAAAACTGTCAACTTTGGAGTGCCATAACTTTGCCACCATGTAATATTTTTTCAATACAACACTGAAAGGCACATCTGTGAGATGTCAGCTGCGTTCCCTCCAAATTTCAGCCCAAAACTCCCAACGGTTATTTTGCAGTGCAGTGCCAAAGAATTGCTGTCATTTTCCCACAGACTAGAAAATTACTGTCGCAATTTGTGAAAGCTTTCGCAAAAATTTGCGACACTTTCGTGAGCACGAAAGTAATTTGCGAAAGTACTTTTTCCAGAAATTTGAAAAACATATTTCTGGGGTGTTTTACCACAAAATAAAGACATGGCAAGCATCCTCAGGGCCCAACTAGGTGAATACAAAAAAAATTAGGTTGCTAGAGGGTCCCAAATTTAAATGCCAACCATTTTTATGATCACCAACTGAAAACAAAATGGCCGATTTGTGAAAGTAACAAGCCCATTTGCGAAAGTAAAAATGCATTTGCGAAAGTGTTGAACTTTTTGTTAACTTTTCCCATTGACTTATAATGGGAAACTGTTTTTTGAATAACTTTTGAACCGTTTAATATTTTTTCACGAAATCTTCAAAAGGCACATCGGGGACCCCAGCTGCACATTCCCTAAAGATTTTGTGCCAGTCACACAAACCGTACGACCTGTAGGCGTGACCACAGAATTCCAGAAAAGCGTAAACGTGTGCACAGATCACACTTAATAACTCCGCAGCTGTATATCCGACCAGTATAAAACTTGGCAGATCCCAAGGCCTATGGTTCTTGATCATAAATTCCAAATTTCAGGCAAATCCATCAAACAGTTGCAAAGTTATTAAGGTGCAAAGTTTTGGGGTTTAACATAGAAATGGCTCCTCAACCCTAACTATGGTAGCACTACCGTGCTGCCATAATATATATATATATATATATATATCTATGCAAAACACTTTGTTAATACATCAGTTAGGGTTCTTCTACAGCCAAAAATGCAAGGAAATTTGATTTTAGGGTTCCAACCCTTGCACCCCACCCCATCCCACCCCACCAACAGGCATCAGGGTGTGTGTTTTGGGGTCCTTAGACAAACTCTCACCCCATCCTATGTGTAAACAAGCTGAGGTGGTGCAGTGTGGAGAATGGGGTGACAGGTGTGCAAAGACCTCAATGCACACCCTTATGCCTGTTGGTGGGGTGGCTGGGTGGGTGCAAGGGTGGGAACCCTGAAATCGAATTTCCTCACTTTTTTCACTGTAGAAGAACCCTAACTGATGCATTAATGAAGTGTTTTGCATAGAATATATATATATATATATATATATATTAATAAAATGGGTAGGAATTGTTGTTCTTTATTGAATAATGAGCATCACATGACCGTGGTATATCAGAGCATGACTGCACACCTGCACTTTTACCCCTCTCCAAAACAATTTTGACATTTTATAAGACAGATAAACCACTCTGCGGTGTGCATTCACGCTCTGATATACGTACGCCTTGGGCGGTTGATGCACTCGGCTTGCGGCCTTGTGCGTACAACGCACACCAAGGCGTGTGGATATCAGAGTGCAACCGCACACCACAGAGTGGTATATCTATGACATATATATATATGTATGCAGTGTGTATTATAGTGGCATGGTAGTGCCACTATAGTTAGGGTTGAGTACCCCAATTTAAGGTTAAAGTGTGAAATTGTGCAGCTTAATAACTTTGCCACCATATGATGGATTTGCATGAAATTTGGCAGGCATGGAGTGGTCCCATAGGTCTCTGGATCTGCAAAGTTTCGTAGTGGTCATACATACAGTTGTGGAGCTATAAAGCACAATAAAAAGTCACATTTATGCTTTTTTGCACATTCTTTGCTCCCATCTACAGGTCGCACAGTTTGTGCAACTGATCTGAAACATTCAGGGAACATGCAGCCAGGGTACCCGATGTGCCTTTCAAAGATTTCATGAAAAAATATTAAACGGTTCAAAGGTTATTCAAAAAACAAGTTTCCCATTATAGTACAAAGGGAAAATTTAAAATACACAACAGTGTCGCAAATGCAGTTTTTAGGGTCACAAATTACCCCTGTAATGTCATGAGTCAGCCATTTTTTTTCAGTTACTGATCACAGAAATGCTTGCCATTTAAATTTGGGACCCTCTAGGGACACAATTATTTTTGTGTTCAACTAGTCAAGCCCTGAAGATGCTAGCCATGTCTTTTTGGGGGGGTTAAACACCCCAGAAATATGTTTTTGAAATTTTTGTAAACTGTAGTATCACAAAGTAGTGTCGCACTTGTGACACATTTGTAATTTTTTTTTGCAAAAGTGTCATGATTTGCGACACTACTTTGCGCCATTATGCCCAAAATAACAGGAATTCTTTGCCACCCTGCTGCAAAAGAATGGTTTGGTCTTTTGGGCTGAAATTTGGAGGAAAGGGAGCCAAGATTCCACAGATGTGCTTTTCAGTGATTTGGTGACAAAATATTACAGAAATACAAAGGTACAGGACTCTGAAGTTGACTGTTTTTCCCATAGGCTAACATTACGGTGTCCGTCATGCCTTTTGGGGCCTATATCTGAGAAACACTTCAAGATACAGACTTTTTGTCAGAAAAATGCTTAGCCCCCTCCTAAGGGGCTAAGTACAAAATTAGACAGGAAAATCATTAATTATATGAATTTAAATTTTTTTTCTGCATCATGCGGTTCCTGAGATATAAGCAATTTAGTATTCCAAGTGCTCATTTTCTGCTCCGAGGCCCATTATTATGCATACATTCTTTGTATTCACTGTGTTTCTCTATGCAGCTTTTAGGGGAAAAAGGGTGTGCGCTCTTGTTACTGTTACAGTTAGTGTTTCCACTTGCATTTCCATAACTGTTTGCATTAGCACTCCCGTCTACGCCACTGTGTGCATTACCCTTTGCATTTTAATTTGCGCTTGCAGTTGTGTCACTGTTACCATTAGCATTTCCATTACTGTTTCTGTTTGCATTTCATTTTGTGTCACCGTGTGCATTACCATTTGCGTTTGTGTATGTGCTTCCATTTGCATTTGTGTTTCCTTTGGCATCATCGTTGCTGTTACTGTTACCATTTGCATTTCCAATTGCGGTACTGTGACCATGCACATTACCATTTGCATTTCCACACAGGCTTGTGTTTGCATTTCTGTTTGCGTTATTGTTCACTTTAGTGTCATTGTTGCTGTTACTGTAACTGTTTGCATTTCCAAATGCTTTACCATTACTGTTTGTGTCTTCATCACCGTTTGCATTTCTGTTGCCCTTAGCATTTGCATTTTCGGTTGTATTTCCATTGTCGATTGCATTACTGTTTTCTTCTGTGGTGCCGTTGCCTTAACCATTTGCATTTCTGTTCGCGTTTCTCTTACCATTTGCATTTTTCTTACCATTTGCGTTTCTGTTCCCTTTAGCATTTGCATTACCATTTCTGTTTTCATTAACATTTGCACTTGTGTTTCTCTTACCGTTTGCATTACCATTTACATTTGTGTCACCATGTGCGTTACCATTTGTGCTTGCATTTGCGTTACCGTTAGCATTACTATGTGACAAAAAATCACATGGTGGGATCGCAACCACCACATTCCATTCACTATTTATAGTGCTCATTGTCAAAAAGAAGAGAAATTCATGGCAAAAAACTCTGCTTAATGCATCAGTTAGGGTTGTTCCACAGTGACAAAAGTGAGGAAACTCATCATTAGGGTTGCCACCCCTTGCACTCCAAGCCCACCCTGTCCCTACCAACAGGCATGGGTTGTGCGTTGGGGTCATCGGTCCTAACTCTCACCCCATTCTCCTATACTGCACCACCTCAGCTTGTTTACACGTGGGATGAGGTGAGAGTTAGGACCGAAGACCCCAAAGCGCACCCCGATGCCTGTTGTTGGGGACAGGGTGGGTGTGGGGTTCAACGGGTGGCAACCCTAACAATGAATTTCTTCACTTTTGTCACTGTGGAGCAACTCTAACTGATGCATTGAACGGAGTTTTTTGCCATGACTATTATATATTCTATATATATATATATATATATATATATATATATATATCTACTGTATATATATATATATATATATATATTAGTGTCACAATAGCGCCCCTTTAGTTAGGGGTCAGTGGCCACTTCTATGTTAAACCCAAAATGTTGCACTTTAATAACTTTGCTACCATTCAACTGATATGTATGAAATTTTGCATGTGATGTCGTGGACCAAAGATCTCTTGATGTGGGATGTTTCATTTCATTCGGATATGTGGGTGTGGTGATACGGAGTGTTCAAAAATGTGAAGATCGTAATTGTTTGTAAATTCTTTGTCATGTCATTTCTCAGAAACTGTCAGGAGTTGTGGTCTGGATTTTGCAGGAAATACAGGTCTTGGGACACAGATCTGCCTCTTGAATGTTTGGTGAACAAATATTAATTCTATCAACAGTTACTAAAGTTTCAATTGTTAGATGTGCTGTGCAAAACAACTGTTTTGTTGCCGCAGAAGCGGCATTTATTGTCGCAAATGCGAAATGTAGTATCCAGATTCCACCATCTCGTTTTCAGTTAGCGAGGCAAACAAATTGAAACTGTTTAAAAAAATGCTGCCACTTGGTAAACACCAACAGTTGTGTTTACCTATTCAGGGCCCAATGAATCTGATTCTGGCCTCAATTTTTTGGAACAATGCCCAGAAATGTGCTTATTTTATCTGAGGCATTGTTTTGCCACAAATTGTGGCACTTTGTTTTGTAAAACAACCATCTCCTCCTGCAAATTGAGTGAAAGGGTTCAGTTGTAGCACAAAACAGCAATGTTGTACAGCAATTTCTGCCTGCACAGTGCCGCCTGCGGAAGATGAAGGTTGCAATACAGTAGTGCAGTGCTGACCCAAAGGCAAGTTGCAGTGCTGCAGTCCCTGTTTCACCATTCCCCCAGCCCTAATCTCCTATCCCTTTATGTAACCCCCATCCCCAATGTTAATTACATTTTCATTGATATACATATTCCTGGTGGTCTAGTGGCTCTCAGTAACTGATCCACGATATTACTATTAGTTTTTATGGTTTCACTGTCCTGGTGGTCTATTGGCCCTTCTTCCCCAATCCCCGATGCCCATTTCCAGTTTTATTGGTGGCTAGTGACATCCCCCCACCCTCCTCATCCCTATATGTAACTCCCCCATCTCCAATGTTATTTCCTTTTCAGTTCCTGGTAGTTTAGTGGCCCTCTCTCCCTGTTCCCCAATATTAATGTTGCTTTTAATCTGTGCACTCTCTTGGTGGTCTAGTGGCCCTCCCTTCCTGATTCCTAATGTCCATTTCTTTATTTTGTTGGTGGATAGTGGCGTCCCCCCACACTCCCATATTTCTTTTATGCTGCAAATAAAAAAAAGCACCATTCAATGTCTTTTTTTATATTTTTGAACCTGTAAAAAAATTCATCACCGATCACACTCACAACCCCCACCTGACCTCCCACTGTGTACCCAGCTCCCCACACCCCCTTGACACCCCCACACACCCTCACTCACTTGAAGAGGTTCCAGGTTTGAGATCTTCTATCCCAATTGAAGACACATCTTGCTGCTAGAACTGGTGACTGCAATATGAGAAACTAGGGTAAATTACTTCAATGTATTTCAATGGGGGTTTAAACTTCTATGCATAACTCAGCCATTTTTTGACATTTTGACTTCAAATTTTCAACATGGCCTTTTGGGACCCCATCTCATGAACACTATGACTATTGTTACCCAGTTCCCACCCAAAAGGAGATTTCATGATTGGTTGGTGACATCACCTTTCATGTGGGATTTGTGTAACAACAGTCATGTTGCTCATGAGGTGGGGTCATAAGAAGGCTATTCTTGAAAATTTGGGGTCAAACTTATTACAAATGACAAAGTTATGACCATTTATTGCAGTATCACTATGTACACTCATAACTTTGGAAATTTTAAATGTTTTGACCCCATATTTTCCACATTGCCTTCTTAGTATCCCAGCTCATGTATGTCATAGCTGTCATTTTTCAAATCCTGTCCAAAATGTGTGCTCACACCTGTGGCATGGTATTGTATTGCAGTTCCACAGTATTATGTTTTGGCCAGGATTTGAAAATTTTCTGTACTTAGTACATGTGGTGGGGTAATAAGATGGCTATGCTGACAATTTAAGCACTGTTGTCCTATAAATTGAAGAGCAGGGTCATCTCCCAAGCAAATAAGGCTATGATTACACTTTCTCAAAAAGTAAGGAAAATTTTAGCAAAAAACTTTGTTAATGCATCAGTTAGGGTTCTACCATCAAAACTAGGGAAATGTGGTGTTAGGGATTCCAACCCTAACACCCCTTCCATCTACACCTTCCATGCACCAACAGCCATCAGGGTGTGCCTTGGGGTTGTCAGCCCCAATGTTCACCCCATTCTCCCATGCTTTCCACCTCAGATTCCTTGAACAAGGAATAGGATGAGCATTAGGCTGACAACCCCAAGGCACCCCTGACACAACACACACACACACACACACACACTATATATATATATACATATATATATATATATATACACACACACAGACACACACACACACACACACACACACACACACACACACACACACACACACACACAGTGGTAGTCATAGAAAACCTTTGTAGTACTGAGGTATACCTAGGTATACTGGGACAGAATGAGGCAGGATCACATTACAGTTAATGCAAATTACCTCAGTGGTACCTCAAGGTGGGAAACTTTTGATAACTACCACTGTGTGTGTGTATGTGTGTGTGTGTGTGTGTGTGTTGTGTGTATATATATATATATATAATATTATATGATATTATATGATATCATATCATATCATATCATATCATATCATATCATATTATATTATGTTAAATTATATTATAGGGACATGATCATGCCCCTATAGTTAAGGTTGAGTAGGCATTTCAATGTTAAACTCAAAAGTTTGCACTTTAATAACTTTGCAAACATTCAACATTTTTGTATGAAAATTTACATGCACGGTCACCATGGGTAAATCTCTGGATGTGGTAAATTACATTCCAGTCGGATGTGGGTTTCTGAGTTCTGGAGGGGTAAAAAAGCATTTTTTTTCCCTCCCTGACTTTGTGTTGATTTTTCTTTGAACTTACCTACAGCCCAGACAGTTTTGAATCTTGGTCTGAAATGTTCAGGACAGAAAGGGAGTAGCCCACAGATGTACCTTTTACTAGTCTGATGAAAAAAATAATAAGCCATTTTTAAGTTATTACATTTTAAAAAATTTTAAAATGGAAATTGAATAACTAACTTCTAAAGGATCAAGTGATAATAGACAGAATTAAAGATCAAATTAATCTTTTAATGTCTCTAAATCAGGGCTCTATAAATCATGTAGATGTGGAATTGTGTTCATTTAAGAGTTGTACAAGAGGGGAATTTATCTGTTTGGCTTCCAAACGGAAATGTAAGAGGGAGGAGGAGGCCACCACTCTTCTATGGCATATAAAGAGAGTTTGAAAAAGCTCTGAGCCCTACCACACCTGAATCATTAAAGAGGGAGTTTATAAGGAGCTTATAATACTTAGGGAAAAATATGCTGACTTATAAAGGGACAAGGCAGAATACGTTATATTTAAAACCCGTTCCACATATATTGATCAAGGAGAGAAGGCTGGTCAACTGATGGCATTGCACTTTCAAAAGCAAGAGACATCATGACTAATCTCAATCAATTCTGAGTGGGATCATTCCATTAAAGTCTCACTGAGGAACATTGCCCGAGAATTTGAGATATAGTACAGCTTACTATATGGCCCTATGGTAGAACCCCCAAGTTTCTAGGAGATTCACCAATACCTAGTAGATATTCAACTTCCTTCTTTAACTGTTACATAGCAGACCTGTCTCCTAGAACCTTTTTCTGATCAGGAGATACTAGCAGCAATTCAGTCTTTAGCCCCTGATAAAGTCCCCAGTCCTGAAGGTCTCTCCTCTAATTTCTACAAAATCATTGCTAAAGAACTGGTCCTTTTTTTGCATCATCTGTTTCTTTTTATTTATGAGTCAGGTATCTCTGACCACACTCTTTTGGAAGCATTAATTGTACTACTATTAAAGCCTGAGAAATCCCTTTCTGCAGTCTCTGGTTACCGTGCAATCTCCTTATTAAATCATGACATCAAAATCGTATCTAAAATATTGACTGTAAGGATAGGAGTGGTTTAGTCAACTCTCATTAGTTATGAGCAGGTCAGATTTATGTCCACTAGATTCTCAGCAGATCATTTGCTTAAACTCTCTCATATCTTCTCCATGAATTCAGATATGTCAGCTGTTTTGGTTTCCCTTTATGCTGAGAAGGCTTTTAATAGAGTTAATTGGACATTTCTTTTAGCCACTCTCAAAGCATTTGGCCTCCCCCTGCTTTTCTCCACAGGATT
Source organism: Neoceratodus forsteri (assembly GCA_016271365.2). Classification (NCBI taxonomy): domain Eukaryota; kingdom Metazoa; phylum Chordata; order Ceratodontiformes; family Ceratodontidae; genus Neoceratodus; species Neoceratodus forsteri. The sequence goes on from CM028136.1 coordinate 191,748,877, forward strand.
GAAGTGTTATACTCTTTCCCTAGTGCTAAAATGTATTGCAATGTTTTTTTTTCCTCCTCTTGTTCTTTATATATTCTGGTGCCAGACAAGGTTGTCCCATTTCACCATTGTTATTTAACATTTATTTGGAGCCTTTACTTCTTAAACTGAAGAATTCTCCTGGTCTGTGTGGGGTGCAGGTGGAACTCAAAACTTCAAGTTGTCCACATATGCAGATGATATTCTGCTGCATATTATTAACCCAAAATATCTATCCCAACAGCATTGTCAATCATTTACGGAGTTTAGTAGGCTTTTGAACTATACACTTAACAAGGAAAAGACGGTGGTCATGCACTTAATACCAAGGTCCTTAAGTCTGAAATTACAGCTGTGGGGCTTTCCTGGGAACCCAAGTAACTTAAGTTCTTAGATATTTTTCTTTCAAGATCTCCATCTCGTGTTAACAAACTTAACTTAGAGGATTTGTTAGGTGTTATAAAGCAAGATAAAACCAGATGGATGAGTCTCACTTTGACTTCTGGGGAAGAATTAGCATTATCAAAATGAATGTGCTTCCCCACCTTTTTTATTCCCTCAATATGCTGGATATATGGCTTCCTCTTTCTTGGTTCTGTAAAGTACACAACATGGTAGCTGATTTCATCTGGAAATGAAAAAAGCCTAAGAGGGCATATTATAGGATAGCGGCTCCTAAATAAAATGATGACCTCCATCTCATCCATTTTTTGGTCTATTATTTCACTAGTCATGCTAGCAAATAGCTGAGTTGGGAGAACTCTACCAAGGCAGGTGATACTGCTGTTTATATCCCTGTCTGGCTTCAATTAGAGAAAGAATTTATTAAGGGAGCCTGTCTTTCCCCACTGGCACTTTTGTTTCCCCCTTTGAAAGCTCTTCCATCAATTATTCAGGATTCAGTAATAGGGATTTCACTTCCTGTACACTTGCAAATGTACTCAGCTATGCATTATAAACCCTTCTATGATACTGCTCAACCTATTCTACAAAACCTTAATCTCAGGATTGGGGGGAAATGACAGATGAACTTTGGATGCCTCAGCTAACTGGTTTCAAGATATGCAATTTGTTCCATAATGGGAAATTGCTAACTTGTCAAACTATGCTTACTGTTTTACAACTGGACACTAGAGCTATATTCAAGGTGCATCAGCGTCATCATTGTTTACTACAGCAGTTTGGACTAACCTTTGAAACTGCTCATTCTGATGACTTCTTGCAATCTGCCATAGCACAAGCCAGGCAACCACAAGTGGTTTCTAAATCATATTTAATTTTGTTTTCTGTGATCAGAATTAACCAGTGAATCCCCTTATTGGATTGCAAACTTCCCTCAGTTTAATTTTGATTGACCTCAAATCTGGTGAGATTCGTATACATACATCACCCAAGATAGGCTTTGTCTTACCCAATTTTATATTTTGAATAATATCTATTTCATACCTTCTAAGTTATTCAAAATGGAATGGTTGCAATCTCTGATGTGCACATGTTGTGGTCAAATGGAGGGTACTCTGTATCATATTTTTGGGAATGTCCTCTGGTGATTATATTGTGAGAATTAATTAAGTCCAAGGCAGACCCATTACTCAGGTAGAAGAGCTCTTCAAGTTGGAGATCTGTTTAGTAGGTGACTATAATCATATCTTGGTAAAAGAGCGCATATGTGCTATGGCTATGACTTTAATGTCTGTTAAGTGAGTGATTCTGTGCCATTGGTTGGATCAGTCCTTACTTTCTTATACTGAACGGTTGCTAGAGTTCCTTGATAACCTTCATATTGAAAAACTCATAGCTAGCATTGATTATAGGATGGTCAGTTAAAATAAAATGTGGAGCAGGTTGCATACCCTGTACATAACATAAATCTCTTGGACATGTTCCCCTTTTTCCTCTTTTTCTCTTATTGCAATGGTATAGCTCTGTAGGTTATTCTTAGCTTATGAGATTTCTTTGAATATTCTTCACTCTCTTTTGATTCTCTTTTGGGCATTTTTTAGTCATTGCCACCATAGGGTGGGTGGGTGGAGATTTGGTGGGATTGGGGTGATTTGTTTTGTTATTTTGCTTTGTGGGGGGGTTGTATATAGTTTTAATGCATTGCTAAATTATTGTTTATTGGGTGCTGTTATAAACTCAATAAAGTATATTCAATTTCAAAATGCAATTTGAAAAAATCATTTTTGAGCATGATCAGTAAGCTCTAAAAGATAGCTGTATGAAATGAAAAAATAATTATTTTTTCATATGACATCATCCTTTCTCATTTGAGGAAAATCCTTTTTCATACAGCCGCCATCTTATTTTCAGTTTTGCCTGAGAAATTCAAATTTGGAAACCCCCAAAAATGATATTCTGGATAAGAATCAACACATGTAACTTTCTTATTGGGACCCCCTTAGCTGCCTTCCACACTTTACTGCTTGAGAAATGCCCTTAAAATTTTTGTTTTTTTTAGAACATTGGAATTCTTTTTTCGTATTGGTGTCATAAGAAAAAATACTTAGTTTCATATGGGAAATCAATATATTTCAATAGGATTTTCAACTTTGGTGCAAAACTTTGCCATTTTTTCATATTTTGACACCAAATTTTCCACATACCATTTTGCGACCCCCACAAATGAACAATATGGGTGTCATTATGCAACTCCTGCCCAAAAGGTGAATTTGTAGTCCCTAGGTGAATTCAGCTTTTAGGGGGGGGTGGGATTTGTGTAATGACAGTCATATGTTCATAAGACGGCATCATCAGAAGGCTGTGTTGAAAATTTGGATCAAAGTATGTAACAATGGCAAAGTTATGACCATTTGTATTAATTTATCTATGCACGCTCATAACTTCAGAAATTTAAAAGACCTTGACCCCAAATCTTTAAAATAGACTTCTGATTACCCCACCTCAGGTATGTCACAGCTGTCATTTTTCAAATCTTAGTTAAAATGTGTTTTTGCACTTGTGGCACAGAATGGTGTTACAGTTGTGCAGGATTACATTTTGGCAGGAAGGCAAAACATTTTTGTACTAGGTACATAAAGAAGGGTAATAAGATGGCAATGCTGGCAATTTGGTCACTGTTGTCCTATAAATGGAAGTGCAGGACCCTTCAACAACAACCTACATATAAGCATCTATGGAGGAATGGGAGCACAGGGCCAAAAAGGGCACTGCACTCTACAGGCAAATAAGAATACAATTACTCTATCTATAAAATTATACATGGGTGGCTGGTCCCACAGGCAAATAAGGCTACAATTACACTATCTTAAAAAGTAAGGAAATTCTTTGCAAAAAACTACATTAATGCATCAGTTAGGGTTGATTTTAAACTGTAAAAATTAGGAAAATATGATGTTAGAATTTCCAACCCAAACACACCACCCCCACTCTGCACACGCCAACAGATGTTGGGGGTATGCCTTGGGGTCATCAGCCCTAATGTGCACCATTCTCCTATACTGTATCTAGCTCAGCTTATTTAGTTATGGAAGAGTGTAAGCATTAGGGATGATGACCCCAAGGCACACCCCAATGCCTGTTGGTGTGTGCAGGGTGGGGGTGTGTGTTAGGGTTGTAAACCCTAATGTCATATTTCCCTCCTTTCTACAGTTAGATATCAACCCTAACTGATGCATTAATATAGATTTTTTCAAAATAAATGTGTGTGTGTATATATATATATATATATATATATATATATATATATATGTATATATTATAGTGGTGTGGTAGCACCAGTATAGTTAGGGTTGAGCAGGCTGTTTAATGTTAAACCCCATTTTTTGCACCTTGATTACTGTGCCCCCATTTAAAAAATTAGAACAAAACTTTGGATTGCTTGGTCAGACTGTCAGAGTCTCAAGATGTGGAAAGTTTTAAGACAGCACCTTGTATGGTCTGGAGGTAGAGAAGGTCAAAAAGGGAAAAAAATGTTTTTCCTATACTTAACATTGGGATTTCTGCTCTCATCTATAACCTACATTAGATAGTCTGGAATTTTTCCATGACATTTTCAGGGATGATGGGGTCTGTGCCAAGGGTATGCCTTTCAATGGTTTGGTGAAAAAATACTGTACAGTTTTTGAATTATAATGTTTTTGGGGGTAACATTGAAGAGCGATCGAAAAACTTTGATTGACAGATTCAAGAAAACAATTGAAGTTTCGATCAATAAAGAAAAAACAGTCAAAGCTTAGATCAGTAAATTAAAAAATAGGGTTGAAGTCAACATAAACTTAGGTGCATAAATTGAGAAAATGGCTGAAGTTAACATAAACTTTGAGTGGATGCTACAAGATAGGACAGCCACTTCCCCTCCAAGCCCCGATTTCCCATTTGTTAAATATCTCTGGTGGTCCAGTGTAGATCTGTCAGATGGGCACTGGGAAAGGTAGGTACCATCAAAGTCTCTGTACACTGTGTCCTGCAGCAGTGCCCCAGAGCCAAAGTCCATGAGTTTCAGCTCTCCAAACCAAAGGTCCACAAGGATGTTCTCATCCTTGATGTCCCAGTGCAGCACTCCCTTGGTGTGGCAATGCCGCATTGCCTCCACAACCTGGCGAAAGAAGTTCTTGGTCAGATCCTTTGGAAGTGCACCATGCTCCCTGATGAAATTAGGTCCTGCACAGGCTCTGGGCAATCCAGAATGAGCAAGAAACTATCCAGGAGGTGAATCACTCCTCAGGAACCACAGGAAAATAACTTTAGCAGTACAATTTCCAGTGGAACTACAGAGCTATTCATTTGTATAAATTCAAGGACCCTCTCCTTCAACACGAGCTTGATAGCCACCGGTAAACTATCAGAGAGTTGGATCCCCAAGTACACTGTTCCAAATCCCTCATCCCTCATCCCCAAATCCCGATAACCAGTCCCACCTGGAAGCACTTTTCAAATGGTTCCTTAGCTGCAAATGGTGAGCCTGCCAACAACTGCATTCCTTGATACGAGTGGCACCTTCTTTGCTGCAGCATTTTCTTCCTCTACCTGGGATTTGCTGCATCATGCACAGGTTTGTGAAAGTTGGTTTCACCTCTCTGCTGTTTCATGGCCAACTGGCTCCCATTACTTAATCTCCCAAACTTGATCTCTCATTCATATGTTTAAATATTCCATGGTGGCCTAGCAGACCCCCCCCCACCTGATCAGGTGACCAATAACAATTGGATGCCCCTGCAGCCCATTCCATTTTTATCTGCCAACATCAGGGGTGCCCAATCCCTGTGTCAGATTCAGAAGCCACTACCAGCAGTGTGGGACACTGGGGAGCCCACTCCAAGTGTCCCAAAAGATTTATTTAGTTATAACCTGTAAAGTAGAAAACCTTTCATGACTGATTAATGAAATGGCAGTGCCAGTGTTCGTGAGGTGGGGTCCCAAAAAGCCCATGTTGAAAATATGGTGAAAAAATTCCTACAAATGGCCGAATTATAAGTGGTCATTGAAATGTTTCTATGCACATGCATAATTTAGGTAATTTTCAATGTAGCCATTTTTTTGCATCACCTCATTAACATTACAGCTGTCATTAATTATGTCACAGCTGTCATTTTTCAAATCCTATCCAAAATGTGTTTTTGCACCTGTGGTGTGGAATGACATTACAGTTGCACAGAATTATGCTTTGCCGAAGATTTGAAAATTTTTTTCTATTGGGTACATGTGCTGGGGTAATAAGATGGCTATGTTGATAATTTGGTCATGCATCTACTGAGGGATGGGTGCACAGGGTCCCACAGTAAAATAAAGAAACTCATGGAGCATGGGAGTGCAGGACCCAATGGGTCCTGCACTCCCACTATGATGTAAGAACAGTTATGGAGAGTGGGAGTGCTGGGACTGAAGAACCCCTTGCTCCCACCGGCAAATAAGGATACCTGTAAACTATCTGAAAAAGTAAGGAAATTCATTGCAAAAGCATAATTAATGCAACAGTTATGGTTGTTTATAAAGTGATAAAAGTAGGGAAATATGGTGTTAGGGTTTCCAACCCTAACACCCCACCCCCACCCTGCAGACACCGACACGCATCAGGGGTGTGCCTTGGGATTGCCAGCCCTAATACTCACCCTATTCTCCTATACTTTACCCCTCTTAGCTTATTTACTTATGGAATGGGGTGACTGTTAGGGTTGACAACCCCAATACACACCCCCAATGCCTGTCAGTGTCTGCAGGGTGGGTGGAGTGTTAGATTTGGAAACCCAAGACCATATTTCCTTACTTTTGTCACTTTACTAACAACCATAACTGATGCATTAGTAGTTTTTGTAATATATATATATATATATATATATATATATATATATATACAATGAGAGAAAATAAATATCCAAATCCAAAGTTCTGATTGTATAAACACATCACATGACCATGTGTATAACAGAGTGTGACAGCACACCTGCACTTTTCCCCTCTCCAAAACAATTTTGCCATTTTATAAGATAGATAACCCACTCTACGGTGTACAGTCGCACTATGATATATGCATGCCTTGGGTGGTTGACACACACCAAGGCATGCGTAAATCAGAGTGCGACCGCACACCTAAGAGTGGGTTATCTATCTCATAAAATTTTAAAATTGTTAGGGTTGAGTAAGCAGTTTAATGTTAAACCCTAAATGTTGCACTTCAATTACTTTGCAACCATTCAAGGGATTTGCAAGAAGTGTGGTATGTGTTGTCCCATGGATAGATGTTTGGATATGCCAAGTTTTGTGTTGATTGGATGTGTGGTTGTTACACAGCGCATAGTGAAAAAAGTGTATTTTTCATTTTGTTTTGCTAATTTTTGCTGATTTGTGCCCATTGCATTGCAGTCACATTGTTTGGAACTGTGGTCTGAAATTTCCAGGGTAGAAAGAGGGTGCCCCAAGGAACAGTCCAGCATTGTTTTGGTGGAAACATATTAATCCATTCCAAAGTTATTCAATTTTGAATTTTCAGGTTCTGCACATGCTCAGTTCAGTCTTTTGGATAGGTGTATTTTTTGAGAACAAGTATTTGCCTCGCAAACAGGGATTCTGACAGCTCACAAATGGGAATTCATTAAAGCCCTGTTCATGAGAAAAAAAAATTCCCGTTCATGAGCCGCCATCTTGTTTTCAATCTTTGCTAAAAAGAAAATGTTGTAACTTGTCCCATGGATGTGTTCTGTGAAAATTAAAGTATTGATTTTGTTCAGGGTGATGCCCTCTGCAAACCCATGGCTTTAGTTTTGTTCACTTTTATCAAAAAATACTATTTTTTATTTTAAAAATCCTTGTCCATCACTGACTTCCAATCCTTGTTTGTGAAGTGTCAAAATCCCTGTTCGCTAGCCGATCTTTGTTTGCCAGCTGTCAAAATCGATGTTCATGAGATCAGGACTAGATGACCCTAGCTTGTGAATAAGGATTTGCTTGTGAACAGGGATTTTGTCACCTCAGGAAAAGGGATCGGCCATTAAAGGGATTTTGACACTTCACAAAAAGGGATTTGTTTTTTAAATCCCTTTTTGCGAGCTGTCAAAATCCCTTTTCATAAGCTGTCAAAATCCCTTGTCACAAGCCAATCCTTTTTCGTGAACTGTCAAAATCCTTGTTCATGAGATTAGGACCAGATTGCCAAAAATCTCACGAACAAGGATTTCTCACAAATGGGGATTTTAACAGCTCAAGAATGGGGATTCGGCTCTCAAACAGGGATTTTAACACCTCATGAACAAGGAATTTAGAAACTTTCTCAGTTTACTGCTAAGAAATGGTCAGGTCTTTTGTCTTGAAAATTGCAGGGTACAAAGTGGGTGTCCCACAGATGTGACTTATGCTGGTTTGGTGTAAATATTTGCATCAGTTCCATAACTATGCCATTCCAAATTTGAGAAATTTCCCATAGGATAACATTGTGGCAACCACGGCACCTTTCAGTGCCTATATCTCGAAAACGCTTCAAGATATGGACTTTTTGCTAAACACAGCTTAGAACACCTTTACTGTAGGTGTACTAAGCATGTGTGCTAGTTACCAGTCCATAATTACAACTGCAGTGGAATTTTTTTCCATGGTTGCTATGGTTACTGAGATATTGCAACATTTGCAGCACAGGGGTTACATGGAATGTGACTAGGCTTGCACTATGTCTCTATAATTATAGGTAGGTAGGAGTGCAAGGCCTAACTCTCACCCCATTCTCCTACACTCCACCATGTCAGCTTTCTTGCACATGGAATGGGGTGAACGTTAGGCCTAATGACCCCAAAGTACACCCCATGCCCTGTTGATCTGTGGAGGGTAGAATGGGGTGGGGTGGTAGGGTGGGAGGTTTGGGTCTCAGCCCTAATGCCTAATTTCCCTACTGTTGTCAATGCAACTTTAACTGGTGCATTAACAAAGTTTTTTGTAATGAGTATATATATTTATAAAATGGATAAAGAATCAATATCCAAATCCAGAGTTCTGATTGTATAAAACACATCACATGACCATGCATATATTAGAGCGCATGACCGCACACCTGCACTTTTACCCTCCTCCAAAATAATTTTTCCATTTTATAAGATAGATAAGCCACTCTATGGTGAGCTGTCAAGCTCTGATATATGCATGCCTTGGGTGGTTGACGCACACCAAGTGTGTGTATAATAGAGCACGACCACACACCTAAGAGTGGGTTATCTATTACATATAGATATATATATATATATATATATATATATATAATAGAGCAAAAAACTCAGTTTAATGCATCAGTTAGGGTTGTTCCACAACGACAAAAGTGAGAAATTTGATGTTAGGGATTAAACCCTTGCACCTCAGCCCACACCCCAACTGGAATCAGGAGTGCGCATTGGTGGACGGCCCTAACTCACCCATCACATGTGGAAGGAAGCTGAGGAATAGGAGAATGGGGTGAGAGTTAAGACCAATGACCCCAACACGTACCACGCTTCCAGTTGGGTGGGTGGCCTGGAGGGGTGCAAAGGGGGTTTCAACCCTAACATCAAATTTCCTCACTTTTGTTGCTGTGGTACAACCCTAACTGATGCATTAAACTGAGTTTTTTGCCTCTAATTTTCCTTCATTTTGAGAATGATAACTAGAAATAGTCAATGTAATGCGACGGTGGGAGCGCTGAGCCCATCTTGTCACATAGTAACATTGTGCCCGCAAATGCAAACCGTAATGCGCATGGTGACGCAAAGTGAAACAGAGAGAGAAACACTACTGTAGACAGAAATGTTAAAACAACACAAATGCAACCACAAATGAAAGCGCAAAGGGTAACGTACATGGTGACGATGAAGTGAAAAGTGCAGACACATAATGACAGGTAATGGTAACAGTAATGTAAGCACACAGGCTTGTTTTCCCCAAAAGCTGTATAGAGAAGACAGTCAGTACAAAGAATGTATGCAAAATAATGACTCTCGGAACAGAAAAATGAGGACTTGGAATAGTAAATTGCTTATATCTCAGGAATCGTACAACATAGAAAAAAAATTTAAAAGTCATATGAATTATCACTTTCCTGGCTAGTTTTGTACTTAGCCCCTGCTAGAGGGCTAAGCATTTTTTTGATGAAAAGTCCATATCCCGCACCATTTCAGAGTTACGGGCCCTGAAAGGTGTGGTGAATGCCGTAATGTTATCCTATGGGAAAATAACAGAAATTCGGAGTGCCATAACTTTGCCTCCCTGTAATATTTTTTCACTAAACCACTGAAAGGCACATCTGTTGGATCTTGGCTGTGTTCCCTGCAAATTTCAGCCCAAAAGACCAAACTGTTATTTTGCCCCAGGGTGCCAAATGATTGCTGCAATGCCTTGTACGCCGTAATGTTATCCTAGGGGAAAAAGCGTCAACTTTGGAGTACCATAACTTTGCCGCCATGTAATATTTTTTCAACAAAATACTGAAAGGCACATCTGTGAGATGTCGGCTGTGTTCCCTCCAAATTTCATCCCAAAACTCCAAACCATTCTTTTGCAGCGGGGTGCCAAAGAATTGCTGTCATTTTCCCACAGCCTAGAAAAGTACTGTTGCAATTTACGAAAGCTTTCACAAAAATTTGTGACACTTTCATGAGTGCAACACTACTTTGCGAAAGTACTTTTTCCAGAAATCTGAAAAACATATTTCTGGGGTGTTTTACCCCAAAATAACGACATGGCTAGCATCCTCAGGGTCCGACTAGGTGAATACAAAAATAATTAGGTTGCTAGAGGGTCCCAACTTTAAATGCCAAGCATTTTTCTGATCACCAACTGAAAACAAAATGGCAGATTTGTGACAGTAAAAGGGCCATTTGCAAAAGTAAAAACTGCATTTGCGACACTGTCGAACTTTTTGTTAACTTTTCCCATTGACTTATAATGGGAACTTGTTTTTTGAATAACTTTTGAACCATTTAATATTTCTTCACAAAATCTTTGAAAGGCACATCGGGGACCTTGGCCGCACGTTCTCTGAAGATTTCAGACCGGTCACGTAAACCATGCAACCTGTAGGCGTGACCGTAGAGTTCCAAAAAAAGCATAAACACATGCATAGATCAAGCTTAATAACTCCGCAGCCATATATCCAACCTGTACGAAACTTGGGAGATCCCAAGGCATATGGGTCTTGATTCTGTACTCCAGATTTCAGGCAAATCTGTCAAACAGTTGCAAAGATATTAAGGTGTAAAATTTGGGGTTTAACATGTAAATGGATCCTCAACCCTAACTACGGTAGCACTACCTGCTACTATAATATATATATATATATATATATATATATATATATATATATATATACTGTATATGTGTGTATATATATATATATATAGTCTATACAAAAAACTGTGTTAATACATCATTTAGGAGTAGCATAAAAAAAGTCAGGAAATGAGACATTAGAGTTAAACCCCTAACCCCCCCACACACGCCCCAACCCAATCCTCCACAGACTGACCGATACCGGGGTGTGTCATTGGGGTTGTGAGGCCCAAATCTCACCCCATTCCATGTGTGAGCATGTTGACATGCTACAGTAAAGGAGAATGGGGTGAGATTTAGGTCTCATGACCCCAATGACATACTCTGGCGTCTGTCAGTCTGTGGAGGATTGGGGTGGGCATGTGTGAGGGGGTTAGGGGATCAACCCTAATGTCTCATTTCCTTACTTTTTTTGCTTTAACCCTAAATGATGCATTAACGCAGGTTTTTGCATAGAATTTCCTTACTTTTTGAAAAAGTGTAATATATGTAGTAAAAAACACATATTGGTGGGAGCGCGGAGCCCAGCTCCCACCAAGTTGCCAATTTTTGCATAACAATGTGCATTTGGGCCCACGCTCCCACTTATGCAAAGCTACGGAACTATGCAGCAGCACTATAAGGCCTCCAAACCCTTGTAGTAGTAATCTGTGCATATCTTGAGAACCATAAGAGATATGTATGTATGTATGTAGTGCCACTATAGTTAGGGTTGAGTACCCCATTCACGGTAAAATCAGAAATCTGGCAGCTTAATAACTTTTCCACTATATGATGTATTTGCCTGAAATTTGGCACACACAGTTTGGTACCATAGATCTCTGGATCTGCCAAGTTTTGTTACAATCAGTTGTACAGTTACGGAACTACAGAGCACCAAAAAACACACAAATTAAACATTTTTGCACATTCTTTGCTCATACCTACAGTCCAGCTTCTTTGTACGACTGGTCCAAAACCTTCAGGAAACTTGCAGCTGGGGTCCCCAATGTGCCTTTCAAAGATTTCGTGAAAAAATATTAAACGGTTCAAAAGTTATTCAAAAAACTAGTTTCCCATTATAGTCAATGGGAAAAGTTAACAAAATATGTGAAAGTGTCACAAATGCATGTTTTACTTTTGCAAATGGCCAGTGTAGTGTCGCAAATCAGCCATCTTGTTTTCAGTTGGTGGTCACAGAAAGGCTTGGCATTTACATTTGGGACCCTCTAGGGACACAATTCTTGTTGTGTTCACCTAGTTGAGCACTGAGGATGCTAGCCATGTCTTTTTTTTTTTGGTGGGTAAAACACCCCAGAAACATGTTTTTTAAATTTTTGTAAAAAGTTGTATCACAAAGTACTTTCGCATATGCAACACTTTCATGATTTCATTTGCGAAAGTACTTTGCAACACTATGGCAAAAACAATAAGGAATCTTTGCCACCACGCGGCAAAAAAACAGTTTGGTCTTTTGGGCGGAAATTTGGAGGGAAGAAAGCCAAGATCCCACCAATGTGCCTTTTGGCAATTTGGTAAAAAAGGTATTAGAGGTTTGCAAAGTTACAACACTCCGAAGTTGAAAATTTTCCTCATAGGATAACATTACGGCGTCCGCCGTGCCTTTTGGGGCCCGTATCTCGAAAACGGTTTGAGATACAGACTTTTTGTTGGAAGAATGCTTAGTCCCCCACCAGGGGGGCTAAGTACAAAACAAGCCTGGAAAGTTATAAATAATATGAGATTTTAAATTTTTTTCAACATTGTACGGTTCCTGAAATACGAGGAATTTAGTATTCCAAGTGCTCATTTTCTGCTCCCGAGGGCCATTATTATGCATACTTTCTTTGTATTCACTGTGCTTCTGAATGCACCTTTTGGGAAAAAAAAGGGTGTGCGTTTGCGTTACTGTTACCTTTAGTGTTTCCGTTACCATTTCTGTTTCACCGTGTGCTTTACCCTTTGCATTTTGCGTTTGAGCTTGCTTTTGCGTTACTGTTACCATTTGCATTTCTGTTACTGTTTTTGTTTGCGTTTACTGTTGCATCACTGTTTCCTTTGGCATCATTGCTGGTGTTACCTTAACCATTTGCATTTCAAATTGCGCTACCGTTACTGTTTGCGTGTTTGTTACCATTTACATTTCCCTTGGCCTTAGCGTTTACATTATCGGTAGTATTTCTGTTGTCGAATGCGTAACTGCTTCCTTCTGCACCACCACCACTGCTGTTACCGTTTGTGTTTCTGTTTGTGTTTCTCTTACCGTTTGTGTTATCATTTCCATTTGTGTCACAGTGTGCGTTACCATTTGCACTTGTCTTTGTGTTACCATTAGCATTACTATTTTCTTTTACCTCACTGTTACCATCACAGTTTGCATTAACGTTACCATTTGTGTTTTTGCCTTTGCACAGTGCAGTGCAAAACATTATGTTTTTGCTATTTGTCTGCACTGTCTTCCGCAACGCATAGCGCAGTCAGTGTGTTTTTGATTGATCTGAATCTTGCCATGTAGAAAGACCTATATTCCTGGAATATGTCAGTTTTTGTTTAGTGAAAAAATGTTTTCTTTGTTCCAGAGTTACTGCCATTTGAAGGTGTTCCCCCCTCACAGTTGCAGATTTTTAGGCCACCAGGTCCACCATTTTAGTGCACTTTCGGCCGCGATTTCTGCCATTTTGTGGCGGAAGACATCTTAAAGGTGCAGAAACATAAAAATGTAATATCTCTGGAATGGTTTGGTCTTTTCACATGACATTTGGAGGGTGTTAAGTGGATGTCCTGGGGATGTGACTAATGATGTTTCAATCAATCACTCAATCAAAATCTTTATTTATTCAGGCAAGCACCATTGAGCAAGCTCATTTACAAGATGGACCTGAGACATAGATACAACTAATAATACAGTCCAGACAGTATACAATATTGACAATACAGACAATACAAGGAACACATAGGTACAGTACAGGGACTAAGTAAAGCATTAGGGGGTGGATGAGTACAGACTGGGGTTGACTAAGGGGCTATCACAGTGCAGAGAGTAAGGGCCTTTCCGTGACTTGGGGGAGATATGTATTGATGGTGTTTTGGTGGGTCAATCCTGTCTATTGGTGGGCCTAGTGGGCTGGAGGTACAGGGGAATATTTTCATTTATGGGTGGTGAAAGCAATTACTGATTTCTTTAACTAGGTGGTCATATAAGGACTTGAATGAAGATATACTGATTGAGGATCTAAGCTTCAGGGTTTTTTGTAGGGTATTCCATAAGGAAGGTAGCGTAAAAGACATAGCCATTCTTACAAAGCGTGTTTTCAGCCTGGGTACCTTCAAGTAGATGAAGGAAGAGCTTCTCAGGACATAAGCTCAAGGTTCACAGAGTGGGAGACAATCAGAGATATACGGGGGAAGTTTCTTGGTAATAGCTTTGAACGTCCAGAGTAGAGCATTCCTGTTTCTCCTGAAATGAAAGGAGGGCCACTCCACAGCTGCATACAGAGCACAGTAATGGGTGGCAAGAGGTAGACCAGTAATGAATCTTAATGCCCTGTGGTAGAACGTGTCCAGTTTGGCAAGATGCAGTGCAGGGCAGTGGCTATAGAGGAAGTCAGCATAATCAACCAAGGAGAGAAATACGATTTGAACCAGTCATCGTTTGGCATTACTGATGAGGTAGTTGTTAATCCTATAAAAGAGACCAAGTCTTTGTCTTAATTTCTTTAGGAGGTCTTCAATGTGGTCTGTGAAGGAGAGTTTATGATCAAGCCATACCCCTAAGTACTTGAACATGCTAACAAATTTGAGGTTTTCATGCAGGATTGTGGTGATCTGTGGGACAGTGCCGGCAGTGGTAGGGTTTGCATCCAGTGGGAAGGAAGAGAACAGCATAGCCTTGCTTTTCTTATCATTTAGTAACAGTTTTTTCTTAAGGAGTTGGCATTGGAGAATGTTGAATTCCGATTGTAATTCTTTGCAGGCAATTTTGGAAGAGGAATGACTAAGGTAGAGGACCGTGTCATCTGCAAAGAGATGAATATTGACCTTAGTTATGTTGATATCAGTGTTGTTCACATTGATTGCAAACAGTAGTGGGCCCAGGATCAAACCCTGTGGGACCCCTCTTTGCAAAGGTTTGAGGGGGGATAGTTCACCATCTGACTTTACTTGCTGCCATCGATTGGAGTGGTAATCTGAAAACCAGTGAAGGGACAGTGGATCCAGTCCTATGGCTTTAAGAGAGGAGAGGAGCAAGTCATGGTCAACAGTGTCAAAGGCCTTGCTCAGGTCTAAGAACACGGCGCAGACAAACTTCTTGTTTTCCAGGTTATGGAGCCAATCATTGGTAACTTTAGCTGGGGCCGTGATGGTGTTGTGTTGTGCCCTAAGCCGGATTGCATAGGATTTAGGAGGTTCATGGATTCTATGTAGGTTTTTAATTGCTTGTTTACAATTTGTTCCAGAAGTTTGGACAGTGTAGGAAGTAAAGAAATAGGTCTGTAATTGTTTAGATCACAAGGACCCACAGATTTGAAAAAGGGGATAACATGGGCTGTTTTCCATACAGATGGGAGGGTACTGTGGGACAGAAAAAAATTAAATAGATGAGTAATAGGTGCAGACAGGACGTGGAAGGCGACTTTTAGGAAGTAAGGATCCAGAGAGTCGGCACCTGCTCTTTTCTTAACGTCCAACTTTAGTAGGAGTTCTTCAACCTCCTTCAAGAAAACATGCTGGAGGGAGAAGACTGAGTTGGTTAGAGGGGGTTCCAGGCTTTGGGCATCCAGTTGGGAGTGAGGGGAGCTTACAGGAGAGTTGTTGAAAGCAAGGCCTGCAGTGGAAAAGTGGTTGTTGAAAGCATCCAGGATTTCCACTTTGTTGCAGATGGAGATACTGCCAGAAGTGATCCTTGCAGGCAAGGAGTTAGCCAAGGTGTGTTCAGACATGTCCTTGATGGATTTCCAAAATTTGGAGGAGTTTCTGAAAGCAGAGTCCAGTTCCATGCGGAAGTAAGATGCCTTTGCATCTCTCATCAGCTTGGCGCATTCATTCCTAGCTTTCCTGAAGTTACACCAGTACAGCAGGTTTTTAGCAGTTCGTGCTTTTTTCCAAAGCTTGTCTCTATTCAGTAAAACTGATTTAAGTTCAGGTGTAAACCACGACAGGTTCTCCCCCTT
Organism: Neoceratodus forsteri; assembly: GCA_016271365.2. Classification (NCBI taxonomy): domain Eukaryota; kingdom Metazoa; phylum Chordata; order Ceratodontiformes; family Ceratodontidae; genus Neoceratodus; species Neoceratodus forsteri. The sequence goes on from CM028136.1 coordinate 191,764,785, forward strand.
ACCCTAGTTTTTACGAGTGGGGCATGCTTATTTAGAACCACAGTCATAATTTCAGAGAAGATCTCGCAGGCCAACTGTACCGAGTTGGCAAGATAAAAGTCCTGCCAGAGCACTGAGAATTTTAGCTCATCAAGGTAGGCAGGTAGATCAAAGTGAAGCATGTCCCTCTTCATGGTAAACCTTGACATGGAGGGTGGGTTCTGGGTAGACCTTATGCTAGCAATAACACAGTGGTCACTGATGTCCGTGAAGAAGTCTCCTGCATGGAAGAATAGGTGTGGTTTGTTTACTAGAATGACATCCAGCAGTGTACTGTTAGTGGGGGATTTTTTGTTGGGGCTTGTAGGTTCTACAATAAGTTGAGAAAGGATATGGGCATCACAAAATTCATTAAGGGGTGCAGCGGCATGGGACAACCAGTCGAAGTTTAAGTCCCGAGGATAATAGCTTCAGGAGGGCCAAGCTGAATGGCATTGGTTAGGTGGGTAAGGATTTGAGTGCCAGCAGAGGGAGGCTTGTAGAAACCTATGACACATAGAGCAGAGGATGATGATATCGCCAGCTTTAGGGCCAGGCATTCGAATTGGTTAGTGATGGAGGACGCTTCTAGGCATGTGACCGCGTACTTGTTCTTAGCGTATATGGCCACCCCTCCTCCCCTGGTAGGCCTGTCAGCTCTGAATAAGGATTATTCGGGGATGTTAATTTCCATATCAGGCATAGAGGATCTGAGCCAAGATTCAGTGATCACAGGTACATCTGGCTTGGTATGACATACCCAGACCTGGATAAATGTGAACCTTTTTAACAGGCTGCATACGTTCATATGGAGGAATTGCATACCTTTCAGGTTTGCTAGGTCTGAGGGAGAGGTGAGAATGTTTGGTGGACCAGGGTTAAGCTCGACATCTCCAGAGCTCAGTAGGAGAAGAAGAAGCTTCCTTAGGGTTGCAAGAGATATACTAAGGATTCTAGTTTGTGGGCATCTGCTGCATGTATCAGGCTGGGTAAGAAGGAGCCCATAGTTGGACCTGGATTGTCCTAGCACCCTAATCACCAATACCCAGGCTGGGAGATGTAGGTTGTAGGGATATGTTTACATGTTGGAAAAATAATTCACTACAGAGATACTGCGTGACACAGTTAATGTTTTGCGCATAGCGTTCTGCATGGTGCTACTGGCTTGACATTTATAGCATAGGTAGCCCTAGTGGTACAGAGGTGCCTTGCAGTGGTTTGGTGTGTAAAACATTAACAGGTGCTAAATTATGCCATTCTGATGAATAAAAATGTGATTCATTACACTTCAATAACTTCTGAACCATCTGTTCAATTTGCCTGGCATTTGGCATGTATAAAGATTTATAATACATCTTTGACTGTGACAATTTTTGGGTTGCTGGCACTTATGGTTGCTGAATTGTGCATGTTACGTTGTTTTCTCATGGCGCTGTGTGACCTTTGAATGGATGTACACACAATTGTGGACACATGGTGTGCTACAGTACATGTCTTCTAACAATTTTTTTGTTCCGTCAGATATACAGATTTTGTGTAGCAAAATGGCAAAAATGTTATTTGTGGCACTCCTGTGCAGTTTCATAGTGTAGCCAGTGTGTGGTTGATTGATCTGAAACTTGCCACTTAGAAAGACCTGTATTCAAGGAACATGCCAGTTTTTGTGTGGTGAAAAAATGTTGTGCAGTTCCAGAGTTATTGCCATTTGAAGTTGGCCCCCCTCACAGTTACAGATTTTTCGTCCACCAGGTCCGCCATTTTAGAGCATTTTCAGTCACGATTTCCACTATTTTGTAGTGGAAGGCTTCTTAAAGGTGCAGAAATGTAGAAATGGGATATTTCTGGAACTGTTTGGTCTTTTCACATGAAATTTGGAGGGTGTTGAGTGGATGTTCTGGGGATGTGAATAATGCTGATTACATGTTGGAAAAATTAATCACTGCAGAGATACTGCATGATGCAGTTAACATTTTGTGCATAGCATTCTGCATGGTGCTACTGGCTTGAAATTTATAGCACAGGTAGCCCTAGTGGTACAGAGATGCCTTGCAGTGGTTTGGTGTATAAAACATTAACAGAAGTGGAATTATGCTACTCTGACGAATGAAAATGTGGTTCATTACACTTCAATAACTTCTGAACCGTGTGTCCAATTTGCCTGGCATTTGGAATGTGCAAAGATTTATAATACATCTTTGACTGTGACAATTTTCGGATCACTGGCACTTATGATTGCTGACTTGTGCATGTTAAGTTATTTGCTCATGGTGCTGTGCAACCGTTGAACGAATGTACACACAATTCTGGACACACGGTGTGCCATGGTACATGTCTTCATTTACCAATTTTCATTTCAGTTATTCATACAGTTTTTTGCGCATCAAAGTAACAAAAAAATCACATGGTGGGAGCGCGGGGCCCACCATCACATTCCATTCACTATTTATAATGCACATTCTCAAAAAGAAGAGAAATTCATGGCAAAAAACCCTGTTTAATGCATCAATTATGGTTGTTCCACAGCAACAAAAGCCAGGAAATTCGGTGTTAGAGTTGCCACCCCTTGCACCCCACGCCCACCCCGTCCCCACCAACAGGCATTGGGGTGTGCATTGGGGTTGTCGGTCCTAACTCTCACCCCATTCTCCTATACTGCACCACCTCATCTTATTTACACATGGAATGGGGTGACAGTTAGGGCCGATGACCCCAACACACCTCCAATGCCTGTTGGTGGGATGGGGTGGGCATGGGGTGCAAGGAGTGCAACCCTAACACCAAATTTCCTCGCTTTGTTGTTGTGGAACAACCCTACCTGATGCATTAAATTGAACTGTTTGTCATATATATATATATATATATATCTATATATATAGATAGATATATATATATATATATATATTTATGTAACCAGTAATAATTGAACCCCTGCAGCCCATTCCATTTTATCTGCTGACATTGGGGGGGCCCAATCCCTGTGTTGGTTTCAGAAGCTCCCCAGCATTATACATTTTATATATATATATATATATATATATGCAGTAAATAACCCTCTTTGAGGTGTGCGGTCACGTTCTGATATATGCACACCTTGGTGTGCATTGTTACGCATGAGGCCTCAGGCCAAGTGTGCCAACCACCCAAGGAATGTGTATATCAGAGTGCAACTGCACACCCTAAAGTGGGTTATCTATCTTATAAAATGGTAAAATTGTTTTGGAGGGGAATAAATGTGCATGTGTGTAGCCATACTCTGATATACGTACGGTCATGTGATGTGTTTTATACAATCAAAACACTGAATTTGTATTTTCTCCCATTTTATAAATATATATATATATATATATATATATATATATATATGTATATATATGTATGTATGTGTAGCTATATATATATATATGTATATATATATATATATATATATATATATATATTTATATATGGAGCATCCATGTACAGCGCTTACTATTGAGTGCTACACATGTGAGTGACTCAATAATAGCGCTGTACAAGAGAGCGAGTGATGGAATACCTCGATATATCCTGTATAGCAAGTACAGCAAAGAGCTGTACTCACTATACAGGATATAGCATCCTTTGTGGCCGATTCCTACCGAGCTGCTTGCATAGAGTAGTGGTGTACACCACTGCTTGCGATGCAAGCAGACCCGGGTTCGAGTCTGGCACAGGCAGGAAATCCTTTTTTCTTACGGTCCAGTAACTTGCCCCACAGCGCCTCCCTCAGTTGGTTATTTAAGTTTGGGGTCAAGAGTTGTGCAGCCCCCAGCATAGAAAAAAGTGTCCTGTGTGATTTAGTTAAGTATTGTACTGATCATCACTATTTGCAATGGTCGGTACAATATGTGTCACCTTTGACTATGGGCTCAAGTTTGCTCACTGTATGTGATAGGATATCTTTGAGACTCGCATTTATCACATAAAACCTATATATATATATATATATATATATATATATATATATATATATAATAGTAGCATAGAAGCACCACTGTAGTTAGGGTTCAACTGTCACTTCTATTTTGAACCCAAAATTTTGTACTTTAATAACTGTTACTTTTCAAATCATTTGCGTGAAATTTTGTATGCTTCATCGTAGACCAAAGATCTCTTGATATTGTATGTTTTGTACCAGTTCGTTGTGCAGGTGGGGAGACGTGCAGTGTCCAAAAATGTGATAATTACCATTTTTGCGTAAATCCTTTGTCATGCTGTTTCTCAGAAATGGCTTGGGTTTTGGTTTGACATTTCTAGGGTATATCAGGCATGGCTCACAGATGTGCCTTTTGAAGGTTTGGTAAAAAAATATTAATGCATTCAAAACTTATTAAAGTTTCAATTTTGTCATTATTTCAAGGTAAAAATTAGATGTGCCATGCGAAACAAACATTTTGTTTCTGTGAAAGTGGTATTTATTGTCACAAATGCAGAATGTAGTGTCAAGATTCCACCATCCTGTTTTCAGTTAGCGAGGCAAAACAAATTTAATATCTCAAAAAATGCTTGCCTTTGGTAAACACCAACAGCTATAGAGCAGGAGCCAGGTGCATGTATCTATGTCTCTGGGTTTGAAAGGCTTGATTATTGTTTCTCATGTAAAAAAGTGTGTAGAATTCAGATTTACAATTCTTATTCATCCATAGTTGTAAATTTTCTTAGAAAATGCACTTTCTTAAGAGTAACTTAAAGTTTTACGTGTATGTAATAGACTCAGTTTAATTAGTTATTTATTTCATTTATCTAATTTATTTAATAGACTTAGTTTGCTTAGTTATTAATGTAATTTATTTAGTGTTTCAGATATGGCTAGCAAGACTTCTCACAAACCGCAGAGGCGATGCATCCTAGACACTGATCCAGGAGTTAGCATAGACCATAGAGACCTGCTACCTTTTGATTATGTTCATTGGGAGAAAGTATTTGAAGCAAAGGAAAGGTGTTCTAGTCAAACACTGTCAAAATACAACATGGTGTGTCTTGAATTGTCTGAACGTTACTCCAGCAGCCATGGGTATCATTATATTTGCTATAAGAACTTCACTGCATATAAGTGTGCCGGTAAACTTGCAGCTGATGAAACTCTAAAAAAAGACTTAGTAAAGAGTTATCCAGGAACGTTGTTTCACTCCCAAGTTCATAGTACTCTATCTGAATATACAGAATCTACATCACGCATATTTCCAAATGAATGTATATGTTCTCAATTTCCACACACCGTGGTGAGCATGGCGCAACTGCTGAGTTTTGGCAGCAGTACTGCAGTTTGGTAGAGTTGTACCAACTCTTCTGCCATTCCATCAGGACAAATGACTTGCCTCTCTTTGTGTATAGCTTGGAGAAGATGATACTTCTTTACTTTGTAACTGGGCACCACAACTATGCCAAGTAGATGATACTGTACCTTATGAATTTGCTAAACGTGGATGAGACCCACCCTGAAATAAGGAAAACATTTGAGAATGGAGCATTAACCATTGCAAGATCAAAGACAGGGTTTAGCAGACATGACATAGATTTGACCTTGGAACAGACAATTAATGCTGATGCTGCATCAAGACTAACTGGGATTTTTTCTTTGACACCGAACATCAACTCAAGGAAGAGGTGGAACATTCTGCAGTTATCTCAAAGTAAAATTGTTGGAAGTCTTATGGAAAACGATGGTCTTGTCAGCCATTAAGAAGCCAGCCAAGAGCTGAAAAGTTTTAGAGTTAAATGAGATTCGAAGGATCTAAACAAGCTGTTGAACACAATAGACTCCTCCGTGAATCCATTTTGAGATGTGTTTGAGGACAACAATCTTTTTTCAATAGGTATTGGAAAAGCAGTATCACAAGAGGTAGCAAACTAAGTGTTACAGGTTAGTGTGATAGGTACTCAGAAGTATCATGTGTTTAGAGATGAATGCATTATCATAGGCAGTAGGATCGAGGAACCCATCAAAAGATACAAGTTGAAGAACTTTGCACATGATGCAATGAAGGTGAAGATTAAGAACAAGGACAAGAAAATCATCAAGTTGAAAGGAACTCAAGGCATCTTTGGATGCTTGCTATATCTATCTGTGACTTCAACAGCTGAACCTTTGATGGTGTTTGCCTACCCGCTAACCCCGGTACCCCTCTCCTTAGGAAACATTGATGGATCAATGAATACAATGTTGAAGTCAACACTGCTGAAGAAACTTGAGACCAGAATCCAAAGTAGCAACCCTGATGCTATACTGTAAATGTCACTGTGGTTGACGCCATGTTCTTGATCTGAAGTCTTACAAACCTGCCACCATCATTCCACGGTGTGGCAAACACCATCCTGTCTCTTCTTTGCTGTACTTTCACAAATGAAGTCCACCTTGTCGGTGACTGTTACAAGACACCATCAACCAAAGATCTTGAACAAAAGAAGAGAGAAAAGCATAGCATCGCTCCACTCTCCTATCTCATAACTGGTCCTGATCAAAGCTGATCAAGAAACTTTGCTGGATCCCTGTCTTCATCTTCATTCAAGATGGCACTCCTAGGTTTTCTAGATACATCATGGAATTCTGATGAGTACTGTGACGTTCTAGGTGATAAAAAGCTTATGTATGCAGTGGGAGAAACTTGTTACTCATAAAAAGTAGAAGCTGGACATATGCTCAGACTAGAGTGCAAGGCCCTAAAAAGCAAACACATAGAAGCAGAAACAAGAATCATGCAACACACACACACACTACATTTGCAGTCAAAATGAGGGTGAAGATGTGCATGCAGTGGTCAGGGCAGATGATACAGATATTCTGGTCATTCTGCTGTATCATGCAAGTCTAAATGATAATCTCAAACTGCACATGGATGTTGGCCATTCAGAGAATAACATAAGAAGATCCATAGATGTATCCCACTTTTCAGCAGAGTTAGGCAGACCTGTGTGTGCAGCTCTACCAGGTCTCTATGCACTGACAGTGTACGACTATTCACCAGTGTTCAAAGGCAAGGGGAAGGTGCGACCTCTAACAATTATGGAAAAGACTATAGAGTACACACAGGCATTTGGAAAACTGGGATGTCCACACTTGTCTAAAGAAACTGAGGATACAATTGAGAGTTTTGTGTGTCCCTGTATGGACATAAAGTAAAGAGTGTCAACACAGCCCACCGCAGTATGTTCAACATCAAGTATCGACTGTGTGACAAAGACGCACCATTAGAAAAGATCAAAGGAGCAGACGCAAGCTCACTGCCACCATACAAATTAACTCTGACACAACACATCTGCTGTACAAATTGCATTTCATTGTTATGGAATAATGCAGATAAACCAGAAATGACACTACTGAAGGCAGAGGACAAGGGTTGCACCTATGAGGATGGCAAATACAAGCCAACACGGTTCACATGTGAAGTTCTCCAACCAGTCTTGAGTGAAAAATTGAACGAACATGACAACAATCCAAATGAAGAAGATGACGACAGTGACTGTGATGTCGATACTGATGAGATAGATTTGCTTAACACTTCAGATAATGAAAACAGTGAACAAAAATACTGGTTGTTGTATTTAGGTACATAAAACATCATAAAAAGTTGATTGTTTCAAGTTAAATACAGAATTAAAGAAATAATAATGTTAATATTAAGCCTTGGATACATGCTGTATGTTGTTGTTTGTTACAATGTCTGAAGTATTTCAATAAAAGCTTATAGATTTGAAACTAAAGAAGGAACCATTTAGCTAAAATATATACAGTTTTCACCAACAGTTCATTTTTTCATTGAAGAAGTGCCTTTTTTCAAGAAAACATTCAACTTTGAGTGAATAAGAGTTATAAATCTGGATTCTACACACTTTTTTTTTTCGTAAGAAAGAGTCATTGAACCTTTTGGACCTAGACACATAGATAAAGGCACCTGGCTCCTGGACTATTGTGTTTACCTAATCGTGGCCAAACGAATCAGATTAAGTGATCAGTTTGTCCCCCAAAGGCCCAGAAATATGTTTATTTTGTCAGCAGATGTATTTGTGCTGCAAACTGCAGCTGTTGTTTCATGAAACAAGGTGAGTTTGGGCCATAAATTGCAGCAAAATCCCATTGTTTGATGAAAACAAGTAAAGGTGTCTTGCGAAACAGCAGCCGCAATTTATGGCACATACATCTGTGGAAAAATAAAACTATTTAGGGGCATTCTGGGGGCAAACTGACCCCAGAATTGGATTCCTCATCCCCCAAGTAAACACCTATTGGTGTTTACCTAAATTAAGTATTTTTTCTGTTTTTAAGATCTCCAAGGGAAAGGGAGCCGAGGAATGAGATCTGAGTTCTGAATGTGGATTTAAAGTATCTGGAGCTGGCTTCACTGGAACAGGATCAGGAGGAGGCACTCAGGTACTTGTGCTCACTATATCCTATCAAACATGACTTAATGTGACAGGCAAGGATGATATGAGGTTTGCATTGATATTGCAAATGGCTTGGAAGAAACATGGTACTGAATGTATGTCAGAGATTATGAGTGATGACACCAACTTCCCTGAGCTAGTGAGCCCTAGAGGAACACAGTCATCACATGCTGGTGCTCATTGCCGTAGATGGGGGGGAGAGGGACCAGCCGAGATGTGGGACTTTCCAAATCAATGTAAAGATGTATTCCTTTGTCCCACTGTCCCCAGATACTTTTTTTTTGGATGTTCTATTTTTGCACCGTACCTTCAGGGTATCTCTCAGTGTTCTGTACTCAGCTCCTCAACTCAACCACCCACCTGAATCATCCCTTCACCAACTGTATTGGGTAAGGGGGAGTTCCAGGCTCTCCTTACCCTGCAGAGAGGCCCTGGACTCTCCAGAAAAAGGCAGAGAGAATGGCCAGCTCTGGACATGTGGCCAGGGCTACCGATGATTGCCGTTATCTCACCCAAAGATAGATGATTTTTTTTTTGTTTACAACCCATTTGAGCTTGCATGTGCACTGACATCCTGCTTGGTGTGCGCACACTCCCATGCGCTGCTGAAAGATGTCTGCCATAGTTCAATCCCCTTGCATCTGCTGGCCAGACAGTGCAATCTCCCAGCTGCCAGGGGCTGCTACTGCACTGGTGTGTGTGAGACCCCCCTCCAGAGGAAGGAGAGCAGTTCATAGGAAACTCTATCCTTCCTCATCCCCGCTGACCCCTGGTGACCTGTACTCATTCCCGAACACGGGTCGCTGGCGTGGCGTCCAGCACTCAACCCTCAGTGCCGCCAGGCCAGCCTGTTCCCAGATACTTTTAAAATTTTATTTGTTACCCCACAGCAGTGACGGACACTGGGGAACCCACTCCCAGTGTCCCCAAATACTTTTCATATTCTATTTGGTAACTAAAAAAAAGAAAACTGTTCCGCAATGTCTTTTATTTTTTAAAAATAAAACAAAGAAAACAGTCACTCGTCAACACTGCTGACCCCCGCCCCCATCCTGACCCTCCATAGAAACATAGACTTTGATGGCAGATAAGGACCACTTGGCCCACCTAGTCTGCCTAATTCCCTATCTATTGGATAAGCTGCAGACCCTAGTAAATCAACAGCTTACTTCTTCCTCCCCCCCACCAGAATTGCCTTATGTCTGTCCCATGCATTCTTGAATTCCCCCCAGCTGTTTTTGACCCTATCACCTCCCCAGGAAGGCAGTTCCATGCATCTACCACCCTCTCTGTGAAAAAATACTTCCTCATATTGCCCCTGAGCTGTCCCCCCATTATCTTCAAATTGTGCCCCCTTGTTCTTGCACATCTCTTTTTCTGAAAGATGCTACCCTATTGGACTTTGTTGATTCCCTTGAGGTACTTGAAAGTTTCTATCTTGTCCCCCCTTTCCTTTCCTCAAGGGTATACATTTGAAGCTTCTTTAGTCTCTCTTTGTATGGCTTCTGTTGAAGACCCTGCACCATTTTACTTGCCCTCCTTGGGACTGCCTCCATCCTGTCTGTGTCCTTGTGGAGATGTGATGTCCAGAACTGCATGCACTACTCCAGATGGAGTCTCACCAACTGTCTGTACAGAGGGATAACAACTTCTTGTTTTCTACTAGTGATGCCTCTCCCTATACATCACAGTATACTTCTAGCCCTCCTTACTGCCTTCTTACTTTGCTTGCATTTCTTTAGGTCATCTGATATGACTACCCCCAAGTCCCTTTCCATTGTTGTTGTTGTTAATACCCCTGCCCCCATTGTGTACTCTTCCCATGGGTTTTTGTTTCCCAGGTGCATTACTTTGCACTTCTTTACATTGAATCTAAGCTGCCATACTTTTGATTATTCTTTCAACCTTGCCAAGTCCCTTCTCATCTTTCCCACTCCCCTTGTTTATCAACCTTGTTGCAGATCTTTGTGTGTTCTGCAAAGAGGCATACTCTTCCTTCCAGTCCCTCTGCAATGTCACTTATAAAGACATTAAAAAGGACTGGACCCACTACTGAACCCTGCAGCACTCCGCTAGCAACACCCCTTTCTTTGGAGTGGACTTTGTTTACTATTACCCTTAGTGTCCTGTAGTGCAGTCAATTTTTTACCCAGGCTACCACCCTGGGACCCACTCCAAGGCTGACTAATTGTCTACTAACCTTTTGTGTGGGACTTTGTCAAATGCCTTGCTAAAGTCTAGGTAGACCATGTCCACAGCCCCTCCCTGGTCTACTACTTTGGCCACCCAGTCAAAAAATCTATTAGATTTGTCTGACATGACCTTCCCACAGTGAATATATGCTGCCTTGGGTCCTTTGCCCTGCTGACCTCTGGGTACTCAACAATTCTTTCAGAAGTGATTCCATTATTTTCCCTACCACTGAGGTCAAGCTAACAGGTCTGTAGTTGCTTGCCTCTGCTTTGCTCTCACTTTTGTGAAGGGGAATCACATCCAACCTCCTGCAGTCCTTAGGTACCACACCATCCTTCCATGATTTGTTAAAAAGGGTAATCAGTGGTGTCACTAGTTCTCCCCTTAGTTCTATTAGAATTCTGGGGAGAATCCCGTCAGGTCCAATTGCTTTGTCCACCTTCACTTTTATTAGGCAGAAGAAAGTCTGAAGACCCATCAAGTCTACCTCTCCACACCATGTGGAGTAATGCATCGAGTTTCCCAAAATGTGTAGTTCTCTATCCTGCTCATTCTGTGTTTCCTGATACTTCCTGAATGCTATCTTCTTCTCCCTAACCTTCCCCACCATCTCTTTTGAGAACCATAAGGTTTTTTTCTTTTGTTTTGATTTGTTTGCTTCACACAAAGGCTTGTTGCCTCTGTAATGGCAGTTTTGACATTTCCCCATTGTTTCTTCACCCCTCCTTCTTGCCTGTTTACTAGTGCTTTTCAGAGGCACGCTTCAGTTTTGATAAAGTCATCCCTCCTAAAGTCCAGTACCATCATTTTTGTATGGCTTGACTCTGTGGCTGTGTTTATCATGAACCACACTGTTTGGTGCTCTTTTGTTCCCAGATGGCTACCCACGTCTAGATCTGAGATCCTCTCTCCATCCCCATTTGAGAGTACTAGATCTAAGATTGCTCTCTCCAGAGTGGATTGCTCCCTCCCACTGAGCACCCATCATCTCACACCCCACCCTTGCTCTATACTTACCACCAGAGGTTGTAGGCTGTCATCATCTGTGGACTGGGACACTTCTGCAGTCATCAAAGCTGAACTGCAAACTGAGGAATCAAGATAAGTGTTATATAATGTATTTTAATGGTCTTTTTATCTTATGTTCATTATGGTGCCATTTTTAGGAATTTTTTAACTAAATTTTCAACATGGGATTTTTGGGACACTGTCTCATGAACACTGCAACTGTCAGTTTGTTAATCAGGCCAAGAAGGTGATTTTGTGGTTGCTATGCGAAATCAGCTTTCATGACCCAATAACAAAATTTCACTGCCAGTGTTCAGGAGTTGGAGACCCAAAAAGGCCATGTTGAAAATGTGGTGGAAAATTTCCTAAAAATGGCTGAGTAATAAGCATTTGTTGAAATTGGTTTGGGATTGTTTTTTTCAATGCTGTTTTGTGAACTGTCAGAATCATCTTTCGGGAGCTGTCAAAATCCCCGTTCACAAGCCAAACCTCTTTCTCGAGCTGACAAAATCCTTGATCGCAATTTCCAGACCAGATGGCCAAAATCTGATGAACAAGGAATTCTCACAAGTGGGGATTTTGACAGCTTGTGAACAGGGATTGACATCATGAATGGGGATTTTGACACCTCATGAACTAGAAATTTAAAAACTTTCCCAGTGCACTGCAAATAAACAGTTTGTGTTTTGGCTTGAAATGTGCAGGGTGTAAAGGGGCTGTCCCAAAGATGTAAATTATGCTATTTAGGTGCAAAAGTTTTAATCAGTTCCATAGCTATGCCATTACAAAATTGAGATATTTCCCATAGGATAACATTGCGGCACCTGCAGCACCTTTCCGTGCCCTTATCTCAGAAATAATTTGAGATACAGATTTTTTGCTCCAGTCAGCTTAGCACTCTTGGAAGTTTCAAAGTCACAAATGTAATGGAAATTATTTCATAGCTGCCACGGTTACTGAGATATCGGCAAATTAGTGTTACAAGAGTTCCTTTTCAGCCCTATAGGGCTGCTGTATGTCTCCGTAATTATGTGTAAGTGGGAGTGCAGGACCCGGAGGGCCATGCTTCCACAGATGCATATCATTATGCAAAAATAGGCAACTTGAAGGGAACAGAGGGACTGGAAGGCCCATGGTCCCACCAATACATATCAGTTACCAGTTACATTACACGTTCTCAAAAAGTAAGGAAATTCATTGCAAAAAAAACTTAGTTAATGAATCAGTTAGGGTTGAAGCAACAAAAGTAGAGAAATGAGGCATTATGGTTGAAACCCTAACGCCGCCCCATGCCTTACCACTCCACCCCACCAACCACAGATCAACAGGTGATGGGGTGTGCCTTGGGGTCATCTGGCCTAAGTCTCATCCCATTATCCTGTACTGTATCATGTGAGCTTTGTTACACATGGAATGTAGTGAGAGTTAAGGCCGACAATTCCAAGGCACATCCTGTCACCTGTTGGTCTGTGGTGGGTGGGGGGTGGGGTGGTAAGGCGTGAGGGGGTTTTATGGTTCCAACCCTAATGCCTCATTTCCTCATTTCCCTACCTTTATCACTTCAGCCCTAACTGATGCATTAACAAAGTTTTTTCCAGTGAATAAATATGAATATATATCCATAAATATATACACACACACACACACACAGACATATATATATTCTATGCAAAAAACTTCGTTAATGCATCATTTAGGGTTAAAGCACAAAAAGCCAGGAAATGAGACATTTAGGGTTGTGCCTTCCCCCACCTCATGGACCTGCTCATCATCCCAAGATTGACAGCTGACGGGGTGTGTCATTGAGGCTGTGAGGCCTAAATGTCACCCCATTCCATCTGTAATCATATTCACAAGCCACAGTAAAGAAGAATGGGGTGACATTTAGGCCTCACAACCCCTTGAGCTGAGAAAATTGATTTTTTTCAAATGGCCATCTAGTCACACCCTCATGATCAAAGATCTTGGTCAAAGAATCTCGTGATCAAAGAATTTGCAGGCTCATGGTCAAAGACCTTTAGCGAGCCATGATCAAAGAATAAAAAAGTTAAAAACTCTATTTGTTGACCATTTTGAAAGAAACCACATGCATGGCTTGAAAGAGGGAAGACCCCTGAGCAAACCCACCAAAGTTTCACCTAAGAAGTCCCCCCGGGTCGAGATATTTGAATTTTTCCAACTGCAAAGTGAAAACAAGATGGCAGCCATCACGTTCAAAGAATTCCTTGCGATCAAAGATTCTTTAATCATAAGCCTACAAATTCTTTGATCATGACGCAGGACTAGATAGCCAAAACCCCATTCTTCTTTTGCAAAACAACCATATAAATGTTCCCATTGACTTATAATGGGACATTTAAAGTTTAATAACTTTTGAACAGATTAATATTTTTTCACCAAATGAAAAGTGGCATATTCTTTGACACAAGCTCTTTCAGATGAGCCATGTCACAGAGCAGCACACCACACAGCACCATGGATAAAATAAAAAAAATTGCCCACATAACTGAGGAAAAGTTCATTTTTCAGTATTTTGCTGTGATCTACCATGCTCTACTGGCATACCAAATTTCATGCAATCCATTAAATGGGTCCAAAGTTATTAACAATTGCAATTTTGACTTTAACATAAAAGTGACTTCATAACCCTAAATAAAGTGGCACAACAGCACCCCTATCATACTGTATATTCCATGTCTGAGCATGTTGACATGATACAGTAAATGAGAATGGGGTGAGATTTAGGCATCATGACCCCAATGACACACCCTGGCATGTGTCAGAGTGTGGAGGATCAGGGTGGCATGTGTGAGGGGGTTAGGGGTTTAACCCTAATGTCTCATTTCCTGTCTTATTTTGCTTTAACTCTTAATGAAGCATTAACACAGTTTTTTGCATAGAATTTCTTTACTTTTTGAAAAAGTGTAATATGAGTAGAAAAAAAACACGTATTGGTGGGAGTGTGGAGCCCAGCTTCCATAAAGTTGCCAATTTCTGCACAACAATATGCATCTGGGCCCATGTTCCCACTTACACAAAGCTACAGAGACGTGCAGCAGCACTACAGGGCACCAAACCCTTGTAACAGTAATTTGTGCATATCTTGGGAACTGTAAGAGCTAGAAAAAAAAATCTAGCATCATTGTAACCATGACAGCAAGTACTTCACACATCACTGAATGACTGTACCCAAATCTCGTACCGATTCCAAGTTATGGGCACCGAAAAGCACTGGACAGGCACTCTTTCAACCCTTGTGACAGTATTTTCACAATATCTAATGAGCCATGCAACATACGAACAAAATTCCACTGCAGGCTTACTCAACAATCTCAAATCCCTAGCAAAAAGTCTGTATCTTGTTTCATTTCCGAGATATTGGCGCCGAAAGTCTTGACACAGACTACAATCTAATCCTGTAGGAAAAATGTAAATTACGTCATTGAATATCTCTGCAACAAATTATTTCCCCAACTCCTAAACAGCATAGTGCACATCTCTGTGACATCCTCTCAACACCCTGCAAAGTGCAAGTAAAAAGACCAAACTGTTATTGAGATAAGGTCACCCCAATTTGGGCCATCTGATCCTTCTCATTAACATTCCAAAAATACATACATTTTCCCATAGGATATAATGGGCATTTCAAATTGTAATAACTTTTGAACAGATTAATATGTTTTCACCAAACAAAAAGTGGCATGTTCCTTGGCATAAGCTTTTTCTACATCCCACAATTTGGACCAATAGCCCACACAGTGTCCATGCAGCACCACAGACAAAATATGCACAAAAGTGGAGAAAAGTGAATTTTTTGGCACTTCACTGTGCAAAAACTGTATGTCTGACTGAAATGCAATTTCGAAAAATTGAGAGATCTACCACATCAGACTGTGCATTCCGAATTTTGTGCAAATCCGTTGAATGGCTGCAAAGTTATTAATGTGCAAAATGTGAGGTTCAACATTAAAAGTGCCTACCACAATGCAAAACACTACATGCAAAATGTAAAGTGTGTCATGTAATATCTCTGCAGCAACTTAATTTTTCAACACCTAAATACCATAATTCACATGTACAGGACATCCCCTAAACACCCTGAAAATTTCAATTTAAAAGACTAAACCGTGTCCGAGATATAACATTTTAAAGTTTGAGATTTTCATTGGTCAGAGTGGCAGAATTCCACACCTCTTTACATTTTACACACCTAACAACTGAAAAGTACATCCATGGCAGTAAGGCTAGCTACCCAATAAATTTCAAGCCACTACTACAATGCAAAACGCTGTCCGCAAAATGTAAACTGTTCCATGCCATATCTCCACAACTAATGTATTTTCTGACACCTAAGCACCATAATTCACATCTACAGGACATCCCATCAACATCCTCCAAATTTCAAGTTAAAAAACCAAATTGTTTCTGAGATATTTAATTTTAAAAGTTATTAAAATTCAGCTACCTGGTCCCTCCAAATCTGGCCATCTAGCCCCTCCCTCGGGATCAAAGAATTTTTCATTGTGAGCCTGCAAATTATTTGATCATGAGGAGGGACCAGATGGCCAAAACCCCATTCTTTGTTTGCAAAATAACCATATACAGTAAATGTTCCCACTGACTTACAATGGGAACTTAAAAGTGCTATAACTTTTGAATACCTCAATATTTTTTCACCAAATGAAAAGCGGCATGTTTGGCCAGTGAAGCTCTTTCAAACGAGCCATGTCGCAGAGTGGCATGCCACACAATGGCAGTGCAGTGCCACGGACAACATTCCAGAAACTGCCTCCAAAAATGGATAATTTTGCATTTTTCAGGCTTTTGGTGTGAAATGACCTTAAGTCTGACCAAAACGACATTTGGTAAATCAAGAGATCTACCATGCCCCACCACGCATACCAAATTTCAGGCAAATCCATTGAATGGGTCCAAAGTTATTAATGCCCAAACTTTTGACTTTAGTATGTACTGTAAGTGACTGCTGAACCCTAAATATAGTGGCACGACTGTGCCACTATAATATATATATATATATATATATATATATATATATATATATACACAGTGAAATTCACCAGGCTGAAGCACAGTGCTGCAGAATTGTGCAGTAGAGTTACTGCAGCAAACAATGCAATTTCAATGGAAGCAATCCCTTTTGTCATGCAGTAAATCTGTGACACTGCACTTCTTCCTGGTGGGCTTCACTTACATATGAGCCAAGATATTCAGACTGTGCTGGGCAATGGCACAAGCCTGGGTGCAGCGCAACTGTGATGTGCTGGGTCCAGAACCAGGTGATATTCAATGGGGATGGGCCATGGCACAGCACCATGGAATATGACATGGTCAGTGCACATACTGTGCATCGTGCAGTGGCACTGCACCAGCGCAAGCCACAGATAGGGAGAATGGGGATGCACCAGCACAAGTGCAGTTGTGCTAGGCACGTCACCCATGATATTCAGCAGGGAGCATGCAAATGAGGCCATCATATATGAAAGGCACAAATGGGACCATTTGCATGTCCTTATGGCCCCATTTGCATGCCTTCCACAGGGCAGCCCCATGACTTGCTCTTGGCACCCTGCACAGCATGACATGTGCAGTGGGGATCCCAGGGCATACCCTGCCCCATAGCCACACTTGTGGCCTATGTATGACACAAAGCCCTGGTAGTCTAGAGGCTCCCCTGAGTCCCCGATTCCCTGATATATATAAGACATGTCCATCCCTGGTGGTCTAGTGGTCAACCTCCCACTCGAGTCCCTATTTCCCCGATATATGTATATATGACCATCCCCGGTGGTCTAGTGGAACCCCCTAACCATTGCCACAATCATAGTAAATCCCCATAGATTTATTCCCTGGTGTGAAGTCATTCATATATTTGGGACTGTCTAGTACAGTATGCCCTGCAAGTCCATTGGTCCACACAGGGGACCAGTGGGCTTACAGCCCCTACTGTACCTGTCATTCAGCAGGTGGCTGGACAGTACGCGGGCAGGATGCAGCCACCCACTGATGATGGGTGGGACCGGGGTGAGCAAGGGGTTCTGTGTGGGTGGCAGGGGTGGGGGTGCCACTGGATCACCAGGAAATTGATCTATGGAGATTTACAGCAATCACAGCAATGGGCGGGGGAGTTCACTAGACCACCAGAGATGGTCATAAATACATATATCAGGGAATCAGGGACTCAGGTGGGAGAGCGGACCACTAGACCACCAGGGATGGATGTGCATTATATTTATTGGTGAATCAGGGACTGGGGGGTGCCACTAGACTACCAGGGGGGTATGTGTGCTTGTAGAATGTGTTCTGGGTGGGAGGGTGGCCACCCACGGCTGGCAGCTGCTGTGTTGCACCCTATAATACAGCAGCCCACCTGTGGATAGCTGGGACTTGTTCCCACTCTTCTGCAGCTCAACTTTGAGCCCTCTTATGTGGCACACTGCAGGGCTGCACCACTGTATGGGCCACACATCCCGGCTGAATATGGGGTTGTGCAGCATATGCATGGGCACGCCCCCTGCATCTGCACCTCATACCATTACATTGTGCCCTGGTGCATTGGGATTTGCACTGGGTCTGGCAGCCCATTCAATATCCCACTGGGGCACAATATGGGGTTGCACCAAGCACAACCCCTTTGAATATCTGGGCCATACAGTATATATATATCTATATATATATATATATATATATATATATATATATATATATATATATATATACATATATATATATATATATATATATATATATATGTGTGTGTGTGTGTAGTTAGGGTTGAGTAGCATGTTTAATGTTAAACCTCAAATTTTTGCACTTTAATAACTTTGCAACTGATCAATGGATTTGCACAAAATTTGGTATGCCCTGTCCTGTTGGGTAGCTCTCTTGATATGACAAGTTTCATTCTTGTTGGATGTGTGGATTCTGAGATCTAGACAGTGCAAAAAGTCATAAAGTCATTTTTTTTAAGTTTTTTCCTCATCACCCTTTGACATATGGTGTGGTATTGTGGTGTGATATTTTTATGGTAGAACCAGGTTGGGTAACAGAACTTGCATGACAAATTATGTGAAAAAATATTAATCTGTTGCAAATTTATAACAATTTTTAATTCCCAATTGTTTTCAGTGGGAAGAACATTTTTCAGGATAGAGATAGAATCATTAAAGAAGAAATTTGCTCTTGTGAATAAGGATTCACTCTTGCAAGGCCATTCCTCTTTCATGAGACCAAAAGTCCTTTTTAGTGAGGAAAAATTCAAGTTTGCGAGCCACCATCTTGTTTTCATGTTTTTGAAAAAGAAAATTTGAAAACTCACAAAAATGTAGTTAACCAGATACACCAACACATGTATCTTGTTCACTGGGACTCCCTTAGATGGATTCTGAATTAGTTTTATGGCATAGCAACCTTGAAGGGTGTTTTTTTACACATGTATATTCTTTTTTCGCGACTCGATTACTTCTTTTTTTTACAAACCAGTTCTTTTCATGAGCCGATTCTTTTGTGAGCTGGCTAAAAGGAATTGAATAAAAAGTAACTGGCTTGCAAAAAAGGAATCCTTTTTAACAAGCTCACCCTCTGGTCACTATACACACTTTTAGTGCACATAAAATGTTTTTGACTACACCATGGTAGTCAATCCCTATGTCAGCAGTAGAAGCGTCCCCCCAACAATGTGGGACACTGGAGAGCCCACTCCCAGTGTCCCAGATAGATGCCCCCCACACTTCTGTCAGTGTGGGACACTGAGGAGCCCAATCCCATTGTCCTGATATACATCCCATCCCTCCATCCAGTGTGGGACACTGGGTAGCCCACTCGCTGTGTCCTGAAGCATTTATACTTAGAAATATTTTTGATGACATTGGGGTGTTCAGTCCGTGTACTGGCAGTAGAACCCCCACCCACCGCCAGTGTGGGACACTGCAGAGCCCACTCCCAGTGTCCCCAGTTATGTCATCCCCCAATACTGTGGGAGACTGGGGATCCACCCCAGTGTCCTGAAATATTGCTGCAAGTGTACCTGTGAAAAAAGAAAACAGTCTCCCAATGTCTTTTTTAAATCCTGAAAGAAAGAAAACAGTCAACTCGCCATCTCACCCATCACCCTCCTCCAACCCATACCTCCCACCACCACCTGAGCACCACCACCACATACACACACACACACACACACACACACACACACTTGCCTGTACTTACCAATGGAAGTAATTGGGTGTCATCTTCTATGGACCGCGACATGTCTGCACTCTTCAAAGCTTAACCACGAACTGAAGACTCAAGGTAAGTGCAGTATAATGACTGTCAATGGCATTTTAAACTTATGTTGACATCTCGGCCATTTAAAGGTATTTTTGTACCAAATTTTCTACATGGACTTTTTGGGACCCCTCCCCATGAACACTGTCACTGTTGTTTTGTTAATTATACCCATAAGGTGATTTTGTGGATGCTGCATGAAATCACCTTTTGTGACTGAGTAACGAAAAGACAGTGCCAGTGTTCATGAAGTGGAGTCCCAAAAAGCCTATGTTGAAAATTTGGAGCAAAAATACCAAATAATGTTTGAGTTACATGCGGTCATTGAAATTTTCCTATGCACATACGAAACTTTGCCGGTTTTTAATATCTTCACTCTATATTTTCAACATAGCCATGTGTTTCCACACCTGTGGCACAGAGTGGCATTTTGCCACAGATTAAAGAGGACTATGGTAAAAATTACTGGCATTAATAAATGTATAATATCGATCAACATAGCCCCAATCAGCCTCATGCCAAAACTGAAATCTCAGACTTACTTTGTTTAAAAGTTACAAATCATTCTACAACCCTAAATTCACTGCCTGTTCAAAAAAGTCAGGTTCAGTGATGAGCTGCTGCTGATGCCATCTCCTGAACTCACAGTCTAGTCCTCCCTGTCAGTAACAACAACTTTTATTTATAATGCGTTTTTCAGAAAACTAAAGCGCAGATACATAATAAATATAACAACAGACATCCAATAAGAAATACTTATATTAAACATTAAAAAGGTAGCAGAATAAACTAAATGTTATCTTCAAAAGTGAACTCAAATAAATAACTTTTCAGAGAAGCTTTAAAAGTCTCAGTGGACAAGCACTCTCTAATCCGATGAGGTAGAGAGTTCCACAGGGTTGGGCCACAAAGAAAAAAGCTCTGGCCCCAGATGACTGAAGACAAACTCTTGGAACCTCTAGCAACCCCTCTTTGGTAGGTGGAGAGGGCGATAGGGTCAGAGGAGATCTTGCAAGTAACCCGGTCCCTGTCCATGTAGGGTCTTATAGGTCAGCAACGCGACCTTGAAGGTGATCCTCCATCGCACCGGCAGCCAGTGCAATTCGCGCAGCACAGGTGTGATTTGGCAAGTTCTTGATAACCCAGTCAACATCCTGGCTGCAGTGTTCTGCACCAGCTGCAGGTGATGGAGATCCACCCCCGGTAACCCTAGATATAGAGCATTGAAGCAGTCAAGATGTGACAACACAAAGGCGTGAACCAACACAGGACGGTCATCATGCGGAACAAGGTGTTTTATCCAGGCTATGTTCCTCAGATAGTAAAAAGAGGACTTGACAACAGCTGACACCTCTGTCTTAAGCATGTCAGCTTGCTGTCAAGCACTACACCCAGATTCCGCAGCTGTTCAGAAGGCCTCAACTGGTTACCCCCTAACACAGGCCAGAAGGAATCCCAGGAGTCAACTTCTCTACACACAGACCTGGGTCCACCACCAGCACCTCAGTCTTGTCCAGGTTCCATCTCAACCAGTTAGCACTCATCCAGTCCTGAATCTCAGTGAGGCAGTTGTTAAAGACCGAGATTGCATCATTTTGTTCAGGTACAAAGGACATACAGAGCTGAGTATCATCTGCATAGCAGTGAAAACTCAGCCCATAATGCCTTATAATGTCTCCTAACAGCAGCATATACACTGTGAACAACATGGAGGAAAGCACAGAACCCTGCGGCACCCCATAAGGCAGAGAAAAGGGAGCCGATGAAAAAATTCCTGACACTACCCTCTGAGTTCTGCCTGTGAGGAAAGAATGGAACCATCTGAGGACTGTCCCAAACAGCCCACGGAATAGCTGCAGGACTTCCAGCAACATTCTATGGTCCACGGTGTCAAATGCTGCAGAGAGATCAAGGAGGACCAAGATCAAACAACTCCTCCAATCTCTTGCTATTAGGAGATCATTCAGTACTCGAACCAATGCCATCTCGGTACTATGCCTCTTCCTGAAACTGGACTGGAGAGGATCATAGACCTCATGGGTGGTAAGAAAGTCCTTGAGCTGCAACACGACTACTTTCTCAATAACCTTGCCCAAAAAGAGCAAGTTAGAGATCGGTCTGTAGTTGGCGAGACAGTCTGGGTCGAGGTAAGATTTCTTTATAAGGGGCATCACAATAGCCTCCTTCAGAGATTCCAGGAACATCCCTTGACCCAATGAACACCAGACTATCTCAGCAAGGACCGGTCCAATCGCATCCATGCACCCCACAAGGAGGCGCCTAGGACCAGGGTCCAAGATACAGCAAGTCAGTCGCAAGCCCTGGATAGTCTTCATGATATCCATGATTGCTGACTGGTCAAAATCTGTACAGGCAGACCGAGGTCCTGTGGCTTCACATTGATCACCGCTATGATCATTTGAATGCATTTTGCAGATCTCCGACCTGATCGATGACACCTTATCATCAAAGAACCAAGCAAACTCATCACACTTTATTTGTGAAAAGGCTCTCTGACCCCACAGGCAAACTGGATTGCACAGTCTGTCCACAGTCCAGAAGAGCTGAGCTGGTCAATTCTTTGATGAAGCTATCTCCCTGGACAGGAACTCTGCCTTCTTAAGGAAGATTTCTGATTGATAGTCCAAACAATGGGCGATCAATCTAAGTCTGTCCCCTTTCAGGCCAGTTTTCCGCCAACAGTGTTCCAACCGTCGCCCTACTCTCCTCAACTCCCTCAATACCCCATCAAACCAAGGGGACTGTGGGCAGAGGGATAGGGGGCAAACTCAGACAAGTGCTATGGAATCCAGGGCCCTCAGCACCATGTTGTTATAGTACACTACTAGGATGTCAGGATCCATGCACTCCATGGGCCAACTCAATAGGTCCAGCACCGCCAACAGATCCTCAGGAGTTACTCCCCTCAAAGGGCTATACCAGGCCATCTCCAAAGGGGGTGGTCTCATGGGGGGCTGTGAAACTGAAACTTATAGAGTGATGGTCCAACCACCCAACTGGTTCCACCATGAGTTCAGTGACCTCCATCCCCAGGAGGTGAACACCAGATCCAGAGAGTGACACTGAATATGGATTGCAGTGGTAACAACCTGTGTAAAGCCCAAAAATCATCAGTTGGAGGAAGTTTTGGCCAAAATGTGAGAGTTCATCTTTGACCTAGGCATTGAAATCCCCCAGGACCAACCACCTGGAGGGTTCCAACACCATATTGACAATGAAGTCTGCAACTTCCTGCAGAAAAACATTCTCATAAGCAAGCTTATAGGACCTATTTCTCCAAAGTTTACAGATTATGTGTAATGGTTTTCACCAGTAAAACAGGCATGACCATTCAATAAACATTGATTTAAAAACTATATGTGTTTCAGGTTTTTTATCAAAGTTGGCAAATTTTTAATTTTTTGGTGCTTTTTGTTTTGTGGTCCTTTTCTCCAGGGTTGCTGGGTCTGAGTCATAGCACACTGCTATGCGATTTGCAAACTGGATATATGTGATGTGGTGAAAGGCCATGATCATTCACACATGTCATTCAATTGAGGTGATTTCTCAGGATGGCCCTTTAAAACAATTATTCAATCACCCTGTAAATGGGGGTTGGAGAGAGAATGCTGTTTTGAAACCTAACTTTGAGTTTCTTTGCAATGTTCAACCAATCAATCAATCAATCATTCACTATTTTATTCATCATGAAAGTATGAATGAATGGGATACTCAGTTGAGCACAGCTCATGTTCTGTTTTCTCCCTGGCAGGCTGTTACTTGACCTGCATTCAGGCTCATTTGTGTTGTACTGAACATTAACATGATTGTTTTACCAGGACAAACACTTTTACCCATAGTAGGAATTAACACATAGAATGCCCCTATTAATACTTATTGTAAAGCAGACACTGACAACAGCAATGAAGTTATCAACATTACAACACTTGTAGCAATACAACTTCCTAACAAGCACTGTAGAGTAACACCACAAATGGTGTCAGCAGCCTGGAGGCATGTTGACTCAGTATCCTGCAACTCTGAAGAAATGAACCATATCAAAAAAGCATTAAAAATACATATTTGTCAACTTTGTTACAACACCTGAAACACATAGATTTTATAGCAATGTTTTTACAATGGTGCAGCCTGTTTTGCTTGTGAAAAGCATTGCACAATGATCTTTAATTGTTAGAGAAACTAGTCATATAAGCTTGCTGTCCTGGAGGACTAGCCTGTGAGCTCAGGAGATGACATCAACAGCAGCTCTTCACTGAAACTGGCTTTTTTGAACGGGTAGTGAAATCAGGGTACAAAATACTTCATAACTTTAAAATAAAGCAACATAGAAAACTAATATTTGGTATGAGCTTTATTGGGGGCATGCTTATTCTAATTCTGCAATCTAGCATTTTTGACCACAGTCCATCTTTAAGAAATGTTCATCTATGTGGTTTATGAGGTGGGGTGATAAGAAGACTATGTTGAGAAATGTTGATCAAAATGTGAAAAAAATAAAGTTATGACCATTCATTGCAGTTTGGCTATGCACACTTGTAACTATGGAAATGTTAAATATTTTGACCCCAGATTTACAACATATCCTTCTTATTACCCCACCTCATGTATGTCACAGCTGTTATTTTTCAAACCCTACCCACAATATGTTTTTGCACCTGTGAAACAGATTTGCATTGCAGTTGTGCATAACTACATTTTGGCTTGCATTCCACAATTTCTCCACACCTACATACATATGTGCATCTACGGTGAGACTGAAGTGCAAATTCTGAAGGACCATGCACTCCCACAATAAAATGGGGAGATTATTATACTATCTCAAAAAGTAAGGGCATTCATTGCAAAAAAACTTCATTAATGCATCAGTCAGGGTTCAGAATAAAGTGACAAAAGTATGAAAATTTGGTGTTAGGGTTCCCAACCCTAACACCCACCTCACCCCCCACACAACCTTACCACCCCACTCCTGCCATCCACACACCAACAGGTGTTGGGGTGTGCTTTGGGGTTGTCGGCCCTAATGCTCACTCCATTTTTCTATACTTTACTATCTTAACCTTATTTACAAATGTAATGAGGTGAGCATTAGTCCTGATGACCCCTAGGCACACCCTGACACCTGTTGGTGTGTTGATGGTTGGGGTGGGCTGGGGTGGCATGGTTGTGTTTGGGGGATGCAGTTGGTGTTAAGATTTGGAACACTAACACCACATTTCCATACTTTTGTCACTTTAATATGAACCCTAACTGATGCATTAATTATGTTTTTTCAATGAATATATATAGATCATAGTGGCACGGTAGCACCACTATATTTAGGGCTGAGTATGCAGTTTAATGTTAAACCTCAATGTTTGTACTTTAATAACTTTGCAACAGTTCAATGGATTTGTATGAGATTTTACATGTGTGGTCTTGTGTTGTATTTCTGTGGATTTGCCAAGTTTCATTTATTTTAGATGTGTGGATTCTGAGATCTGGTTAGTGCACAAAGTGAATTTTTGGGTCATTGGTTTTGCTGCTTTTTTCCCATTGAACTTGCCTACAGTCTGGTCACTTTGGAATTTTGGTCTGAAATGTTTAGGATAGAAAGGAGTTGGCCCACAGATGTCCCTTTTGCTTGACTGGTGAAAAAATACTAATCTGTTCCAAAGTTATTTAATTTAGAAAATTTGAAAAATTTGACTCTGAGGATGCTCAGTTAGCACTATAAACAGCTGTTTGAAATGAAAAAGGAATCTTTTTCATATTTACATCATCCTTTTTCGTGAGGAAAAATATCCTTTTTCATTTGCCGACATCTTGTTTCCTTAAAAAAAATATTTCAAAAGCCACACAAATTGCATCCTGGAGAGAGACCAACATATTTGTCTGGCTCATCGGGACCCCGTTAGGTGGATTCTAAACTTAAATGTTGGAAAATGACCCCATGTGCCTTTGGTTACATTTAAAATCCTTTTTCATACCTCACTTTCTCAGCAGTTTTCGTGACTTGTTTTTTCAGTGACCAGTTTGCAATGATAAAGGAATCCTTTTTCACTTGTGGCCAATCCTTTTTCATGAGTGTTAAAAAATCTTATTTCTCTGGTGTCTAGTGGCCCCCCACCCCCTCCAATCTCCATTACCATAATCATTTATTTTCTTCCTGGTGTCTAGTGACACACCCCCACCCACCAATCACCATCCCCATATTGATAATTATTTCTCTGGTTGTCTAGCGGCACCCTCCAGTCACCATCCCTGTATTGTTTTTTGTTTCTTTCTCTGGTGTCCAGTGGCATCTTCCCCCCTTCAAAATCCAGTCATCACTATCCTGCCTGTCATAAAGAAAATTGTCCATCGATGTCTTTCTTTTAAACACCTGTAAAAAGAAAATGATCCCTCATGAATCTGACCCCCCCACCGCAGCCTCCCACTAAGAACTACCCCACCACACCCTCCCCCCTAAATTCCACACACATTTACTCACCCAAATAGGTCCCAGGGTCAAGATCCACTCTTTGATCAAACACACGTCTTGCTGCTGAAAACGTTAACTGCTATATGAGAAAGTAAGGTAAGTGCTGTTCAATGTATTTCAATGGGGTTTTCAACTTTGTTACATAACTTTACCCTTTTTCGATAGTTTGACACCAAATTTCCAACATGACCTTTTTGACACTCCACCTCATGAACTATTTGAGTAGGATTAATCAAATCTACTCAGAAAGGTGATTTTGCAGTTGCTTGGTGAGATCACCTTTCGGGCAGGATTTAAAAATGTTCATCACCCTTGTTAATGAGGTGGCATCATAAGAAGGCTATATTGAAAGTTTGGGGTCAAAATATGAAAAATGCAAACTTATGCATATACATTGAAATTTTACTATGCTCGCTTGTAACTTTGCTAATTTTCAATATTTTTACCCCAAATTTTCAACACAGCCAGTTCTTTACACCACCTCATGAATGTGACAGCTGTCATTTTTCAGATCCTGGCAAAACAGTGTTTTCTTTCACCTGTGGCATGTAATGATGTTTCCATGCTACGGAATGATGTTTTGGTGGGGGATTTTAAAATTCTCAATACAGGTTTCATGAGGTGGGGTTATAAGAAGGCTATTCTGACAATTTGGTTGCTGTTACACTACAAATACAAAATACATGTCCGTATCTATGGGGGTATGGGCCCTGCGCGTCAAATGGCAAATGAGGATACAAGTATATTTTCTTAAAAAGTAAGAACATTCTGTGCAAAAAAAATCTGCTAATGCACCATTTAGAGTTAAGTCTAGAACCACAAAGTAGGGAAATGTGACTTTAGGGGTGCAGTCTTCCTTGGGGTTGTATACTCTCTAGAAACATACACTCCTACTGTGGTGGGCTTCAGGGTTGACAACCCCAAGGGAGACTGCACCCCTAATGCCACATTTCCCTACTTTTGTGGCTGCAGTCTTAACTCTGAAATGATGCATTAACAAAGTTTTGTAATGCGTATATATATGCATGTATACATACAGTATATATATATATATATATGTGTGTGTGTGTATGTATATATATATATAGATATATATATATCTATATATATATATATATATATATATATATACACACTGTATATATTATATATTTTCATTGCAAAAAAAAAACTTTGTTAATGCACCAACTAGGGTTAAAGTGACAAAAGTAGGGAAATGTGGTGTTAGGGTTCCCAACACTAACACCTCACCCAACCCTGCAGGCAGCAACAGACTCACCTGTCCTGTGTCTTTGCAAATCAAGTGTGAGATGCACTTTGGGTTTGTTAACCCTAACACTCAACCCATTCTCATATACTCTACACATCTCAGCTTATGTACTTAGAGAATGGGGTAAGTGTTAGGGTTAACAATCCCAAAGTACTCCACACCTAATTTGCAAAGACACAGAAGAGGTGAGACTGATTTTTTTTTCCTGTTGCTGCCTGCAGGTTGGGGGTCGGGTGTTAGTGCTGGGAACCCTAAACATAATTTCCCTGCTTTTATTGCTTTAACCCTAAGTGGTGCATTAATGAAGTTTTTTGCAATGAACTTCCTTCCTTTTTGCCCTGTATAGATGCATGGTGGGAACATCTGTAAACCATAACATCAACAGTTTGCCATCTGAATAACCATATATATAAGCATTTTACTAGGGTTATATTAAAAAACACCCAGGAAATGCATTCTGTCAAAAGTCACAATTTCTTAAGCACAATGATACTACATAATAAAATTACCACCAAAGTGAATTTGTAATCTCAAAATTCTTCGATTTTGTAATGGATTCACAATGTTGTCTCATGCCTACCAAATCCTCCTGTGTGCTAATATTTGCGACTGATGGTACATAGCACATTAGCATTATCAGGGCCAAATGCTCATATTACTTGCGTTATTCAGTTATTCCACTTCAAAACAACCTATGTTCGCTATCTTTTTGCTCATCTGTATTGCAAGAATTTGTCTGTCTCCTGTTAACAGTTTACCTAAAATGCACATCAACCTCCATTTGCATTTAAAATGAAATCTTTAATGCATATAATTACAGTAGTCTGATACTGAGAAAATCAACTGGCAATGAAACTAAGTCTCTGTCTTCTAATTATTGATGTTCCTTCCAGATTTTTGGTTGCTGTGTTCATCTGTAAAGTAGATGTCAATATCACTCTTGTTGTCAGTTTTGTGCTCTTGTACTTGGCACACATTTTCATATTTGTACTCGGCTTTGTCCAGATTTTGGCCAGGGTGTCTTAGCTTTTACATACTTTTGTTAATATCTACGATGTACCAATACTTTGCCTCAAAACTCTCATCTGTATGGTGTGTTATCATTTTCATGCAGCCAGATATGTTCGTTTAGGTTGTTTGGATCCTCAAAGGGCTGAAGGCAAATCTTGCACTTCAGTGGCTTATAACCTGTATGAGTTCTCATGTGGATCTTGAGTCCATATTTGCAAAAATAGAGCTTTCCACAATATAGACGAGGTGACCTGTTATTGAATTCCCATTCAATGTAGTGGTAGAGATGGTATCCAGCCTAACCCTTTTCTTTTCAGCAGCTACCTCCTACAGCTGTTGTGTCTACATAACTATTTCTCTGTCAATGGTGGTGATAGAGTTCAAGTCAGGATTCAGTGCTCGACTGTCACAGCAAGACTCAGTCTCTGGATATTTAATTAAGTTGCTAAAATGAAATTTAAAAAGGTACTAAGGAGAGCTATATAGAAGATCTCCATGGTACACGGTGAAAGGAATGACAGATATGAACACTTTCCAGAGTAAGATTTGATCCCATCAAACTGGGGATAGAAAATCTTGTGAAATGCAGCCCTGATGGGATTTCGGCATAGTGACTGGGGAAAAGTCCAGCAGGTACTCCTCTTTCTATGTATTTGAATGCAGAAGTTTCTTCAAAGTGTGATAATAGTGGGAACCCTCTTACTGTGTTACCACATAATAGCACAGGTGGTGATGGATCAATGGGATGGATGCATTTGGAGTGGTCATTGCCTACAATTTCATTCCAAGAAGATTGCTGAAAGCAAGTGCATTGTGTTTATCATCCCTTGGTGAGTCAGGTGATATTACCTTGGAGAGACCAGTTAGTCTGAATGTAGACCTTGCGCAAGGATAGAAAGCCATGCCTGTTGCCACAGGAGGACTGCCACCAAATCTTAAAATATGTTTATGGTTTCTTCCAGAAGTGACACTCATGTCCAGTGCCCTCTCTTGTTACACTTCCCCCACTGTTTTCTTGTTCATCCCCATTTTGTGCAAGGATAGAGATACAGAAAAATTCCTTTTTTAATGTTCTCTGATAAACTGGAGTTGGTAGGCTGATGGTAACCATTCTTCAAAAAGACTGAAGGATTTTCCTGTGTCAGGTGAATTGGTGGATAGGTTAACTGTGTCAGGGTATCTGGCCTGTTCACTGTTGATAAGCCCTCTGCCATTGCTTAAAACAGATTGAAAGTGAAAATGAGCTTTCATGGTGTTTGGATACCTGAATGTCCTCCAGCACAACCAACATATTTAGTGTTCTCCTAAACACACACACACACACACACACACACATACACACACAGCAGACTAATTTATTGAAAAGAGGTGCACTAAATGATTGCATTTTCAGTCAACTTGCTTACATTTTAGAATATATTTGCTATGGCAGGTGTAACAGTGGGAGAGGAAACTCACATACAAGATACATAAAGGCTGGGTAAATACTATTGAAAACCAACCAGTATCACTTGATGACTTGATTTTCAGTGACTTGGTTTCCTGCTCAAGTGCAAGTCTTTGAAGTCATTTGAATGGTGTTTCAGTGCACTTTTTCTGATCAAATCATAAATGCAGATTGTCTGTCTTTATTTGGTGTTAAAGATTTTCCAAGTGCATTTAAGTCTCATGGTAATTGTGGGATATGAAAGTGATAACAGCTGTTGCCTGAAATTTTGTGGTACTGCTGATAATTTATTCCACCCATCTGTTGATGCTAAAGAATAAGAAGCTTATGTTAAGTAGGTGGCTAAACTGGACAAAGAACAATCTAGTGATCATGAGCTTCTTGTTATGAGTCAAGCCAATATACATGGTATATAAGCATCTCTATTCAATGGACAAAAATAAATTCTGCAAAGCCTTAATGCTAAGTCACCTTTTGTTTGAATTTTTTTAACAATGATTAATTGCATTTATAGTCTATGCATTATGCAATTTCTGTTATCATATATATGTTATTGTATCTCTATGAAGATACATAGATAGACAGACAGACAGACAGTCAGACAGACACACACAGAGACACAGACGGACAGACAGATAGATAGATAATTCATAATTTGTTAAGACAAACGTAGATCCTCACTGAGAAACAAAAATTTCTGTAAAGACTTATGAAATATGGTATTGGTCCATATTGATATCTACTGTAACTACATTCAGGTGTGAGAACTGAACTTACTGTTGTTACAAAGCCTGACATTTCAAGAAAATAATAGTTGCACTGT
The DNA here is from genome assembly GCA_016271365.2 of Neoceratodus forsteri. NCBI lineage: Eukaryota > Metazoa > Chordata > Ceratodontiformes > Ceratodontidae > Neoceratodus > Neoceratodus forsteri. The sequence continues at coordinate 191,795,719 of CM028136.1, forward strand.
ACTAGTAAACGGCCTAATAATACATATGAACTGAAACTGTTGATCGCTAACATTGCATCACAAAAGGTACAATAGCTGGAATGTTTTGTTTATACTGCATTTCTGTTTTAATCTTTAAAAAGTGTTCTTAGTGACCCCAGTAAAATATTACTCCAAGAATTGTGAATTCTTCATGTTCTTTGCTTCCTTCTTTCAACTGTATTAAGGGGTCAAATGAAGAGTTTTGTAATTTGCTATTCAAGTTAAACTGTGTTAGCTGGCCCAGTGGCACTGAGGTTTGAGGCACTGGATGCCATACCTTGCACCATGCTGATGACCTCGATTCAGGAGCGACCTCAGGTTGCCAGGGGTTGACCGGGGAGGAGAGAGGATTGAATGACCAATGACAGCTGTCCTCTCCTGGTGTGTGGGTGGGTTGTGGATCCCTGGTGTCAGTGAAGCCCCATGGAGGCTGGCTATGCTGCAGCCTGGGGACCAGTTCAAGATGGAGGGAGGTGTCAGCAGATATCTTGCAAATGGGTGCGAAAGTGGGCATGTCTCACATGGATATTATTGCACATCTGCACCTCTGGGTGGGGGTTTACACTCGTGAACAAGGAAAAACACCCTGCACCACTGAGTAGACAATGGTGCCTGGCCTCCATGCCCACCACCAGATCCTGCCCACCTGGTCTCCTGATTCTCTTCACCCCTTGCCTTGCCTGCACCTAATTTAATTTCAAGGGTCACCAAAAGTAGGAGTGGTGGCCCTGCCTTGGGGGGTCCAAGCCAAGGGGTTTGCTGCAAGATACATGTGAGGGTCCAGAGTACCATGGGAGAGACTTGAGATGGGGGGTGGTCTCAGGTGGACAGGAAAAAGCCAGGACATCTGAGGAAGCTTCGATGGAGCAGTGACTGGAGGGAAAAATAAGTTGGAAAAAAAAAATTAAACTGTGTTATTAAAAAGCTTTAAAAACAGATTCCTTGAATTAATGCCCAAATATTCTTTTCATCACTCCATTGTTTGTAATTGTTCAGTATGCTTCAAGGTTATTAAAAAGAAACTATAAACTACATTTTAAATGTAAAGGCTCTATTGCAAGTTTAAAACATTTCCAAATACATATGCCCTTATACCCAGCTATGGCCAAATGGCACCAGAAAACTTGGAGATTTTGCCTGTGGAAACAACTGATCATTATCAATCTTAGAGGACAGTGCACAGTCAATCTTATTGAATAAGCCCCTTCTTTGAATACAAATTTTCAGTGAAGGCAATGATAGCAAAACAAGACTGTTTGTTTTTTCTTCATTACTTATTATATTATTCCATTTCCACCATGCACATCAATTTGCAGCATGGTTTATAGATGGTAAGTAGTCTTTGTATGCTCTAAGCAGAACAAATAAATCAGTGGTTGTTATTATTCTTTCTGCTAGCTTAGGGATTGTCTGTAGCCTCTTTCACTAATTGTGTTGTCAGTTTGAGCACTAAATCCATTTGACTAATCCTATACCCTCCCATTTTGGTACAATTTACTTGGTTTAGAGATTGAGGTTTACATTTAGATCCTCCTTCAGTCCTCTGCACTAATGCAGTGGCCTATTTACCCCTCTGAAGCAAACTGTTCTCTGCATATTGTGTATAACTCTTAACAATGTGGAAACCTTTTTTTTCTGTATATGATTTTACCTGTGACCATTTTATTTAGTCTGTGAAATGAAGGTATAACTTGTTTTATTAAATTTCTATTATTCCTAACTCCCATTTGAATGATACATTACTTTTTGAACACACTGATTGTTTTAAATTACTGTGTTGGTTATTAATTTTGCCATTTATTCTTTTTATGTCAGTTTTAGACTATCCTTCCAAAAGAGGGTAATGCAAGCTTCCGCAAAGGTAAAATGCAGATTGGGTGTTAATATGTATTTTCAAGCATGGAAACTATATAAGAATACCATATAGATATTGTATGACAGTGCTGCATACTTCACACACAAAGAAAATTAAGTGTATTTTATGCCAAAAGGTTAAAGTGTAATCCATCAAAGAAACCAATCGAGTCACATTGGGCATGATTTTCAAAGCACGGCACAGGGCTTGCACCAAGCTCTGCACCATAATAACACTTACATTCTGGCAGTGTGCCCATCACCACAGCTGCACCCAATTTTACAACCTTGTGTCAGTTTTCAAGATTTATGTTAGCTTGAGCAAAATATCTAGTGCAAGGTCTGTAAAAAAGGCCCTAGGACTGCTGCAAAATAGACCAGAAAAAGTTGGTCTAACTTGTGGCAGTTGCCCAAGGGGATAGAAAATCTCATTAGATATCAGCAAGCCCCCTGCGCGGTATCATCAGTGCATTCAGGATTTGCAGTGATCTACGCCATTTGAAAATCCTGCCCCTTATATCTAAAATGGTTTTGAACCATTACAGTCATATCCTACCAGTAAAAGCAAACCAAATAGGGGGACGGGTCCAGCAGGAGTCATGTGTAAAATTGAAACTGAATTGAAGCTAAAATATCAATCTGGTATTTAAAGCATCACAACATTTGTTGTTCTTTTAAGACATTCCTACTTGAGAGAAGAGTTTATGAGGTAATTTAATGTTTTTAAACTTTCAAATTCATAAACAATTATATATATGACACCATACAACAAAATAAGTAATCCTATCCAGCATTATCTTTAAGAATTTTTTTTTATTGTACTTTTTGCTGCTTGCCAGTGGTACTGAGTCAATATAGCATGGACAAAACCTCACATGGACTAATGAGCTGCAGGAAACACGAATGGCTCTACAGTGACAGTGGCTGTTTCATCGTGCAGTAAAAAACACTACCCCTGTCACTGTAGGCTGCCATGAAGGAACGTGAAGGACACTGCTGGGCCAGTGCCTGGCCAAACAGCTCCCATGGTGAACTTACTGGAGCACATACCTCCAGCAGCAGTGGGGACCTGGGGCTGCAGTTTGGTTCTCCCCAGATCCCACTGTAATGCATTATTTTTCTTAAAGAAAAAAATGTTTTCCACACTCAGGTTTCCTCTTACCCTGAAGTAAACAGCCCCCCTTGAGTTGATTATTATAAGTCTTGGGGGTGTGGAGGTAAATCCCCCCATGTCGAAGTGCAGGGATGAAGCCCCTTAAATGAAAGACAGTCATTGTTTTTTCCAAAACATGCATCATTGTGTCTGCGTTGTTGTGTGTATGCATGATATTGTCTGCGACATTATGACCCCATGCAATGAAATTCATTAAGAGACGATAAAGAGGTATGGTTTGGTTTAAACTTCTCAATATTGACATGTGTTTTCTCATATACCAACTGTGGCTAGAGAAGGCAGAAGTGCTCCTGTGGAACTCACGAGGCAGATGCACATTAAATGTTCCTTCCATTATTATGTATGACTGCTTCCTGTGCAGGAAATCATTATCATAATAAAATCATTTAAGAAAAGTCTTTATTTGCCAGTGGTACCACTTTCTAAGAATTTATTTCTTAAACTGTTTTTGTGAATGATCCAGTGGGGGAAGGGGGAAAATAAGTACTGTATGTAAAACACTGAGTTGAGTGTTTACTTTTTACTTTCCTTAACTGAATTATTGTAGTCAAGATAGTTCATGTGGTTAGTAAATGCAGCTTCCTGAAATACAGTATTAAACCACTACTGTATTTAATCATCAATCACAAGAACTACATCAAAGAACTTCCAAGTTGTAACATATAACTTCTGAAGAATTTATATGCAGTTATAAGTGTCTGGGGGCTTAGTCTTGTAAGTCAGCATTCACACAAACTTCATGAGGTAATTGTGGAAGAACAACCTATCACTTAATAAAACAGACCTGTATAAGGACAACTCATTCACATTTTTTTTACATTCTACAGCCGTCTCCATGCTGTGAAGGGGATGGCCAGATTCCACTCCATATATATTAATCCTCTCTCCTGTCTACAATTTCTCTTGTGCCAGACAGTGTGCAGAATAAAATATACTTGATTAGCCTTCTTATCCAGTCATATTTAGAAACAAACCAGATTTTGTTTTCCAAAAAAAAATGTGCTAGATAAAGAGAGTAGTGATTGTGACAAAATACAGTAGAAGTATATTTGGTTAAATGCTGTATAAGACATTATTTTTTGCTGTAATAAAATGTTAACTATATTCACTATTTTGAAAATCCAGTGAAAATTATATGCCAGTGAAAAAATATACTGCAACTGACAAGTTAGCTTGCCCTTGCCCTTGCACTTCAGCTAAATTAAACTGCTGTGAAAACGTCAGAGCGGACAAAACAGTGAAATTTAAGGGCAGTGAATTCATTCTCTTATACAGTAATACACATGAACCATATGTCTCTAGGTCTGTGGATAAACTCAGGAATATTCCTTTCATTGTACTTACCATTTCCTACAACTAAACAAATGGTCCAAAATAATACAAGAATAGTGATGTATGCAAAAAATATTTGATCACACACTGCTCACACACTGCATCCTAAATACTTCTTTTTAAAGTTATATTACACTAGATAAGCAATGATAATTTATAACATTTCAAATGACATTTCACACAAGTGCAGGAAAGTTAGTTATTAATGGTTACAATTAATTTTATTAAATTGATGTGATTTTCTCTGAGTGGAATACTTTGCTCTTATACTGTAGAGTGAGATACAATATTTACCCTGTCACCTTTCCCTTTGTGGATAAATCTGTATAAGAAATGCTGAAAAGACTGTTGGAAATGGTGACATCAGTATTATAGTACTGAAATTATTTAAACAACATTTTTACTTTGATGCCCCATTGGTCTTACTATGAATTTTCTTCTTATTTGTGAGTAAAATAGCTGGAAACAATAACACTTTATTTTTTTTTTCTATTTATGATCTCTTCTTTCCTCAGAGCTCCACTCTTTTCAGGAGACACTTTGTGGCCTCATACATCCCCACTCACCTAACTGGACACTGGTGCAATCCATCCCCCCATGGAGCCTTGGTTATACCCCCCAGGCAGGTACAGGGTGGGACCCCGTTTCCACCCCGACATGTCTGCATTTCATCAGGGATGCTGTCACCAGTGCCAGTAGGGGCATTAGGGATCAGGGCTTGGTGCTTCATCTACTGTGAGTGCTACAGGGTATTTCCTGGTTTTCTGATCCACCCCTCAGTGTGTCAGCTCACTAGGGAGAGCCAATGGGTGAAATACATCATGATGTGTGTGCTCTCCGGCTCCCGGCCGACATCCTCCCTCCCTTCTTCCAGTCGTCCCACTGTACCTCCACCCATGGTCACCCAGGTAATGGTATAGTGGCAGGATAAGCAGCCCATCCACCCTGGAGAAGGAGAGCAGCCTCTGGGTGCTTGATCCTCCTCCCTTCCAGCTGACCCTCCAGCCACCCGAGTCCGTTCCCGAACCCGGGTTGCTGGTGCCACTAGTGGTAACCCTACAGCTGTGCTGGCAGGCTAACTGTTATAATACTTTATTTTTAATTAAAAAATAGACCCCATTGAAATTCAAGCCAGGTTTAGTTTTGACAACTGCAATCATATATTAGCATCCAGTTTCTCACTTCAGAAAAGAATATTTTTAATACAGCTAAATATTTTAACGCAAGGATAGTAAATCTCAGTCCTTTAAAAACTTTTTTTTATTGTATAAGTGCAATAAACCACTCCAAGGCATGGGTTTCTTGAAAATCAGTGCACTTTCCAGGTGCATTGAAAGTCACTGGCCCACTGATCACGTGCCTTCCAGTTCACCCGGGCAAGCATTAGTTCTATAGAAATGCATGCCCTGTTGCTATATGAACATACTACAGGTAGATTGATATTAATAAGGCATAATACCACAACTAGAGATGCAGCAACATTTTATTTTACTGCTGAAGTTAATGTGAATTCATGGATATTTGCACTATGTGAAGCTTCACGATTTCCTGTGTTCTCTGTAACTTTGCCAGTGAATTTTTCTGTTTTTTTGTAAAAACCTCCTATATTGCATAACATACCTCCTCTCACCCACTGTGCTCTAATTCCAGCCCCTTCCATCTCCCAAACACTTTATTGTATCAACATCCCTCTCATTTCCCACTTGCACCCTCCTCCACTCCATGCCCCATGAACTTAAAAGTCTATGTGGGAGTTCACTGTGCAATATAGTTCATATATATCCCCTTCCCCCCACCCACACACCAAACAAACTCCCCCTCATGTCCTCACATCTGACCAGACCCGATTTACCAAGATGACCTGACCTGACATCCCCACCTAACCCCCCCCAGCTCCCACCATCCTCTTTCTTCTACCAGTACAGCACTCAGAAAAATAATTTCTCCAATGACCTGTTTAAGTGTATAATAAAGGAAATGGTCCACCATGCAGAGCTTCTGCTCTGTTCAGTGTCTAGTGGCTAATGGTACTGGTGCATGAACGAATGTTGATAGCTCTGATCCAAGTATAACCCGATTGGTAAAATTTGGCCAGTCAAGTTTTGCTAGAATCAATGATATCAACATTCATTCATACATCAGCACCATTACAGACTGGACACTGAACACAGTAGGCGCTCTGCAGTGAGGGACCAATTTTTTTATTATACCAGTCATCAGGGAAATTATTTTTTCTGGGTGCTGCTGGACTGCTGGGGGAGGAGGATGGTGGGTACCAGAGGGTAATGGGGGATCAGGAGAGTGTGTTTAGCATGCAGCTGGGGAAGGGTATATATATATATATATATATATTATATATATATATTATGCTGGCAGTATGACCGAGAGGGTTACAGTACTGAGCTGTGAAGGAGCTTGGTACATCCAGTAGACCAGACCTGGGTTTGATTCTCACAACCTCCACTTGCATACTGTGTGACTCTGAACAAGTCACTTAACCAACCAGTGCTCCAGTTACCAAAGACTATATATATATATATATATATATATATTTATCTATATCTATATATATATATATATATATATATAAGTGTGTGTGTGTGTGTGTGTGTGTGAATACATATATATATATATATATATATATATATATATATATATCCATATCCATATGAGGAGAGCTTGGAGGCCCTGAGCATGTACTCCCTGAAGGACAGGAAAGAGAGGAGACATGAATGAGACTTTCAAATATTTGAAAGGAATTAACAGGGTGGACACAGAGGGTCACTTCAAGCTTAGTGGGAACCGAAACATGAGATGACACAGTCTCAAGTTGAACGAGAGAGGTTAGGAGGCATTTCTTTACAGAGAGGGTGGTAGCAGATTGGAATGAGCTTCCTGAGGAGGTGGTTTTATTGGAAAGGATAGGCAACCTCAAGAGAGTGTGGGATACATTTAAAAGGCAAATAAGACTCAAGAGAGGAATGGACAGAGGGGAGTGGAAGGGAGGACTGGGCAGGCAGGGTCTGTAGCTAATTCTGTGGGCACAGCAATATGAACAGACTCAATAGACCTAATGGTCTTATTCTGCTGGCTTCGTCATATGTCTGTATGTTGTATATAAATTATACTGTGCGCACCGGAGTCCCATGTGGACTTGGAAATTCACCATGATGGTGGGGCAATAGAGGAGGGTACTAGCAGAGGAATGGGAAGGAGTTGATACATTAAAGTGTTTGAGAGGTGGGAGAGGGGTTTAATAAGAGCACAGTGTGTGGGGGATGGTACTGTATTTGATTTAGGACCAATATTTTTCGCTGACAAATTGCACAAATTCACACAGCAGAACTACATGAATTGCCTAATTTTGGCTATTCACATAGTTTCACTGTGCGAATTTGAGAAAATCACTGAATGCAAAATGCGCGAACTACAGTATGGTAGCTGGCAAAAGCAAAGTTGCTGAAATTCGAGAATTTCTCCAGATTCGCCTATCTCTAATATCAACCTCCAGAGTAATGTGTGCAATTCTGGAGGCCGCACCTTTGTAAGAACATTGACAGGGTGGAGCTGGTCCAGAGAAAGGTGACTAATATGGTACAGGGCTTGCACCAGAAAACACATGAAGAGAGACTAAAGGACCCAATATGTACTCGTTGAAGGAGAGGAGTGATCGGGAGGACATGATAGAAACATTCAAGTACCTTAAGGGCATTAACAAGGTGCAGGGGGAGACATCTTCCAATATAAGAGATGTACAAGAACGAGGGGGCATGATGTGAAATTGGAAGGTGGCAGGCTGAGGGGAAATGTGAGGAACTTTTTCTTCACAGAGATGGTGGTGGACACATGGAATAGACTGCCACAGGAGGTGGTGAGGGCAAGCACAGTGGAGGGTTTTAAACATGCATGGGACAGGCATAAGGATACCTTAGAGGTGGGAAGACACAGTGAAAATCCATTTACCAGGTAGGGTCAAAGGCCTCAAACTAGTGTAGGGCTTTCAGGCAGACTGGATGGGCCCAAAGAAATTGCATATTGCAGCCCACAACAGCTTCATAACAGGCTTACATCTTTTAGGGTAAGAAGCAGCCAAGATCTTGCTGCCATATGTGATTCTTTAAAATGGCATGGGCAGCTGAATAAAACATGTTGTGGTGATACTAACTGTAACCCCCAACCCCTTTGTGGGTACAGCCTGAGGCAGGGTACAGTTCATGCCCCAGTAAGTAATTAGTGGGGATACGCTAAAGGTTAACTCTGTGCTGCCCCTTGGGACCTGCTGCTGGGTGATAGGTCACCATGAGGATCCAAGAACAAAATGGTGAGCATGTTATGGGTGATCTTTTGATAGAAAAAATGCATTAAAGCACTTTAAATATGCAAAAATACAAAAATGCTTATTTTACAGCTAGACATTTGTAATAAAGTGCTCCACAAATGTTTGCTTGTCACATACTTATAATAAAAACCAAACAAAAGTGTTTTCTATCACATAAATTAACAAAACCTACCCCAGTCCAATGTGCCAGCCACTACAAACCCCTGCACTTCACCAGTATGGCTTCCTTAGGGATGCCAGTTTCAATACCTCTTGCATCTATATATGCTCCCAAAGTGCTTGTGCTACTTAATTATAATCAATCAAATATTCTAACAGCAATCTTTAATCTTGAAGCATTCCATTTGATATTCAATTTAAAAATCATACTTTTTAACTAATAATTTACTAATTAGGTCACCATGGGCAGGCAGGATTTAAGTATGGGTAAGAGAGAGAGAGAGAGAGAGAGAGAGAGAGGTTGAGGAGGGAGAGAACTAGAGTGGGGGAGATTGCCCGGTCAGGTTAGCTGAATGTTTTCTAGGCCACAGTGCAGACAGATGGAGCCTTTGGGAGTATGTAAGAGTATATATAGGAGGGATGAAGTGCTGCTTGCCATAGTTCAGGGACGTGTCGCCCATAGGCAGGGCCCCAGGTGTTCTGCTGCAGAATTTTCTGATTTCTGTGGCAGGGCCCCTTGACTTCTGCGGCAGCATTTTCTGATTTTTGCAGCATGATTTATTCATTTCTCTGGCAGAATGCAGTCCTGTCATTGGCTAAATATGATGTGATGTCATCGATGACATCATATGTCGAGCATAGAGGAGGGGCTTTGGGATAAACGAGGTGGGAAAGAAAGCCTGACACTATGGAAAAACAGTACATTTATATGAAAATTCACCAAAAACAATGAATTCTGCGGCACTATATATATTCTGCGGCATGATGCAAATTCTGCGGCAAATTCCGTAACCACAGAACTGCAGAATTCTAGGGTCCTTACCCATAGGTCATGGGGACAGTCACCTAATGGGAATCTATACAAGGTCAACATAGGAGTTGGAAGGGAGCTAGTGGGCCAGATTTGAGAGACCAGTCTTTTCCATGTGGAGAAGTTGTAATGAGCCAGTCAAGATGGGACTTAGGATGGATGTTGCAGCCCCAAGGTATAAGGCCAGCCTGTTCCATGGGAAAAGATGCCAGTGTGTAATGGGAAAAGAGAAAAAGTGGGGCCATATCGGCCCAGGGTGTATCTGGGGATTACAGCTGCCTAAATTCAGGGATGTCCGATTCACACTCCATGGTAAATTTGTGAACTGTCTACTCATGTGAACTGTTTGCAATGTGAAATATGGTATCATAGCAGTTCAGGATATATTTTGCCTGCCTCAACCCAATTAATTCTTTGTTCCATGGAGTTCAGTAAATCATCTATTAAATGGAATCACTATTGTTTTCCACCAAGTTGTTGTCTCCAGTTATTTCTGCAAATGTCTGTTGTGGCTAACATTGATAGTCCTTCAGCTCAGCACCCAAAGAGCCATGCACCCTGGTGTGACAGTGAAGACCTGGTAAATGCAAGCCAATTCTGGTGCAGTTCTGCTGTGGTCCCTCTGGCCTTGAACAGTTGTCATCAGCATACCCCTTGACACCAGGGAATGGGTAGGCTACAAGTGGGGGCTTGTCTGGTATGTGTTTTGAGGTGCTTGGACAATATTTCTGACCTCCCCAAAATGCGGGGCAAAGAAGATTCTTGTATGGACATTTTGAACTGGCATTGGGAACTGCACAATATGGCACTTGAGAACTGTGAGAATTAGCACCTTTGGATAGAGGGTGGGTGCCTGGAAGTCTGGAAAAAGGGACACACATATCTGGCCTTTATGAAGAATATGTAAATGAATTGGGATCTGACTAGATGATTGGACTGCTCGAGTTGCGGGGGTGGAGAGATGATTCCCCCCGCTACATGTTTCTGTTATTGTGGGGCAGACTACTGAAAGACCCAGAAGTGACAGCACTGTCCTTTATCAATGTGGCTTCTACTACATTTTGGAGAGTGATTAAATGGAGGAAAATGGTTCAGACACCAGCAGCATCGGATATTCCCATGCCAGCACAGATGTTTTGTTGGATGTGTGAGATGATGACTAAATTTTCCACAGCCAGTGAATGTGCAATGTGCCAGAAGAAAGTGTGCGAGGTTGAGCTGCACCCAGTCTGTCATCAGTGCTAAGGGGATCACTCCAGCAGTCACAGGTATCAGTTCTCATTGCCAACCAACTGTTGGGCCAGCACATCCATTACCTCCCAGGAGTCCAAAGGGATGGAAGGATTTTTTTTCTGCTGGAAAGCCAGAAAGAGACCGCAGGGGCCACAGTTTTGAATGCCCCACTGGAGACACCCTTAGTGTCCACCCAGCTAAGAAGCCCTACTGCACATCTACCAGAGCCAGCATAATTTATGACCTTGGAAGACTTCTATCTGCCTTTGCAACTCACTGATGAGGAGTAGCCAGGAACATTGGAGGAGGCTAAAGCCCAGTCACCTGTACTGCAAGAGCCATTTGTAAAACCTGATTCAAGTCAACCATCAGAGACTCAGTCAGAGCAATCCATGGAGACAACCACAAGAGCCATCTTGTTAGGGTGAATGTTTGGAAATAAGAAGTGGATGTCACTATCCCAGATCCCTATGCCTCAGTGGTTGTGCCACTAAGAAATCACCTCGTTTCCAACCATATAGTACTCCTTTGCCCAGTACCATGGAGACAATTTGGCAGATACGAGAACAGGAGTAACATGAGAGAGAATATCAAGAAGGGACATGGCTACCAGAAGGGCAGGCACCCAGGACCACAATATTTAGTCTGCCTGAGTGGTAGCAGGTCAAATGAATTGTGCGATGTCATGTTCGAGAGGAGTACCCAGAGTATGAGTACCCCTATCTGCCAGAGTGAGTATAGGGTGAAATAGAGGGGAAAAGAAGGGACTGGATGTTTTGGGGCATTTTGGGAAAATTGTACAGGAAGCATGGATTAGATAGCAACAGCAGCATTTCAGCTTTTCCAGAGGCCCAGCAAACTGCCCGCCAAGCCTGTTCATGAAGTGCTTATGAAAGACTAAGCATTGCCAAGCACTTTGCCATTCTGCAAGACATTGAGAGAGGGTATATCAGGTATGCTGCAGAGGTGACTGACTCCTTTGGACATCAAAGCACAAAACCAGAACCCAGTTTTTATTTTGACACTTGTGAGTGGTAAATTGACTGGAGTTCCCCTTCCCCAGAGCTCCTGACCATGAGTATAATCAGCATGGACTCGTACTGCACTATTTGCAATTACTCTTCATTGTTCTGTGTTTTAAAATAGTACTGCATTTGGGGTGATGGAGAATGGGCTATGAATGTTTGACTGTATGGTAATATAATGTTGCATGCCCTGTAATATTTTGTTCTCAGAAGCTATAAGAGGGTTCCCCATCTGTGCCCCATTGAGCTGTTAGTGTTAAACTGTTCTTGGTAGCAGTTAAATAGTGTTATAGTGGCATGTGATGATCAAATTTTATTTTTATACAGGATCAATCATTAGAGGAAAAAACACTGCACTGTAGGATGATCACGGGATTAGTTTGGCTAATGGGTTGAATAGTGGGAGTTTGTCAGCTGTATCAGGCAGGCAGTTAGGCTGGGCATTATTGAGCAGTTATGTTATAGGAGAGTTAAGGGCTAGGGATGCTGCCTTGCTCTAAATCTCAAGAGTCCAGGTGGGTGGTGGGTGGCCAAGCAGCAGTTTGAGCAGTTTAACGAGTCAAGCTGCAAGAGGCCCTGTATTGATTTTCCCTGTCAGTAGAATAGACAACCACACAATTGGTGCAGCCTGCAGCTCTTCAAGTTTTTTGTGGAGGATAAGTGTGCATTACCATTGATTGGGGGTTCTGTGGATTGGCTGTTTGAGACTTAGGTGCTCACTGAGGATGGTGAGTGTTTGTAGGGGGGAAAAGTTGTAATCCCCCTTCGGAGTAAAACTTAAAGCAGGATACAGTTTGTGCCCCAGTAGGTAATTAGTGGGGATAGTCAGCCCTGGTAAGCAAAGGGTTAACTCCACACTGCCCCTTGGGACCTGATGCAGCACAGGAGGTCACCATGGGTGGACAGGATATATGCATGGGTAAGTAGTAGAGAGAGAGAGAGAGAGAGAGAGAGAGAGAGGTCAAGGAGGGAGAGGATTGGAGTGGGTGCAATTACCCACTCAAGTTAGCTGGAGGTTTTCTAGTGCGGACTGAGAGAGCCTGTGGGAGGATGTGGTGATGGCTGGCATTTCTAGCCTCATGTGGGACCCCAAGATATGCCACCCTGGCAGGACTGGCATAAGATGCCCATTGGAACTGCTACCTGAATGCAAGGATAGAGGTTGAGCCAAATAGAGATGCACCAAGAAGGGCTTTGCCAGGAGCTTCCAGCTTTGATGCCCCTCCTAGAGTGAGAGTACAGTATATAGAGGAGGGATGAAGCACTGCTTGCACACAGTTTGGGGATGTGTTGCTTGTAAGTCATGGGAACAGTCACCCAAGGGAACCTACACAAATCCAACATGGGAGTTGAAAGGGAGCTAACGGCCCCAATTTGAGAGGTCAACCTATTCCACGTGGAGAAGTAGCAGTGAGACAGTCAAGGTGGGACTTAGGATGGAGGTTGCAGCCCCAAGGTAAAAGGCCAGCCTGTTCCATGGGAAGAGCTGCCAGGGAGTAATGGGAAAAGAGCGAAAGTGGGGCCATGTCAGCCCAAGATGTATCTGGGGATTAAAGATGCCTAAATTCAGGGAAGTCCAATTCATGCCCCATGGGATATCTGTGAATTGTCTGCTCATGTGAACTGTTTGCAATGTGAAATATGGGATCGTAACAGTCTAGGATATGCCTTGCCTACCTCAACCCCCAATAATTCTTTGCTCCATGAAGCTCAGTAAATCATCTATTAAATGGGATCCCTATTGTTGTCACCAAGTTGTTGTCTCTATTTATTTTTGAAAATGTTTGCTATGGCTAACATTGGTTGTCTTTCAGCCCAGCATCTGAAGAGCTGAGAACCCCAGTGTGATAGTGAAGACCTGGTAAACACAAGCTAATTCTGGTGCAGTTCTGCTGTGGCTTCCTGTCCCCAGAGACAGTTCCCATCAGCATACCCTTAGACACCGGGAAGGCAGTGGGCTACATAATAAAAATATGCTATTTCCTCTATGAGTTTTACTCCCTAACATAGCCATGAGTACTATTAACAGAGTACATTTACATGATTGCCTTTCCCTCAGTGCTGAGCACCTGGTATGGACACTGTGTTGCTGCCTATAAAGTCTATTTAATATATCAACTAGTTTGACCTACAGTGATAAACCACTCATTGAATTATGTTATCATGTCTAAAATGTCTATAGAGAATATTTTGTTCTTAGTTTTGCATCAACATTTGAAGTATGTTGTCATTCTTTGACTAAAAACTGTTACTTTGAGCACTATCAGTATGAAGCATAATTAATTATGTTAAAAAAATTTTTTTAACCCATACTATTACAAAGTAAGTCATTTAAATGAATAGTTAAGAAACAATTACACAAGTACATGTAATAAAGTTAAATAAAGGAAAGAATAATGTGGGATTTATTCACAATAATATGTTGCAGCACGATAACCTTGCATTTCAGAAATAATGCAAATGAGATGTGATGCTGTACTGTGCATAATATGTCATTATTTTAGAAGCTAGGAATGTATTTTGGAAGATACTGTTGGTGTTCCATTAAGAAAGGCCACACCATTTTTCTAGTATGCTGTGTTATAACACAGCATGCTTTTTGTTTATACACTTTTCAGAAATTATCATGTTACTGCCTATACTTTAAAGAGTATATCCAAACCAGTTTTGTGATCATTTAATTTTAGGTCTACCTCAAGAGGTTTGACATCTATAAACCATTTCAATATGGCTTTAGGTCATGCCGCAGTACAGAGATTGCACTAGTCAGAGTTTTTAATGATATTCTGGCTGGGAACAGAGAAGAGATATCTAATTTGATTCTCCTCAATCTGTTATCAGCAATTTAATATTGTGGATCATCAGGTGCTGGTGTAGTAACTAGAAGGTTTTGTTGGATAATCTGAGACACTTATTTTTTGGTTTCAATCTTTCCTCAGAAATAGTGAGCTTATAGTCATCCTGGATAATTTCTCATTTTTGAACAGTGAGCTACTCTATGTTTTTATATTGTCTCTGTTGCTTTTTGCCATGTGTATACTGCTGCTCTTAGGGATCATGGGGATAATTGAAAGGTACTGTAAGGTCAGAGTTTTCACTGTTATGCAGATACTGTAAGAGACATCTGTCCTCTCCTTTGCCCAGTGTTTTGTAACCCCTTGGATTCCCAGTCATTCCTGAACAGATTCACTATGTATTGTGCAGAAATGTTTTCTGGGGATTCCTGTGCCAGTAATGCCCTGGCAGGAGGTGATTGACAGGCGGAAAGGGTTAAAAGGCGATTCACATTTAGGTGCAAGACGGGGGAAAAAAGATTAAAAGGAGTGGGAGGAGGAGGAGGATCTATGCAATATTGATCCTTGGGAAGGTCTCTTTCGGCACACCTCTTGATTTCAGAACTGTTTCTAAAGCATGGTAGCATACCAAACAACTGACTGAAGTGGTGGAGGCCAGTAACACATTGTTATCCCTCTGAGGGAGAAGTTACTGTAGACATGGAGGAGAAATACTGTAAAACTAGTTATTTTCACCAAAGTAATTTTAGCACAAACACAAATACAATAATAATTGCATAAACTAAATTTAGCTCTAAGTCATTAGCACCACATTCACTATAATGGAAAAACTGCTAATTAATGGAAATTAATTTGGGCGCAAATTAGTGCTTCAGCAAAAATAGCGAAATATATTTGACAGTGAAAATTTCAAGTTTTACAGTAACTCATAGACCTACTCATCAGAACTGACTGGAGTAAGAGTAGACTGGGTTTTTGAGTCCAGAACATTGATGCACACATTGACTTTAGAGACCACAATATTATTGCACATAGGAACCTGCTGTCACTGAAATTCCCAAAGGTGAAATGGTTATGACTGTGAGAGTATAATCAGGTGTCTATTATGAATTGAACTGAATGATGTCCCCTGCATGGCTATGGCTGAGATTTATTCAGATTGTATCTGGACAACATGCATAGCATGGCCATCACACAAGATTGAGCTTGAATTATTAGTCTTCTGCTGAGGCTTCATGTCTTGACCTGCCTCCCAGTGGTCAGATGAAATGTTGAATAAATAGGTTAAAGAATAGGAACTTTTGATCTCTGTGGTTGTTGGGAGGTCCTTGAAGTTCTCTGACAAAGGTGAAGGTCCTGTGATTACTGAATAATTGCATTGCTTCAGAACTCTTAACTAGTGGTGTGGGCTTTGTTACCATTTAGGAGAGAAGTGTTTATACATTGGAAGGGATATGAGCAGGAACTTCTACACAGAAAGGTTGACAGATATAACAATCTGCCCTAAGAGTTGGTCAATAATAATACAGTTGCTAGTTTCAAGAGATGATGGCCTAGGCACATGTGGTTGCCAAAAATTACTAGGTGAAGGGATGGTACTAATAAAGGCAATGGGATAGGCTATGTGGGACTGCAGGATGGGCATTCCGCATAAGGACCGGAATGCCAGAGATAGACTGGTGGGGACTTTGGCAGGAAATGAACAATCTTGATTGACAGTGGATCTTATCCTGTTTAACTTCCATGTTTCTAATATTAATTGTTCATTCTGAAACCCCTACATAACACCCCTCAAGACCATACATAGTATGCCACCTTTAGGGTCTTTGGTATTAGGATCCCTAGTCAGCCCTTTCCACTGTCAGGGTTTGGTTTACAAGTATCTAATGAGGTCAGATATTAAATGCCAACAATCTGGTTCAAATTAAACCCTGCCAACTAAAAAGTTTATATTGATTAGTTGAGTCTGACAGGGAGCATGTAACCATGTGGCCTAGGCTATTCTGTAACATTCAGAATGATACGTCAGACAGGTTTGAAAGTTCTAACTCTTAAACTTTTTTTATTTTATACCTGTTTAAAGAGTTCAGAATGAAATAGTTTCCTTTATAGTTTCCCCCAAAATCTCTCATCATCATGTTCCTTTCTTTATACAGCAGGAATTAGCTGTTCGTCTCTGGTCACTAACTGTAGGGCCCTAATTTAGCCTATACTGAATTAGTTTTCTCTCTCAGAGCTTTCTTTGTGTTCTCTGGCCACTAACTCTAGGGCCCCATTTAGCCTACAGTATACTGAATTGGTTCTTTCTATCAAAGCTTTCAGCAGCTCTCCCTGCTTTTAAGCAGGCATCCAAGCAGACTTCTCCAACTCTACCTATCTTTAGCTCGCAGAGTTAATCTCCCAATATACCTTCAGCTACAGTGTTGTTCATAACTTACCCTCAACACTCTGCAGGGTTCATCTCTCCCGCCCTGCAGATTCCAGCAACAAAACAAAAAAACTCCACACTGATGTATGTTCTTTTTTTTAGTCAGCTCCTCAACCTGCAGGTGTTCCCAATTATCAGTTCCTCCCAATTATTCAGTTAAGACCTGACTGCAAGTTTGTAAGTTTGCAGGTCTCCTTGCACAGCATTCTTAAAGGACAACTACAAAAAAGGCATTTCTTGTCAAATCCTGATTTGGTTCCAACCAGAGCACCTGACAAAAACATCTCTGATCCTGAAAGTGGCAGGGGAGGGCAAAAGGTAGATCTACCATATTGCAATGAGGTCAGCAGGTTACAGGCAAAAAGCAAACCTTATGGCTGTAGAAGTCCTAAGAAATCTGGGAGTAGCTTTTGACAGCAAGCTGTCACTAGAAAACCAGGTGTCAGCAATTGTCAGGAGTTGCTTCTAATCATTTAAAGATCATAAGCAGGCTGTGTATTTTAAAGCCTGAATGCCTGATTATTCTTATCTAGGGATTAGTCAATATTTGCTTGGACTACAGTAATGTTCTTCCCTGAAAGACCACCAGCAAATCAGCCACAACTCCTGCAGCAAGTTCAGAATTCTGTAGCTAGGATTCTGACATCCACTTGGATGTTGAACCATTTTATAGGACCTCTTTGCTGCCTGAGTTCTATTGCCTTTGCTATCAAGCGGAAGGTTGATATCAAGGTTTTGGTAGTAATGTAGCCTATACCCAAATATGTGACCCTACTCTAGACCCCCTCTGAGGTACAAATTGTTCAGGACAAATTCCACAAGATGTTGGCCAGAATCAGAACTGGGCCACAGTTGCATCACCCATACCTACAGCACCACCTAAATAGCTGGCCTTCTGACATTCCATACAACTCATGCAACCTGTTATCAGGAAGTCTGAAACTGTTGATTAACTATTAAACCCACCTCCCTTGTTTAAGAATATGTATTTCAATAATCTGAAAATAATAGTAGCATGAACATTCATGCATTGAAATGGACTGAAGTATGGTGCAGTGTGGAGTGAAGGAATATATTAGGTATGTGTGGCTTCAGACCCCAGTTGACAGCAAGCGTAAAACTATTGTCCACACTTGGGGAAAAATGATTTGACTGGTCTGTAGATTTGCTCAGGGTCTTTGATTGACCTCAATGGAACAGTATTTTATACGTGGCATGTTGCCATTTAATTTGATCTTGATTCTGTGCCTTATTTCTGTAGATTTTTGACATTAGACAGCAGTTGCTACAGCACTGTTGTGCACTGGCATTTTTTTGTATCTGTGTATGCACCCTCATTCGTCAGCCTGCTTCCTTCTGCCAGTTTTACTACCCACATCACCAACCTTCTATGGGTGTTTACATACCTCTCAACCTCTTACCTCATGAATCAGGGACAAAGCTTAAAAAAATCGGGGACAAAGACCCCAAATCAGGGACACATCTCAAAAACTGCTACTATTCAGTTAGAAAGCTGATAGAATAAGGGGATTTGTGTTAAGATGGATTTTCTGAAGAACAAGTCTGTTACTTTAATGTTTGACATTATTCTGTGCTTTTAATCCCTGCTGTTCTGTCTCAAAAACACAAATTTTACGAGGGACAGAGGAAAATTTTGAGGTAAAATCAGGGACGACCCTGAAAATCAGGGACAGTTGAGAGGTATGGTTTACACCTTACTTCCAGACTCCATGACTTGACCCCATGGTGGGGCTGTTAGTGTTCCCCAAGCCCCTGTGGAGATGACACATAGTGGAGGAGAGGGGTGTCTCGGTCAGCTGTGTTGGGCCTTTGGGGAACTGGCTTCATCCTACCATGACTAACGTTCTTTTTCAGTTTTTATTCTTAATCCTGTGATGCTGTTGGTGAGGATGGCAGAAATGCATATCAGATATGCGTGCTTGTCATCAGATGGCATCCCCCTTCCCAGAACAGCTCCAGCCTGCACCACCACTTCTAGTCATCCTATAGGATGCTCATTCCCCCCCCCCCACACACACACACATATACCCCTGGCTGGTCCCTGTTGCCCAGAGATTGTCCCTGAACTTGAGCCACCAGGATTGTGAGGAGCAACCCTTCCACTGTGTTAATGGACCGGCTGCGTTTTTGAATTTCTAAGCATCAGCGTGCCATTTATTGGTATATACTGAATATTTCAGCTACCATCCTTGTCTGAGAGAAATGCACACGGACTTTGCTTTGAGGTATGACTTTAAGTTATATTTGAAGCAGGTAATTGAATCAGAGTTCTTATTAGCAGCAATCAGCCCATACTGTGAATCATCTGTAGCCAAAAGCATTCCTTCAACATTCTGTTTTAATTTCTGGTGGTACAAAAGTTCAGGAATCTGTGGAACACAGAATATAGAAATCAAGGTAGATTGAAGTAGTTGCCACTGCTCTTCAAACTCCCCAACTGAAAAAAAACCTCAAATGTGATTACTCATCTACCAAGAGTTTGAGACTTCAGTGATATGTTCTAGTATTCATCCAGATATACAGTGCAGCCCTCCAGGATGAAACACTCTGTAATTAGATGTCATATGACAAATTCAAGTAATAACCATTGGATCACATTGATTCCTGCAGTATCCTGCAAGCTATCACTGGCCAACACTGTGATGCAGTATTTAATCCTGACAAGCAGCACTGTCCTCTATGTAGGATATGCAATGGTCCAGCTCAGAATATGGCAATTATTTTTATGAGTAAGGGGGCAGGACAATTACTCACAAGTGATAGAGCCATGAGTTATGTACTGTACAGAGCCCCCTGTGACTTAATGAGATCCCTGACTCCATTAGGAACTCCGCTAGCCTAGCCCACTTCAAAACTGGCCTAAGGCATCATCTCTAGCACTGCATGTGACTGCTTTCTGAAGGCATGACTCTTCTAGGTCTTGAAGCCCACACCCTAGTCCCATGTGCCTCCAAATTGAGTTGTCCCTGGGTTGTAAACGTTACCCCTCTACCTTAGTAATGGATCCCACCCCTCTTGCTCCCTTTCCTTCCTCCCCCCTCCTGTGCTCTTTCTGCCACTTCCCCTCTGTTACAGACCCAGCCTGGGACCAACCTTCTCCCCCCACCACTGTGGCATGCTCAGTCCCTTCCCTCCTGCTGTCTACTTAACCCCTTTTATGAAACAGTTAATCCTGACCCAACACTCCAGTGCCCCCTCCACCCTGCCCCACCATTCTGGCCCTCCAGCCCTTTCCCTCCCACACCACAGAGCCAGTGCTTTCTTGCTTTCCCCCATAGCATCCCTTGCCCCTAACCTCCATTAAAAGTTGACAAAGCCTCCTTCAGAGGCTGCCTATCTATCTGTCCCCTCCCTTGGGGTAGATCCCACTGCCCTTCGCTTATCTTGCTCCAAAGTCTTACTTCCCCCTCAGAGGTGGCCCTCCTCCTCCTCCTCTCCTAAGTTCACTATTGTTATCCATTGCTGATTTAGCACTGACTGATGTAATGATTCAAGTACTTGTCACAATATTGTAATGATGTAATCTTAAAGTCCTTTGTCTCTTATATCTATGCAGATGCTGTAATGTAATCTGTAATGTGTCTGTGTTACTTGTTATCTCAACATGGAACCGTTGTAAAACAGCCTATGTGCAAAGGTTAATTCTGAATCTTTAAATAAATAAAAATAAATAAAAGTAAGTCCTTTCCCTTCCCAAAGGATAAGTGTCACACTGTATTCTGAGACAGGCCATTGTTTGTCCAGTTTATGTATTTTAAATTGTAAAGCTTTTAACTTAGTTCTTTTCCTGAATATTTAACTACTTCTGTTTGATTTTACTGCTCTGTTTGGAGTGCATCAGAGGCCACTGTAGTTTCATCAGACACTGTTCCAGCCCCCCCCCCCTTGGGGAAGGGTTCCTTTGTGGCCCATCTTACATGGAGATTAATGGCCAAAATGAAGATAAATGATTTATGATAACTGGATACTGTTTTTTTTTTTCCCACAGGGAAATATAGTTTTAATTTGTCTTTATTACAAACTGGTTAAAAGGGCATTCCTATGCCAGGTTTCCCTCACTGTAGCCTATGTACACCATGTTTCCCCATACATAATATTGTGCCTGTAAATGTTCCTGCTTGTCTAACTCTGCTGGTTTAACTTGAAAAAAAGTTTCCTTATTTTAACACTATGCACTTGATAGAAGTCTCAAAGCTGCTATGAAAGAATTGAACTGCTTTTCCAATTGCAAAATGAAATAAAAAAGTTAAAATGCTTTACCAGCTGTCTAAAGTTGCACCTCAGCATTACAGCTCTTTATGTGTAGTGCTGACATGTGGCTCTGCCTCCACTGCCCCAGCCACTCCTGCTGTTGGGACAACATTAAATACATTTAAAAAAATGCACAAGAAGGAAAGCGAGAAAGTGAGGGAGCAATTAAAACAATCTCCACAAGCACTAACAGTATGCACAGCAGCACCATCTAGTGGCCAGAGTGACCATTGTTAGACTCAAATCCTCAGGGAGGAAAAAAGTCCAAACAGCAAATGCAGTATATAAAACAAAACATGTGGGGTATGTAAACAAGAGTTTTATACACATATTTGGTGTGAGATGCTTTTATAAACTCCTCAATCTTAACTCTTGGGGTTTATGTTGCATCTCACACCTTAGGTGTGCATAATATTCTCATTATATACACTTCCCCATAAGGATCAGATCTAGGATTTTTGTAAGAGGGTAGCAGTTTGTCACAGAGGTAGAAATATGCAAAATGCTCTCTTTAAAAGCTCAGATTAAGCTAAAACAGCTGCTGTTTGATGGCCTAAAGCAGTAGTGGGTGCTACTTTGCTATACAACTGGATGCACTAGTGCTCTGCATGCATTATTCAATATACTGTATCTTTATTTAGAATGCTTTGGTGGCTAAAATAAACCATTTAGTAGTTGGACTTGCACCTACATTGTATTACCCTAAATATTACAGGAAATCCAATTGAAATTAATGAGAATTTCCTGTGATAGATCTAAACATACTGGGGGTTATCTCTGGCTGCCACTGTACATAAGCTATGGGTACCATTTATAAGCTGCATTTCATTAATAACTTTTCAGCTGGCATTTATTCCAAACACAAATATCCATGCTGATGGGGCATGATTAGTGAGACCTTTTGGCACCTTATAGTTCTGTATAAAGCCAGCCAGACTAAATAATTGTATTGTAATATCGGCATACTATATATCCAGTACATCCATGTACAAGTCTAGTTTTTTGGTGTAAAAAATAAGCCTCCAAGAAGAGGAGCTTGAGTTATCTGTCAGATTGACCTGTGATCTATGAAATCTGTGGGATTTTCTGTGGTAACCTATTGTACTGCAATTGTTTTTTTTTTAATACTCAAATTTTATTAAAAAAAAGAAACATCACAATAGGTAGGCAGTCCATAAAGCATATAAAGAGTCACCTAAGTAAAAATACCATGGATCTGCTTTCCTTGAACATCATTACCCTTACATAGCGAGGCTGATATGTCATTTTAAACTCAATTAATAAACAAAATAATACATTCAAACTCTATTCCTAAAATTGCATACAGAAAGGAGCTATAACAAATTAGGAGAAAAACTACAGAGCAGCAAAATAAGACAGAACCCTCCCGAAACTTAAATTCAACTCCTAATTACACTCCAGAATTGGGATAATAACCTTGATCAGGCAGTTCATGGGACAAAAGTGGGGTGTACATTACGTTGAAAAGTAACCCAAGGTCTCCAAAGCTCCTTGCAAACATTTTCCTTATTTAAATACTTGTAAGAAAGTTCCTCCACAACACATATAAAATTGACTATCTCATATCAACACATCTGGCTTGGGGCATGGGGTTTGAGCCAAAACTTTGTTAAGAACCTTTTTAGCACATAAAATTAGTAACAGAAGTAACTTTGTCTGATATTGGAAAGCTTCAGATCAACAGGGGGTATCATTAATAAAACCTGTTTTGATGTCAGACTCAACTGCACTGAAATAATCTGCTGGAGATCTCTTAACACTTCTTGCCAAAACTGCCTCACAATTAAACAACTCCAAAATATATGCCTCTGATCCGCTAGTGGCTCTCTACATTGCTGCCAGCACAATGCGAACTGTGGGCCCTTATACTTAACTACTTTCACTGGGGTTAAAAATAATCTGGAGTGGCATTTCCAAGAACATTCTTTTAAATATGGAGAGAATGAAGCCTCAAAACTTGTCAAGGCAGTAGTATGCCACTCCTCCCATGAGCAGGGTTCCCCTAAATCCTGTTCCCACCTCAGGAAGATCGATTTGACTGTTTCCAATTTAGAAGCTCAGATAGCCAAATATAAGGAACTATTATATGCCCTAAGTTATCCCCATGTTGCACAGCAATAATTATCCTCACTTTTGGTGAGCTCAGAAGAGCTGGCAAGAGATGGATACAAGGCAAAGATTGTAAATATGAACTAAGCTGCAAAAATCTAAAATGTGATAACCCGTAGCAAGTTTGAAGCTCAAAAAAGGAAAGCCAACTCTGGGCGCCAAACAGTTGATGATAAAATTCAAACCCCAATCTGGCCACTTCCTAAACATAAGTCCAATTTATAAAATGGGTTGACTCCCTCCCAAACCAAAGCTGTCACCAATAAGCATTCTTTTGGAGGGAGAGACATCATATAGCTATGCCACGCCTTTGATACTAGACTGGAATAAGGGCAAAAGTGAGAGAGTGGAATCTGAGAAACAGAGGCAGCTTAAAACACCCAGCTGACATTGTATTGATCATTCAGTGCAAATTCAATGTCCTTCCAGTATGCTGTATAAGAGGGGTTTGTCCAATAACATAGTATACGGAACTGGGCTGCTTTGACATACCAGTCTAGATTCAGAAGTCCCACTCCCCCTTGAACTGGAGACAAATACAAAATTGTGGCTTTGATTCTAGGGCACCATCCCTGCCAAACAAATTGAAGAATAATCCTTTGCCAATCCCACAAATAGGCTCATGGGGGGACTACAGGAAGTGTTTGCAAGGAGAACAAAATTTTAGGCAAAACAATCATCCGAAAAACCTCCACATGCTGCAACAGTGACAATGGCAACATGGACCAGTTGGCCAAATCATTTTTCATGGCCTGTGTGAGGGGTTCCAAATTCAAAAGATCCGCATGGTCTGAGATTTGGTTAATCTTATCTCCAAATATTTAAAAAAATTTCCATTCCATCATATGGGATGTAGGGTCGGTTAATGTTAGCAAAATATCATCAGCAAGCAATGCCACTGGATAGTCTCTTCCGCCGATTGGAACACCCTCAATTTGTTTTGAAAAGCAGATGTGGGAAGCTAATGATTTGACATACAATGCAAACAAAAGCAAAGACAAGGGGTGCCCTTGATGGGTGCCTTGGCTAAACAAAAGGGGGTTGATAGGGTGCCATTTATCTTACCATAGGCTGCTGAATCAACATAAACCTGCTTCAACATGTTGATGAGTGCTAAGGGAAAACCAAATGCTTATAATGCTGACCACAGGAAGGGCCACAACACTCAATTGAAGGCTTTCTCTGCATATAGGATGGCCAGGACCAGGGGGATCGATCATTTATTGGCATGGTCCAAAAGCAAATAAGTACATCTAATATTGTCAAAAACTTGTTGCTTGTGTACAAAGTCTGCCTGGTCTTGGTCAACCAAAGATGGGAGAAGGCCTTAAAGTCTAGCCTCATAAATAGACATAAAACATTTATAATCAGCATTTATCATTGAAACTGGTTGATAGGAGTCTGGTCTAAGGGCATCCTTATCTTGTTTCAGCAGCACTGCTATGGTTGCATACTTCCAGGAGGGAAGGGTGCCTCTCCCTCCTGAACTGTCCTCACTGCCCATAAAAGCAAAAGAGATAAAGCCTGCTGCAGTTCTTTTATTTTGTAAAAATCAGATGAAAAACCATCTGAGCCAGGACTTTTCCAAGATTTGGCTCTTTGAATTGTAGCAGATAGTTCAAAGTGAGAAATGGGAGCAGTTAGAAGGGCTTCTTGCTATTCTGAAAGCTTAGGTAGACTCACTTGCATTGGAAAGGAAGAGGCCATATCCGAGGGTTGAATGAAGGACTCCTCTGAATAAAGAGACTGGTAATAATTCTGAAAAATGTTTAGTATGTCACCATTATTGTGTGTGGGTTTCCTGGTAACTGGATCGAATAATTTAAGTACAGTCGCCACTACACGGTGAACCCGAAGGCAACACACCAAGTATTGTGATCCCCTAGCCCCTCCTAAGTGATACCTTTGCCACAAATAATAAAGAGCATGCTTCATTTTCTGATCTATGCATTTCTGTAGCTCTGCTTTAGCTAACAGTAGCTTAAGGTAAACTGAACAATCTCCCCCAGAAAGCTGCAATTGCAAAGTTTGGAACTTCTTGATATAAATCTAATAATTTTTTTCTCCCTCTCTTTCTGCTTGGCTGAGGCATATGAATTAAGTTTACCTTGAATGTCAGCTTTTAATGCATCCCATAATATACAGGCTGTCACCTCATCTGTGTCATTAACTTCCAAAAAATTACTAACCTGTCCCACCAGGTCATTAAGTAAGGACTGATCCCTTAAATATGCTAGGTGTAAACGCCAAAAGAAATGATGTGCCAGTTGAAAGGGACCTATGATAACTAAGACTGGTGAGTGATCTGAATGATGTATAGGGCCCATCTCTGCTTGAAGCACATCTCCCATATGCTCAGTCATAGAGAAAAAGTAATCTAACCTGGCTAAACTGCCATGCCCAGCCGAATAATGGGAATAAGCCTGCTCTTTAGAGTGTAGAAAGTGCCAAGCATCCACTAAGCCAAGATGACGGAGCATATGGAGGACATACTTAGAGACACTAGAGTGGCGATATGATTTAGTATTAGAAGCATCGAGCATCACCACCCCAAAGTAGTCTACCCCTCAACAAATATGTTAACAAGGAAAAAAGGTGGTAAAAACAACTTTTTTTGATGCTAGGGGAAAATAGGTATTAGCTAGCATGACCTCCTTACCTTACAAAAGCCCATTGACTATTATAAACCTCCCTTCTGAGTTGGCCACACTCTCATGCACTTCCAAAGGTAATCGTCCTTGGGACAAAATAATCACACAACCCTGGTGTCTCCCAATGGGGTGTGAGGCATAACATTTTTTTCAAAACCCAATTTCAGAAACGTTTCATGCTCTATAGAGCATAAATGAGTTTCTTGAGAAAAAATTAAGTCTGCCCTCTGCCTGCAGCAATAGTGGAGGAGTCAATATCTTTTCACTGGGCTGGTAACACCATTTACATTATAAGATACTATCCTAAGATGTTGTGCCATAACTCTACCAACTATAAAGAAATAGTAATTAATAATAACATTTTATTTATTAAGCACCTTATCAACAACCAAGGTACCTTACATATCATAAATAAACACATCTTAAAATACTAACACACAGTAATAAAATAATAATTAAAAGAAAAAGCACCAATTAATAAAATCAACTATTTCAATTTCCAAAGGCCTGTAGCCAAAAGTACATTTTTAAGGATTGGTTAAATCCCTCCACAGTTGTGCACTCCTGAAGCTGGCGGGGTAGAGAATTCCAAAGGGTAGAGGCAGCATACTCAAAAGCTCTTGCCCCCGATGTTTTCAAACATACCCGTGGAATCTCTAGCAACCCCTCATTAGCAGAGCAGAGAGATAGTCCTGGGTAGTAGAGATCCAGAAGTTCTTTCAGGTAGTCAGGACCCAGTCCGTGTAGGGCTTTAATAGTCAGTAAACCAAATTTAAAGGTGATCTGCCACTGAACAGGCAGCCAGTGCAGTTTGCGCAGGACCCACGAAATATGGCAGGATCGAGGAGACCCCGTCAATAGCTGGGCTACTGCATTCTGCACTAGCTGCAAGCAGCAGATTTCAACCCCAGGCAACCCTAGGTAAAGGGAGTTGCAATAATCCAAGCGCAAGGACACAAAGGCATGGATCAGAGTAGGAAGGTCTCCAGATGGAACCAGGTGCTTAATTCTGGCGATATTCCTAAGATGGTAGAGTGAAAGGGTCATAGTAGTAGAAAGAAGTGGTATAACATGTTTTAACCTAGAGCCACATAAAAATAGATCCGCTCCCAAAAATGTAAGCATAAGAGTAGTTGAAAATCCCAGTCCCTCATCTTCTGGACAGAGTTAAGCTCAGTTTATTAGAAAACAGCTTTCTAAGGTCTACATCTGCCCCTCTAATCATGCACCCTTTAGTAGTAGAGTACAGAGGGTCTTCCCACCAAGACTTACTACAAATGTTACTCCTTTGTCAAGCTACTGGAAAAAAAATGCTAAAGTCAAAATTGATACAATACCTAACATAACAAAGGGTTACTTCAAACTTGAAACCAGTCATACCCTTGATTAAGAATGTTTTATAGCTAAGAGGAATACATGGTAACAAAGCACCATATATATAGAATGGCCCCCAATAATTATAACAGAAAAACATAATAATAGGAGGGTAATCTGCCATGGCAGAAACATGCTGCAACAATTTGTAAAAGAAATTGCAAAATGCTTCAAATAAAATACGTAGATAAACCGCAACTTGAACAAAATAAGCCTGCCAAGTTTTCAATCCATCAGAGATATTAATGTAAACAGACTCTTTCATCAAAGAACCCCTTCCCAGCCTATACATCAGTCCCAGTGCGTAAAGCAAATTCACAATATAAAGGAAAAGAAAAACTGATCTCATAATCAAAACTGCATTATTCACCTGAGTTATTGAAAAAAAATATATAATATAAGCAAATTATGATCAATAACTTGAATAAATATAATACCAATGAGCCATCAATTCCTGGGCAAAAGTTCAGATTGGCCAAAACAAACTAAGAGTGACTCAAATAAAATAAAGAATTCAGTGGTCCACCTTCACAAACAAAAGGCAAAACCCATTCAAAAAGAGCCACTAAAGAATGTTCTCTGCCAACAGGGCAGGTATTAACTCGAGCAATTAACCTAACAAATTTCTAGAATGAATGCAACAATCTAATAAAGTATCAAATGAAAACTCCAAATCAGCAGGAAGCCTGTCCACCACAAAGACCCCCTGAAGTTACTTGTTGCAGAGAAAAGGCTACATAGATATGAATTAGAAAATAAAAAATATGCTGCCCAAACCTCAATACTAAACAAATTCTGGTCAGATCCACCACGGCTGCATAATGAAGTTAATAAATTTGTGTGAAATTGAAAAGGAGGTATGGAGTAACCACACAATGATTTGTAAGTAGTTAGATTTGTTTTAGTTTCTGTTCTAAGGAAGGCATACACATTATTATGAAACTATATGGAGGTGTACATTTTAATGGAAGGAATAGAAAACTTACAAAAGAACCCCAGAGCAAATGCCACTGATGTATATGTTATCCCGGATGATATTGGCCAGATAGACACATTTTAAAGAAAACACAATTGAACTAGCCCAATAACGCAAAGTATTAAGGGAAACATATGCAAATCCCCATGATGGTACAGAAGGTCGCAGTACATGAAAAAGTAATGGCTGGCATATATTCAGCCTTGGGATTATTTACACATTTGTTTTTATTTTTATTTTTTAAGAGAAACAGGGTTTTTGTCCATGAAGTGATGTAAGTTATATTTAAGCAATGTGTTGATGTCAGGAAGTCAGGTGTAATGATGATGGACTGTTAGAGAAAATGTGATATTAACTTTCAGAGGGGGGCACTTTTGATAAGGGCAAGGTAGTTATGCTTATGATAATGGGAATATTAGGAAAGTATGAGGTCTACACAGAAGTAGAGTACAAATATGCACAGTTTCATAAGTATGTGCTCAGAGTGCAGGCAAATGTGATATGCAGGTTTGTTTTAGAAACAGGTAAAAATAGCTATACATACAATTAATAGAAAGATCAATAATTACATAGACATACAGTGTGGACAGAGAGGGAGAGACACAGACAGACAGTCAGAATAGGAATGACAGTGAAGTATTGAAGTGACACCAACCCCACCCCACCCTGCAGACATGGACAGGCATTGGGGTGTGCCTTTGGGTCATTGGCCATAACGCTCACACCATTTCACCTCACCCTACCCTGCAAACACAGACAAGAGTCGAGGTGTGCCTTGGGGTTTTCAAACTTTACACTCACCTCATTCCATACAGAAATATGCTGAAATGGGTACAGTATAAGAGAATGGAGTTAACCTTGGGGCTGAAGAGTCAAAGGCACACCTCGATACCTGTCACTGGCTGAGGGGTGGGGGTGGAAAGGCATGAGCATTACTGTTGACAACCCCAAGTCACATTCCGATGCCTGTCAGTCCCTACAATGCAGGGTGTTATGGTCAGAAACCCTAATACCCTGGGTGTTTCTTGGCATTTTCACTCCAAGTTTTCAGTATGGTCTTTTTGTGATCCCACCACATGAACAGTGACACTATCAGTTCATTAACTGAAAGGAGATTTTACACAGCGACTGTGCCATTTGGCATAACAGGTGCAAAAACACATTTTGAACAGGATGTGAAAAATGACAGCTATACATTTCTTGCTTCAGTAACTGCTCAGCACATCTGTTGCATGACCTGCTTATTGACATTTTATATCTGCTATGCAATGTACTGCTGCTATGGCTGTATGGCTGAGAGGGACATGGGGGTGGTGGTGGATATCAAGATGAACAACTCAGAGACTTGTAGGAGGGCAGCGGCCAAGGCCACGATGCTGGGATGCATTGCTAGGGGGATCACTCCAGAAGGAGGGACGTGATACTCCCTCTGTATAACTTCTTGGTGAGGCCACTCCTTTAGTACTGCATGCAGTTTTGGAGGCCACACTTAAAGAGGGACATTGAACTCCTGGAAAGGGTCCAGAGAAGGGCAATCAAAATTATCTTGGGCTTGGGGGGAAAGTACCTAAGGGGAGAGGCTCTAAGAGTTTAATATATACATGTTGGAAGAGAGAAGGGACGGGGGGACATGATAGAGTTATTCAAGTACATGAAGGGGATAAGCAGGAGTGGCAAAGTCACAGTGCTCCAAAGAAAGGAGGGGAAGGGCAACTAGAGTTCATGGGTGGAAGCTGGAGGGGGGATAATCAGGGGAGAAAGGATAGGAGATGCTACTTCAGTGAGAGGGTGGTAGAACCATGGAATCTACTGCCCAGGGGACTGGTGGAGGCAGAGACTGTGGGGGGTGGGACAAGTATAGGGGAAGGGTTGTGGAAGAAAAGTCCAATGAAGTGGGAATACCATGGACTGGGAAGGGAGAAGCCCAAGAGGGCAGGGGGGCAGCAAGGTCAGCTCCCAAGGTAGGGACTAACCAAATGAGCATACACGAAAGCCCATTATTCTGCTGGCATTTTTGTATGTTAGTATAGAAACATAGAAACATAGAAGTTGATGGCAGATAAGGACCACAAGGCCCATCCAGTCTACCCATTTCTTTTTCTACCTTATAAATGTGCCATTGGCCTTTGCTCTGTCTGTGGCCTATCTATTCATAGTCATTTGTATTGCTCCCTTATGCCCATCCCATGCTGTTGGAAGCCCTGCACTGTATTCATAGCCACCACTTCTTGTGGTAAGCCATTCCATGCATCCACCACCCTTTCTGTGAAAAAGAATTTCCTCACATCCCCCCTTAATCGGCCCACCTCTAATCTCGTGCTGTGTCCTCTTGTCCTGCTATTTTTCTTATATTTAAACATGTTAGACTCTTTCACCTTGTTAATGCCCTTAAGGTGTTTGAATGCCTCGATCATATCACCTCTCTCCCTCCTTTGCTCAAGGGTATACATATTGTGCTCTGTTATTCTGTCTTCATATGTCTTCTGTTGCAGTCCCTGCACCGTTTTGGTTGCCCTTCTCTGGACTGCCTCAATTTGGTTAATGTCCTTGTGAAGGTGTGGCCTCCAATACTGCATGCAGTACTCCAGATGGGGCCTAACCAGTGTCTTGTAAAGGGGGATTATTACCTCCCTCTTAAGACTTGTGATACCCCTACTAATACACCCTAACACCCTCTAGCCTTACCTACTGCTTTAGAGGTCTGCTTGATGATTTCAGGTCATCAGTGATGATGATGATGCCCAAGTCTCTTTCTTCCTTTGTGACTGCTAGCAACTCCCCTCCCAGCCTATAGGTGGCTTCAGGGTTTCTCTTCCCTATATGCATGATTTTGCACTTCTTTGCATTAAATCCCAATTGCAACTCTTCTGACCATTTTGCTAGTTTATCCAGATCTCTTCTCATTCTGCCCACCCCATCTGGATCATCTACTCTGTTGCAGATCTTGGTGTCATCTGCAAACAGACAAGCCTTACCCTCTAGTCCATCTGCAAGGTCACTAATGAAGATGTTGAAGAGGACTGGCCCCAGGACTGATCCCTGAGGTACCCCACTTGTGACTTGCATCTCTTCTGACTGTATACCATTTACCACCACTTTCTGTTTTCTGCCTGTCAACCAGTTTCCCACCCAGTTGACCAACGTCTGACCCACCCCGAGCCTACCCAGCTTATTTATCAATCTTCTATGTGGAACAGTGTCAAAAGCTTTGCTGAAGTCAAGGTAGGCGACATCAACTGCTTCCCCTTGGTCCACCACTTGGTTACCCAGTCAAAGAAATCTATGAGATTAATTTGACAGGACCTTCCTTTGTAAACCCATGCTGTCTTGGATTCTGTGCCCTATGGATTCCAGGTGTTGCACTATTATTTCCTTAAGGAGTGCCTCCATAATCTTGCCCACTACTGAGGTAAGACTGACTGGTCTGTAGTTACCTGCCTCCTCCCTGCTACCACTCTTTTGGAGCGGGATCACATGAGCCCTTCTCCAGTCTTCTGGGACCTCTCCTGTGCTCAGAGACTCACTAAACAGTTCTGCTAATGGCTCTGCTATTCCACCTTTAGCTCCTAAGTACCCTGGTATGTATGCCATCAGGTCCCATTGCCTTATCCACCCTGAGCTTAGCAAGCTCTTGTAGGACCCTTTCTTTTGTGAAGAGTAGTGCTCACCTCCCTCCCCTGTGTCCATGATGCTGAGCTGTGGGCCCTGCCCTACCTTCTCTTCAGTAAATACTGAGCAAAAGTATCTATTTAGGATAGATGCCTTTACAGGGTTCTCCTCCTCACATACTCCTTTTCTCCATTAAGCTTAGTATACTCTCTGGACTTTCTCCTTTCACTAATGTATCTATAGAAAGTCTTGTCACCTTCTTTACTGTTTGTGCTAGTGTTTCCTCAGTTTGGGACTTTGCCTGCCTTACTGCCTTCCCTGCTTCCCTTAGGGCAGTTTGGTATGCCTCCTATCTTCATCCCGCTGTGTTCCCTTATATTTCCTGAAGGCCAGCCTTTTGGCTCTCACCTTTTCTGCTACTGTATTTGAGAACCAAAGTGGTTTCCTTCTTCTTTTGCACTTCCTTTTCTGTCTAACACAATGGGATGTTGCTTCAAGTATTGCATCCTTAATGCTTGCCCACTTTGCCTGTACTCCCCTCACATGTGTTTCTTTTTGCCATGGCTGCTTAGCTCTGTTGGCCATCTTATCAAAGTCAGCTCCTCTGAAGTCCCATATTTTTGCCTTGGAATGGGATGATTTAGATGTAGTAGCCAAATTGAACCATACCATGTGATGGTCACTGGCCCCCAGGTGACCTTCTACCTGGAGATCTGTGATCCCTTCCCTGTTAGTCAGTACTAGATCTAGGATAGCCCTGTCTGTTGTGGGTTGCTGTACCAGTTGTTTGAGGCCCTCCCCCTGCAGGGAATCCACTATGTGTTTAGTTCTGGCAGATGTTCCTGCTGGTATTGACCAATCTGTATCTGGCATGTTGAAGTCTCTCATTATCAGAACCTCCCCTTTAGCTGTCATGTTTTGTATATCTTCTAACAGTAATGTGTCTATGTCCCCCTGGTCTGGGGGCCTGTAGACAACCCCAGTTCTTATGGCTGTCCCATTTCCTGTTTCCAGGGTGACCCACAGTTCTTTTGGCTCCTTATGTGTATTCTGAATTTCTGTAGCTTTGATATTTTCATTGACATAAACGGGGCCACTCCTCACCCCCTTTTTGCACCTCAGTCTCTTCTGAACAATACATAGCCAGGTACTGATGTCTCCCAAGTGTGGTTACTGGTAAACCACATCTCACTAATTGCTACTATGTCCAGTTTAGCCTCTGACATTATTGCCTGCAGGTCTGGGATCTTATTCCCCAGGCTGTGAGCATTTGTGTACATGATTTTCCACTGGCCAGATTTTGGTGTGTTAGTTGTTGGGTGAGGTTTGGCATTACCCCTGTGCGTCGTATGGGGAGACAAACCTTTTTTTTTACCTGGTGATGCAAATGAACTGCAAACATGTTGAATCCCTGTTTGACCACTAGCTGAGGTGGCAGGGGTGTTCTTCCCATCCAACGTATGGGGTGCTGCACCCCTCTCCCCATTTGCTAGTTTAAATATTCTGCAAAGACATCAAACTTCTGCCCCAATGCACTGACTCCCTCCTTAGTCAGATGCAGTCCATCAAATTTAATGAATCCGCCCCAGAACTGATGCCAGTTCCCTACAAATCTGTGTCCTTTTTCCTGGCACCAGCCCTTGAGCCACGTGTTTAGCTCCCCTATCTCCCCTTCTCTGACCTTCTGTCCATCTGCTCCCCTCTCCCAGACTGGCAGGATCTCAGAGAAGGAGATGCCGGATGAAATAGATGATAGTTTGTCACCCAGCCTGGACAGGTGTTCCTTGGTCTCCACAACTGACCGGCTGGCAAGATCATTAGTCCCTATGTGTACTAGGACATCAATGTTTTCTCCTGCTTTGTGAAAAATTTTAGCAATGCGGTCAGTGTCTCTCCATGCTGATGTACCTGGCAGACATCTGACCATTACCCCTGGCTGGAGATGGGTATCAACTCCCCGAATCATGGAGTCTCCTATGATCAGAAGTTTTTGGATTTCCTTTTGCTTTTTTTTTTGGTTCCTGATTTGGGTGAGTTTTGTTGTGTAGCTCCTGTGTTGCAGTGTCCTGCTCTGCAGTATCTTCTGCCTTTTTGTTTGATTTCAGCGATAGAGGCAGATACCTGTTTGTTGTGTTTATATGGTTTTTGGAGGTAATATGTTGGAGAGCAGAGAGTGATGGGGCACCCGATTAGCCCTCCTAACCACCTGCCAACCTTCTGGACCAACTACTTCATGTCAAGGTTTTTCTGTTGGATGCTGGGAAATGGCGGGTGGTTCTTATAATGTATTTCCTCTTGAATATGAAATTTGAGGAGTGCAATCTCTGCCCATGCTGCCTGGAGCTGAGCCCAAGATCTCCAAAGGCCAGCATGTAGGACAGTGTCCTAAATCCTGTAAGACTGTCCTTCTGAAAATTGTTCCACAGTACCTGCAGTTAATGATATCCATTCCAGATAAGTTGCTGGGTTTATAACCTAGTTAGAGTAATTAGAAGGAAAAAAAAAATGCAAGTAATGGTTTGATTGTGTTTTGTTTAACTTGTTATAACAAGTTAAATAACTAGTGCCCCTGTAAATGAGCTCACCTTGTGGAGGCCCCACTGATCCACCCCTTCCTGCTCTGCCACAGAAAATGTCACAACTGTGGTACCCTATAAAAGGAGTGTAGTGTGGGGTGATTGGGGATGGGGGTGGGTGGCTGGGCCCTTCCCCTGCCGAAAAAGAAGAACCACGGACAAAAGAACAAGGAGGTAAGAGCAGAAACAATCAGTCAACAACAAATGCAGAAACCCTGAAAGCTTATCCTAATGTTAGATAAAACTGTGTAAAACCTGTAAAGCACCACCTGTAATAATTTCAGAGAAGATATTCGCTGTAAGAAACACTCTGCTACAGAGAAAAATAAAACAATGAAATGTTAGCAACAAACAGTAGCAATCCCTGTGAGTAAAAAATAAAAACACCACCACACAGTAAATCTGCTTAGCCAAAATAAATCTTAATCATTTTCCCTTGCTCTGGTGAGTTTCTCTACTCTGCCTTTCAAGCAGTCTTAGAAGGAAAGAGCTCAGGTGAAGCTAGGTGCCTTGGCCAGCAAACCAAGTCTTCTACCTCCTAGATATCAACTAACCTGACTTTTTAACCCTTCTTTCTGTTGGAAATTACTTACAGTTTGCCAGCTCCACCCCCCACATACACACCTAATCCTTTGGAAGAGCTGTGGGAGGAAAGCAATTAGCTCCTTCAATGTGAGAAGGAGACTGAAACACCTCTGAGACAACAAACCTTTTCAACAAACAAACAAAAAAAGAATAAAATAAAACACAGTGTCAAACAGTGATTTTGGTTAGCTTAATGATAAAAAAGTCACAAAAATGTAAGCTCCACCTGTAATAATTTCAGAGAAGATATACCCTGTAAGAAACACTTTGTTACAGAGAAAAATAAAGCAGTAACAGAAGATATACTTTGCAAAAGACATGTATGTTTGAAAGCTTACTACACCAACATCATGAACCATAAAACAGATGACTGCCATAACTAGGGAGGCAGTATAGTAGAGTGGTTTAAGGCTCTTAATTGCAAATCTGGAGCTCTGTGTTTGAATCCCATTGCCCCCACAAAAAAAATGACAATTTTCTTACAGAGCAAATCAGCACAAACTGTTCATAGAATGCTGATACCTACATTTATAGCTTAGCAAATATTTGAAATCTAACTGAGTGAGTTTTCTATAAGAAAACAGCTAGTTTTTATCAGTCATAGCATTGATGATCTGGGCAGTTTCTATGCTTTTATGGTTGTGTATAGTTTGATAAAATTAAAAGTTTTAAAATTGAAACACTCCTGCTAGCTAGACCGGACACACATAGAAAACAAAAATAGTGAATTACAGCTATTAACTGTTGTCTTACAGAAACCCCAGTTAGCTAGCTCTCCCCTGGACTGGGAATGGAGAAGCCCAAAAGGGCAGAGGGGACAGCAAGGTAAGCTCCCAGGGTGGGGACTGACCAAACAAGCAGACACAAAAGCCCACCAGGCCTATTCTGCTGACATTTTTGTATGTTGGTATGCTTACTACACCAACATCATGAACCATAAAACAGATAACTGCCATAACTAGGGAGGCAGTATAGCACAGTGGTTTAAGGCTCTTCTTTGCAAATATGGAGATCAAATCAAATCATCTTTATTTTTATAGCACCTTTCAAAACCAAGGCGCTGTACATAAAAAAACATATACATAAAGATAAAATTATAAAACCCGGACATTAAAACAAATAATCCATAGCTAGGGAATGCTAAACTAAATAAATAAGTTTTTAACTCTATTTTAAATCTATTGACAGATCTAAGTTTGAATCCCACAGTCCCCACAAAAAAAAATGTCACAGAGGAAAATTAGCATTAACTGCTAATAGAATGCTGATACCTACATTTACAGTTTAGCAAATACCTGAAATCTAACCGAGTGGGGTTTCTGTAAGAAAACAGCTAGAGTCTTTATTAATTATAGCATTGATGATCTGGGCAGTTTCTGTGCTTTTATGGTTGTGTATAGTTTAAAAAAATTAAAACACTCCTGCTAGCTAGACCTGATGCACATAGAAAACAAAAATAGTGAATTAGAGCTATTCAGTAGCTGTTGTCTTAAAGAAACCCCAGTTAGCTAGCTCTCAGGTATCTGCTAAACTTAACTATTGATGTGTCTGTGACCAGCAAACCTACACTTAAAATCTCAAAAATAAATAAATAAAATATCAGACCAGCATGTATTCTAGTAGTATCCTCTTTCTTTTCAGGTGCCCATGACACTAGGTACATATTTATATCTTTTAACTTCAAAGCACTAAATCTATTCAAATGCCAAAAAAAAAGACTTTATTCTCTTCATACCTTATTGTTAAACTTTAGATCTCAGAATGGCCAAGAAACAATTTAGACTTCACTCTTGCATGCCACTGTCACACCCACTTCTCATGCAAACAACATTAACAGAAACCCTTTCATTTCAATGCTATGCACTCTTATTTCAGAGAGATATAAATCTTACAGAACTGCTAAAAAAACAACTAATTTATCAAGACTGGATTTCTATAAGAAAACAGCTGCCAAATAGCTCTAATTCATTATATGTGTTTTCGGTGTGTGTCAGGTCTAGCTAGCAGTAGTGTTTTCATTTCAAAATGTTATTTCATTAAACTACTCACAACTATAAAAAGCACAGAAATTCTCCAATATCATCAATGCTGTAAATAGTAAAGACTGCAGCTGTTTTCTTACAGAACACCTACTCATCTTTCAAGTATTTACTAAACTGTAAATGTAGGTACCATCATTCTAATAGAAGGAATTGGGAGTTAGGGCTGATTTTGCTCTGTGACATGCTTTTCATTTATTTTATTTTTGTGTGTGTGTGTTTGTTTTTTGTTATAAATGTGGAGTATCTTTTTAATAAGGTATAAAATATGCATGTGTGAGCTATTTAGTTTGGAGAATATTTGTTTCATTATTTGAAAAAGTGTGATACACTAAATGTGTAGTGCAGTGAACCATTGTAATATGGAATCAGATGTGTAGCTGAAATAACTGTGTAACTGTTGCCATTTATGCTCACTGCATAAGAACAGTTACACAGCTCTGCTGTTGTAAAATGATTTTAAAGCAGTGCACATGCTAAATCCCACTGCCACATTCAAAACACCATCCCCTACCTACTTGTCACATATAAACTCAACTATATTTAAAAAATAATTCTAGACACTTTCTTTTTTTACCAGGAGAGACACACTAAGCTGAAATCTTGTTTGTTGGTGCAACCTGGGAGCACAAGGAAGTCAAGTGATTTGCTCAGGGTCACACAGCATGCAAGTGGGGGCCATGGGATTCAAACCCAGGTCTCCAGGTTTGTAGCTCAGAGTCTTAAACCACTGTGTTATACTGCCTCCTTAACCTACCTGCCTACTTAACCATTATTCATTCATATTCCCACTTACTACATGGTTACACTTATATATAATACATACTTCTTAAACTTGAAAGAAAAAATACACTTTATTATCAAAATCTGTTTGCCAAGTGCTGTGCCCATGATTAAAATAATTTGACCCCTTCCCCCAAAAAATGTGCCCTGACCTGGAACTGCATGTTTACCTGTAAAGATAATTAAATATGTTATTTCTAAATGCATTACTAACACCAATGCTTCATGATTAAAACAAATTTCAATCCCCTTCCCCCAAAAATGTGCCCTGCCAAACTGCATTCTGGGAAGATTGCCTGGGACAAGATGCAATAAAAAAAACTGAATAACAGGTTTCAAGGAATAAATGTTGACATCCTGTTTCTAGTGTCCATGATAAAATAAAATAAAAAATGCAGTTAAGATATTTTTAATGTCAGCTCTGATCAGAATTGATTTTAAAATCACCAATTGTTTTCTTGTTCAGTGTTTTCTAATACATCTCAAATTTAAAAGAAAAAAACACACTTTATCATCAGTCTTTGTTCACCAAGTACTGAGCCTATGATCAAAATAATTTGAATCCCTCTCCCCAGAAATGTGCCCTGACATGAAACTGCATGTTTAACTGTAAAGACAATTAAAAAATGTATTTCTAAATGCATTACTAACACCAATCCTTTCAAAATTTTGAAACTACTAAAGAAAAATTATACTGTATATAAACTATTCTTATGTAAAATGTTTAAGAAAAACATGTGGCTCTTACTGTAAACTAGAATGTGTGTCTAGGTCTCTTTCTGAGGCCCCAGGTGGCTCTGATAATCATTTGTTCCAAAGGATTTTAAGTCAATTTGATGGCATTAAATATTTTCTGTTCCCCTAGTCCTTAATAAAGACATTAAGTATCTTCTGTTCTCCAGTAGACAGCCTTGTTCTGTTGGTTGCTACAGGTCCCAAACTAGTGTGCCTTGTTACAGATTACAGCATGATAGAGCCATCTCATGCCCCTCCTACATGAATCAGAAAAAGGTTTGGGGTGGATCTTTAGGAGCTTTTTGGGTGGAGGCGAGGTGAATCCTACTGCCCCCCCCAAAAAAAAACTAATGCTGCCTCCCACTACTCAGGTTCTAGTTCTTGTACCACCCATTTAAGAAAGAAAATAGTACCATGCAACCATTGACTAACATGAAAGCGTATTTATTTGAGGGTGGAAAACATTGCTTGGAGGAGGGTAAGGTGGAAGAGATTATTTACACCTTCAGTCAGTTCCACAGACAGAAAACATCAATCAATCAATCAAATCTTTATTTGTCCAGGCGAACACCATTGAGCACAGCTCATTTGCAAGATGGACCTGGTAAGGTCAAGGTTCAATTTACATAAGCACATAATATAATTCAGTTTACAGACATTCTAAGGATACATTCTAATCAGACTATACACTAAATTCAGGTGTACAAAGGAAAAGTACAATAAAAGAATAAGATGAGTTAATAAACTATTAACACCAAGTTTTTTTCATATGTACATGGACTGTGGAGTATACAGCTCATTTGATTGGTAGAAGAAGAATTTAGGTTATGATTTGAACTGCAGTATATCAGGGGGTTTTCCGGGGGTTTTGGGAAGGAGGAAGATGTGATGTCTAGTCAGCTGCTAAGATGTTTCTACAAGGACTGATATGTGAGGGTATATATGAGAGGGGACAGGTGATAGGGGAGATAGACAAATTAGGGTCATAACGGTAGTTGTAATCAGGGGTGAAGGGAAGGGGCAGAGGGAAGTGGTATACATTTCTAGTGGAGGAGGAGAAAGGCGGGGGAGGCTGTTACTGTGGTAGGGATCAACAGTGGGCCTGTGAAGAAAGAAGGAGGCTGCAACTGGGGTAGTGTATAACTGGGGTATTAGGGCTGTGATGTATAATAAGGGGTTGAGGGGAGGTGGATGGAAGGAGAGGAGTATGGAGTGTGAGGGGTGGTGACTCTTGGGAAAGGTGGATAACTTCCGCAGATGAGTCAGCTATCTGGGGAGGAAGATGGATGAGATTAGGAATACTCTACTGTTTGTGGAAACAATTACATTTTTCTTTGATAAGCCTAGAATACAGATATTTGAAGGATGTAATTAAAATGTGTCATCATGAAACATGACATCACTCCTTTTGTACATGCAAAACATCTGCAGGATCCACCTACTGCAGCCATAAAACAGTTAACCAGCC
The DNA here is from genome assembly GCA_016271365.2 of Neoceratodus forsteri. Classification (NCBI taxonomy): domain Eukaryota; kingdom Metazoa; phylum Chordata; order Ceratodontiformes; family Ceratodontidae; genus Neoceratodus; species Neoceratodus forsteri. The sequence continues at coordinate 191,836,088 of CM028136.1, forward strand.
ATTAAACAGTTAACAGTTAGGCCTATTTCAATCCTCTCTCCTATCTCGAAGGCCTTAGAGAAAATTGTGTCCACCGAAATCTCTGAATACCTCTGCAACTATGGTGTCCTTTGCCCTGAACAACATGGCTTCAGAGCTGGCCATAGCACCAATACTGCCCTCCTGGAGTTCTCTAACTTTCTGCACTTTCTGGACTCTGGCTCCTTGGCTGGTGCTGTGTTCATTGACTTATCAAAAGCCTTTGATACTGTCTCACACCCCCTCCTGTTAGCTACCCTTAGGCACCTAGGCTTTGCCATTGGACCAGTCTCCTAGTGCTCCAGCTACTTGTCATCCCGCTCACAATGTGTGAAAGTTAGCAGAACACTCTCCAGCACCTTCCCTATTTGTTCTGGAGTCCCTCAGGGCTCTATTCTTGGACCCTCGCTCTTCTCCCTCTTCCTCAACTCCCTGCCCAGTGAATGTACCAGTAAAATCCTACTCTATGCTGATGACGCGGTACTCTTTGCCTCCAATAGTAACCCCATCTCACTCCAGAACTCTCTTCAGCAATCCTACAATGACGCAGAAGCCTGGTTCACTGAGCACAGACTTGTTATCAACCTAAAGAAAACCAAAGCCATGCTCTTTGCCCACACCCAAAATAAGTCCAGTAACTTTCCTCTCTCTGTCCACTCCACCTCCAATCTCCCTATTGAACTAGTTCACTCTTACTAATACCTAGGTATAACCTTTGACCCTGCCCTCTCTTTTCATGCCCACATCTCTGCCCTGACCTCTGCCTCCAACACTCGGCTGGGTATCCTCTATCATCATAAAAACTGCCTCCCCACTGATGCCCTCTGCCTTGCAGTCACCTCCTCTGTTATATCCCTAATCGACTATGGCCTTCCTGTCTATGAGTGCGGCTGACAAGGCAGCCCTGCTCAGATCACGCCTTACCCTTAACAAAGCCTGTAGACTTATAACTGGTGCTCCTAGACTTACCCATACCTGCCTTCTTTATTCCATGGCCAATCTACTCAACCTGGATGAGCGCCTCATGTACCAAACCTGCCAACTAACCTATAAAGCTCTCCATGGTCTATTCCCCCCCGGGCCTGTCTGACACTATCCACCGAGCTAACCCCACAGTGCATACCCGTAGTTCCTGCAAAGCTGCATTGGTTATACCAAGGGCGAGAACCTCACACGGTCAAAGGGCTTACCCCATAGAGCCCCCTCCTGGTATAACACCCTCCCGGCAGGAATCTCTGATGCCCCCTTATTATCTTGTTTTAAATACAGCCTCAGAAATCACCTGCTCACCTCATGCAGCTGTTGCTGCCCTTAACTCCTCTTCTCTCCCTGACAATGCTCGCTGAGCAGCACCCTTACCTCCTGACTAGTGCTACCTTCACTTGTCTTCTCTCCTCTCTCTGGTGACCTCCTCTCATCCTCCCCTATCCATCTACGGAATCGATCTTCCTGTATCCACTGTCGATTATGCCAAACACACCTGTATGCATTATTTATACTGCCTTAGAAATGCCTGTAACTTTGACTGACGTCTACTGTGTACTCTGTATTGCTGCCTATCTGTTGTCTGTTGTACCGTTGTTTTGTCCTCCTCTGTGACGAGGTACTTTTGTAAATGAGCCTGTGGCTCAAAGGTTGTTAAACTGATGTTAAAATAAACAAATAAATAAATAAATAACACCAATAAGATCAAAAACTGATAAAATGGTCTCCTCCTCAGGCAGAGTGGAAACCTATAAGTAATAGTTATAACAATGTAATAGTCTGGCTTAAAGTCATTTAGACCCCCAAGATAGAGAGCCAAATATAAAAAAAGGCTCCTAGGTAGTGCTTTGTTGTTGTCAAGCACTACTGGGGAATGGATGATGGTAGTAATTACCCTAGGCTCAATAAGAACCAGTATAACATTTTGGGAATAGACTGCACAAATTAACTGACCTGTTTGGGTAGAGCTGTCTAATTAGTTATAATGTAAAATGATGATTAGGGTAAATTAGATCTAAATAGCACTTTAAATCCCTTCTTCCCCCACCCCATGATAAGAAGGAAGTCCAGGCAGGACAAAAACAATTTTAATTAACATCAAAACCATACCCTTGCCACCAGTTCACTATGTACTGCAAGTCCAGGAGCCAAAATGGAAAGAACAGAATAAGAGGTACTTGATACTATCTCTTCTGAATCCCCCCAAGTCAATTACCCCAGAGGAGTAACTGCCAATTATTGCCATATAGGTTTTCACCCCCCCCACCAACCTGAAGTCACAATGTTCCCTTGGATAGAACTAAGACCAATAATAAATTCTTTAAAACTAATATGAAGGGTTCCCCTCCTCCCTGGACTAATTCCATCCTTCCCTCAGTGAACAAAGACAACTATCAGAAAACAGATTTTGGGCCATTTTCAACAAAGCTACATCTCAAATGGACCAAGCCCGGTGTGGTTCCAAAAGGCAACTAAACACTGAAATAGTAAATAGAGGTTGGATTGACCCAACCAGTCCTTTTATTAGTGCCTACATAGCATTAGAAAACAAAAGATTAGATTTCTGAGTGCACATTGACTATGAAATAAACTCCCCCCTCCCCCTTTACCCAACAGCCAAATAACCTCTGCAGCATCCTTAACTCCTTAACCAAATGTATAGTCATTGGTAAATATCAATCTAGTATCCCCCCACAATATTTTCCCCGCTACATTTAATGCTCCCAAAAGGAGCCAATAATAGCTCGCAGTTGCAGATCAAAGCACACTCACATAAAATGCTCCAGAAGGTATTCCTAGCAGAATTTCCCTTTCAAGGCTTCACCGCTATAAGCATATTAAGAGCTGCTGGTCCATAGAATCAGGAGTAGGAGCATCTTACTTCCTCCTACCCGCCACTAGGACTGCCTTATGCCTGTCCCATGCATTCTTGAAGTCCCCCACTGTTCTTAACTCCACGACCTCCTCAGGGAGGCTGTTCCATGCATCCACAACCCTCTCAGTGAAAAAATACTTCCTCACATTATCTCTGAGCCGTTCCCCCTCTATCTTCAAATTGTGCCCCCTTGTTCTTGCACATCTCTTTTTCTGGAAGATGCTACCCTCTTGGACTTTGTTAATTCCCTTGAGGTACTTGAAAGTTTCTATCATGCCCCCTCTCTTCTTTCCTCAAGGGTATACATATTAAGCTCCTTTAGTCTTTCAGATGTCTTCTGCAGACCCTGCACCATTTTGGTTGCCTCCTCTAGACAGCCTCCACTCTGTCTATGTCTTTGTGGAGATGGGGTCTCCAGAACTGCACACAGTACTCAGATGGGGTCTCACCAACTGCCTGTACAGAGGGATAACAACTTCCTGTTTTCTACTATTGATGCCTCTTCCTATGCATCCCAGTAACCCCCAGCCTTCCTTACTGCCTTCTCACATTGCTTGCCCACCTTTAGGTCATCTGATATAATTACCCCAGGTCCCTTTCTATTTTTACTGTTGTCAGTATCTCACCCCCATTGTGTACTCTTCCCTGGGCTTTGTTTCCCAGGTGCATTACCTGCACTTCTTTGCATTGAATCTGAGCTGCCATACATTTGACCATTCCTCCAACCTTGCCAAGTCCCTTCTCATCCTTTCCACTCCATCTTGTGTATCAACCCTGTTGCAGATCTTTGTGTCATCTGCAAAGAGACATACTTTTCCTTCCAGTTCCTCTGCAATGTCACTTATAAAGACATTAAAAAGGACCGGTCCCAGTACTGAACCCTGCAGTACCCCGCTAGTAACCCTTCTTTCTTCACTGTGTACTCCATTTACTACTACCCTTTGCATCCTGTTGTCTAGCCAATTTTGTATCCAGGCTACCACCTTGGGACCCACTCCAAGGCTGGCTATCTTGTGTATTAATCTTTTGTGTGGGACTGTATCAAATGCCTTGCTAAAATCTAGGTAGGCCAAGTCCACAGCCCCTCCCTGGTCTACTACTTTGGTCACCCAGTCAAAGAAATCTATTAGATTCATCTGACACTACCTTCCCATCATGAATCTATGCTGCCTTGGGTCCTGTGCCCCACTGGCCTCTAGGTACTCAACAATTCTTTCCTTCATAAGTGATTCCATCATTTTCCCTACTGCTGAGGTCAAACTAACTGGTCTGTAGTTTCCTGCCTCTGTCCTGCTCCCACTTTTGTGAAGAGGAATCACATCTGCCCTCCTCCAGTCCTTGGTTGCCACCCCATCCTCCCATGATTTGTTAAAGAGAGTAGTCAGTGGTGTCACTAGTTCTACCCTTAGTTCTTTTAGAATTGCTCAAGCAGTTTAAAGCAAAAAGACAGGGGAATCAGGAAACTTTTAAAAATAACAAGAAAGCCAGAGTGAACAAAACAGAGAAGGATCTGATGAGCTGGGAGGAAAGGGGTGTATTAAAATAAATCAAGGAAAACTTGAGGGATTAAAGAGGGGAGACGGGACAAGGGAGGAAAGATAGAGAAGCAGGGGATCTTACTAGGTGTAAATGAGAAACACTAAAAAAGCAGGTGGGTAAAAAAAGAAAGCTCTAGGGCCCAGATATTCAAACTGCACCCAAAAAGTGTGCAACAGCAGGAGCAAGTGCAAGTCCACTGCACCCATGCACAAGAAGCGCGATATTCAAAACTCATGAGCCAAGATGTGCCCTCTGACCTTGACGACTGATATCAGCACCACCTGCACCATAGCGAAACTAGGGATGTGAAGCTAAGCATATCTGATGTGCCATAGCGCAACCAGGGACGCCCCCTGCAGCAGGGCAGCAATGCAACAGCACAACCAGGGATGCAGGGTCCCACCACCCATGCCACAGATGGGCAGAGGAGCACACAGCAGAAGAGACATCATCCCCCACACCCCATGCACTGCACAACCAGGGGAGAGCTGGAATAACCACCTGCCCATGGATACCAGCAACCAACCCACAGCCGAGCCATGGTGCCCCAGCACATCCCCTGGCAAGCAGTGACCGGCACACAAGGAGGGACGACCACCCCATGGCACCCCATCCCACCAATGCAGAGCACACCCTGCACCACAATCACCATACACTCTTCCCAGGAGTAGCACCCAATGGTGCAGGACACCCTATGCATGCCACCACCCCCACTGTGACAATGCAACCCTGTGCGCCATGGAGCCATGCAAGGCATCCCTACCATGTGCACCCTGCTGAGGGCGGCAACAGACAGCAGTGCAACAACAGCATACACAGTGCCACCCTGCACATCCCCCCTGAGGTACAGCTGAGAGACCGACCATGCGTTGCCAGACGAGGTACCCCACATGTGACAGGGCATGCCCTGGACCCCACCTCCAGTGGTACAGCACCCTGCACACCCTCCCAAGGACACATCCCATCCCAGCACTGGCCACAACAGCCAGCACAGACATGCACAGTGTAGCATGGAAGCATGCACCACACAGGATGCAACACAGTGCATGGACAAACTCCCACCCATACCCAAGGGCACACCAACACAGGGACACAGTAGCAGGTCAACCAAGCCACTGGCATGCGGCCACTGTTGACGTGTACACATGGACAGCACCCCTACATTGCACAGGTGTGCCAGCCACCCTGCACAGACACCATGAAGCTGTATGCCACCAGCATGCTGCCGGAGCACAGGTGACAGACACTGGAGCACATCCCCTGCAACAGACACAAGCGACAGCATGGAGGGGGGACAACAACAGCGGAGGCCAAAGTGCCACCAGAGGCAGAAGTGCACCATACTGGTGATGGAAGGCAACCTGACATTGTGCCTGGTACAGTTGTTATCCAGCATGGACAGCTACCACTGACATGCCAGCAGACCGTGCATATTACAGACATGCAAGGGTGTCAGCTACACAGGCCATGGACGGTCTGACAGGGGTGCCATGCTCACAGTGCAGGCCCCATGGACTACTGCACACAGGCATCCAGTGCACAGAGTACAACACACAAACCACAGACAGTGACTGATCCCCCTGCCCACACCATAGGCGGTACACCTCTGCACACACACACACACACACACACACACACACACATGTGCACCACCCCTGATGCCATGCACACCACTGCAGCTGAGCACCTGTAGCCTGCTGAAAATCAGAGACCACCACAGTTGTCATAACAAAATGCTTATATTTAAAAGAAGAAACAAAACATATATACAACTATTTACAAGAGGGGGGATGGGCCACATAACAGGTGGGGGGGTAAGGGGGAGGGGTGAACATATGGGAGAGGGAAGAAGGGGTGTGAGGGTGGGTCAAGGGGGAAGGTGGTAGTAGGGGCATGGGGACATTAACATGCGCCCCGGTCCTCCTCATCATGGCGCTGACATCTGCTGCTCCTCCTCCTCCTCACCCCATGACAGTGGATCCTGTAAAGCAGCTCCAAAGTCTCCCTTGCCACCTGCAGCAGCTCATGAATACCCCTCTAAAATGCCTGGAGTCGCCTTCCACCTAGGATGAGGGAGCAGAGTCAATAAGTGTGACTGTCCAGCCCCCTGCAGCCCACCCATTGTGCCTGGCATACAGCCATGTGCCACGTCCCTGTGATGGTGTGCTACCTCCCACAGTGACCATGTCCACAAGACCTGCCCACCCAGGCAGCCACAGCCATGTGGACCACTGCACACACCCAACCCCATGTCCTGCACAGCACCACCATGGCCGTACAGTGACTTGGCTATGCGGTGTGAAGGCAGCGCCACAGCCATGTGGCCGGTGCATGCATGGACCACCATTGACGCACTCCCAGACATGCAGTACCACTGGACAGTGCTGATTGTAACAAGTTGCGTGCATGACAGTGGTGTCACTGGATGGTGGCCATGCCCCGCTGCCTGCCAAGTTATACAGCATGCAGTAGTAATCATGGATGTAAGGCACTCACCATCATCAGGCTGGTTCATGTGCCGCTGACCACCATTATCCCTCCTGGTCTGCTGCTCCTCCAGGCTGTGCCTCCAGTCTCGGTTCTGCTGGTGTTCTTCAGACCCTAAGGTGCAAACATGCAGAGATGAACATTAGTACAATCCAGTAGCAAAGTCCCCCTGCCCCAATGTGTGTGCAATCCCACACAGCCATACCCATCCACCCCATACCCATGATACCACCACCACGGCCAACACCGGACGCCCCCCCATGTGCCAGACACATGCAACCGTGATACCCGTATGGACGATAATAGTGTATGGATGTTGCATATACCTGGCCGTGGCACCGTGCCCCTCCTGGCACATGCCCACAGGTGGGCAAGCAGGTCCGGGTCCCTGTGCCTCAGGTCCCTGTAACGATGGAGGCACTGCTCCACCGTGCACCCCATACCGGTGGCCTCCTCCAGGGTGTCAGCCACCTCCTGCCACACTGCACTCCTGGCCCTGTCCAGGGGTGCCTCTCCATACAAAGCCCCAGCATGGGGCTCAACTATTGCCACCAGGTTGGCTAGCTCAACCTGGCTCCAAATGACCGCACACCTCCACACCATCTCTTCTGTGTGGTTGAATCAAAATGGAGCTCAGAAGCATGGTCCTGCAATGTGCAGATGCTGCACGGTACAGCGCTGCCATTCCCTATTGCACTGTCACCGAACAGCACGATAGTGGTGCACCCATGCCTGATGCATGGTGCCTAGGGGGAAAAGGTTGGGCACAGGGTCAAGGGTCTCTGGCTCACAGACAGCCACAGCGCGATTGGAACCCAATGCGTGTAGCACAATTGGGTGCCTGTGTGCCACCTCCTGTAGCAGCCTACAGCGCTGTTGCCCCAGTGTGCCTAACGACGCCCCAGTGCCACAGCGCCATATATGTGAATAGCACTGTAGTGCCACTGGCACAATGGTGGCCATGCCCTGCATTGCCTCCTGTGCACAGCACGTCAGCAGCGCAGCAGGCACCTGCGTCATCAACCTGGGCATGCGCAGTTAGGTGTATACTGCATATGTCACAGAACTGCAGTCTTGGCACAGCACGTTCAACACAATTGTGCAAAGCACAACAGCACGATATTCAGCCGGCATATGCAAATCATCTAATCAGCCATTCAATGGCGCAGTCACTGCATTTACATCCACTTAAAGATGTGCCTCGCCTCATTTGCATGGGTTGCACTATAAAAATGCGACATTGGGCTGCACTGGCCATAGTCGGTTACTGCAGTCTATTGCGGTGAGTTGCATGCTGTTTGGGAGTGTGGACTATGGTGTTTGGGACATGCATGGGACTGCACAGTCACAGATAACACCTGTCATTCTCACAGGATGAATCATGACCGAGTGTGAGGTGGAGGACAAGGAACAGAGACGTGGGAGGAAGAGGAGGCCAAACTTCACAAAGGCAGAGACAGATGTCCTGTTTGAGGCCTACCTTGACCAGGAGCTGCTGCTCAGTGGACGCCAGGGAACACCACAGGCCCGTGCTGCTGCATGGAAGGAGGTGAAGCATGCTGTCAACCTGCATGGCAACCACCAGCATTCCGTGCAGGAGTGCAAAAAGAAGATGGGCACGGACAGGTGGAGAATTAAAGAGAAGGTGGCTCCATCAGGGCAGCATGGTCTGCTTCTAGTGGGGGACAGCCAGAGGTGCAACGCCTTACCCCACAGGAAGAGTGGGTTGCTGGCAGCATGCAGCATTGCGCCATTGAGGGTGTTCCAGGTGGTGGATTCCAGACAGGTGGTAGCCCGTCACTGCATGGTAGGTCATGGTCTGTCGATTGGGGGAGGACAGGGTAGGTCACATGCAGTAATGCTACTGTTTTTCCCTTACAGCTCCTGAGCATCTACATGGGTTAGCGGTGGTGGGCTTCTCCACTGAGGGCAATATCATGGAGATGGAGGAGGGCCCGGCCACCTCCACAGGCATACGGGGGTCAGGGCAACAGTGGGCCCACCTGGACATCTGGACTGATGTTGGTGGAGCAGGTGCAGAGGAGGCCCTGCCCATGTCCCAGTGTGCCAGCATCCATGGATGCCAGCATGCTGAGACTCGGGCTGGTGTCGGATCCATCACCGATGATGATGGAGCTAATGTCATGGGCAGTGAGACATGTGGGCTGCAAGATGGCCACACAGCAGGTGACATCGCGGCCATGGCTGTGGGTGGTGCCACTGTGGAGGCCTGCATGACATCACAGTCCCAGCCTGTGCCTGTCTGCACCAGTGGGGGCAGCACTGGTGTGTGTCCAGGACAGTGGGATGGTTGCGGCCACTGTGGCGGCACCATTGAGCCCTGGAGAGTGGCAGCTGGAGGGGCAGTATTATCAGTCAGCCAATGGCCATGGGGGTATAGTGTCAGGGGGCGGCGTCAGTGCACTGCCTTTGGACATACCCAGGCCTGGCCCTGGTGTGCAGCACCCACCCTCAAGGGGTGATGACCATCAGGGCATGAACACCCTGAGGGACAGCATGCCGATCAGGCAGATGACCTCTTAGATGAGTACACCCACATACTGCAACCAACAGTCAATCAGCAGATGTGACTTGTGACGGCAGTGGATACACTGAGTGTGGCTTTGCACCAGGCAGAGGAGCAGCGCAGCAGAGACACCGCTCTGCTCCTGGCAGGGATGGACTGGTTGCCGGAGGATGTGACCGCTGCCACTGACAGGCAGACACAGGCATTCACAGCTGCCATGGCCACAATGGGCACACAGTTATTTGCCCATGCGTCGCAGACACTGTGCAGTGCAATGTCCACCCCCCATTCCCGGCATCATGGAACACCATCCTTGTTGACACCGGGTACAGCTGTGGGCATCCTGAGCATGCCTGGCGCAGGCATGTTCGGTGTGCTGCAGACCCCTGCATGAACATGGTCCTGTTCATGCAGTGGAACCCCTGGGGGACTGTCGGTGCCACCCCATGAGGCCAGTGGTCAGCCTGTCACTGCTGGCGGGTCTCGGTGGGGCCGCCCACACATCTGCAGTGGCCGTGGCACTGTGGCATGTGACTGACCTGTCTCCCAGCATGGCTATTGTCTGATGCTGCCCTGTGTGCATTGTGTCATTCAGCGGGCAAGGCACGGGTGAGGTACCTGGCCCTGCATGCACACACATGTTCTATCTGCACACCCTTCCGGCTGCCGTCCACTGTGGTGTGTGCATGATGATGCCTGCGTTTCGCTGTACAGCACTGTGCAATGGTGCCCAGCGTCTGACACATGCACAATGACAGGCAGTGGGCGTTGTGGTCCGTGGACGTGTGTGTGGCTAGTGGTGGCAGCCTGGGTCGGCGTGCTTCCTACCCTTTGTGCATGTCTTGTGAGGTGAGTGAGTGTGTGTGTGTGATCGTGTGCCATGTTAGACCTCGCCCATCCCTGGCGGTGTGTGCGGTCCCATGCTCGGCCACTTCCCTTGACAGCATGCACCCCTGGTGTGTGTCCATGCGTGTTTGTGGGTTGTGCCTTTGCCACTGGTGGTTGCACATGGCCCCATAACTAACCTGGGTTGGCTGAAGTGCTCCTCTGTGATGGTGTCCCGGTGCAGCTGTGCCAGCCGGAGCAGTCAGGGGTCCCATCTCCCAAGGTGGGGCTGCCAATCACCATCTTCACCAGCATCCTCATCATCCCCATTGCTGTCCCCCTCTTTGACCTGTACGGCTATCCCACAGTCATTGGCCATTTTGTGCAGGATGCAACAGGCCAGGAATAGCCTGCAGGTCTTTGAGGGGCTGTACTGTAGGGCACCACCAGACGTGTTCAGCAACGGAAACGTGCCTTCAGCATCCCGAACACCGCTTGATAACATTGTGTGTGGTGGCATGTGCCTCATTGTAGCGTTGCTGTGATGGGGTCGCGGGCCACCGGTATGGTGTCAGCAGCCAAGGACGGAGAGGGTATCCACCATCACCTCTGTGTAGAGGGTGGAGGTTAGTTTGGTGATCAGCGTCGTCCTGCCTTGGGCCATCTAGGCCAATACCCATGTCACCTCTGACCATGCCCCTCCCAGGCTCTATGTTTTTCCGCATGGTTTGCATACTCACCCACTAAGTGGCCAGTGGGGATGTCCCCACTCTCGAATCTGTGGCACAGTGTTGACTGGTGCCAGATGAAGGCATCATGTGCTCCCCCAAGGTGCGTGGCACAGTCTTTGATTATGTACCCCCTGGCATCGCACACCACCTGGCAGTTGATGCTTGCATAGCCCTTCTGATTGATATATGCAGCCCCTTCGGGGCCAAGTAGTGTGTGGATGGCCACATGGGTGCAGTCTATTGCCCCTAGCACACCAGGCATGCGTGCTACCCTGTGGAACTCCTGTATGTTTGCTGTGTGCTCCGCCAGTGTGCTGGGGAAATGGATGTACTCTGCAGCATGTGGCAGCAGTGCACTGAGGAATTGGGTGAGGTGGCATGATGCGGCCGACTGGGTTATGCCTGTGGTGTCCCCTGTTGGTCTCTGGAAAGTACCCGTGGTGAGCAGGCACATGCAAGCTGTCACTTTAGTCTCCACTGACAGAGCATGGCTCCGTCATGTGCGTGCCTGCATCACATCACTGCACAGCTCACAGAGCCGCCTCAGAATTGCCCAGTTCAGGTAGTACCTGCCCACGATCTCGGTATCACTGTACAACTTGAAGCTGGTGCAGGCTCGGTACTACCTGTTGGGGGCATACCGCCGATGGGCCCTTCCACGGCTGTGCCTCCCTGCTTCCTGCCTTCTCTCCCCCCTCATTACTGCCTTCATCTGGATGGTGGCACTGGCCATGTCCCTGGCTTGTGTCCCCCCCGACAGCTGTTTCTGTGTTCCCCCCCCGCTGTCCTGGCTGCTACTTTCCCTGCACTGGGAACACCTTCCTATGGTGGCCACAGTGCTCTGTGGCACTTCCCCCTTCTGCACTGTGTTTGGCTGTGGCTCCCCACACCTTCCCTGTGCCTGTGGGTTCAGGGTGCCCTTTCCCTGTCCTGCCCTGTGTGTCTGTCCTGCCCTGTGTGTCTGCCTACAGGTCAGCCACATGTGCCTTCCCTGTACCGTTCTTGCACCTCTCCCTTGTTCCTTTTTATTTTGGCTCATTTCTGCAATCGCATAACTTCCGCTTGCTCCCCTATTGCACATGGCGCATGTTGTTGAATATCACACTGCGCCATTTATGCATGGTTCCTCCCCCTTCAGTTGTGCATGTATTTATTATCATTGTGCTCTTGCTCAGTGTGATTTTGGAGGCACATCTGCCTCCAGCTGAATATCGCAGAATGGTGCATTTTTGGACTTGCGCTGGAGCAACCCTATTGCTCATGGTGCAACCCTTTTGAATATCTGGGCCCCAATCTTTAAATTTAATTACTCAAGTCTTCACCACAGTAGAAGCTAGACCTCACATAGCAAACTGTGAAAATCAACTGAGCCTAAGTAACAGTCCCATAATGCCAAATGTGGCCAAAGTAAACTGAGAACAAAATTTTTCTTCTCAGGATGATTCAGATGGATCACAGAAAAATCACTGCTAGTTCAGGTGGAATCTTCTCTCCAATATGCTTGAAGCATGGCTTTAAATTCCTGTAAGGATGTTTCCATATGCCTCTTTTTGCTAGAGGGAGAGACTTTTGACCATTTATCTTTCTGAAGAGATTTTATGTCTCTAACATCTGCTGTTTCCATAGACTAATCTGAGGGGAAAAAGTTGCCTGATCGTCATCTCCTGGACCACCGATTGTGGCTCATCGAAGACTTTGGTACTATCTGAGAAATGAATACAGATTCTGGCAGGTTATGAGGTTGAAAATGTTATTTTGTGAGTTCAGAGAATTCTAATGATATGAGCATATGTTCTCCGCTTCTGCTGTAAAGCCATGGGAACAATCATTGTCAAAATAATCTTGGGCACCTTTATAATTCAACGGACCACTATGCCAAGCTTGCTGCAGCAATTCTTGCTACATGCATAGTTGTAGAATCAAAGCACAATTGATTTAGTTGCTGCTTTGGGGAGGAGGGCTTCTGGGCCAAGGATCTATGTGCCCGCTCAATTGGAAGTGGAGTTAGATAAGTCACCTCCAAGACAGATACCAGAAAAGACTGTAGGAAAGGGATCATGCCTTCTGACCCCTCAGCGCCCTCAGGGACCCCATAAATCTGAAGATTGCTTCTTCTGGAGCAGTTCTTCAGGTTCTCTTATCACTCTGCAAGTGCTTGGCAATCTTGCAGCACCCGACCCAGGACTCACTCTACATGATCCAGCCACAAGTTGGAGGTGGAGACATGGGTTGTTAATTCCAAAACGTTGCTTTCCAAGGACTGGATAGATGACCAAAACTCTTCAAATACAGTATGGGTCTCAAGTTGAAAGTCTCTTAGTTCTTGCAGAATGGCCAATATAATGGGGTCAGGGGTCAGGGGCCAGTGGCTGCAATGATCCTGACTCCAATATGGTATCTAGAGAATTCTTTAACTGTGACACAGATACCGATTCTGCAGTGCTAGACATTGTGGGGTTGAATAGCTTTCCCTTCTTCAATCTGCCCTTAGAGTATTGAAACGCCTCATAGCAAACTATGCAAAACTAATTAGAAAAACATCAACTTGCGAGCCTATATCTGGAAGCTCATCTCGGAGCAGTGAGATTAGGCAGCCATAACTGGTAGAAGCGGAACCGGAAGTCCTATTTTACTGCAATTGTGCACCCTAATCTGGAAGCAAGATGGCGACTGATAAGGGCCAGCCAGAATCACTTGCTCTATGTTGAGTTGTTTATCTTTTATTTTCTTTCATTATTTTGCATTAACATCGTTATTTTTAGTAGTTAATTTAGTCAGGGTCCTCTTAGTGAGTTAGTCCAATCAGAGAACAGCACAATTTTTCAGGGTTTGTATCAGGTATCGAGGTTTTTTGTTTGGCATTTTTCTCCCAGTGCTTTGAAGAGCATTGTTTTAATTAGCAGTGAGCCAACTATTGTTTTTAGTTGTTATAGTTGAGGTGCTATGTTGCTGATGCCCGTAATACGATTAGTTTTATTTGAATTTGCTAATGCTGATCAGGTAGTCTTCCTAATCAGCATACTACACTGATTTTATACACTTTGCACTTTGCAGCTGTTTCTGTGCAAAGTATGCTGCACCAGTAGCTGCGGGTAACAGTTGGAGTTGATCAATGCTCTTTCTGCTCCTCAATCTGCCCAGCTTTAATCTATCCTAGAGGCTACCTGTAGTTGAAAAGGAGTTTGAGAGGAGATGAGAAGAAAATGTCTTGGAAACACCTAGATGAGGAGGATGAGTGAAAATTGGCTGACTGAGAGGCTGCGACAGTCTTTTATTTATTCTCCTGCTGGATAGTCAGTGGAGTGGTGGAGGAAGCATTGGACCACCGGAGTCCTACAGAGACGAGTTGTTGAGTGGGGTCTGGCCCATGGAGGCTGTGGTGTGGTAGTGGGTATTGCTGGCTGGAGGGCAGGTTGCTTCTATAGCTGGGGAGGGTTGCAGTGTTTCTGGCCATTGGAGGACAGATGGTGTTGTTCGGGCTCCAATGTCTGGGTCTCTGGGGCCGGGCAGTGGTCACCTCTCGCAGCCTGGGGTTCCATGGTTGGATGCTTCATGGAATGAGAACTGTGAGGACTGCACTATCTGTTGGTTTGTTGTTGGCAGTCTGCATTGCCAACCTAGGGAGCAGTGATGCTGGTTGGGGTGTCTCATTGGAGGGGCACTGAAAACTGGTGGCTGGAGAGCAGCAGGACCCCAGTTGTCCATAGGGGTCCCTGTGGTGGAGGCTGGAGGGTCTTTTCCCCTGGGCTTCTAATCTTCCAGTAGAGTCACCCAACCTGTGTTGCTGGCCCTCAGGGGGGGCTTATTTACTGGCCTGAAGAGCTGAGTAACTATTCTATTATCTTCCTTTTGAACTGCAGAGAAAAGTCTTGCTCTTTGAGCTGAGGCAGCAGCCCTGGTGTATACATTTTGGATTTTGCTTTTTGAATTGATGTGGGGGGTGGTGAGAGTGTCCCCACAAACTACTAATTGCTTTCATTATTTAGTGGTCACTAGAGTGAGAGTGCAGTGGAATGGATATAACAAGCTTGATGGCTGGTTGAGTGTGAGAGTCCCAGCTATCCCCGACATATATTGCACATCAGTTGTTTCACCATTTGTGAACTGGACTACAAAGACATTTTTCTTACTTTAGTTAAAAGGGGATGGGATAATCATTTGGAGATTTGTTTATTGGATGTGGGGGGAGGGATTTGGGGGTTTTGTTTTAGTTCTAGTTGTTTTCTTTTTTTTTGAGTGTTTGATTTGTTATTTTACTTGTATTGTTTTAATTATTGTTCAGGTGACTGTTGTTTCTGCCCATTGTAGTTATATGTTGGCAGTTTTCTTCAGTGGACAGGCACTACTCCACCTCTAGGCTTAGGGGTTTGCACCCCTCTGATTGTCCTCCACTACCTGCTGAGGTGTACAGGCATTGTTGGGCCTTGGGGATAGCTCAGAGGTGTCGAGGGCATAGGCCTCCTGCTGGGGGGGGGGCTGAGTGGGGTGGGCGGATTGGGGTTGTGGGTACCAGAAGGTGCCCTGGGATAAAATGGGTACTGGAAAAGGGGTCCTTCCTGCCTGGTTCCCATATACAAGGGCTCCACATCAAGTAGAAAATGACATGTGC
This sequence comes from Neoceratodus forsteri, assembly GCA_016271365.2. Taxonomy (NCBI): domain Eukaryota; kingdom Metazoa; phylum Chordata; order Ceratodontiformes; family Ceratodontidae; genus Neoceratodus; species Neoceratodus forsteri. The sequence goes on from CM028136.1 coordinate 191,851,684, forward strand.
TCCCACAGCCACTCATCCGACTTGGGTGATGTTGTGCAACGCCAGGTCAATTAAGAATAAGACAGCAGTCATTGCTAATCTTGTTCGGAACATACAACCTGGCTTGCATCACTGAGACCTGGCTTGCCAAGAATGCTGGTCCTGTGTTGGAGGCAGCAGTGCCAGCCAAGTACTCGGTGATACACAGCCCAAGGTTGGATAGCAGGGGTAGGGCTGTAGCCATCTGTTTCAAGATGGAACTGAACCTTATAGATGTGTCTATGGAACTCAGCAGATCCTTTGAGTGTATCATGGGTGCAGGTGTGGGTTGCAGGATTCTTCTCATCTACTGTCCACCCAGGGATGGGAAAGAATTCCTGCAGGAAGTCATGGACTTCGTCATCGACATTATGTTGGAGTCCTCCAAGTGGCTGGTCCTTGGAGACTTCAATGCCTGGGTCGATGATGAACTTACACAATTTGGTCAAGACTTCCTCCAACTGATGATCTCGTTGGGTTTCAAACAGGATTTTTTCTCTACTACTCATAATTGTGGTCACTCTCTGGACATGGTATTCCTCCTAGTGATGGAAATCTCCAACTTGGTGGTGGAACCAGTCAGTTGGTCTGACCATCGTACTATAGGGTTTAGTTTTGCGGCCCCCCCCAATAGACCTGCCCCTGTGGAGATGGCTTGGTACCACACCTTAAGCGGTGTGTCCCCCACTGGCCTAATAGCAGTGATGGACCTATTGAGTAGGCTGACGGGATGCATGGAGGTAGGTGACCTGCTGCTGCATTATAATAGTGTGGTGTCAGGGGTCCTGGACTCCATTGCACCTATCTGTGTTCATCCACTCACTCTTCATCCTTGGTCCCCTTGGTTTGATGGGACCTTGAAGGAGCTGAGGTGAGTAGGGCAACAGCTGGAGCATCACTGGTGGAAATTTGGCTTGGAGGGTGACAAACTTAAATGGATGGTCCATTATAGAGACTATCAATCTGCTGTCTCCCATAAGAAGGAAGAGTTCCTATCCAAGGAGATTGCTGATGCAAGAAATCAACCGGCTCAGCTCTTCCAAACTGTGTACAGGTTGTGCAATCCAACCTACCTTCAGAATTAGAGATCTTTTTTACAACTTAAGTGTGAGGCGTTAGCTCAATTCTTGAAGATAAGGTTGCCACCATCAGATCGGTGATCCTTTCAGTATGCTCCAATGAGTGACGCAATGGTCGGTGGGAGGTCGCTAGCACCCAGTTTGTCTGGTCTGACTTTGACTGGCTGGTGATCATGAATATTGTGAAGATTATTCTGGGTATGCAATCGACTTGCTGTAGTTTGGATCCTGGTCCAACCTGCCTCCTGGTGGAATGTGTGAAAGTCATCAGACCAGTTCTAGCAGAGATCATCTGGAATTCGTTGGAGAAGGTGGTGTTACCTGATCCCTTGAAAGAGACGGTTGTGACACCCCTTTTGAAGAAATCTTCCCTTGACCCGGATTGTCTCACAAACTACAGACCTGTCCCTAACCTGCCCTTTATGGGTAAGGTGTTTAAGAAGGTAGTCACGTTGCAACTCAAGGACAATCTTACCACCCATGAGGTCTATGATCCTTTCCAGTCTGGATTAAGGAAGTGGCATAGTACCGAGATGGTGCTTGTTCAGGTACTTAATGATCTGACAGCGAGAGGTTGGAGCAGCCGTTCGATATTGGTTCTCCTTGATCTCTCTGCAGCGTTTGACATGGTGAATCATGGAGTATTACTAGAGTGCCTGCAGTTGATGTGTGAACTGTCTGGTATGGTCCTCAGATGGTTCTATTCTTTTCTCACCATCAGGATGCAGAGAGTGGTGTCAAGGATTTTTTCCTAGGTCCCCTTCCCCCTGACCTATGGGGTGCTGCAGGGCTCTAAGTTATCTCCCATGTTGTTCACCGTGTATATGCTGCCAATGGGAGACATTATAAGGCAGTATGGGTTGAGTTTTCACTGCTGTGCAGATGATACTCAGCTATACATGTCCTTTGTGCCTGAACAAGATGATGCTGTCTCAGTCTTTAAAAACTGCCTCGCTGAGATTCAGGATTGGATGTGTGCCAGTTGGTTAAGGTTGAACCCAGATAAGACTGAGGTGTTGGTTGTGGACCCTGGTAATCAGGTAGAGGAGTCCTCTGCTGCTCAGCCCTCTGGGCTTGTGCTGGGGGGCAAGCAGCTGAGGTCCTCTGAATGGATGTGAAATGTGGTCGTCATTCTTGATGTCAAGATGATGCTTAAATCACAAGTATCAGCCATTGCCAAGTCCTCATTTTACCATCTGAGGAATAACACCCATACAAAACAACTTGTTCCACCTAATAAACTTCATACCCTGGTCCATGCCTTTGAGATCTCCCGTCTCAACTTCTGCAATGCTCTCTACTTAGGGCTTCCAAGGGAGGACATCCACTGCCAACAGTTGGTGCAGAATGTGGCATGCCAGGCTGTTGATGGGCTTATCTCTATCTAGCCACATCATGCCTGTGCTCTGCGAACTGCACTGGCTGCCAGTGTGGTGGAGGATCATCTTCAAGGTCAGTTTGCTGACCTACAAGGCCCTACACAGACAGGGACTGCATTATTTGCAAGACTTCCTGCATCACTAACACCCCCCACCTGCTCTGTTCCACTGATGAGGGATTGGTAGAGGTTCCCAGGGGCCATATAAAGACTTTGGAGGAAAGATATTTTGCATTCATGGCCCCGACCCTGTAGAATTCTTGACATCCCATGATAAGAGCACTGGGGAATGGGTTTCTACAATAATGGTGACCCACTCCCCAGCACATTTCAGGGATGTCTACGGAAGGGCAGGGTGGCCAGATTGGGGGGGTGGATGACTATAGCAACAGGATGTCATTATATGTTTTCACCTGGGGAGCGGGCATGCACAGCAGGGGATGTGAGGGGTGGTGCCATGGTGGATTGCCAAGCTGACCCAGTGGTGTGGTGGGTAGGTAGCCAGCGTCGGTAGGCAGGGTACAGGGTTCAGGTCTGGGCACTGGTGTGTTTTTGTTGTGCCCAGCCCAAATCTTTTTTTTTTTTATGTTTTCACACACCCCCAACATGCACCCCCCTGGAGTTGAGAATCCTCTAGTAAACTAAGCCCCCAGTGCCCATTTGCTGAACGCTGGGATGTCAGAGTGCCAAAATAAATTTTCAGCACTCTCGACTTCTGCATAATGGTGATTGCCTTTAGGCTTTTACTGTTATGACATAGAACTGAATTCTCTGCCTCATCAGATTAGAGAGTGCCTGTCCACTGAGACTTTTAAGACTGCCTTAAAAACTTATTTGACTCAGCGTTTTCAGATGCTTTTCAACTGGAATGTTGCTGATTTTAATCTGATTATTGTTTTTATCAGTTATAGTAGTCTGTTTTATTCTTTTGTACAAGCACTTTGATATTTTGGAAAGTGCTTTTTATAATAAAAATTACTTTGATTTTGACTAATTGTGTGCCCAGTTCTGGCCATAAAGGCAGATTATGTGCCTGATGTTGGTCATAAAACAGAATTTTCATCCAATTTGGAGAGCAAAATAATGTCTTCAATTTGGTTAAAAATGACAAGGAAAAGGGAGTTGAGTTATATGTGAGGTTGACTTATAGGTGAGTATATACGGTATAGTTTCCATATATTGCATTCAATTAGGAAGCCATGTGTAATTCTGTGGTACTTTTAAATCTGACTTTCCTGTCAAAATGCCCTATGTGCAGCTTTTGTCCCTATTCCTATATATGGATGTTTTTTTTTTTTATCTCTTATAAATTAACTCACTGTTAGAGCAGAAATGATTTCTTCCATTTTATAAATGGGTAGGGAAAGTCCAGTGACTTAACTCATACATGCAGGTCCAAGTGAGGTATAAAAAAAGTCTGACCACACCGCTATCATGTATCACATAAATGTACATAGCAACAGCAACTGCAAACGGGACTTATTCTCTCTCCAAATCATGTTTTCTTTAACAAAAAAAAAAAAAAAACTGTCAGATGACATGCTGCAGGCTGTTCAGTCCTGAGGAATATACATACTTCTTGAGTGGACCCAGGGCATGCATTTATTCCTTATTGACTGCATATGCTGTCATGTATTACCCCTTACATATCAACCAGTAGTTATCAACTACAATGCTATTGCATTCTACTATAAACTATTTCCAGAGCAAATTTCATCTTTTGAATCCTGTTTGCCTTAATGTAGAGTCAGTTCTTCATCAGACAAAATTGAGACAAAAATAGCTTGTAAACAGAGCAGATAAATTGGGTCAAACATGACAAACATGACATCCAAATGAATTAGCTGCTTAGCTTCAGTGTAAAATGGGTGAAGGCAGCTTTCCAGCCAAAGCATATTTGCTGGGCTAACCTGAGTGTCAAAGAAATTGTCACAGTTTTCAGTAAATGGGTTCTCTTTTCATATGTCTTTTGTCAAAATGTACAACAACTGACAAGCTTCTCATAAAAAGACAATATTGCGTCTGCAAATACTTGAGTACATAATCAGCTGGGAAGGGTTTCTGTACAAATAGAACAGTAAATAGAAACCCATCAGTAACAGGGATGTCATTCCATAAAGGGATTCTAGAGACATCATAAACAATGAAAGCAAAGCTCAAGGGAGGTGTGATGTCACTAGAATCTGAGATGGAATGATAAGCCTAGTTACTGAAGATTTCCTAATATTTGTCCGATATGCAACTTTGTGATCATTCCATTCAGTTTCATAATACATTTAGTTACATCTGATGTCAGAACAATGGTATTATGAATGTTTGATGTCACTGATTCCCCATGGAGGAGAAATTACAACTCATATATTACAAAAACAAAAATGTATGTGAAGCAGTCTGTAGTCTCTGTTTTAAGTGGGCAGTACTGTATTATTAGTATTGACAGAGGTTTGCACGTGTGTCTGTCTTTTCCTCAGAAAGAGCCAGGGGTTGAAAAAACATGACTGGAGATTGTCTTCTCTTGTTATCTTTATTCAGACAAAGTGAATTTCCTGCAGATCACCACGGAGGTGCTGTTTGGATTGAGTTAACCAATAAAGATCAAGTCACTCAGAATTCATTGCAGGCTAATGACTGGCTGGGGGGGGGGAGTTGGTGGCCCAAGACTGGTTGTTAATTCATCATGAAATGCCCTGGGCTGAGGATGATATTGTGGTTATAAACCTATGACAAGATGAAGGTGGATTGCTGCAGCACTGTGAGCTGTAATGGGTGATTCTATGAGATAACCTTCCTCCTGGTACAGCAGTCAGTTACAAAATGCCTCATGAATAATAGGATTTTACTTAGAAATTGTGTTTCAGTTACTCCTGTACTGCTTTGCCTATTATTAACTGCTTTTTCTACTTGCTGGTACTGCTTTGCACAGACAGACAGCATTTTCTCATCTACAATAGTGCTGAACTTTTAAGTCTTGAATTATATTAAGTGACCCTAAACATTAAAGAGGAATTTTCAGGTACCCTAAGCGCTGCAACTCTTACAGCAGGTCCCAATTTAGAAATTAAAAGTGGTAAAGTTTGACTTGCTGAATTTTCCTGTAATCAACTTTTTTGGTTGATCCTGTGAACTCTTGCCTGCCTTGGTAAGTCCCAGGAACACCCCTCTGAGCATCTGAAGACACGTGCAGCTGGTTCAGCCATGGGGGCCATCACTGTGCCTACATGTTGTTTAATTCTTAATTGAGTGACGCAGCATAATTTTACCTTGACCGTATTGTGCTTTTCTATGCTTTCAGAAGTCAAATGATATCCATGTGTATTTCAGCTCAGTGTTAAATAAGGTTGTAGCCATTTCATGGAATCAAAAGGATGCCACTTTTGAGGGAAAAGTATGCTGTTTATAGGAGATAGGAAATTATTTTTACATAGTTAATTATCCTTCCAGCTTCCTTTCCATGCCAGTTCTGTATTCTGATATGCTTTGGCGATTCTTTTATAAATAAATTATCTAGCTTTGGGCTGCCCTCAGATCTGCATAGAGTTCAATTCTCCTCACCACTTACTGATCTCGATTTTCATATTTCTAAGACATTCTATGACATCAATAATTCGTATTCCATGCTATTCATCTGAATGGCCTGGAATGGTGTTACTGATGGCACAGAATGTTTTCTATCACCTTTAACACAGTGTCGCCAACAGTGACGTCACTTTTGATATCAAAGTTCTATCAAATGGCTTCTGCCATTATTTCAGAAAGGGCAGACTCACTGTAGATAGCAGTATATCTGGATTTCCGACACCTACAAATAATCCCAGCTTTTGTTTAAACATTCCTTTCCTGGTCATTCAGACTTAGAGGGACCCAGTGCACTAACATTCCGCTCTAATTAAAAAGCATGTGTTTTCAAATAATTCACATATTTAAGTGGTGGAATTCACAGTACTTCACCTACTGTAGCTGCATGGAATCTGGATCACTCATACAAGCTAGGAGGTGCAACAGTGGGCAGCACAAATAAGGAAAAGGATCAGGGATTTATTGTGGCCATTCATTTGAAACCAGGCAGGAAATGTGCTGCTGCAGTCAAGAGAGTTAACACAATGTTGGGATACATTAGGAGTAGGGTAAGGAGCAGGTCACGAGAGGTGGTCCTCTGCATGAACAAGGCTTTCTACAGACTGCACCTGGAGTACTTAGCCCAGCTCTTATCACTACAGTACAGAAAGAACAATGAAGTAGTGAAACAGTGACCACGGGGTTTTCAGACTTTGAGGGACCCTGAAGTGGTCAAGAACTTTCAGCACACAACCACTAAGTTGATTAGTACCCCAGAGCCCGATCCATAAAGCCCTATACACCCCTACATGGGTGGGTATGGTGTGCTATGATATGCAGAGCTGCATTCTGCAGGCACAGAGTCCTCCACACCTCCAAAAGTGCAATTCTCCAAGCTGTAGATGATGATCCTGACCAGATCCAAGAATCTAAGTGGCAGTCAGAGCCTGCTGAGAGGGTATGACCATGCTCTGTGGTCATACACAGTATGATGTGTTTGCTGTGTAGGCTTTAGTGTGGGTGCTCAAGCTACACAAGTGGTGACCCCTACCTTATGTCTTGCATGCCCTATGGACCAAATACCCTGGAAAGTTTTTGGATTTCAATGGCCCCTTCCAAAGCTGTTGCCTCAAGCTCTCCTAGATGTTATGGTAATGGGCACTGGTAGGCATGTCAGAAATTGTTTAAAAAAATGTTGTTCTAAGGAGATATTGCAATGCAAATAAAGTACTGCATTCCAATCTTCTGCTCACATGCAACATTTATCATCTCTAAAGCCAAGTCTAAACTTCCTATTTGAAGCCTGATGATCAGCCTGACTGCACCCCAGCCCCCATTCAATGCTCTGTGATCACAGAATGAGGGCAGCTGAGCTCTCTGAATGCTGTCTGTTGCAGAGTCACATGGGGTGGACAGCCATCAATGTGCAAATTGCACATATGCTGGCTTGACTCTGGATTGGGCCCTCAATGGACAAGAGCTACAAGGAGAATTTGACCAATGTGGGTGGGATAAAGGGAAACATTAGAAAGCATTTCTTCACAGAATGTGCGGTTAATAACACATAGAATAGCTATCAGGTGAGGTTGTGGAAGCTAACACTGTACAGCCTTTCAATGCAGGACTAGACAAATGCCTAAGGAATAATTGAACTGAGGATTACAATGCATGAGTGAGGCTATCGCTCCAGCTAATCAGTTTGGATGTGTTTCTATACACAGATTGGATATAATCTCTTCCGTGAGGCTGGAGGGATGAACAAGATGGCCCTAATTCCTTCAATCACCACAATACTATGTAACAATATGTGAAGAGCTCTCCATAGTCCATTATACTGTTGGCCTCTACAAAGTATTCTCAAAATGAGAACAATCCAGTGTATAACCATAATTCAAAGTGCTTATGCAACTTGATATGATGTGTGCTTGTGTGACTTAGATACATTATAACTGTTTGCCTCTCTATCCGTGGGATATACCACCTAGAGGGAATGATGGCATGGAACCCTAGAGGAGAGTTCCACCCCTATAGGTGCTGCAGGAATGATTCCTGGCTAAAAGTAACTTAGGAAGAAGCCCATGGAAAAGAGAGATATGCCACTGGAGGAGTAGGGGAGAATGGTGGGGAAATGAAGAAACAAATCCTGGAACAGTCCAGGAGGAGTGGCCTATTAAGGCCTGATGGGGGACTGATGTTGTTGCTCCACGCATTGAACCACAGGCATAGCCTTCTCATTATAAAATGGATGGGAGAAATCCTATAAGCTGATTGGCAGAAGACGTCTTTAACCCATGATGATATCTCCTTGTATCATCCTAGTTCAAAACTAATTACAAATATCAACTATTTACCAACACTTTGGGGCCATTTTATAATCTCAGTAATACAGTCCAGGGTGTGGTATATCATGCATAACTCTCTGTTGCTTTATGCCTCTCAGTACACCCCAGGCATGATGATATATCATGATATGCCAAACTTTCAGCTAGATTCATGAAAGAAATACCACAAGGTAAATGACGCTACTTCAGGTAGCGTGTACTATTTCATAACTCCTGATTTAGGAAACAGCCTCTGGAGAAAACATCAGCAATTATCCAGGACACAAAAACACTCCAGCTCAACACTGTGGAAGTAGCACATACTAACTGCAGGGGTCCATCAGCTGAAGCATAGCAGAGCTGGACACTACTGCCATTGAGAACAAAAACACAGCCAGCAATGCAGGCACAGTAACAAAATATGCACACGTGGCAATTCTTGAGTGATGCAGACTTTGCAGCACACAAAACTGCTACAAATGGAGCTGCCTTCACTAGCGTGGCCATGACTAGCATACCAGCCACACCTCCAGAACACTATGACACAGCATTAAGGAAACAAATAGTACACTGTCCCAGCTGTGCTAAGTAAGAGGGTTCCCAAGTGCCCTTTAAATAGTAAAGTACCGCACCAGGATGCAGTAGCACCACAAAATGGCAACTGTACATGCTACCTACATATTGGCAGCAGCCCATGAGAAGAAGGAAAGGGCTGCAGAGATTTATTTTGTTTGTTTAATTTTATTTAGAAATTATCTCAGAATAGCCCACCTAAGATGTAACAGATTAGCTATATTGGATCCAGCCTCTACCCATTTCCGCAATTGGGTGGTCTGGAGCACTACGAGCTTAAGTGACTTGCGCAAGGTCAGACATTGATAAGTTGGCTCTAGCAGGGTGTGAACCTGTGTTCTTCCAGTTCCCAAGTCAAGAAGTTAAGGGACTGCACAAGATGTTACAGCCCTGGTCATGCAGTCAACAGATTGACTTCTGCATACTGGATGACTGCAGTTTAAAAGGCAGATAATGTGTGGTCTCTGCCATTCTAAATTACTATACATGGTGCCTGCACTACTAAAGGCTCCTGTGTAGTACTGCTTGGAATGTCATCTTCTTAGGGTCACCACCTGTGGATGAGGTAAAAACTGGATGCTAAACCACACTCCAAACTCTGCCTCTGGCTCCACCCCTTTTTTATGACTGGCAAGTATATCGCTCCTCCTCCAAAGCCATTTGTAATGTTGGAATAGACATTGCTAGTGATAGGAAATCATTATTTTTTACTGTTATTTATTTTATTTAGTTGTTCAGTTATTTATTTTTATTCTTTGGCAACCAGGTTACCTTCCATAGGCCACATAGCCCATTTTACAGGAGTGACCCAGGAGCACAGAAAGGTTAAGTGACTTGCTCAAGGTCACAGAGTATGTAAGTGGAGGTTGTGGGAATCAAACTCAGGTCTGCTGGATGTGCCAAGCTCATCCACAGCTTATTGCTCAGCCCTCCGTTAAACACTATCCCATTTTCTTTCCATGTCAGTCATGTATTCTGATGCTTTGATCAATTTTTGATTACCTAATTATCGATGCTTGTGGCACCTTTAATATTGAACTGTGTTCCCCTTTACCTCAACAGCTACTGCTGTTTCTTTTCATATTTCTAAGACATTCCACAATTTCAGACACACCATTCTATGCTGTTTATCTGAATGATCTGTAAAAATGTAGCTAATATCATGGAATGTTCAGGTAATACAAAAAAGAGAGCAAATGTAATAAAGGCAATAAAAGTTAGATTATTAATTTAACAAAATGGGTCTAAAACATATCAGAATACAGGACAAACAAAAAGAAACACATGAGAGCATATAAAGGTGTAAAAGCTGTTTCCTGTCATAGCGGTAAAAAAACATACTTGAAATTCAAAGTGGAAAAGATTAGATTAATTTACTGCTAATTATCTTAATGGCCATACTTTACACTTCCCAGACAGACTAGTTTTACAAACAAATCAGGTCTGAATGACTGTGACATCAGAATTTCTTTGTAACCTGGACATGCAATGTAGCCAAAACAGTGAATGATTTGATACATCAGTTTTAAGAGTATATGAGCACTCAAAATGGCCCAAAAACTGAACTGCATTTAATCAAAACTGGATGACCGGATAAGGACCCTAAAAACCGGATAGGTGGCAACCCTACATCTTCTACAACCCAGGTAACAAATTAATGACCTCATAAATATTAATATTCCATTGGTAAACCTGTACCATGTGATTCGTGAACACAACAACCATGCCTGATAGCAATGCTCCTATTGTTGCATGATTCTTGTGGTACTGCAGAAAGGATAGTGGTCTCTTTATTTACAAATGGAGCTGCCATTACTAGCCTGGCCATGATTAGCATACCAGCCACACCTCCAGAACACAGTGGCACAGCATTCAGGAAACAAACAGCACACTGTTTCTGTTGTGCTAAATAAGGGGGTTCTCAAGCACCCTTTAAATAATGCAGTACTGCACCAAGATGCAGTAGTGCAGGGGTCAGCCTTAACTTGTCTTTGCATTAGCCAGCAGGATAAGTTGATTCAAAACTGCACTAGCCAGCAGATGATTGCACTAGCCCCCATTTGTGATGGTAAATTTTGATCACTTAAACAGGAAAAATTCAAGCCAAGAAAATACAATTGATTATTGCACATTTATCCTGCTCCCACATTGCTTCCGTCCCAAGCAAAATAGAAAAGACTGCAATACCATCACACACTGTGTCCCCCATTGTTTTGCACCGTGGCCTCCTCTCTCCTTCTTTCTGCACCCCCCCCATACCAGAAGATAACACAACAGCAAATGTTCAGTCAAGCAGACCTAGCTCTGCACACACAATGACTGATATCATCATGCACCTCACCACTCTCTCACCACCACCCAGAGGGCAATGAACAGAGTCAGGCAGAGAAAGGTACTCTCAGCCCCCACCCTGAGATCTAGTGGAGCCTGGCATATCTGGAAGTTTTCATACAGTGTCAAGAGAGACAGGAGCACATTATGATTTATTTGGTGAGGGGGCTACACAAACCTAAGGGGCTTGGGAAACAGGAAACTTCATGACTTTTTACTTTTAAAAGTATTGATTTAAACATGCTATGCCCCAACAATAACAGATTTTTTAAACACTCTTCTTTCATCAGTCCAGGGTAAACCATAAACAGGCATTATACTATACTACCCTGTTTATTCATAGGATGATGTATGCACTATAAGAATGCTTATTTTAACCTTTTAAATTATGGGCGGGATATTCAGACTGCGCCAGGCTGGGGTGAAGGCCTGTGTGCAGTGCAACTTGGTTGAGCCAGGGCATAGTCCAGGTGATATTCAACAATGCTGCACCATGGCTCAGCACCATTGAATATGGCACTGAGGGCACACACACTGTGCACGGTGCAGTGGCACTGCGCCAGCGCAAGTGGCAGCAAGGGAGCAGGGGTCTGCACCAGTGCAAGTGCGGTTGCGCTAAGCACAGTGAGAGCGATATTCAGCCATGAGCATGCAAATGAGGCCATTATATATGCAAGGTGTAAATAGGGCCATTTGCATATCATTATGGCCCCATTTGTATGCGGTGAACTGATCCCCGGTGGCTTGCGCCTGGCGCCCTGCCAGGCTGCAGCCATCAGGGACCAACGCCCCCTGCCCCTCTGTGGGCAACACACCATATAGCCCGATCATGGGCATAGCAATAAGATATCCCTGGTGGTCCAGTGAACCTGATCACCTACCCGATCATGGGCATATGACTGTAATATCCCTGGTGGTCCAGTGGACCTGAACCCTGCCCAATCATGGGCAAATGTAAATAAGATCCTTGGTGGTCCAGCGGTACCCCCTCCCAACCCCCCACTGAACCCCACCACCCTGCATCCCCGGTCAGTGGCGGGGCAGCTCCCCACCGCAAGCCGCTCGGCCGCCCACCGACTGACAGCACACAGTATGGCTATATGCCTATTGGTCCACCGCATGGTCCAATGAGCATGCAGACCATACTGTACTACACAGTCCCCAATTGTGAATGGTTCATTTACATTTCGGGACTGTGTAGTACAGTACAGTCTGCACACCCATTGGCTAACTCGGTGGACCAATAGGCATACAGCCATACTGTATGCTGTCAGTCAGCAGCTGGGCGGCTTGCGGAGGGGAGCTACTGCCCACCTTTGATTGGGGGGTGCAGGGTGGTGAGGCTCAGTGGGCGGGTGGTGAGGGGGGGTATCAATGGACCACCAGGGATCTTATTTACATTTGCTTATGATTGGGCAGGAGATCGTGTCCACTGGACCTCCAGGGATATTACATTCATATGCCCATGATCGGGCATGGGTTCAGATCCACTGAACCACCAGGGTGTGTTAGACTACAGGCCCGTGATCAGGCAGAGGATAGTGGTCCACTGGACCACCAGGGTTATATTATACCTATGCCTGCAATCGGGCAGGGGATTTGGATACCACTCTACCACCAGGGTTAATTATAACTATGCCCACAATCGGGCGGGGGGGCACGATGCCCAGACTGTGTCCCGGGAGGTCAAGTGGCCACCCACAGCAGGCGACCGCTGTGTTGCACCCAGCAACATGGCAGCCCACCAGTGGGTGTCCTCCAACTTGTTCCTGGTTTTGACTGGCACATCTTTGCACTTCCCCGTGCAGCGCATGGCAGGTATGTGTCTTCAATATGTGCCTCACATCCTGGGCTGAATATCGGGATGCTCCACATATGCATGGGCATGCCCCTTGCACCTGCACCGCATACATTACTGGTGTGCGCCGATGCATTGGAGATTGCACGGAGCCAACCTACCCCTTTGATTATTTCACCAGGGTGCATTGGTGGGTTGTGCATGGCGCAACACTTTTGAATATCCCACCCTATGTATTTTATTAGGATATTTTGTACCATACATGCTCCAAAGCTTTGCTTTTAGTATGAAAGGATATGCTGGGCAGGATAAGTGTCAGACTGTATGGATGGTGTTTGCTGGCATGGTCCATTTAGAAGAGCTGGGGAACCCTACACTTGCCAGTAATGGCAGCCATGGGTCGATGGATAGTCATTTCAGAGTCTAATCTGCAGTGGTGCCCAGGGAAAGTACAGAGTTGAGAGATTTGGAGGGAGGAGGGAGCAGCTATGGTGAGGCTGGAATAAAACCCACCACCTGCAGAGCAGACCCTGTATGCCTCTTAGCATTTTGTCACTGAAATGTTGGATACAGACACTCAAAATAAAGGGAAATGAAGGACACTGGTCTTAATAATATGATACAAACTTGTCAGATAGAGACACATTTAGAAAACTGGAAGCTAGTGACTTAACAAATTCTACCCCTGATAACACCCTGAACACTAGCTGAAAAGTTCTAATAGTGGCGTGATAATAGAAACATAGAAACATAGACTTTGGCGGAAGATAAGGACCGCTTGGCCCACCTAGTCTGCCTATTTCCCTACCTGCAGGATAGGCCACAGATCCTAGTTAACCAACAGCCTCTTTCTTCCTAGCCCCCACAAGAATTGCCTTATGTCTGTCCCATGCATTCTTGAATTCTCCCACAGTTTTAGACCCCACAACCTCCTCAGGAAGGCTGTTCCAGGCATCCACTACCCTCTCTGTGAAATAATACTTCCTCACATTGCCCCTCTCATTGAGTCTTTTGTGGGATCCCCCTCTTCAACTGCCAGATCACTGTAGCTCATAATGAGCTGTTAATCACACCAGGCCATCTGGCACATTGAGAGAGATAGCACCAGGACTACAGCATGCTAAAGTAGGGACATTTTAACTTCATTAACAGCCATGGAAAATCTGCACTAGTCAAAACGGACAAGTAAAGGGTTAGCTGCACTAGTCCTGGACAGTTTGCACTAGGTTTTGGTTAGTAAAACAATGTTAAAATCAAACCCTTCAGTAGTGCCACAAAATGGCAATTGTACAGGCTGTCTATATACTAGCACCAGGACATGAGGAGGAAGAATGAGATGCTGAGATTTATTTTATTTGTTTTTATTTAGAAATTATTCACCCAGAATAGCCAGCTGAGATGTAACATGCTGGTTACAGTGGGTCCTACCTCTACCTATTTTCACAACTTGGTGGTCTGGAGCACTGGGACGGTAAGTGACTTGTCCAAGGTCACACATTGATAATTTGGCTCTGGCAGGGTTTGAAGCTTTGCTCTTCTAGTTTCCAAGTGAAGAAGTTAAGGGACCATGCAAAAACCAAAAACTGTTTTCTGAATACTGGATCACTGTGTTTTTAAAGACAGATTGTGTGTGCTCTCTGTCCATTCTAAATCACATGATTCATTGCACTATTGCAGAACCTTATGTAGTAGTGCCTGTAATGTCATCTTCTGTACCCCCGGCAACAAGCTAATGACCCTGGTGTCAGTGTGGCTCTGTTGGTAGCACATCCGCCTCTGGACCAGAAGGTCATTTGTTTTTTGTCCCACACCAGGATAGAACTTGCACCTAAAATGCTGGCATCCGAGTGTAGTATTAGGGGGGTGCTGTACTGCTGGGGTGTGCTGTCCTTCAGATGAGACGTTAAACCGAGGTCCCGTCTACCCATCCTGGTGTTGTCCTGGTGGGTGTCCAGGTGTAAGTAAAAGAACCCAGGGCACTTTTAGCAACGAGTAGGGGACATTCCCGGTGTCCTGGCCAACATTCCCCTTCCCATAAACTGGTTCATGCAATCATCTAGGCTGTGTGTGGGTGCTGATGTGTGATATGGCCACCACTACTCATTCAGTCACTTCACTACCAGTCTAGCATTGCTTGTAAAGTGCTTTGGGATACTCTGTGTAAGAAAAGCGTTATATAAATGCTTCTTCTTCATGAATATTATTTATTAAATTTTGGTTACTGGGTAAGCCCACTGGGCCCCCGAGGTCCCTTTTTCAGGGGTTACCCGGGGTTACATAGCAACAGTATAAACAACATTGTGAAACAGTGCACATAAGTTACATGTGTACAGTCAGACACACAGTAGTGGTACATAGGTAATTAGGGTGATCCACAATGCTGGTAAGTAGTATTGTACCTTAAGGAACACACTAAAGTCTGGATAGGTCCAGAAAAGCTATTATCAGGGGTGGTCTCAGGGGCCATTGCAGTGACAAGTACTGATGCCACCGTGTGAGCCTTAAGCCTAGTGCAGAAACTTTTGTTAGAGGGTGCTTCCTGCAACCTGGGTGGGAGTATGTTCCATACGATGGGAGTACTGTGTGTGAATGACTTGATGCCTGCCTTGGTTCTTACTCTGGGGACATGTAGGAGAGTTTGTCCTGTTGTGCGGAGGAGCCGGGGATTGGGCTTCAGAGCAATGAGTCCAGAGAAACTCGGGGGAGGAGTCGGACTGATTAACTTGTAGGCTAGGCATATCTGAGGACACTGGAGGCAGGTGTCCAGTGATGGCCAGTGTAGTAGGGATAGGGTGTCACAGTGGTGGCTCCTGGGGTTTTCCATTTGAGTAACTGTGCCACATGATTCAAGAACAAAACTACTGTGCCTCTTAGACATGCTCTTGTTGCTGTTTGAATCTTGTGGTACTGCAAAAATGAGACTGGTCTCTTTATCATGTGCTACTTTCACTTTCATGAATCTAGCCCCTTGTCATATATCAGGTTGCTTAATTATATAACAATGCTTGAAAATTGAGCATTCTGATTGACTGACAACACTCCAAAAGGTTAGGATAATGTCTGGATATCCTTATGTACAGGAAGACAAGCCTCCAGATATGTCCCATGCAAGAACGAAACCTAAAAGAGGTTGTAGTCTGTTCCCATGCAGGCCAAAGATAAACTGCAAAGTGCATTGGAACAAGTGACCACTAACCAGATAATATATTCAAGCATTAAAAGTTTATTCTGGTACAAGCCATAAAAAAAAAAAAAATTGAGCCTATCAACATTCCAGGGGGTTTCCACAGCTCATCTTCCACGTGGTGGAAGGTGTTTCTAAACATAAATCAATAATTGATTTTTATATATCTATTATTAATCCATTTTAAACACATTGCATATACCCTAAATGCTAACTGGAGAACATGAGCATACCTAATCGCTACTAAGTTTACACAAAATGCCCCCAAATTCTTTCATATTTTACTCTGCAATAGTAAATTCTTATGTACAACACATTTATTTATTTATTTCAATTGTTCGGATAACTTCTTTGAGCAAATGTTCTTTTTACAAAGGTTCCACATCTGTACAACAACATACAGTCAAGTTACAGGACTAGACAGAAAATACAACAAATGCTATACAATTAGTACAAAGACAAATTGCATGACTCCTATATATATTTCAACAATGCCTGGTGATTACAATATCAAATTAAGTAAAAGTGAAAATACATTCTGTGAGTAGAAGAAAAAAACCAAAAACAACCAGTTTCTGACATCCATCAGGAGCTGAGCATTAAGGGAGCACGGTGCTAAAAAAGTGTAGCAGCCTGGAGTTCAGGCTTAGTCAAAAGTCTTAGCATGGGAAAGAGGTCATGACCATGCTAGTGAAGAGAAGAGCATGGGTCAAGGGAGCTGGTGCCGGGGGGGGGGGAGATGAATGCTTGATATGAGTGGGACCATGAGATAAGTGGAGTGGAAAGGTGCAGGGGAGGTGCAAGTACAGTATTGGAGGCACTAGTCAACAGGAACAACAGTGTAAGAGCAAAGAATGAGTTGGGGTGGGGGGAAGAGGATTGAAATTTCAACTCAGCAAACCAATCACACCCAAACTACCTGCAGTTACAGGCATCTGCCTCAGAGAGATGTATCTTCAGCTAAGCCTTGATGAATGGTAGGGAGTAATTGCAGAATATATGCACAGGGATTTGATTTAGCCAGAGTGGAGCTCTGTACGCAAAGGAGTACTGACCTATTGTCATCTTCATGACTAGGACAGCCAACGAGCACCTTGTCTTTCCTCTGGTCTGGTGGCTAGAGCAAAATTCTGTGAGCATCTCCTTGAGGCTATGAGTGGATTTTCCTAGTATAGCTTTCTTACCCAAGAGGCATGTTTGATATTTTATTCTGCAGCTGAGCCATCCAGTTTGCTTGTAGAGTGAGCAGGAGTGTGTTAGGTTGTCAGCTCCAAGGGTGAGCCTGCAGGCCTTATTTAGGGCCATTAATACCCACTTGAATGCAGTGTCAGTTGCCACCCCATTCACTACCAAACCATAGTCAATGAATGATAAGATGGAGGTAGAAACAGACAAGCGCAGGGCAGCTAGTATAAGATACTGTCTGTGTCTGTACAGTACACCAAGTTTAGAGTTTACCACTTTTATGACTTGATCAGTATGGGGTACAAACAAGAGTGTGTCATCAATGGTGACCCCAAGATACTTGAAAGACTATCCCTGTTCTAGGGGTACATCCATTTTGTTCATGATGGACAAGACCTGGGATGATTTCTTGTGGTGGGGGCTGGAGATCAACATTGTTTTAGTCTTCTTATGGCTAAGAAGAAGTTTCTGCACACTGAACCAGTTTTCCATGAGGGAGAAAGTGGATTGCAGCTCCTGCTGCAAGTGATTCAGCTAGGCACTGCTGCTCATGATGACGGCATTATCTGCATGCAGGATATTTTTAGTTGTGCTTACCCCCGGTAATTTGTTTAAAAACAAACTGAAAAGGAGGGGGCCCAGGATGGATCCTTGGGGAACCCCAAGTGCAATTTCCCTAGGGGAGGAGGTTGTAGTTCCAATTTTTACACACTAGGATCTGTGGGAAAGGTAATCCTTGTACCAGTGGACTGCATCAGAGGAGATCCCCAAGTTCACCAGTTCCTGTAGCAAGATGGGGTGGTTGATGGAGTCAAAGGCTTTAGTGAGATCTATGAAGATAGATCCCACTAGTTTACTACTGTTCAGAGCCTTGTGTACAAAGTCAGAGAATTCCACTAATGCTGTGGTCATACTGTGGCACCTACGAAATCCGTGCTGCTGTGAGCACAAGAGGTCATATTTATGAAAGTACTTGGATATCTGATCAGCCATGATCCTCTCAAGGGCATTTGATAGGTGGGAGAGGATGGATATCAGTCTGTAATTTGCTGTACTGGTCAGATCTCCACTTTTTAGCATAGAGATGACCATTGCAAACTTCCATTTGGCTGGGAACTTAGCTAGGCAGAGCAATTTGTTAAACAGTTTGGTGATAGGTAACAAGAGCTCTTTCAGTGCAATTGTCACCAGCTTCATATCCAGGTTATCACTGCCAAGCCTTGTCTTACCTAACACTTTGAGTATGTAGGTTCTGGCTTCCTTAGGCGAGATGTTTCTAAAGTAGAAATTAGGGTGATTTAGGCTTATACTAGTGTTTGGTGAGGCTATTTCAGGCTGTGCCCCATGTACATGCAATTTATGAACTTAGAGTTTTAACTGTTAAAACAATCATTTTAAAAAATGTTAGTTTAAACATATCATTAAAGCACTCCAGGGTTTGGGTTACCATTGTTATTCTAACTCGAGAGGCATAAGACACTCCACTCTACTTCTTGTCTCGTGACCCCCATAGGATTCTATGAACACATGATAACCCAGTCACTGGTTATGCTTAATACTTAATTAATGATAGAAATCAACCTACCTATTTTTGTAGTGTGAACACTGAATTTACACTGTCATTTAAATTTTGCCATAATCATGGCTTTTGCATCATCAGTGTGTTACAAGGTACAGAAGGCCATAACTAGGAGAAGCATAAATATTTGGGTGTAAGAACTGAGCATTTTACATAATTGGAATGATTGGCCTTTTCTGTTGGTTTAGCAGGATTTTAGAGATTCTATGATTCTGACTACTTGCCTTTGCAAACCTCACCACCCCCATTCAAATAAACACACTGGTGCTATGTTTATAGCAGTTTGTCTTTTCAAAATATATCAGTTGTCAGTGGTCTGCTGGGAAAACACTCAGATCTCTTTCATGAAAATCTTCTGATTAGTAGGGCAATATTTTTTTAATACTGTTTTAACTGTCTGTTGGGTGCTGAGAATTTCTCCATCAACTATACCCAGACCTGTTACATAACACAGCACACTGACACTGAAACTGGTTCTTACATCAGCATTTAACAAAACCAGTAAGGCAATACAAACAAACATAGCTCTGTTTTTCTGTGCTATATTTTAATGGAGAACGTGAGCCTATGAAGAAAACACAGTCCATGTTGATACATCGAAAAAGTGAATGGTTGGGGGACATGGCCCTGGGATTGGTTGCTCATGGGGGGGGGCCCGACCCAACAGGCACACACGTATAAATATTTGGGCCTTTGGATTGATAGTTCATTAAGTTGGGATCTACATATTAATAATTTGATAAAGAGTTTAAATAAAAGAATAGGGGCCCTATATAGGGTTCGATCATTAATGAGTATGGAAGTAAAGAAAAAAGTGGTAAATACGATGGTTATCCCCATGATTGATTATGGGGACATATTTTATTCCTGTGGGAGAAAGCTGGATTTAAGGAAGTTGGAAGTAAGTTATAACAATTTAGCCAGGTTTGTTTTAGGGGCCCCTAGACTAACTCACAGATGTTTGCTTTATGATCAGTTAAAGTGGTCAACGCTTTATGAATGTAACCATGAACACTTGTTAGCTTTTATTTATAAAGGATTGCAGGGGAAGTATCCATGGTATGTGGTAGAAAATCTGATATATAGGGACAAATTGGCCTCACTGAGAAATTGTAAAGTGCCTAGCTTGGAACTGCCTAGTTGTAATTTGGGTATAGGATGTCAGTCTTTATATTACAGAGGGGCTATGAGCTGGAATGAAATCCCTGAGTCTCTTCTCTTGTCTAATGTAAAACAATCTTTGGCCTCTGATTCAACATTGGTGTTTAATCAGTTCACAACAAAAAAGGCAATGCTGTTCTTGATAATCATCTTATAATTATTTGTATTTGTGTACTTTATGAAAAATTAGTGTTGTATGTTGCTGTAACATTTTCCTTTTTATATATTGTATTTTATTGTATGGGACCTAGTTGAAAATGAGCTATGCTCAATCGAGTTTATCCTTTGTTCATTTGTTTTTATGAATAAAAACATTTTACTACTACTACTTTAAGTCTAGCACAGTATAGTGGTTCTCATTCTGTTAATGTTCCATCTTTACTGGCCTTTCAGTAAAGTCAATAGGTGTTTCCAATGTATGCACTGGCAATAAGTAAGGATGGGTAAAGTTGGTGCCCTACATTCTGCATAGTCTTCACGGTGAGTTAAAAAATACTTGCATTGCCTAGTCTGTGCTGTGAAGTGGATTTTTTAGGACTTTGCGTAGTCTTGTGGCGGTGAACCTTTGCATACATAGTGTATTGTACTTTGATAGGTATGTATTGCAGAGCAGATCACATGTAGCACTGGGTGAAGTGAAATCAACTGTGTAATTTATGTAGCATAGTGTGAATCATGTCAGTTCACACTACACAAGTCACACTTTGTGGCACATTTTACTATTCAAATTGTTACAGTTTGTCATTTTGCGGCAAATGTATACCATAATTTGCATCCAAAATTCACCACAAAGTGTGAATAAAGGTATATTTACATAGTAAAATTTGCCACAAAGTGCGAATTGTGACAAATTTAAGTGCACACTAAGAATACTATGCATAGTACATATGCAAATTCTCAGCAATTCACAGGCAAGTTGCAGATTCACAACACACCTAATCATACGGGTGAGTCTCTATCCAAAAATATGGCGACTTGATGCACGTTGCAGTAGAATGTTCTCCACAGTGCCCCAAATATATGCAATTAGAGAATGAGCTCTGAAGGAGTACAGTACAAAGTGTTACTGACTGCTGAAATAAAAAGCAGACTTACTATGTTGTCCCACAGAGCATCTACAGGGTTTCTTTCTGGGTTCAATCCTCTTCTCCATCTTCCTCAATGACCTCCCATTCCACCTGTACCAATTCACACATTCACATGTTTATAGATGACATAGTTCTGTTCATCTCTGGTCCTGTACATCTCAGATCCTTCGACTGCATTTCTGGAAGTCTCACTCTAGCAAGACTTTCAAAATGTTTTGTCCTGGTTTCAGTCCTACCAATTTTGGGTCAACACAGAAAATCAACTGTGTCTATGCCCTTTGGTACCAGCCAGAAGCTGTCCCAGCTTCCCCCTTCCCATCTTCTCCATGCTGGATGGCACACCACTTGAAGTATTCTCAACTTTCAAGTACCTTGGTGTGTGGTTACATGGCAGTCTTGATACCTTAGTGTGTGGTTAGGATGGCAGGCTTCAATTCTCTGAATAGTTTGAAAGCTCTGGAGAGACTCAACCCAATAGTAAAGGTGCCATGTGATAAAAGTGATCTGCAAATCTGCGCGTGCTCATCACCAAAGTCAGTAACAGCAATGCGCACTATACCAACTCCAAAAAGGACAACCCTCAAAAACAGTCCCTATCGGGACAAAATACAATAATATTTTTATTGTAATTCTAAAACAGTAAAAAACTAATTTTGGGATTTGTATCTCTTCCCTTATGTGTCTACTTTTATATTATGGTTTACTTCTTTTTAAAACTTCTTTGTGATTCAAATTGTAGATGCAGTCTTGGCCGCTATTAGGTCAGATGCTGTCTTCTACTGTATGACTGCTGCTTGTCATCGGCCAAGACTGCACTTACAATTTGGATTAAATGCTGCACTAATAAATGATACCTCTATTTTGAAAAAGGAATCTCTTATAAGGAGATAATCTTTTGCAGGGGTGAGTGAATTTCTATATAAACAGTGTTTCAAAAATAAGTAAATCATAATATAAAAGTGGACACGTAAAGGAAAAAATACAAATCCCGAAATTAGTTTTTTACACTATTAGTAAAAAAACACTAGAAGAACGCACCATTAAATACTTCTAACATGAAATTCAGCTGACAGAACAAAACAGACTGGGTATATGTTTTACAATTTTGAAATTATATGTGAGATTTAAAACATACTATAGAAAAGTGTTTGAATGGGGACATGACATGAGTTCTTGTCCCCCCCCCCACCATCTCCCTGCAGATTACATTGTAATAAAACAAAAAATTAAAGCAAGGCAATTATAACTCACAGGGGTGTCAGCAAGAATTCAGAAAAAGCAGGTATGTTCCCCCTGCAGATTAAATGAATATTGAGAATTTATTACATCAAAAAAAGTTATTATTTTGAAATGATTGATTCACTGTAACTGCATGTATTTCTTTTAGCCAAGAGAGTTCTGAAGAAGTGACAGATTAGTCCTGAAATGTATGTCAACATTAAAATAGATGTGTTTTGGAATTGAAAATAAAATAAAAAATAAAAGAATGATTTTTTTTTGGAAAGCAACAATTGTAAGAGTGACATTTTACTATTGGGTTGAGCCTCTCCAGAGCTTTTAAAACTATTCTTAGAATCTGATTGGAGGAACTCCCCCACAGATACAAAATGAAACCCTGGGAAGCTAAATAACCATTTTATGCACATAGGCTTGAATTCTCTGCCTACATTGATGCCATCTATACCAAACATTGCCCCAAACACAATGCTCTGTATCTCAATATGGAAAGCTTTTCTCCTCAGGTCCTCCTGGAGTTCATCACCAAAATGGTTCTCCCAGTTTTTGACTATGTGGATGTGGTTTATAGCACTGCTCCTGCCCCCCCACCACCACCACCACCCTTGCCAGACTGGACATCCTCTGCAACACCTTCTGCCGCTTTGCTACCAGCTCACCCTCTTATATCCACCATTGCTCCATTTATGCCTCCCCATCTGTTCTCCCTCTCTCCTCACATCACCAGTCCCACTGTGCTTCTCACATCTCCAAGTATTGGCTTAGTTCCCTCCCCTTATACCTATCCCATCTCCTCTCCTCAATCCCCTCCTTCTCCTACTCCCTGCACTCCAGGGACCTGCACACCTTCTCCCTTCTCTAACCCCACTCCTCAGCTGAGAATCCTGCTTTGTCATACTGATCCCATCCTTCTGGAACTAGCTACCCTCCTCCATCTTTCTCTCACCCTCTCTCTATTCCCTCCATTAGATGCCAGCTAAAACTCCTCTCTCCTCCCTGCTAATGCCAACCTTTTTCTTGAACCCTTACCCATGCCTGGCTTTTGACCACCCCTTACCTCTCCCTCCCCTTTAACCTCATAGTTCTGACAACGTTTAACTTCATAGTTCTGGCAGTCTTGCTGAAGTTTATCAACCTGTTTTGACTCCTCCTTTCAGCACCAGCTTAGCCTCCCTTCCCCCTGGCACTATGTACTTTAAGTTTGCTCAATTTGCACAGATGATTTGCATGTTAATTTACTTGTCTTGCATATGCAGTGTTTTACAATTTGGTCTGTACTGCACTCAGCATATACTCTTTATGTCATTGTCAGTGTAACCACATCACCTGACTGACTGTAGTTTTTTTGTTTGTTTTTTTTTGTAATTGTGCATCTCCCCTTCCCCTTTTTCCTGGGTCACACCTGGAAATGTGCCTTGGCTGAGTGTGCTTCTCCTGGTTACCAGTTTTTAAATAAATAATTAAAATAAATAATGTTGAAAGAAATGTAGCTGTTGCAGACATTTTTGCTCCGTTTAAATTCTCAGACATTGTAGAAAGGATTTAAAAAGTAGAGAAAACCTTTTGAGGGGATATTTCGATATGTTTTACTTTGTTATTCTGATAGTGCACCTAAGATGAATATATAGTACATGATTGCCCTTTGTTGTGTATGGAAATCTATACACACCATATTCTTGTTGTGGGAGAGTTCAAAGGTCACAGCAGGTAATGGGTTGGGCTAGATGCCAACTCTTTGTCCAACTAGGGGCATCAGAGACTGATGGCCAGCTTGGGGAAATATTTTTTATTTATTTTTATTTTATTCTTTTTGGTAACCAGGTTAGGCCCACCAGGCACAAGTGCCTGCTTTCAAGGGTGACCCAGGAGCACTGGGGTGGTTTAGTGACTTGCTCAGAGTCACACAGTATGCAAGTAGAGGTTGTGAAAATCAAATCCAGGTCTGCTGGATGTGCCAAGCTCATTCACAGCTCGTTACTCTAACCGCAAGGCTATACTGCCAGCCCCCAATATGGGCCCCAATAAGGGAGATGGCTTGCATCATTCCAGGAATGGGATGGCAGTCCTTGGTGAAAGGTTTAAATGCTACATGTTGAGCATGTAAACTATCCAGAGGGAGACAGTAGAACAAAGAGAGGAAAAAACTGCCCCCCCCCCAGATAATGGAGCACCATAGAGGGAGGGCCCAGGGAAGAAAACTCCTTTTGGGCAGGGGTGGAGAAAAGCAGGGATGGGGACAAGAAGAAAGAAAAGGGGGTAACACTTACTGTAGGTGAAGAAGGATAGAGGATTGAAGGAAACGTAATAAGAAAAATAAAAAGGTAGGGTGAAGTCAGGGGGATCTTCAGGGAAAAACACTGTCAGGAATGGGAGGGGGTAGCAGGACAGCAGGCAGGGGGGAAAGATGGTATGGAGAACCTTGTGAACCAATGCAAGGAATCTTGGAAACAAAATTCCAGACCTAGAAGCCATCGTGGCTGAGACTGACCTGAATTTACTGACCATTACAGAACTGTGGTGCACTAAGCATCACAACTGGGACATGGCCATTCTGTGCTATTCTATGTTCGGGAGAGACAGAGCAGGGAGTAGGGGAGGAGGGGAAGGGAGGAGGGACCATTTTATATGTGAGAAAAAGAATCAAGCCCATGGAGGTACAGGAGCACCAGAGTTAAAGGAGGAGCCAAAGGTGCTGTGAGTGACCCTGAAGACAGACGCAGGGGCTACTATTCACACTGGAGTTGTTTACAGGCCTCTAGCACAGGGAGAGGATCTGTATACAGCACATGGGAAAGACACCATCAGAATGGATAGGAAGGGGGAGGTGCTGCTAGTTGGTGATTTCAGTCTGTCAGATGTGGAATGAAGCCTTCCAGCTGCAGTTTCCATAAGTAGTAGGGCCATTCTTGACTCCCCAAAAGGGTTTTTTTCTCAGACTGCTAGCCAAAGAGCCCACTAGGGGATGGGGCACTGCTTGACCTGGTGCTTATAAAAACAGACAGCATTGCAGATGTCACAGTGGGCAGTCCCCTGGGTACCAGTGATCACCATACAGTGTGGTTCAACATTAAGACAGGAATGGAGGCTAACTACAAGAGGATGAGTTTCCTGGACTTAAGGGGAGTAGATTTTAAAGAACTAGAGGAATGTCTCAGAAACTGCTTGAAGGTGGGGATTGCCAGGGAGAAAAATATAGCAGATGTATAAAAAAAAGGAAGTAAAAAATGTTTAATAATCATGACTCTTTTCGGTTTTGAAAAACCCCATGATTTCCATTGCTGGATCTTTTGTTCTCCCAGCACTATCTGCCATTCCCAGTTTTGGAAGGCCATATCCTGCCCCCTGAACTGAATTTCTAAAATCTTAGCCAAAGTAGTAATAGAAATAATTCCGATAGTTAGGTCAGGTGTAGCACCACCTATTGCAAGGCCCACACATTTCTCATAATTTAAACAGTATCGTTTAGAGCAGAGAATGAATCACATTTCTGTAAAGCTGCCCATCCTGAGGAAACATCATTAACCAATAGACAAATAACATCAGCATAAACTGATATCTTCTGTGCAGGGATAGATAAAAAGGGAGTCAACCCATATATGAGCTGGTCATTAACAATTTCCCTAACAATGGGATCCAGTATAAAGGTATATAACAGAGGACTAATGGAGCACTGCTGTCGTATGCCTTGCCTCAAACTAACCCCTGTACCCATTAAATTATTCACAAAAGGGTATAGTGTTGCATTAGTATATAATAATTTGATGTGGTTAATGAATTAATGGGATATGCCATATTTTGTCAAAACTTGAGACAAAAAAGCATGTGAATCCCTGTCAAATGCTTTGGACTGATCCAAAGCTATTATGCACCCAGACAATTTATTTTGATTCCAATATTCACAAATATCCCGAAGAAAACGTAAATTTTGTTGAATTGACCTCTGGGGTAGAGAACAGGTTTGAGCAGGATGAATCACTATCTGTACAATAGTCTATAACCTTTTGCAAAGAATAGAGGAGTTAATCTTATAATCAGTATTGAGTAGACTGATTGGTCTCCAATTATCTAAATTAGTTCAGTCTCCTTTTTTGTACAGAAATGTGAGTATTGCAGAATTAAAATTGTTAGCCTCTGTTCCAAATTGTAAAATATCATTATAAAAGGAAGGCAGGATGTCATTAAGATCCTCTTTAAATGCTTTGTAAAACTAATTTGTAATACCATCCTCTCCAGGTGATATTCCAGTTTTTAAATCATTAATGGTAGAAAGGACTTCAAGTTTAGAAATGGGTGCATCTAATGTATTCATAACAGAAATAGGAACTGCGGGAATAGAAAAATGAAAAACATCTTTCCCCAGTAGTTGAACAAAAAGGAGTACCAAAGATTGACGTCAAATGTTGCTCTATAAGAGCTAACATTTCCACATCAGAGGTTCTGACATGGCCAGCTGAGTCTTTTAAACCTGTCATAATTTTTTTTTCTAATTTCTGTTAATAAGCGATATATGGATCCCTTAAAGGCTGTTGCTGCATACCAAAATGCATTTCGGAAAACATAGAGACAGCCCTATCATATTGATATTGCCTCATCCTCCAATTGTTTTTGAATGTTGGGGTCTGCTACCTGAGGGTTAGACAGTAACTTATAAAACTGATTCCTAAACTGTAAATATTGTACATAGTCAGAAGTACATTTACGCATGCCATAATTGATAAAGAAATCTTTTAAAACAGATTTTGTGTCAAACCACCAGGAAGACCAGTCATCATACATATCTACTACCGACTTCCTGAAATGTAGCAGATACTTTAATTGAGTCAGAACAGTCTCATTTTCCAACAACTGAGAGTTCAATTTCCATCTCCTCTGTAGAGATGGAAATCTAGGCGGGATATGACTAAGTCCCATCTGACAAATTAAAACCTTGTGATCAGAGAATTCACAAGGGTGGAGAAAAAAATCCTGTGCTACTAAATGCATAGAAATAAAACAATAATCAATCCTAGTAGAAAAAGAAGCTCTCTAATATGTACATCCTCCCATCTTGTGTAAGGACCTATAAGCAGCTACAAGGCCTGCAACAGAAACTGTATTATACAATGCATGGGAATCACAATATATTTTCTGTTGCACATTATCCTTAATACGCAGATCTAGGCTGCATTTCATATCACCTCCCCAAATGACATGTTTGGAGGTAAATAGGTAGGGCTTGATCAAGTGAAAGAGATCAACCATAGCAGTTTTAATCTGTGGGCCATAAGTGTTAATTAATCTAAGGAAATATCCCTTATAAATGCAATCAAGGACCAAGGCCCTACCAGGCAACAAATCAATGAGCCTGGTGACCTGTACAGCTGTATGATTAAAGAGAATCCCCACCCCATCGGCAGTATCTGGTCCAAATGACCAAAAAGTGGGACCCTCCCACCAAGCTTTTTTAGCTTGAGTGACGTCAGTTGAGTCATAGAATCTGGTTTCCTGTAAAAAGATGATATCTGCTTGTAAATCCTTACAGTACGTTAAACAAACCAGTTTTCTTTTATAGTTCTTGATGCTACAGCAGTTTAAAGATACCATCTTTAGACAGGCCATAGAGAATTAAGGTGGCAGCAAGGGTTTGTCCTGTTTTTGTTGTTTACCTTTCTTTTTCTTAGTGTCAGGGAGGTCTCTTTCTCCCTCCTCTTCTAGCTCCATTTCTGATAAGACCTCTGATCTAGAGGAGGCTTTGGAGCTGGAATCCCCAACTAGATCAGCAAGAACTTGGAAAGTATTTTTAGTAGCACATATAGTTTTGCCTCCTTTCAACCTACTAGCAGCCCGAGTCACTCATCTAGAGTGAGGTGTCTGAAAGTCAGTATCAGGTGGAGGCATAGCAGTAGTGTGAGGTATCAACTGGGAGGGGCCTAGTGCAGAATTTTCATCCTGCTCTTGAGTAGCAGTGGGTGTGTCTGTATGATCCTGGGCTACAGGACTGAGGTTGGTATCCCCTCCCCCCATTCCGATAAAGTGGAATCATGTGAAGCATGCTCTGCTCCCCTAGCATCCTGATCCCTGTGTTCTTGTTCCCTAGCTGAGGGATCCTGTACTTGGGGCCTATATCTCTCCTGAACTGTATTTATCAAGTGTTCTTTATCGAGACCCCCTGTCGATTTTGTCCTGTCCAAGGACACTGATGATATGCCTGGCCTGTCTCGTCACATAAATTACACTTAAAGACATTCCTGCAAACTTCACTAGCATGATCCATTTTCCCACATAAAGCACATTTAACTTTATCGCAGGCACTGCTTAAATGGCACCTGCACCAACCTTTATAGCAGGCCTTAGGTTGCCCAGGATAAAAACAGACACCCCGTCCTTCCCTAATAAAAAACTATTGGGGATATGAAGAACATCATTCTCAATAATGTGCAACTTAATCTTGAAGTGCCAAGCCCCCATCCAGATATCCTCTGTATCAATAATGGGCTTGGGAGGCTCCAAAACAGTACATTTCTCCTCCAACCAATACTGTATATCACCCACATTAACCCCCTCATTACAAAATGTCACATTGACATTTTTAAATAAAGGTTTTGTGATGGGTATTGCCCAGAAAGGGAGCCATAAAGGTAAATGTCTTACAGGACTCATATTTATGCCAAAATCTATCAAGGCATGAGAAGTGTTTACAACTAATGTCAAAAGTGTCCTCTCCTTGTATATTAATCAATGCACAAATGTTCAAAGACATCCTACCCCCCATTACTGGGTAAAGGATGAATCTGTCTCCTTTTCATCCCCCCCTTTCCTCCTCCCTTGCTGTTTCCCATCTACCACATACCCAACGCAATGCCCTCCCCATTTCTCCCCTCCTCCCTCTCTTTCTCTCCCATACCACCCCCTCACCACCTCCACTCTTCTTTTTCTTTTCCCACTAACCCACTCCTAACAAAGCTTCACTAAGCTGCCAATGACTTGTACTGTATAATTAACTCGCAACACAATTCCTTGACAATGTCTTTGGCTGCTATTATTGTAACCTTATTTGTCTTTTTTTTTGTAAGTTCCATTGTAATGATCATGTCATGTTTTGTACCTTATTGTCCTTATTGCCTTGATGTGGAACCTTTGTAAAAGAGCCCTTGGCTCAAAGGTGTCATCCGAAATACAAATAAATAAAATAAATAAAAATAAATAAAGTTTATGGAGTCTTTCAAAAGTTTTTTCACCACAAAGGCTCTATCAGGGTGCTCAGGCAAGTCTCCCTGATATCTGAGCCTGATGGCATTCCGTCGAGGAGCCTGCTCCAATTTATCGTTCCGGAAGAGGTCCGAGAATCTAGGGCCTTGCCTAATGTCCCCCCCCCCCCGTGGGGAATGAGGTGGAGATGACTGTGGAGGGGCCTCAGAAGATGGACTATTTGCACAGTCCAGCGCCCCAGACTGAAAAGTAGGACTGACATTTGAGTCAGTAGCATGAGAAAGAAAAATATGCTGACCTGAAGTAGATGCCTTTTGTTGCTCTTTTACAGAGATGTGACAGTCCAAAGGTGCAAGGGAAGAGAATGAAATCCAATTCGGATCAGGGACCCAGTGACCGTTGGGTTGCTGCATCCAGCCTGCTTGAGTCAACACAGTTTCCTTCGCCCAAGGCTCCTGCACATCAGAAACAGAGGGTTGCACTTTGGAGCTGTCAGAGTTCTCAGGCAGTAAGTGTACTTCCTCATTCCATTCGTCAGCTGTAAGGATGACGTGCTCTGCTTCAGAGGCTTGGTGTTCGCTTGACAAGTGTACCAGTGGGGAATCCATCGATGTAGCAGTAGCCCAATCCAGTGGTTTGTCAGGAGTGCAAGAGTCACTTTCGGTGGTCAGGATCTTGCCATCACACAAATCAGTTCGCAAAGCTCCTGCTGCACGCTCTCGGGCATGCAAATCACTGCGTAACCTCTCCTGCTCATTTCATGGTAAGCAATCCTCTGACAACTCCATCTCGCTCAGATCAGTAACCTGCAGAGCTGCAGTCTGCACAACCTTCTCCTCCACTCGTCCAACACCGTCTGCCATTACTGCAAACAGCACAGCATCTCCCCCTACAGCAGAGTAGGGGAATTTCCCCGGTGTCCTGGCCAAATTTCCCCCATTCACCAAAAATACCATCAATAGCTTAATCTGGTTCAGTTTCAGTTGGTTACCATCTGCATCCCCCCTTCCCCCCAGTTGCCCCTGAAAAAGGGACTTCTAGTCTCAGTGGGCCTACCGGGTCAACAAAATTTAATAAATAAATAAATAAAAAGAAGGGCAGAGGGAAAAGACTTAGCAGAAACAGGCAAATAAAAAGCAGAATCCCGAATAGGTAATTCTGCTCAGTCTTCACACTGGAGGGAGGGGGGCACAGCCCACCAGGGAGTAGTAGGAACAGGGGGAGGTGGGAGAAAGTCCATTTTTAGAAGAAACACTCCAAAAGGGACTTGTTACTCTGAAGGTGGACAAAGCCATGGGACTGGACAGGATACTTCCAAGGGTTCTACAGGAACTCATGGAGGTGCTAACTGCCCCACTAACAGCCTTGTTCAACAACTCATTGAAAACAGGTGTGATTTCAAAGGACTGGAGATGAGCGAACTTTGTTCCTCTAAATAAAAGTGGCAGCAAGGAGGAGGCCAGCAATTATAACCATAACTTCATTTCATCTGAGCTGGCCCTTGGGACTGAAAAGCCCCAGTCAAGAACTGAAATCCTCATTTTCAGAAGGGCAGATTCAGCAGACTGAGGAAACTGGTCAGGAAAAAATGAGTGAGGTTAGACAATTTAGGTGGCATGAAAGAGAGATGGGGTAATATAGGGGGCCATTCACAATGCATCTAAGTTATGCATGAGAAAGGTAACCAAAAGGAACAAATTCAAGAGACCATTATAGTCAGGCAAGTGGTGGGGGCAAAGAAAAATGCCTTCATATGAACAAAGAAAAGTTGGGGGAGGAAGAATGGGTAGAATATTTACTGAGAAATAAGGAGAGACAAAGAGGACAGTTAGGGAGGTAAAAGCAGATACAAAGCTGTGTATTGCAGAAGGGGTCAATGGTGGAGAAAAAGCCTCTTCTGATATTGTAGGGTAAACAGAAAGAAAGGAGGAAGAATCATTAGGCTGTCAGGTGTGGGGGGTAGGGTAATAGAGGAGGATGGGCAAAAGGCTGGCATCCTTAATGATTAGTTTTTGCTCAGTTTTCACCAGAGAGGAAGGCAGGCCCTTGCCTTAGAGTGGCATCAAAGAAGCTTTTAAGGGGGTTCCGGAGATGAGGCATCCAGTATTTACAAGCTTACAAACAACAAAGTCCAGAAAGGGCTGGCGGTCCCAAAGATTAATTAATTTATTTATTTATTTATTTATTTATTTATGTATTTATTTATTTTATACTTTGGAATTACACCTTTGAGCATTGCTCATTTACAAAGGTTCCACATCATGGAAGTACAAGCAGATTACCATTACATAAACACTAACCATTAATCATATCAGCATAGTCAAAATGAACATAGCAACAGCATAATGGCTTTGTCAGATAAGTTACAACTACTATATTTACATGCTGCCCTGGCATTGAATACTTAAGGGACCCAAAGAGAGGAGATGGAGACAGGATATAGGAGAGTAGCCAAGTGGCACTGCAGTAGAGGGGCATAGCAGGTAAGTGGAAATTAGTAGAGGGGGTTGGGGAGAAGGAGGGACTAGGATGAGTAGTAGATTGGGGAGAAGGGGGCTAGGTTGAGTGGTAGTTTGGGGGTGAACAGTGGGACGGGGTGGATGTTTGTGGGGGTAGAGGGGAGGAGGGAGTGAGCAGGTTAGAAGGAGGGGAAGGGAGCTAGAGGGAGTGTGGGAAGCAGGGAGAGAGAGAAAGGCAGCATGGACTATGTTATGCAAGGTCATGGAGAGAGTGGTAAGATATTTCCTCACTTCAATGAAGACTTTGTGGAATACCTGATGAGCAGTGGTCTCCAAGATAGTAAACAGCATGGGTTCATGGCAGGGAGGACCTGTCAGACAAACCAAATAGTTTTCTTTGGCTAGGTAACAAGAGAACTGGATAGATTACACACCATGGGTTTGCTCTATTTTGGCTTCGCAAGGCTTTTGACTCTGTGCACCACAGACACTTACTGAAGAAGACGAGGAACCTGGGTGTGGCTAAGGACATAGTTAACTGGGTAGGAAACTGGCTAAAGTGTAGGCAGCAGAGGGGTGTGGTCAATGGGGTCAAATCAGAAGACAGAAGGTCATGAACGAGGTGCCACAGGGATCTAATCTGGGCCTGGTCTTCTTCAATATGTTCATCAGCAACATTGAAGAAGGTATGCTGGGCAGGTTGTGTCTCTTCACAGATGTCACTGAGCTCTGTGGGAGGGTGGAGAGTGATGAGGGAATCAGGGAAATGCAGTGATTGCAAAAGGTAGAGTGATGGCCTAAGGTGTGGCAGTTGAAATTCAATGTCCAAAAGTACAAGGTAATACACCTAGGTAACAAGAACCCCGGGACAGAGTACTGGATGAGTGGGGCGAGACTGAACACTAAGGTTGAGGGGCATGATCTAGTAGTTATTATCAGTGACACCCTCAAGCAAATGAGACACTGCAACAAGACCGATGGTAAGGCATGTAGGATGCTGGGGTGTATAGGGAGGGGTATTGATAGCAAGAGGAAGGCAATAATGCTACCCATTTATGGGTCTTTACTAAGGCCACACCTGGAGTACTGCACCCAGATCTGAAGCCCACACCTCAGGAAAGATAGGGACAGGGTGGAGATGGTATAGTGAAAGGTAACAAAAGTGATTTAGGGCCAACAGGGCAGATCTTACGAGGAGCACCTTGAAGCACTCAACATGTACTTGCGTGACATGAGAAGGGAGAGATGGGATATGATAGATGCTTTCAAGTTCCTAAAAGGAACAAATAAGATGAACTACAAGGAACTATTTAGCTCAAATGATAGTTCGAGGTCATGAGAGAATGAGTGGAAACTAACAGGAGAGAAGTTCAGGAGGGGCATGAGGAAGTAGTATTTGACAGAAAGGGCAGTGGAGCTGTGGAACAGTTTGCCAGCTGAAGTGATGGGTGATAAAATAGTTGACTATTTCAAGCATGGTTGGGACAGATTGCAGGGTATAGTGGTCACTTGGGGTGACTGAATTGGGAAGAAGAGTAGAGGGAAAGGGGGAAGAGTAGAACCTTGAATGAACAGTAGGTCCCAGGGTTGGACAGGGAGCTTGGGCAGGCTGAATGGACCATTGGTCTTTTTCTGACATCATTGTCTATATTTCCATGTTTCTATGTTTCTAAAGGCCAGTCATTTTTACATTAGTGGAAGGGAAATTAATGAAAACCCTGCTAAAGGAAAGACTGATTGAGTATTTTGAATCCAGTGGGCTAAAATACCACAGGTAGCATGGATTTCAGGAGGGGGAAGTCACTCAAAATTTATCTGATGGATTTCTTTGAGCGGGTGACTAGGGAAAGAGAATAACAGAAGACAGTGAATGTAGCCTGTCTGGATTCCAGTAAGATCTTCAACACTGTACCACACAGGAGGCTGATAAAGAAACTGAGCAGCATGTGGGTGTAATCCAAAGTGGTGAATTAGGTAAAAAACTGGTTAATAAATAGGAGACAGAGGGTCATGGTAAATGGCACTCACTCGAATTATGGAGGAGTGACTGGCACTAGGTCATAAGAGTAAAAACAACAACAGCGCTATCAAGAATAGTGCAGCATGAACAGCGCAGTCAAATACAGCACCAGTACAAAATGCCATGGGACAAAATAGCACCAATGGCAGTGGCTGGAAACCACACCAATGACTGATACCATTGCTAAACAACATACTGTACATTTTATTTTTGTGGGGTGTGTAACGGAGGTCCCTGTTATAAAGCATAAAAGTAGAATAAATCCTTAAGAGATACACCCCCCCTCCCGTTTTGGTTTTCTGTTTCACTCTTTCCTATCTTCTTCTAATTTCTTATCTATCCTGTTTTCTTGCTAGGGAGGCCAACCTGATAATCTTTACTGTCTTCATTTACTATCCCTTTTTACCCCATTAAATGTATTCTATAGCATCTAAACCTCAAAAACTGGAGAGCAGTTGTTTGTAATTATGGTGTAGGGCTATAATAAAGTGCAAATGCCATTATCCAGAAAGCCCCAGCAAGTCCAGTGTCTAAAGAAATAAATAGCTATTCAAAATGTAGAGAGCTTTTAGAAACTCTCTGCTCTCTGCCTAGAAGCATGTTTCAGATGCCTCTGTGTGTTAAAGATATAAGAAAATGTTTCTTTTTTCAGAAGGAAAGAGCTTAGCGTTATATTCGCAAAGCCAACTATCCCTGAGTGGGAGCCCTCGTGATGTGTGTGCACGTTCATGTAGAAATGTGTGTGCACACTCACAGAGGACCCTGTGCATGTTCTCGCAGGAAAGGGTCCAAGAATCAGAGCCACTGTGCTATGAAATTGCAACCGCTTGTTGCGATTTAAGTCAAAAAAGCAGCTGTGTGGCCTAAAGAAAAAGCTGGAGATGCGCAACTGTTTTCAGTTGCTAAGGAAACCAGCATACTGAGCCCTGAAGCGATGTTGTGGTATCTGCTCCTCAGATACATTAAAAAGGTGCTGAACTGTTAAAAGTTACACAAGGACACTAAGGGCATAAGCCATAGAGCCCTGTAGTGCCCAAATAAAGGTATAAAGGAGCTGTTTTCACTAACTATGAAGCCCTGACAAGTAGAAGGCTGGGTAGTACGGAAAGCCATTGGCTGAAATTGCAGCCATCGGGTAAACTAATTTATGAATGAAAATCATTTGGAATGCAGGAAAAGGGCTTTATGCAGCATAAATAAAGTATAACTTTGCAGGAGATTACTGTATTCATTTACTAGAAGTGGTGTATGAAATAAATACATGTTTTTCTTCTTTTTATGTATCCTAAGAAGAATGAACTCTAGAACCTTGCAGGAAAACAGATAGAGAGCATGCCCTCATCTGTTTTTCTCTGTTAAGGTTGTAGATTCTTCTTCTAGAATTCACTAGTGCTTTTCCTCTCTGTATTTAAAGTTTTTGTATAATAGTTATGTTTACCTGAATGTTCCTGTTATTCTGGAGAAGTCCTATTATAGGGCTGGCAGCCCATAAAATGGCTGTCTTTATAGGAACTGGAGAGGGTGATGCCACAAAAAGGGAGCGGGGCGAAGTTCCAAACCATGTCCCCTCCTATAATTAAGGTCTAGAAATGTATTTTAAGAGCCTTTAGTGTGGTATATGCTAAGAAATATGATGCACCTAATCATATGTGACATTAGAAGTTACCCAAAACTAGTGTGAGAGTTACTAGTACCAGCACTAGCTAAATATTTGCAAATTGAAGAGTCATATGGTTATGAGGTCAATGAAAGTAGTACTATAAAAACTCTTCACCAGGCTGGCCCAGTGGCGTTGAGGGTTGAGGCACTGGATGCCACACCTTGCGTCGTGCCAGTAACTCGGGTTCGGGAGCGGACCCGGGGTCCGGCTGGGGAGGGAGAGGACTGAGCATCCAGAAAACTGCTCCCCCCTCTCTCTGGGGAGAGCTTTGGGGCTACTCCAGCACAGTGGTGACCCCTGATGGAGACTGGGGGTACAACTAGCACTGGCGTGAACAGTGGGGAGGAGCGTGACAGATGTCTGCAAGTCACCCTTGCTGACATCATTGCATGCCTGCACTCCTGGGGGGGAACATCACCAGAAAAAAAACCCTATGCCTGGAGAGGTGACAGCTCCTCTCCGGGCCACCACCACACATCAATACCAGACCTTGCCTCTGCCCCGTCCCCTCCTACTCCTTGGCTGGCACTAGATTTTAGATTAAGTGCCAGATAGAGTGGCGGCCCTGCCCCAGGGGGCTCAGAGCTGGGGGGTTCCCGGTCGGAGGTTGGTGGAGGGGTAGCATACAAGGGACCAGGTTGGTGGTAGAGCAGCCGGCAAGTAGAGCTAGCCCAAGAGAGTTCCAGATAGTTGGGTGAATAAACAGAGTTGGGGGAAAAAAAAAGAACTCTCCACCAGGGGATAATTTTAGAGAGGTGGGTCAGAATTGGACTGACCACAATAAGAGGAGATTGTTTGTGTGTAGGCTTTCACACAAGAGCTAAGTACTGCCAAAGAAAGGAAAATACATTTTTAGCCGTCTGTGGAAAGAAGTATTTCCTGTTGTTTGTAGGTGTGAAGAATAACACCGATTTTTTTCCTTTCTGTGAATTTTGATTTTTTTTGTATTTTATTTATTTTTGAAAAATGAATTGACAAATGCACTTGTTTTTTATGCATCTCACTTCTGTCTGAATATCTGTTATTATTTCATACTTCTGCAGTATGCTATGCCCCCCCCGCACCCACCGTCATACCTCTCAAGTGTCCTTGATTTTCAGGGACGTCCCTGATTTTGCCTCAAAACTTTACTCTGTCCCACCTAAAATTTGTGTTTTTGTGGCTAAACAGTGGGGACAGTAAGCATAAAACAATGTCAAGCATTAAAGTTACAGACTTGTTCTTCTTTAGAAAATGCATTTTTACACTAAGCCCCATATTCTACCAGCTATTTGGGTGGCTATCTCTAATTTTGAAGATGTGTCCCTGATTTTGGTCCTTTGTTCCTGATTTTTTTAAGTTTTGTCCCTGATTTGTGAGGCAAGAGGTTGAGAAGTATGCCCACCGTTATTAATATAACCAACTCCAAGGGGTGCAGATCGCAGGGAAAAGTAGAAACTTGAGGGGGGGGGGGTCCATTTGTTTTACATACTTACAAAAAATAAAAATGCACCTGGGGTGGGGAAGATGAAAAACACATGACTTGGGAGACCAGGAACAGAACCCTGGTCTTTCAATTTGTGTGCTTTCTGCTTTAACCCTTTCCGCCATGAGAGCAGCTCAGCCAGCTTCTGTTTTTTTTTTTCAATCCTTATCCACTTCCGCTAGTACCATGATAGTGATAGGGGTAGCGGTATTTAACATTCACTATCCTACCCCTGTTGCTATTCAGGCATATGTGCTTACTGCAGTGTGGTTTAGACAGTGCTATATTGGAAGAGCTCTTTTAATCAGGTACGGAAGTGACAAGCAGGGTGCTACAGGGCTAAGTAGTGGGACTGATATTCTTCAATGTCTTCATAAGTGACACTGCTGAGAAACTAGAAGGGAAGGTATACATTTTACAGAAGATACCAAAATCTGCAGTAGGGTGGACACTCAGGAGGCAGTGGAGAGAATGAGCAGGGAACCGGGGAAACTCAAGGAGTGATCTAAAGCATGGCAGTTGGACTTCAGTGCCAAACTGTGCAAGATCTATGGCATAGGAACCCAGGGGCTGAGCATAAGATAGGATTAGGTACTCACGGTCACTAAACCGGAAAACGACCTTGGAGGTATCATATCTGATGACCTCATGGTGGCAGGGCAGTGTGACAATGCTGTGGGTACTAGTGGGATGCTCGGGTGCAGTTGTGTTTGACTATGGGGCAGGTATTCAAAGTTCCCAGTGTTCACCTCACAAAGTCCCTATCCTGTGTGCAAATTAGCACACTGCTGTTAGGTTCAAACAAATTTAGAGTAAAGTGCCAGTGCCCTAAACATGTTTAAATATACTGCACCTCCCAAGAGCACAGCCCTAAGGAAGGAATTAAAAGTGCACTCTGCACTAGAAACATCTCCTTGCTTTCCACACAGAGGTAAATCCCTATAATGTACTTACCACAGGCTAGCAAAGAGTAAAAGAAGTTAGAACATCCCAAACCTATCAGCATGTGTACCCTAACTTGTTACTGTATATTCAATGATCCTTATACAAAGGAATCCTAAGACCATACAAGGTACTAAAAGGTTATTTGCATCCCCTTACAGCCTCATCAACTTGTGAGGCTTCAGTTTGAGCTGCCTGAATTGTGTGGAGTGCTACCTTTCCTTTCCCCTCCCATTTGTGGTACCTTGTGTACAACAAAAAAACAGTATTAGTGTTGTCTCCTGTCCTGCTCCCCGTGGTATAAGAATATTATTTTTTCCCTGGTAGTTTAGTGGACCCCCCCCCACTCCCAATCACTGCTGTTATATTAATCTTTCCTAGTATTCTACTGCATCCACCTCCTGGTTCTAGTATTCAGTGTCCGACCCTGAAATCAGGGATGGAGACTGGCATAGACCAACCTCTCACCTCTGCTGAAAGCTGCTTTCTTCCTTACACAAGTCCTGTATCCCCATACTGTAGCACTGTATCGATGTAGCACTTGCATGCCATCTACTGAAAAGTTAAATGATGTATGGACCTCCTCCAGTACTGCTCCCCAAGAGCATTATTTAACCAATCACTATTAAATACTACTCCCAACTTGCATTATAGGTCCACCCCATCCTCATAGCCCCTTAGTGATGCCATCCTCCATCTGCACATTACCAGTACTATGATGGATGGGGGTACAGAGATCTGATCCTGGTGTGGTTTTGAATCCAGATGCCAGATACAGCTCCACCAAGTGATGCTGTCTCTCAGCTTTGGATCCATGACACGACAGCAGCAACTTTTTTCCGATGTGACACTACAGCAATGGATTTATGTCAACCACAAGTTGCAGTCAGCATAAATCCATCAAGAAACTGGCTGTTGTTTTTGTGGGGGGCTTCACCCCTGAATCCCTCATGCAGGAGGATCTGCCCACAGCACCACGCATAACTAAGGATTATCAACTCTATGTCAGAGTTGATTCGGGGAAGGGGGCAAACCCCAGAAAAAGCAGTGCCAGAGTCCCATGGGTACATTACAATGGCAACTGTGACTTGTTGCTGTAACGTACTTCACTATCGAAATGTTGTTGTGGTATTGGCATACGCTTTGCTTTATGCCAGCACAACAATGCTCAGGATAACCCAAAATGTATTTTTTATAATGAAATCTTTATTTAGAAAAAAGCAAATACAACCAAGGAAATACATAGAAACATAGACTTTGATGGCAGATAAGGACCGCTTGGCCCACCTGGTCTGCCCATTTCCCTACCTAGAGGATAAGCTGCAGATCCTATTTAACCAACAGCCTATTTCTTCCTACCCCCCACAAAAATTGCCTTATGTCTGTCCCATGCATCCTTGAATTCTCCCACAGTTTTAGACCCCATAACTTCCTCAGGGAGGCTGTTCCATGCATCCACCACCCTCTCTGTGAAAAAATACTTCCTCACATTGCCCCTGAGCTGTCCCCCCTCTATCTTCAAATCGTGTCCCCTTGTTTTTCCGTATCTCTTTTTCTGAAAGATGCTACCCTCTTGGACTTTGTTGATTCCACTGAGGTACTTTAACGTTTCTATCATGTCCCCCCTCTCCCTCCTTTCCTCAAGGGTATACATATTAAGCTCCTTTAGTCTCTCCTCATATGGCTTCTCTTGCAGACCCTGAACCATTTTGGTTGCCCTCCTCTGAACTGCCTCCATCCTGTCTATGTCCTTGCTGAGATGGGGTTTCCAGAACTGGATGCAGTACTCCAGATGGGGTCTCACCAACTGTCTGTACAGGGGGATAACAACTTCCTGTTTTCTGCTGGTGATACCTCTCCCTATACATCCCAGTATCCCCCCAGCCCTCCCTACTGCCTTCTCACATTGCTTGCCAAACTTAAGGTCATCTGATATGATTACCCCCAGGTCCCTTTCCATTTTTGTTGTTGTTACTACCCCCATTGTGTAATCTTCCCCTGGGTTTTTGTTCCCCAGGTGCATTACTTTGCACTTCTTTGCATTGAATCCAAGCTGCCATACTTCTGACCATTCCTCTAACCTTCCAAGTCCCTTCTCATCCTTTCCATGCCTCCTTGTGTATCAACCCTGTTGTAGATCTTTGTGTCATCTGCAAAGAGGCATACTTTTTCTTCAGTCCCTCTGCAATGTCACTTATAAAGACATTAAAAGGACTGGACCAGTACTGAACCCTGCGGTACCCCACTAGTAACCCCTCTTTCTTCAGAGTGGACTCCATTTACAATTACCTTCTGTGTCCTGTTGTTCAGCCAATGTTTTACCCAAGCTACCACCCTGTGACCCACTCCCAGGCTGGTTAATTTGACTACTAATCTTTTGTGTGGGACTGTGTCAAATGCCTTTCTAAAGTCTAGGTAGGCCATGTCCACAGCCCCTCCCCGGTCTACTACTTTGGTCACCCAGTCAAAGAATCAATTAGATTCATCTGACATGACCTTCCCACTGTAAACCCATGCTGCCTTGGGTCCTGTGCCCCACTGGTCTCTAGGTACTCAACAATTCTTTCCTTCAGAAGTGATTCTATCATGTTCCCTACCACAGAGGTCAAACTGACAGGTCTGTAGTTTCCTGCCTCTGTCTTGGTCCCACTTTTGTGAAGGGGAATCACATCCACCTTCTTCCAGTCCTCAGGTACCTCACCATCCTCCCATGATTTGTTAAAAAGGGTAGTCAGTGGTGTCACTAGTTCTCTGCTTAATTCTTTTAGAATTCTTGGGTAAATTCCATCTGGCCCCATTGCTTTGTCCACCTTCAGTTTTAGGAGTTCTTTCAGAACCCTTTCTTCTGTGAAAGGACTGGGATCGACCCCCCTCTTCAGAGTGCTTCTGCTAATTGGATTAGGCACCTCCCCCACTTCCTCTTTTGTGAATACTGAACAGAAGTATTCATTCAGTATCCCTGCTTTTTCACTGTCACTCTCTACCAAACCAACATCCATTCTATTCAGCCTCTCTATCCCTCCCTTTGTCTTTCTATGCTCCCTGATATACCTATAAAAGGTTTTATCCCCCTTCTTAACTGCGTTAGATATCTTTTCCTCAGTTTGTGCCTTTGCTATTGCGACTACCCTCCCTGCTTCCTTCTGCCTTAACTGGTACAGTTCTCTGTCCTGCTCCTTTTGTGTTTCCTTATACTTCCTAAATGCTATCTTTTTCTCCCTAACCTTCACCACCACCTCTTTTGAGAACCATAGTGGCTTTTTCTTTCATTTTGATTTTGTTTATTTGCTTCACACAAAGGCTTGTTGTCTCTGTGATGGCAGTTTTGATATTTCCCCATTGTTGCTCCACCCCTCCTTCTAGCCTGTTTGCTAGTGCTTTTCTAAGGCACTCTCCCATTTTGCCAAAGTCAGCCCTCCTGAAGACCAGAACCCTCACTTTTGTTTGGCTTGACTCTGTAGCTGAGTTTATCATGAACCACACTGTTTGGTGGTCACTTGTTCCCAAATGGCTACCCACTTCTATATCTGAGATCCTTTCACTGTCCCCATTTGACAGTACAAGGTCTAAGATTGCTCCCTCATGAGTAGGTTCCAAAAGTAGCTGTTTGAGGCATGCCAACTGAAGGGCATGAAGAATGGCCCTGCTTTTGGATGTGGCTGCCGCTAAGGTGCTCCAGTTAACATCTGGCATGTTAAGGTCCACCATCAACAGTATCTCCCCTTTCTCTGCCATCCTAAGTATGCCTTCTAGCATATCCTTGTCCATTCACTCCCCCTGACATGGGGGTCTATATACAACCCCTGTGTGGATTGTGGTGCCATTTCCAGTATCTAAGGTGACCCACAGTGCCTCCTCTCCTCCTTGTTTACTCTTTTGTTCAGTTGCTTTTATCCCTTCCCTTACATAGAGAGCTACTCCCCCTTCTGCCCTCCCTGTCTCTCCTGCAGGTTGTGTACCCTGGTATTTTAACATCCCAGTCATGGTTCTCTGTGTACCATGTTTATGTGACTGCTACAATATCCAGGCATCCCTCTTCCATCAAGGCCACCAACTTAGGGAGCTTGTTGCCCAGACTACAGGCATTGGTACTCATTACCCTCTATTTCTTGATGGCCATACCCCTTTTTGCCCCATCTCTGTCCTTATTGCATTTGTCACTTTCTCCATTTACCCCAGTGCTTCTCCCTATCGATATCTCTATGTTGGTGTCTACCTCACTTAGTACCCTGATATTTTGGGGGGGGCTAGGATTTCTCTGCTCCTTTCCAGTGCCTCCCCCTTGGCTAGTTTAAATGCTTGTCAATTAAGTATTTAAACTTATCACCTAGGATCCTGGTTCCCCTTCTGAACAGATGCAGACCATCATGCCAGTATAGGCCTGCATCCCTCCAGGTGGACCCCCAGTCCCCAATGAAGCCAAATCCCTGAGCTCTGCACCAGTTTTTCAACCACTGATTGAATCCCATGTTGTAGAACACCCTAGCCTCACCCGTGACACAGTCAGGCAGCACCTCCGAGAAGGTTACAGTATGTGCTATTTGTCTAAGGCCCCTCCCCATCTCCACAAATGCTTCTTGCACTGCTCTGATCCCTTTCTTAGCCAGGTCATTTGTCCCTAGGTGGGCAATGACATCCAGCTCCCTCCCCTGTGCAGCTGTTCCTGTGATCCTGAGGATTCACTCCCTGTCCCTCCAAGCCATGGTGCCAGGCAGGCACCTTACCTCCCTCTCCCCTTCCTCCCCCAGTTCTTCCTTCCTAACAATGGAGTGCCCCACCAGGAGTTGTTTCCTTCCCCTTTGTGGTCCCATGCCAACCTCCTGTGTGTCTCCTTTGTGGAGGTTTCCAGCATCCTCCTTGGTCTCCACTGCGCATGCCTCCATAGAGGAACCACACTTTTCCAGAACAGCATAGAAATTGTGGAGAGGTACAACTGGAGAGATGCAACTCTGTTCCACCACCCTCACCCTCCTGAGCCCACTGTGGTTCAACCACTCCTCTTTCTTGGCAATGTCTGAGGCAACGCTGTGACCCTATTGGTCCCTGGGTGGGAGAGGAGTCCCTCAAATCCTGGACAACTCAGCCTGGAGATGAGCAACCTCCTCCCTCAGCCCAGAGAGGTGTCTGCAGATGGGACAACACTGCATCCTCCAGGACATCTCCCAGAAGACTGCTGCTCCACAGCCACAGCACTGCAATACATAACCACTCCACAAAGGGCAGCATTAGCATAGACAACAGATAAGACAGAACATCATTACATCAATATACACTTACAGAACAAAAGCAAATCAAGATATATAAAGTCCAGCCAAAATATTTTACAAATGAGATTCTAGTCTGAAGTTTAAACTAGTAAATCACTATCGCAAGCACATAAAAAACTTTACACAAAAACCTCAAGGAATACACTAAAATAAAGCAAGGCAAAGGGGAACCACAAAGCCTACAGGAGGAACACACAGCCCTCATGGATATTCATCTCTCTGTCCTGGTGTTTTCCCAGCCATTCCGTGACACTTTCAAGGAACAAACTGTGGATCATTATGAAGCTTATAACCACCCAATATGGCCACATCTCCACAAATACAGATAACTTATTCAAAAAATAATAAGAACGTTCTTACAAATAATAAACAGAATCAACTAAAGCTGTCCACTTTCTCAATGTAGGAGGCTGAGGATGGAACCATGATTTAGTAATAATCTACTTGGCAGATACCAACAAAATCAACAAAAGTTTAAATTGACCAACTGAAAGCTGATATGAGTCAGGTGGAATAAGCATCAGCACCAACAAAGAGGTAGGGAGTTCAGGGAGAGTAAACATATCAAGCAATGTTTGAGAAATAGCCATCAAATATGTACAGAGAACCAGACATGACCAAAAAATATGAGTATAGTTCACTACTTGTTCATCATATCCCCTCCAGCATGCCCCCACCAGGTCCGCCAGAAAACCCATAGTAACGTTAGGGGTCCTGAAAAAATGCATGCGGCACATCCATGCAAATTCTTTCAAGTAAGGAGCCATGGAAATTATATATGTCAGTAGAGAATACCATTCCCAAAGAATGAAATCAGAGTCTTCCTGCAACTCAGAGGTCCAATGAGTAAATACTGTAAGAGTTGAATCTGAAAGCTGGTCCCATAAAGAAGCACAAATTTGACAAATTAAATTATCCTCGTTCCCCTCTAGTTGAGAAGTACAAATGA
Organism: Neoceratodus forsteri; assembly: GCA_016271365.2. NCBI lineage: Eukaryota > Metazoa > Chordata > Ceratodontiformes > Ceratodontidae > Neoceratodus > Neoceratodus forsteri. Next base: position 191,896,120 of record CM028136.1, read on the forward strand.
AGTCAAATAATGCAGGAAAGGAGCCAGGAAATAGTCTACAGCACTACTGTTAAACAGAAATATAAGCCCTAAGTTGTAAGTGCCTTTGATGATCTGTAGCAGGCAATGAATAAGAAACCTGCAAGTCAAATAAAGATTGCATGCCCTGTGTATCTAAACATTGATGTAAATAAATGAAACCCAATTGTGCCCAATAGGATAACCCAAAATGTCTTGAACAAATGTCATACACCTTGCCATAACAGAGTGTGAGACCATATCTGGCTTTCACACCATCACCATCAGGATCAGTTTGCTGTGTCCCCACTTGGTATAGGCAAAGTAAAAAATATTTACTTTGTTAATTTTTCACTAAGAATTCCCACACTCTGAAATGTTTTCTGCTTCACAAAGTACACTATGTGAAAAATAAGCTGCAAAGTACAGATTTTTGCAATCTGTCACACAAGCATTTTGCAAAAACTGGTACTTCATGGGGAAATTTTAAATTCCCAACACCCCCTGTCTCTACCCTTAGCAGAGTGGTTGGGGGTGCAGACTGACATATGCCATTGTTAGTCAGTTTCTGGACACTGAGGTAAGGTACAGGGAGTGTGTGTGATGCCAGTGAGTGTGAACACGGCATTAGATATCAGCAGCTGGGATAAAGCTCATGGTGACCAAGTGTGTGGTACTGTAGGAAAGGGTAGTCTGGTACTTGATGATTCTCTACAAGGGTGACTGGTTAACATGTTAATGGCTTAGAATCATTAGGATTAGTGCTGGATGGATTTCTTTCCCTAGCAAACATTACGCAAAATGCTGTTTTCTCATGGAAGGTATCTATGCTCTAGTGGAGTTACTCTAAAATATTGCATGGTGGGAAGAGATGGTAAATCAATATAATGTCCTGTCCCAAGGGGGTGGGGATGGATGATAGGGGTTTCTGGAGCACAAGGGAGGGGAAGGCCTCGGCACCCAACTAAGGATCTGAGGTTCGAGCAGACTCGATAGACCGTAAGGCCTAATCTGCTGGCAAATAGTATGTTAGTATGTAATATAATCACAGGTATCACTGTACCTTTAGACATCATTATTTTTACATCAATATTTTACTATTTAATGATTTCCACTGACAAAGTGGATTAATGTACATATAAAAGACGTGGTTTGGAATCTATTTAATTTATTGATTAGATAGTGTTTTGCTCACCAGGTACAGTAAGTGCATTAGGAATAAAAATGCCTATTGTCAGGCATGACCTGGAAGGGCATGATGAACTAAGAACAGTGGCAACATGATAATAAAAAACAACGGTGATATAACAATACAAGACCAAGTAACTGACAGTTACAACAAAAATTAAAACACAATAGGCAAAGCAGCAACTGTAGTATAACCAAGATCACTCTAGATACATTAGAATGCAAGCACAGTGTCAAACTAAGTCACAAGTGGAAATGGATTACAGCAGTACATAAAGTTCATGGTGCCGTACAACTCATTCCACAAAGGGTAGCAGCAGAAATAAATAGTAAACAGTAGCAAGTACTAGAGAGAAGCAGGAATTTCTTAAGGACCTTGCAAAATGCAGCTACTTGGAGCACACCTTGCAGTAAAAGACAAGGTGTTTCAATATCTGTGAGCATAATAGGCAAATACAAGTTTGCCGGTTCTTGTGGCACACCCGTATTCTTGGTGAGGAGGAGATCCTGTGGATATCAATTGGTAAGTTGCCGTGGGATATTGCGAGTCATCAGGTAGCACACCTAATGCTCTCCAGCTGGCAATAGCCAGTCCAGGCCAGTGCAGAGTTGTTAGTGGTGGGTAAGTTGGCATAGCTAGGACAAAGCAACAGATACAGTTGTATTTCACATCCCATTTTGAAAGGTTTCTTTTATTTTTTGCCAAGGTAGCTCAACAACCCATATGTAGAGAAACACTTTTCTGCAATGGCCATGCATGCTTTGGGAGAGAGGTTCTGTCTCATCCTGTAGGTTATGCTCAGTTTAGTTTAGACAGATGTACAGACTCATGCAATATGAAGTGAAAAATCAAGCAAGGGATCAAGTGTGATCCTCAAATCTTTGAAATTGCTGACATCTTCCGGTAGGGAACCATCAGTACAGTGCAGAAGAGATAAAGCATGCCTGAGCAAAGGTTAGGCATGGAACCAAAGAGCACTACCTTTGTCTTTCTATAATTTACAAGTAGTGTGTTGTCAGTTAACCAGGACTAGAAGAAAGGAAAGCAGTAGTGAGGTTCAGCTGTATCTCAGAAACTTCAGCAGCATACTTATATAGGACTAGATCATCAGCATACCTTAATGTATGTTGATGATCTGGTCGTATCAGCAGCACAGTTATAGCATAGTTATATAGGACCAGATCACCAGTATACATACTAACATACTAAAATGCCAGCAGAATAGGCGTAATGGTCTTTTGTGTCTGTTCGTTTGGTCAGCCCCCACCCTGGGAGCTGACCTTGCTGCCCCCTAGCCTTCTCTGGCTTCTCCCTTCCCAGTTCCAGATAGTCTCACAGCTCTGGATTTTGTTTCCAGAACCCTTCCACTGTACCTGTCCCACCACCTCTTGAACCCCTCCACCATCTCTGCCTCCACCAGCCCCCTGGGCAGCGCATTCCATGGCTCCACCACCCTCTCAGTGAAGTAGCACCTCCTCCTTTCTCCCCTGAATCTTCCCACCTCCAGCTTCCACCCATGCCCTCTAGTTGCCTCCTCCTCCTTCCTTTGAAGCACCCTGACTGCTCCTCACCTATTTACCTCCTTCATGTACCTGAAGACCTCTATCATGTCCCCCCAGTCCCTTCTCTCTTCCAGTGTGTACATATTTAGCTCTTCGATCCTCTCCCCATAGCTCCTTTCCCCCAAGCCACAAATCATTTTTGGTTGCCCTCCTCTGGACCCTCTCCAGTTGTTTAATGTCCCTCTTTAAGTGTGGCTTCCAAAACTGCATGCAGTACTCGAGGTGTGGCCTCACCAAGCAGTTATACAGAGGGAGTATCACTTCCCTCCTTCTGGAGGTGATCCCCCTAGTGATGCATCCCAGCATCCTCTTGGCCTTGGCTGCTGCTCTCCTACAAGTCTCCAAGTTGTTCATCTTGACATCCACAACCACCCCCAGGTCCTTCTCAGCCATCGAGACTTGTAGCATTCTCCCCCTCCCAGGGTGTACACTCGGCCCGGGTTTCTGGCCCCCAGGTGCAGTATCTTGCATTTCCCTGCATTGAACTTGAAATGATAGAAAGTATACTTAGAATGGCAGATAAAGGGGAGATATTGCTGATGGGTGATCTGAATATGCCATATGTTAACTGGAGTGCAGTTGCAGCAGCCACTTCTAAGAGTGGGGTTATTCTAGATGCCCTACAGGGCCTATGCCTTAGACAACTAGCATTGGAACCCACTCGAGAGGGAGCAGTCTTAGACCTGGTTCTCTCAAATGGAGATGGAGTGAGGATCACAGATATAAAAGTGGGTACCCATCTGGGAACTAGCAACCATCGAACAGTATGGTTCACAATAAACACAGCAATACAGTCAAGCCATACAAAGGCAAAAGTACTGGACTTCAGGAGGGCTGACTTTGCCAAAATGGGTGAGTGCCTAAGGAATGCACTAGCAAATGGGCAGGAAGGAGGGATGGAAGAACAATGGGGAATAATAAAAACTGCCATCACTGAAGTAACAAGTCTTTGTGTGAAGCAAATAAACAAAACAAAACCATGTAAGAAACCTCTATGGTTCTCAAAGGAGGGGGCAGTGAAGGTTCAAGAGAAAAAGAAAGCATTCAGAAAGTACAAGGAATCACAGAAGGAGCAGGACAGAGAATTGTATCAGTTAAAGCAAAAGGAAGCTGAGAAGGCAGTCAGAACAGCAAAGGCCCGAACTGAGGAAAAGATAGCCAACTCACTTAAGAAGGGATAAAACCTTTTAGGTACATCAGGGAGCGAAGGAAGACCAAGGCAGGGATAGTGAGGCTTAATAAAGGGAGGGGGTGGGCAGAGGGTGGGTGACTGTGAAAAGGCAGAGATACTAAACAAATATTTTGCTCAGTATTTAAAATGAAGAGGGGAGGTACCTAAAACAAACAATAGAAACACTCTGGATACAGAAGTTGATAACAGCCCATTTACAGAAGAAAGAGTTCTGAAAGAACTCTTAAAACTGAAAGTGGACAAAGCAATGGGGCCTGATGGGATTCATCCCAGAATTCTAAAAGAACTAAGGGTAGAACTAGTGACACCACTGACTACCCTCTTTAACAAATCATGGGAGGACGGGGTGGTACCTGAGAACTGGAGGAGGGCAGATGTGATTCCCTTCACAAAAGTGGGAGCAGGGCAGCAGCAGGAAACTACAGACCTGTTAGTTTAACCTCAGTGATAGGGAAAATGATGGAATCACTTCTGAAGGAAAAAATTGTCCCGTACCTAGAGGCCAGAGGGGCACAGGACCCAAGACAGCATGGATTCACAGCAGAAAGGTCATGCCAGATGATTCTAATAGATTTTTTTGACTGGGTGACCAAAGTAGTAGATCAAGGAGGGACTGTGGACATGATCTACCTAGACTTTTGCAAGGCACTTGACTCAGTCCCACACAAAAGATTAATATACAAGTTAGCCATCCTGGGAGTTGGTCCTAAGATGTTAGCCTGGGTAAAGAATTGGCTGGAGAATAGGACACAGAGAGTAATAATAAATTGAGTCCACTCTGAAGAAAGGGGGGTTACTAGTGGGGTGCCGCAGGGTTCAGTATTAGGACCGTCCTCTTCAATGTCTTCGTAGGCGACGTTGCAGAGGGACTGGAAGGAAAAGTATGTCTCTTTGCAGATGACACAAAGATCTGCAACAGAGTTGATGCACAAGGTGGGGTGGAAAGGATAAGAAGGGACTTTGCAAGGTTAGAGGAATGGTCAAATGTATGGCAGCTTAGATTTAATGCTAAGAAGTGCAAGGTAATGCACCTGGGAAACAAAAACCGAGGGGAAGAGTACACAATGGGGGGTGAGATACTGACAACAACAAAAATGGAAAGGGACCTGGGGGTAGTCATATCAGATGACTTAAAGGTGGGCAAGCAATGTGAGAGGGCAGTAAGGAGGGCTGGGGGGATACTGGGATGCATAGGGAGAGGGATCACCAGTAGAAAAGAAATTGTTATCCCTCTGTACAGACAGCTGGTGAGACCCCATCTGGAGTACTGTGTGCAGTTCTGAAGACCCGGTCTCCACAATGACATAGACAAGATGGAAGCTGTCCAGAGGAGAGCAACTGAAATGGTGCAGGGTCTGCATGGGAAGACATATGAAGAGAGACTAAAGGAGCTTAATATGTATAGCCTCAAGGAAAGGAGGGAGAGGGGGGACATGATAGAAACTTTCAAATACCTCAAGGGAATCAACAAAGTCCAAGAGGGTAGCATCTTTCAAAAAAAGAGGTGTGCAAGAACAAGGGGGCACAATTTGAAGATGGGGGGGTGGTTCAGAGGTAATGTAATGAAGTATTTTTTCACAGAGAGGGTTGTGGATGCATGGAATGGCCTTCCAGAGTAGGTTGTGGAGTCAAAAACAGTGGTTGAATTCAAGCATGCATGGGACAGCCATAAGGCAATTCTAGGGGGTTGGGGTAGAAAGAAGTAGACTGCTGATTAACTAGGATCTGCAGCTTATCCATTAGGTAGGGAAATGGGCAGACTGGATGGGCCAAGCGGTCCTTATCTGCCGTCAAATTCTATGTTTCTATGTTTCTTGAACCTCAGCTTCCACTTTCTAGACCATCTTTCCAGAGCCTCCATGTCCCCCGGTAGGGCCACCCTCCCCTCCTCCCCATCCACCACCGCCCCCAGTTTTGAGTCATCCACAAAGAGACTCATCTCACTCTTGATACCTGTCCTTATGTCAGAGATGTAGGCATTGAACAGGAGGGGCCCAAGGACTGATCCCTGTGGGATCCCACTAATGACCCTCCTTGGGGATGAGACTATCCTGCCAACTATGACCCTCTGTGTCCAGTCCTGGAGCCAATAGTCTATCCATCTGATCATCTGGTTCCCCACCCCCATTTCTCCCAGCTTGTCCAACAGGCCCTCTTGAGGAACAGAGTCAAATGCCTTGCTGAAGTCTAGAAAGAGAATGTCCACTGGTCTACCCAGGTCCAAGGCATTCAACACCCAGTCATAGAACTCCACAAGGTTTGTCTGACACGATTTCCCAGGGACGAATCCATGCTGTCTATCATCCAGGCACCCTGACTTTTCCAGGTCCCTCTCTAGCCTCTCCTTGACAATGCCCTCCATCACCTTGCCCACCACCGATGTCAGGCTGATAGGTCTGTAGTTCCCTGCCACCTCCCTTGATCCCCCCTTGTGGATAGGCACTATATGCACCACATTCCAGTCCTGGGGCACCCACCCTGTCCTCAGAAAGATGGTGAAAAGCTCCACCAGGGGTTTCGCCAGGACATCCACAAGTTCCTTCAGCACTCTGGGATGTAATTTTTCCCGGCCCTGATGCTTTCTCTGTCTTACGGGACCTGAGGGCTTCTCTCACTCTCTCTGCTGTGATTTCCACCTCTGCTACCTCTTCTCCCTGCTTAGCCTTTGCCCCTCCTTCCCATGATGCCTCCCCCCTCTCCCGAGATCCACAGATCAGTAAGGGTCCCCCCCTCCTCAGTATCACTGTCTCCTCCCATGTATGATGCAGCACTCCCATTTTCCTTGGTGAAAACTGAGGTGAAGTACTCATTTAGTACCTCTGCCTGCTCCCCCGGGTCTTGTATCCATCTTTCCCCTGTTTTAATCCTGCTAATCTGCCCCTTCACCCTTTGTTTTTCCCCAATGTATCTAAAGAACCCCTTGTTCCCTCTCCTAATTTCCCTGGCCAGGTTCTGCTCCTTCCTTGCCGAAGCCACTCTCACCACCCTAGTGGCCCTTCTAGTCATCAGTTCGTACTCCCCTCGATCCCTTTCACTCCTTGAGCACTTGAATTGCCTGTAGGCTGCCTTCTTTACCCGCACCACCTCTTGGACCTCCCTGGTCCACCAGCATGGTTTTCGGGCCCTACCGCATTTTCGTCTTACTCTGGCACAGGTGCTGGTAGCATTCTGCACCCCTTACATCTTTGTATTGCAGTAGCTAGAGAGATAGGTAATGCACAATAAGAATAGAAAGGTACCTACTATTGACCCTTGGGGAACACCAACATTTATGTCAGGACCCAGTATTGACCCTTAGGAAACACCAACATTTATGTCAACTTAGATACAGAGGAGTTCAGCCAGACTTGCTGCTTTTTGCCATATAAATTGCTACAGAATCATTTTTTGGCAGTAAGAGAGACCCCCAGGGAAATTCTTCTTGAGCAGAGGAGTGAGTGATCAAGCAGGTGAAATACTTCAGTGTGGTTGGCAAGTACCGCACTGGTTAACAGGTCAGAGTTCATGACCAGGCTAATGCAATTATTCAGTTTAGTTAGAGCTAGAGATGCAGCAAAGTTCTACTCCACCAGCAAAGAAGAGGCAAAGTCACCCACTCCACATTGCTTTCATGCTACGCGAAGTCCCCATAGAAATGCACTACTTCAGCTCCTAATGACTTTGCCTCATAATGACTTTGCGCTCACTTTGTTTTGTTTTCTGTTAAAAGCGAAGTGAATGAGAATTGAAACAGCCTTTTTTTAGACACCTTTTAGTAGACCTTTCATTACATCCCATGTCACGCAATTTATAGATCTGCCTTTGGTGGTACAATACATACACATAGATCAATTATTATTATTTAATAGCATACCCCTTTATTATCATTATTATTATCTTTTGCACAAACATTTTGCATTTTATATCTGCACTTTTCTGCACTTTCACTTTAATTACATTTCTTAAATCGTGTCCTGTGTGTGTATTGCCAACTCATCCTTGACAAAGGGTGGGTCCCTTGTGAAAACGTTCTGCTTGCTATATGGGAAGGGGCACCTGTATCTGTATGCTGTTAAAATAATGTTTCTGAACTTTGGGGTGGATGGGAAGGCAAAAAACAACAACTGTGGCTTAAAGATGCAAATTGGGCCCTAAACAGATGCAAATGCACAGACAGATAGAGATTGCACACTCAAGAGATGCAGCTGCACAGGCACAACAACACCTCCTTAACCAGTGATCACACAAATCCAAAACTGGAAAATAATACCTTTTGTGGGTTGGGGGGAAGGCTGCTGCAGTACCAGTCCACTATCTAGACAGAACAAAGCAATAAAATATACTGCAGATGGATAACAGATTCAGAGTGCTGTGATTACTGTGTGGCACAATGAAATGTGTCTGACTTGATGGCACGCACACACACTCACACAGTACAGGCAATGCGCAGAAAATTTAACAGTTCCATACACAATATCACCAAATCTTTTAATCCAAATGAAAACATGCATTGCACCACAACAAACAGAAAAATATGAAAAATTAATTCAAGTATTACTGTGTGTACATGATCGCACAAATGCTCACACTACTACTCAACAGTTAGAAAGACTGCCTTTCTCACTGTGAATCTCCCTCCACCACAGATACACCCCTCCCCCGTAGCACACTTCAACAGTGCCTGTCAGTACACAGACTGAATGCTCAAAATTAACATTCAAAATGCACACATAAACAATCAACAATCAATGATATAGGCAAAGGAGGGTTTCCTGCAATCTATGTACTAAATTTTGAGCAAAATAATTGGATAAAAAATTATTTTTTAAGCTTTTTCAATGGTTTGATTCTCGGAGCTCTGAGAGCAAACTGTCTCCAGTTTTCCACTACACACACTATACAGAACTGGGGCTGTGCAAGGCAATCTAGAGCCCATGTGACCTGCCATCCGATGAATCACTGCAAAATTAGCCTCAAAGAGCAATAAAAAAGCAAAGCAAAGTGAACTCCATTCAAATAAATGGCACTTTGCATTACAATCATGTGGAAGACAGTAAAAAAAGGTGAAGTAACACAAAGTCCATTGCGGTCAATGGCACTTCACAATAAAATCTAAAGGTGGAGTAAGACGCTTTGCATTGCTGAGCACTATGCAAATTTGGTGTTAATATATGAAGTGCTCCAAGTCTGGGAACTTCACCCACCACTAGTTAGAGCTGATTTGGTCACTTGACCTTTCCTGGACTCACATTGGGTTGGAGACAGAAAAGGTCATATTTAGTAATATGGTTAGTGAACCATGAAGCCATTAGTTTCTATAGGATCTTAGTAAAGGCAGAAACAAAAGCTATCAGCTGACAGTTGTCCATGTTTTATTCAGTCAACTTTTGAGGTCAGGCATTAACCTGCCCACTGCTGGCATATCTGGGATAACATCAAATACAAGTGAAAGGTAAAAGATTTTTGTAAGTGGTTCTGATATAAATGGGGCTTTGACATTGTTAGTAATTTAATTTCCATACCATCCAAACCTGTATGTTTATCTGGAAGAAATCCAGTAAGCAACTTCAGTATCTTTGGTAGCATTTGTCACGAACCCACTCCTGGGGGCCGGGTCCACTGAGCTCACAGTGCCCACAGCTAAGTGCAATCCATAGGGGGAAACAGGAATACCCTCCCCGTGTCCTTCTAGAGTGCTCACTGAGTTCACAACTGAACACTCACCATGAGGGCACAGGGCTTCTTCTGTAATCTGAGTAAGGATAAAATACAGTCTCAAGTCTGTAGCCGGGTAAGAATCCTCCATGGTTACTGCACTGAGGGAAGGACCCAGGTGTTATGAGCTCTTCAGGGCTGTCCTCATAACCCCGAGTGTGTCCTCTTCCCCAGGTGATGCAGGAACCTAGTTTGAACTCCACAGACCCATCCAGAGACCTTGTGTATTACCCCTATATAGGCACCCATATTCCTTTCCAGGATCCTAGTCTTTGGTAGCAATGGTGGCACCTTAGCATTATACAGGTTGTCACAGATTGAATCAATTTTCCCACCTTCACACACACAACAAAATTACTTCCAGACAGTTGTTAGAAGCAAGTGCTTTTACTAGTACTTAAATAATTATCACACAACACTTACAAACAAAAGATTCAGAAATGTGCATACAGAATAACAAAAAACAACTTGGACAAAATACCTACAAAATGCACTGTGAAATTTAACTGTCTAGTTTCTACCTTGTCTGTGGAGAATCAAAAGTCCAGAAAATAAATGACATCTGAAAAGTCCCAGTTCTTCTTGCAGCCACTGGTCCTTAGTGTATGCTTGGTATTCTGGCTTTGTGTGTCAGGAAAAGTGTCTTCTGCAAAATGCCTGAGTTTCTGTTTTGAGAGGCCTTACATACTCCTGTTCCTGCAGTCTGTAAAACTGCCCTTCAAATTAGCTAGTGGCCTTATCTTTAGGCCAGCAGGGGTCTCTCTTGCTCTTTCCCAAAACTTTATTTTGATTTCCTCACCAAACCAACTTCCAGGCTGGCCTGATACTGCATCCCCTGACCTCCTTTAAATGAAGATGAATTATGACACTTGAAGTGTATTCACAATAGACTTCCAGATCCTGGTCTCAAAGTATTTTCTCCTTGAAGTGTAAAAGTTTATGACAGCAAGATAGTTTCTCATATTTCCTGTGCTTCTGGACTTGTCTTCTTTGATCAGTTTACCAGGATATACCAATTACTCCCTTTCAGATGTAAAAGGTTATTCATGGAGAAGATGGCTCCCAGGAAATTTTCAATTTCCCATTGAAATTCAACCCCTGTTTATCTCTAGCAAGCCTTGTCTCAGGCAAAGAGGAATACCAGATATTTGCAATATACAGTCTCTCTTCTCAAGTACCCCTTAAAAAAAAACATGGGTAAACCTGATATCCTGGCCTGTTTGGGAATGTAAACAAAAAACTTTCTGAGACATATGACAGCAATATGTCTGAAATATGACGGCAGTGGCCAAATCACAACATCCTCTCTCCTTAGACTGAATTTGTGGGAACACGCCCCTATTGTATGGTAGGGTTTCCACAATTCAGTTAGTGTTCTAACTGGTGAGATAGGCCATCTGCATTTGCATTGTCAGACACTGACCTGTGCTTAATGATCATGTCATAGGCCTGTAGGGCAATAATTAATCTGAGGAGCTGTCCATTCTGATTTAACCACACCAAGGGGTTGTGATTGGACTGTACCTTGAAGCACCTGTCATAGATGTACAGCTTTAATTTCTTCAGGGCCCATACCAGTGCAAGGCATTCCTTTTCAACCATGGAGTGTGTCTGCTCTCAGGGAAGTAACTTCTTACTAAGGTACACTATTGGGTTATCTCCTCCCTGCTTAGATGTCTGGCTGAGGACTGCTCCCATCCGCTCATCTGAAGCATCTGTCTTTACTACAAACTGCCTAGTGAAATCTGGACTGGCCAACACAGGGGCACTGCACAGTGTGAAGACTCATTCATAGGCTGGCTCCCAGTTTACCTTTTTAGGCTGTCTTTTTTTCAGCTAGCCAGACAGGGGAGCTGCCAGGGTACTGTATTTGGGCACAAACCTTTGGTAGTACCCTGCAGTCCCTATGAAGCTCCTAACTTGATTTTGTGTTTCAGGTGTGGGCCACATCTCTATTGCCTCAATCTTTGCTTGATTAGAATGAAGCTGCCCATTCCCCACTACATGGCCTAGGTATGCCACCTATGCCATAGCCACCTGGCACTTTTCAGCCTTGACAGTGAGCCCTGCCACCCGTACGCTGCCCAACATTTCCTTCAGATGGGACAGGAAGTTACTTCCAACTGGTACTGAAGATGGCAATATCATCTAGATAAGCCACTGCATACTGCTCAGTTCCCTGTAACACATGATTGACAAACCTTTGGAATGTGGCAGTGGCATTCTTCATTCCAAAAGGCATTACCCAGAATACAAATAATCTTATTGGAGTGATGAAGGCTGACCTTTCTGTCGCTCTGGCACTTACCTCTACCTGCCAGTATCCTTTTGTCAAGTCAGTTATGATAAGGTAAGTTGCCCCTCCCAGTTTGTCTAGTAGTTCATCCGTCTGTGGCATTGGATGGGTGTCAGATTTTGTGATGGCATTGAGTCCACAATATTCCACACCAAAGCAAGTAGACCTATCCGGCTTGAGAACAAGGACTATGGACAAGGCTCAGGGACTGTGGGATTTCTGGATTACTTCTAAATCCATAATTTCCTCCACATCCATCCTAATGTCTTTTAGGACTGCTTCAGACACCTGGTAGGCTGTCTGTTATATGGGGGCTTGCATCCCCATGTCTACGTCATGTGTCAGTAAGGGTGATCATCTAGGTTTGGCCGTAAACAAAGGAGCAAAGTCCTCTAAAACTTTCCTCCCTTCCTGGGTTGTTCTGCAGCCAACTGGAGTGGCAACTTGATTGCCTCAAGCAAGTCCATGAGGGGATCTTCCTCATCCTTTCCCTCCCCAGGACTACACACTGCAAACACCATGTCGGCCCTATTTACATATGGTTTCATAATATTGGCCCTTATGCATGATGCCATCATGCTGCATAAACTGGGCACATTGGCATCATTGCACATGAATGCTGCTGAGTGGTGTCCATGCAGTGTTCATCAACAAGGTGCACAATAGCTATGTACCAGATCCCCTGGCAGCATGGACTGCAATGCACTGAGGGTGGGCTGGGGCATGCCAGCACTACGCACCAGTCAACAAGGTGCATAGTGCTTTACACAGGGAGGGTGAAGGACTGAGTGGGTTACAGCTGCCAGGACCCTGCTGTGTAACCCACTGTGTGCCCCCATGGACATGACCAGCCCGATGCAGCAGACCCAGGAGTACTGTACAACCACTGTGCTACCCGAGCCCACAAGCCCATTGGTGAGGTCTGAGGCTGCTGAAGGGGCAAGTCAGGTGCTGTGTCCTGGTAGTTGCATCCCCCCACAACATGGCAGCACCATCCCTGTAGTGCCTCACAAACCCCCCCACATGCCATCCCCAACCCCGGTGCTGTCCATGCCCCCCAACACATTCCTGCCCAGGTCCACACTCATGTCCTACAGCATGACCCACTGACACACACTGGTGCCCCAGACACCACTATCACATTCCCATTCCCCTTCCCTGGCACTCCCCCATCATTGGTGGCCAATGGTCCCGCCACCCCCGGCACCAATAACACCCACAACCCCATGCCTGACTGCCAGTGCTGCAGCTCTAGATGGCCAGCAGCACAGCCCTCTGCACACCTCCTCAGCTGCTGGCCATCTAACTGATGCTGGGAGCATGACGCCTATTTCTAGCGGCACGCTCCCAGCATCTTTTAGACAGCAGGCAGACTAGGAGGTGTACAGAGGGCTGTGCTGCTGGCTGTCTGGAGCTGTGGCACCAGCAGTCAGGTATGGGGTTTAGTGGTGGGTTGTCAGTGCCGTGGGGGGACCACTGGTCCCAATGATGGGGCAGGAGTACTAGGGTAGGGGAACAGGATAGTGGTATTCAGGGCAACTGTGTGCGTGGCAGGGGATTCACAGCAGATGGGGATGGGGAGTTGCCAGTTGGGGAGGTCTTGTACTGCACAGGGGCTGGGGCTGACATGTGTTGGGGGGAACTGCACTGCAGAACTGGGGTCAGGGAAGCCATGTGCTGCTGTGTGTGGGGTGCTCATTATGGAGTATCAGCGTTGGGGCTGACATGCGTTGGGGGAATGATTGCATGGTCAGGGTCGGGGCAGATCTGTGCTGGGGTGGTTCTGTGTTGGGGGCTGTGCAACAGTGAGGCAGCGATGGCCATGGGGCTCTGCAGGGGGATTGTGGCCAGTGTGGTCACACAGGTCCGGGTGCCTGCGTTAGCTATTCCTGCACCAAGACCCATGCATCAGTGCATCAGTGATCTACTCCTGGATGCAGGATGGACATCTGATTGAATGCCTGACTGGGTCTGCCACTCTGCTTTGGCCACCCTGCATGGACATGTACAGGTGGTGGCTGTTGGTGAATAGTGGCCTGTGCACACTTGTCCACAGGTGAGGAGCTACGCTAGTGGGATACGCACCTCTGGCATGTATTTCCCGCCAGCTCCTGCATAGGATCATTGACATGGTACATCTTGTGGGTTTGTCTCCTGTCAGGCAGTTCCACAATATAGTTCACATCATTGACTTGTCAGACTACCTTATATGGTCCTGCCCACTCAGCCTGCAATTTGTCCTTCCGTACTGGAATTAGGACCATTACTTCCTGGCCAGCTCTGTACATGCAAGCTCTGGCTCTGCAGTGATACCAGACGTTTTGCTTTTGTTGTGCAGCTGACAGGTTTGGGCCACCCCATAAGCTCCTTCAGCTTCTTCCTAAACTTAAGAATGTACTCCACTATGGGAGTTCCCTAGGGGGCCTGCTTGCCTTTCCAGTCTTCCCGAATCAAGGCTAGGGGCCCATGCACCCTACATCCATATAAGAGTTTGAAGAGGTAGAAT